>JANXHW010000002.1:198224508-198905758 GCA_026170595.1 Plestiodon gilberti rubricaudatus
ACCACCGTGCTAGCAGATCTTTCTGCAAGTACTGCTGCAGCTGAATGAAGGATCTTTAGGAAGGAAAAAGAGAACTCTCTGGTAGCTGCGGTTATGAGGCAACTTCTCCACTGTACAAACAGTATTTCTGCTGGTAGGGGGGGTCCCCTGAGTGAAAACGGCAGCCTGGCCTTCAGTAAAAGGGCTAATACACATCAATACCTTCTCAGTGTCACTTGTGCTGTTTTCAAGTTGACAGCTAACGTGAGCGAGGACTCTGCCACATGTCTCCAGTGTCTGGAAGAGCTGGGATGTCAGATGTAGGGGAGACGGCGGGACAGGCTTGGGCACGCAGGCATGAACAGAGAGGGAAGGATGAAGTCAGAGATGACATGCTCTTGGCTGGTGGTCCCAGGGTGGCATTCTGGAGCTGGCCTTTAGAATGCAAAGCATTTTGTCACATCACCAGCAAAAAAGCCACTACAGGAGTTCAGAAAAGTATATATATACAATATATATATATACTGGCAGTGGAGTAGCTAGACTGGAGCGGAGGCAAGTAGTTCTGCAAGACTCCGTTACACCAGAGTCAACGGCCCCTCCCCCTTGCTGTTGGAGCCATTCTGGCAGCAATGGCAACATGCAGGACACTCCACTCTCGCTGCCGGAGTGGCTCCAACAGCAAAGGGGAGGGGCCGCTGACTCCGGTGTAACGGAGTCTTGCAGAACTACTTGCCTCCGCTCCAGTCTAGTTTCACCTCTGTATACTGGTCTTGATCACTTCCTCTTCTTCTCACACCCAATACCTCACCTTGATGCACTGCCTGACGAGCAATTTTTGAGTGCAGGACAGAGCACTTATTGGGATGCCAATTCCTGGCTTGAAGATTTAACATGAGCCAGAATTATCACGGGATTCGTCCTGAAACATCTGGATTAATGGAAGAAAATGCTCTTCTAGAAATTGAGTATAAGGAAGATGATGGCTATGAACACATGCAGAGATGATCTTCCTCAATTCTGAATAAACCCCAGCTAGCCCTCATGTATTTAAGTTGTATTTAAGTATTTAAGTATTAAGGGGCAGGGCCTTCAGAAGGCCTGAGTCAAACCACTACCTTTGTTTTTGCAAACACAAGGGAAACCTTGAGTGTTTAATGGCCGCTTGTCAAAGTGACATCCAATCTGGTTGTCTTGTCGTAAGGCTGTGAGAATGGAAATTGTACCTGCCAACTATCTTCCTAAAAAGCAATTAATAAAAAGTATAGACAGGGCTGCCAAGATGGTGGAAGTAATGGAGACACTTGCACAATGCTCTTATAGTCTGGTGAGGGCAACCTCAAGGTGAGTGCACACTGCTGCTAATACACCTGAACGAATACACAGGGGGAGGGAGGGGGCCTGTGTGCCAACTCAGCTCTGGAGTCCATCAATCTTCTCAGCATTCCTAGATATGGGAGATCACTACAGGACATAAGAGGCAACCCTTTGCCTGTCTTTGACTCAGATTAGTTTGATGGAAACTAGAGATAGGGCCTTTTCTGGGGTGTCACTCTGTGGAATTCGCTCCACAATTCGCTTTTTCTGGGGTATCACTCTCTGTGGAATGTATGAGAGTCCCTTTTTGTGTGGCTGTTAAATGTTGTTGGAATACCTTTTTCCTTATTTCATACGGCTTTTTAATATATTTATCTATTTCAGTGAGACTGTGTTTTTAACTGCTGGTAACATCTCCAATATATATACGGTATAATTTATAATATCATTGGTTTGTGCCTGTCCCACAGGGAAAGGTAGGGTGCAAGTAATAAAACAACAAACAAACAAACAAACAAACAAACAAACATTAAATACAGTCTTTGAGGCTACAAGCAGTAGGACTCTGTGTATATTTGGAACATTGTGGGTCTGTGTTGTTAGACACTGGAGAAGGTGGTTCTGCCCTCAACAACTGAGGACCTCTACTGATGGTAGGTAAGAAGTGCCTCAGCCTCCTTTAAAACAACAGCTCAACTATGATGAGGGGAAAAAATCAGTGTAGAGGCACCCGTCAATTGCTCGTACTATGGTTAAGATTTTGTGGAGGAATTTGCCACTGGAGAGACATGATCTGAGGAACTTACAATTGGAGCCTGTGATGACTGAGAGGATTTTTCCAGCGAGACATGCCCAGAGAGAAGAAGGCAAGATCATAAAATGGCTGTGAAAGAAGCGAAGGCCTAAATTATTAACGTTGATTGTGTGCTACTAGCAGCAACGTATTGACCGGAGTTCTTTGGTTTCCTAGCAGCCAGCATGTACTGGAGTATTCAATGGACACTTAACTCCACTCTCCTTGGCGAAGTCAATCAGCCATGCAAATCTTTTGTTCTAGGACCCTTGTCAAGAGAATGCCACTGTCATTTCTGCAGTGACACAGAGAAGGCACCCGAGTTCTAAATTGGGTTTCAACATAGCCGATGTCAAGAGAGGGTAAAGGAGAACAGCAGTCCTCCTGCATGTGTTAGCAGCCACAAGAAAGTGTTGAGCATGTAAGAAGCTGTTAATCAAATCCAGCTTGCTCTGTGCTCTGCCCTGACATCTAGTGGACAAAGTGGAATACAACACCAAGAACAAAACAATGGCTCGCTTCACCGAGCGGTGCTACCCAACAGTTTACTGCTCCACCAATCTCCTAATACAACTGTAACAGTTTCTATTGTGCTTAAAAGCTACATAAGAAATTACTGTGGAGAACAGTATTCCTCTTGAACAAAGCTGGCTCTGTTAAATTTCACTTTCTCCCCGTTTAACTGGCAGAAGGAATAATCTCTTTGCTCAGGCACAGTTAAAATGTATCAGAGATTCAGAGGGCTACAGATATTAAACAACCACACAAAAACGTGGTGTTATCCAGCCAAAATCCAGTTCTTTACAGTCCTATTGGTTTCTATGGGACAGCTACAGTATACCGTACAAGACATCTTTAATTCGGTTCATAAACTGTCTCAGCAGGTCTCGAAAGCGCTTTACTTTGGCTGGATTGTGACTGCAGTCTGGGCTAGCATGGTAAGCAGCAAATTCATAGCTGTTGGGACATTTTCTTCATACTTCTTAAATAAAGTCATTTTAGTTTTGGAAATCAGACAGCAAACTACATAACTTTCAGATTGACTCAAATGTCAGTCATTTGAGATTTTAGTTTACACTTTGGAACAAAACATCTGCAGTCAAACACACAAAACATCAGTGGAAAGATCGCTTCAGTCAGTGCACGTTATATTATGCATGTTTCACACATACAATTTTACGTATTTCATCCATGAAGCAATGAGGACTAGAAAATTAGCGAAAGCCTCAGGGTTCAAGAATCTGCTAAAATCATCTGTAGGTTGCCTAAAATTTGTAGGGAAGAAGAAACTATCCTTGGCTTAATTCGGAAGACTCAGATTGGAACTCTCAAGCTTTCTTTGTGATTATGTGTGGGAAAATCTCCATGTTTTGCAAGTTTCCTCCTAGCTTTTAATGTTAGTGCATGTGTGCTGATGGTGCTACATGCATGTGCGTTAGTATATTTCCCAATATTACAGTATATTGTACTGTATTTTGTTTTCACTTGTCCCGCGCACCAGCCCCATATCATCAGTCATAACCGAGAACTATCTGGAAATTCAGCCACTGTCCGTCTATCTGTCTGTCTTTTATTCAGAGCAAACACACTCAGGAACAAGGAAAGCTTTTAGTTTTGGGCACACGACACCCACATAAAAGCTTGAAACAAACAATGAAGAGAATAGGCTGACCTAAATCGAGAAGATACTTCCCAAACAAGAGATTGTTTGGTCAGGTGATCTGGTCACATAGCTCACAATCACCAAACCGTTAAACACAAGTAGCCTAGCCTGGACTTGCACATACTACTTGAACCTCAATACACGTATATTTTCAGGTAAAAAGTACGGTAATATAAATTAAGATTCTTTCTTCAGTATGGATTATTTGGCCATGTAATTGCACTTACACCGGTGCATCTGCTGTTACACCGGTGCATCTACTGTTACACCGGTGTGAGGTTACACAGGATTGTGCTGTAAATAAGGTAATGGGCGTGGGGGTGCAGGCCCCCCGTGGATCTTGGATCTGCGGATAAGTGAATCCGTGAATACCGGATCCACAGATACAGGGGTCCACATGTATCAACAAATATCAATGTTTGTTGTAATATGAAATTAATACAGCTAACTTCTTCCCAAACAAATCATATACAGCAGCGTTTCTCAAAGTTCTTCCCCCGAGGCGGGGAGAACTTTGAGTGTGTGTGGGGGCGGAGCCAGCAGTGGCGGCGATCCCGGGGATCGCCACCGCTACCGCCGAAACCACCCCCCAGAACGGCCCCTGAAATGGCCCCTCCCGCACTTACTGGGACTTGGGGGAGCTTTGGGGAGGCCTGCACGACCCTCTGCAGCCCCCCGATCTTTGGATCGCTGTTTTGCAGCGATCTTCGGGTGCTTCCGGTTTTCGCGAAAACTGGAAGTGCCCGAAGATCACTGCAAAACAGTGATCCGAAGATGGGGGGGGCTGCAGAGGGTCGCGCAGGCCTCCCCAAAGCTCCCCCAAGCCCCGGTAAGTGCGGGGGGCCATTTCGGGCACTTTGGCGGGGGCGGCAGTGATCCCCCGGATCGCTGCCACCGCCGCCATGCTGTTCACGCCCCTAAGGGGGCAGGGGACAGCAAAAGTTCTCAATGGTGGGTCATGACCCACAGTTTGAGAACCAGTGATATACAGTAAATGTACAAGAGCACATCATATGCTTGAGTGATGCTTCAGGAAAACTGCAAGTTGATTCAGCAAGTATTTCTTATATTTATTCAATGTACATGGCTTTAATGAATTTAAGCATACTAAACTCACAGCACAATCCTATCCAACTTACACCACCGGTGTAATCAGCGGTGCAGTGAGAACGGGAGGCCCCAGAACGGAAAGTGGATTCAAATCCCCTCCAAAGGGATTTGAATCCCCTTTCCATTCTGGGACCTCCTGTTCTCGCTGCACTGCTGTTTACACCAGTGGTGTACCGTAAGTTGGATAGGATTGCGCTGTCAGTGTTGGACTGTAACTTTACATTAGAGACAGATACTAGAGTATTATTTATTTATTTGATGAATTTTTATCCCGCCTTTCTCCCGGTGAGGGCACTCAAGGTGGCTTACAGCATTTAAAACAATAGCACATGATCAACTGAAGCTACCAACTCGTGAATAGCTGTAAGAAAACTCAGCCAACCTTCCCATGAATAAGCAGTTCAAGCACTGCAGCCTACGTGACTCACCGAGAGGGTTACAGCACGTCTTCTGTGGACAAGACAATATGATACAGAGGATCATGTTAAGTTAACAGCAGGATCCCAGCTTCCCTGCTGAGAGAGGCACTATTTTAGCTGAGTCCTCTGAGCCAAACTGAACAGTCAAAATAGACATAATTCCTCCATTATCCTGCCTGTACTTGGCAAAACCTAGGTCTAGGATATTATTAACTTTCTAACATCCCTGCTGATGGAGAACTGTCTTGTCATTTTACATGCAGCTTATCTAATCATGCCCCAGTTTCTCTGTGAAGAGAATCCCTTCCTTGCACCTGATATGTGTCCTCTGCCTGCCAGAAGCTTGCACACTTTTTCACTCAGTCTGTGTTCAAAGAGTGAAAAATGACTCACCATTACTTGTTTACTTTCCTGCTGACATGTCCCTTAATGCATTTGCAAGAATGTACTACTCTGAGAACAGAAGGCCCAAAGCTGCAACACAAGAGAGGCATTATTATCTTTCTTCTAAAGATGCAGCAAAACTGGACTAACCAGCCTGTTGATGAACAGGCATGAGCATGTCAGTACCAAACCATTGCATGACTCTTCAGTAGGAGGGACCATGAGAAAAGCTGGATTTGTCCTTTAGAGCAGGGGTCTCCAAATTTTCTGGCCACGGGCCGGACGGGCATGATTGACAGGCCCATCTAGCCAACAGTCCCTTCCCTTCCTGCAGCCCTGCTCCTTCCGACCACAATCAGACACGAGCGGCCACTGGGGAGCGACTCGCCAGCCGCAGCCTCCCGCAGTAGCTCGCCTGCCACCGTAGCCTCCCACGGCCTGGGGAGCTACTTGCTGGTCACCGCCACAGCCTCCCGCAGCCTTTACAGGTAGGTGCAGGGAGCCAGCGGGGAGAACTGGAGGCCACCGCAGGCCGGATAAAATAGTTTCGAGACCCCTGCTTTAGAGTCACATCTAGGTTTGGCAACAACATTTTGAAAAAATGAAATTCAAAGCAATTTTTTTATTTTTTTTATTTTCACATTTTTATACCACCCTTCCTCCAAGGAGCTCAGAGTGGTGTACATATTTCCTCCCCTCCTTTTGTCCTCACAACAAACCTGTGAGGTAGATGGGGCTGAGAGATAGTGACTGGCCCAAGGTCACCCAGGAAGCTTCATGGCTAAGCAGGGATTTGAACCTGGATCTTCCAGGTCTAAGTCCGACTCCCAAACCACTACACCATCCTGGCTATTCATGGTTATTCTGAAAGTAAAACATCTGAGATTTTCAAAGGAAGTCAAATGAGTTTAATATTTCTCCATTATCCTATCCAGAAACAAATGGGGGTGGGGAAGACCTCAAGCTGCAGATATGGTAGTTGATTGCAAAACACTTTTATTGCCAAATGCACTTCAAGTATTGTAACTGTTCAGCACCAATATCTCTAATTCATTTCTTTCCAGGAGAGACCAGAAGTACTTTCCATACCATCTCAAAAGAACTGAATTAGGGTCATCTTTGATGAAGAGTTGCAATACTCCAAATGCATTGGGTAAGACCTTCTCTGCAACTTGAGATTTCCTCTCTTTTGTTCTCTATTTAGTACAGTACTTGCCTTTCTTCTGTTATTGTCCACAGTACTAGCCAACCCATAGTACAAGACGCAAACTGCTTGTAAGGGAAACGTGTTCTGCTAGTACAGATCTGCACAACATGTGACCCCCCCAAGTCAAAGGCATCCCCCTAACGCAGTGTTTCCTAAACGTTTTCGACCTGTGGCTCCCTTGATTATTGGAGACCATTGGAGGAGGCTCCCCATCACATTATGTGGATGGCTGCCAATTGGCGTTGCACTGTTTTCCGAGAGGATTCCGTGGCACTCTGCGGCTCCCCTGGCTGGTATCCGCAGCTCCCCTGGGAGCCACACATCCCAGTTTGGGAACCACTGCCCTAAAGGCTCAAACTGCCTGAGTCAAGTAGAAGTAGGGTTGAGGCACAATGTTCCTGGCAGGCTAAACATAGTTGGTGGGCTTCATCCATTGTGGGGGGGGGGGTGTCCTCAAATGTTCAGGTTGGTTTGTTTCTGGGCACAATTCAAGGTGCTAGTTTTGACTTTTAAGGACCTTTATTATTTATTTATTTTATTTACAGTATTTATATCCCGCCTTTCTCCCCGAAGGGACCCAAGGCGGCTTACAACAGAGGAAAAAAAATACATACAAAAAACACAGTATAACAAGTATCACGTTTTAAAACAATAAAAACAATTAATGAAAATTAATAAAAACAGTGTCTAAAAACAATTTAAAAGATCATGGCTTCAATCAGAGCAGGAGCATAAAAACAGCAACACCCCCACTTGTACCAGCAGATGTTAAAAAAGGCAGGGGCTCAGAAGGCTTCTTTGAACAAGAAGGTTTTTAGGCCTCGCCGGAAAGTGTCCAAGGAGGGAGCAGTTCGTAGGTCAAAGGGGAGGGAATTCCATAAGGTTGGTACCACTACTGAGAAGGCCCTGTTTCTGGCCACCGCCCCTCGCACCTCCTTGGGCGACGGCACCTGCAAAAGGGCCTTCTCTGATGATCTGAGGAGATGAGCCGGACTATATAGAAGTAGGCGGTCTCTCAAATATCCTGGCCCCAAGCCGTATAGGGCTTTAAAGGTCAAAACCAGCACTTTGAATTGGGCCCGGAAACGAATCGGCAGCCAGTGCAGCTGTCGGAGGAGCAGCCCGACGGAGTCGAACCGCCTACCTCCAGTGACCACACGGGTCGCCGCATTCTGCACTAATTGCAGTTTCCGAACCGTCTTCAAAGGCAGCCCCACGTAGAGCGCATTACAATAATCTAGTCGCGACGTCACCGTGGCATGGATCACCGTGGCTTTGCAGCTCAGGACCAGAGTATTTGAAGGACTGCCTCCTTCCATATAATCCATGAATTGAACAGGTACTGGTAATCCTGTGATCAGTGAATCTCCAAACCAAGAAGCTACTCATCAACTCTGCAAAGGGTGCATTGCCCTTTCTCCTGATGCTTCTGAGAATTGAACCCGGTGCCTCTCACATCCAAAGCATGAATCTTGCCTCTAACAAGACTTGCCTTGAGGAAACCCACCCCCCACACTGAGCAAGTTGTGCATTTCAAATGCAGTAAAAATCTTGATATATCACTTAGGTTCATTTAATTGTAAGTGCAGGGAAAATTCCTCCATGACCACAGCTACGGCGGTGACCAATCAGATTCTGAGCACCAGTAAAACTCACACACCAAGACATTTCAAGGGAAAACTTAATTTTACATTTCCATGGCTTGCAATGTTCTAGCAGGGGTCACAAAAGTTCCTGATGCCTCAGAGGAAGTGAGGGAAGAACTCCAAAGGTTTTATGTGGTTAGTGAACTGCATTCCAACTCAAATGATTCATTGGAGACATCAGAATCACGCAATGGTAAACCAGCAAGGGATATGGGGTTTGTCACCTTGCAGTGAAACAGATCCTTTCATATTCAAGCAGTCCTAATGTATCATCCATATGTATCATCCCACATATTGTTCTGCTAACTGGGCAAAGTGGCCCTTTCCAGCCTTGATCCAGATCCACATGGACTTGCGGCAGGTAGATAGAGCTGGTGCAGGTCCAAGTTGGACCAAGTAGACCCAGTGGGCTGACATGGGCTTACCCCGGGGCAAGGGAACAAATCTTCCCTTACCCCAAGAAGGCCTCCAGAGGCCAAAACTCTCTCGCAGAATTCAGAAGGTGCCAAGTTGGTGCAGCTGCATCACTGCATGGGGAGCTGAGTAGGATTGGACTGACAGGCTGAGAGCCATGCAAGATGGGTTTGAGCTCAGCCAAGGGAGCTTGCTGCCCTAACCAGCAAGGCACTCACCATTTGTGTGACTGGCCAGAAACACCCATGGCAGGGACAAAGGAAGAGAGGGAAGCAGGTCTAGAATGTACACCAGTCCAGCTGCTCCACAAAGCTGCTCTCTAACTACACAGCCACAGCAAGAAACAGGCAAAAAGCACCTCATCCAGCATTTATTATTATTATAATTATTATAATTAACAGTATTTATATACTGCAGCTGCTTCACAAAGCTGCTCTCTAACTACACAGCCACAGCAGGAAACAGGCAAAAAGCACCTCATCCAGCATTTATTATTATTATTATTATTATTATTATTATTATTATTATTATCATCATCATCATCATCATCATCATCATCATCATCATCATCACCATCATCATCAGTATTTATATACCGCTTTTCATTGCATTGCTGCAAACAGACCCAGTTGGCAAGGAGGCTGTAGCAGAGGGAGCTATAGCAGAGGGAGCTATCAGAGGGAGCACTGCATGGGCCAATCACTGGGCTGGCATTGCAGCATAGGGTGGCTCCTGCAGTGGCCCATCCAACTAGCCCCCCCCCCATGCCCTTTGCTTTATTGCTGGCACCTGCCTGCAGGGCTGTCTATGCTGACCTTCTTGTTCCCCTGCCACTGCCTACCAAACACCATGGCAGCAGAGAACAGGGGGCTCATGATAACTGAGGAACATCCCCCCTCAGAGCCCAAGAAGTCATAGGGAACAGAGGGGGCCCTCCTTCTGCAGAGTCCCACCCTAAGGCCTGCTGATGTAAGACATTACTAGGGTGGGAAGAATGGATTTCTATCTGCTACCAAAGTAGCAAGTGTGATCCAGTCATACAGTTTTATTGAACTGTATCAGTGATAGCACAGTGTGTGTTGTGTGATTCTTGAAAGAGAAACACACAAGTGGAGTTGCCAACCATCTCCTTCTAGCAGTGCTGTTGTGCCACTGCACATTATCCAACAGACAGCTAAATAATAGGTGCCAGTGAGGTCTGGGTGCACCAGTTGGTTCACTGTCTGCCATGGTGTTTGCAAAGCCACAGGGGCCTGACTGGAACAAGTCGGTCAGCAATCTTGCTGAGCAGCAGACGGGCTCACACTGGTCACTGCAGGCAGATAGACTGTAGGGTTCCCTTGGGATCTGCATGGTGTCTTTGCCTGCCTGTGAGGAGCAAGGAAAAATGCACACAGAGTAAGTAACAAGGACTTGACCATAACATCCGTCACACTTGTTCTCTAGCTTGATATGCACGCTCGGTTTTTGTGAGGGAGAGTGGTGCCAGCAGAGTGTACACGCAGTAGTGCCCTGGGGACAAGAGCATGGTGGCCTGGGATATTGTGTGTCCCTCTACTGGGAGGGGGGCTGCAGTGGAACTCTACAGAGGACTACTGTTCAATCCCCTGTGTAAATGGATCAGACCTGAAAAAACAAAAGGGATTCAGATGAGTGTTTCACTATCAGTACCAATGGTTGAACTTCCTGGCATTCACCAAAAGGAAGCTGACACTACCTGCTTCTAGCTGTTGCAAAAGGAAGGGATGGTTAGGCAGCACAGCTGATAGAGACACATGTGATAATCCTGAAGAGTTACAATGGGGAGGGTATTAATGGGTGAGTGGGTGGGGAGCAAAATGGAGGATTGAAAGAGCTTAAGATGCTAACAAGGGCGAATGGAGGAAAAACTGAGGACTTCCGCACCCATGAATATGCATTCATAAAGAGTGTTTACATACACATGATATATTAGGGCAATCCATATACAGAATGACCCTGAACAAATTGCAAAAGAAATTATTCTAGAAGAACCACTTTAGCCATGAAAATATTCTTTACAGCATACCAAAAATTAGGGTTGTAATTCAAAGCAAGACGGACCTTCTGATGGTGTCAAAGAATGATGTATAATTGATTAAAATGGGGATTTTAACTCCTCATATCTTTATTAATATACAATGCATTTTCATGAAAGCAGGAGGAGGAATAGCCTTGATTTTTACATAGAATCTTAACTGGTAAAGGGAAAAATGGGAGGCATGCATATCTATCTATCTATCTATCTATCTATCTATCTATCTATCTATCTATCTATCTATCTATCTATCTATCTATCTATCTATCTATCTATCTATCTATCATCTATCTATCTATCCGATCGATCGATCGATCGATTGATTGATAGAGATATGAATAAATAAAATGAATGCACAAAAATGGTTTCAAAAAGATGAAAAGTGCACTTCAAAGGAAAAGGGAAAATCTTTTCCTGTACTGTATTACAGGAAACGGCTGTATTACAGTCAAAAACAGCTGTATTACAGTCATTTCTTATCCAATCGTTGAAAAATTGCCTTCTTGTAGCAGTTACTACATATAGTAGATTCTCTACACAAAGTTTTATAACTATGGGACAAACCTGTTTGATTTTACAATTATAATGTTTGTGGCTTTATTGCCACAACAATTGCATTTGAGAATTCAGAATTTCTACAGCAGGCTGAACTAGGCTTACCAGATCGCCTCCCCCCCCGATGCAAAGGGGGCGGAAGTGATGTCACCGGGGGTGGGGCTGAGTGTCACTTGGGGAGGGGCCAGGAATGTGACATCACTGGGGGGCGGGGACAGCCTCGCGCATGTGCGCAAGCCCAGGAGCACTCGGAAAGCGTCCGAGTTCACTCGGACACCTTCCGAGAGTGTCTCCAGTCTCGTTGCACATGCGCAGTCATCTAACAGTAACCTGTACTGTGCCTGTCTTGACAATGTCCTAGGAATATTAGGAGGAAACGTTGACTGTTGCAAGGAAACAAAAACTTTTATCTTGGCTGTCACTTTGGCTGTTCCTTCGTGTACTTTTAAAACGGGTATGTGTTTGGATTAAGAAAAAAGCTGCAACATCGGGCCTTGTTTTAAAAGTTTTATTGTTCCTTTTAAGAAAAATACATGGCTTTTAATCCCATATTGCCTGTTTCGTTGAACAAACCAGAAATTCTTCTCTCTTACATATCCAATGACAATAAAACTGCACCTCCCACCATTCTGTGCTGTTTTCATATGCGTAATGCCCTTGACTTGGAAGACTACTTTGAAAGACAAAGACCATGAAAACTCCCTTATAGACTTTCCCCTCAAGCTTCTGTTTTCAGTGTCCTCTGTTGTAACAAAATTATCTCTCAACATACTATTGATAGTGTGACAAATATGTTGAGAAATGCTTTAACTTCATAGGTGCCTTCATAGAGGAGCTGGGCGTGTTCACTTGGGTTTGCTGGAGCAGAAGGTTTGAAGTGGCCCTGAGATGTGGGATGTGATGATGAAAGAGGAGGATTGCTTATGGGAAAAGATATGAGTACTTATGGAGAAAGATGTCAGCAATACCAGAGTACTGAGCCAGACCTCCTCGGGCAGGAGGTCTAGCTCAGTTGGTAGAGCGACCATCTCATATGCCTGAAGATCTGAAGGAGAGCAGTTCGGGATGGCGGAAGTATCTGTGGGCTGTCAGAGAGCTGTTGGCACACCAAGCTGACGAGCTGCAGAGTCTCTGTGAGGGAGAAAAGCTGCAGCTGCACTTTGAGTGAGAGTCAAGGTTGCCTGTCAGTCGAAGCGTGATGTGACAGACACCAGTGAGAAGCTGGACTGTGAAAGAAACCATCTAGAATGAAGGGTTCTATGAAAGATTAGAACATATTGTATTATAAAAACCCCTCGGGATTTAGAAAGCCTGCCTGTGTAAACCGCCTTTGAAAGGAAAAATCCGATTACCAAAGAAAAGGCGGTATATAAATACTGGTTGTGGTTGTGGTTGTGGTTGTTGTTGTTATATTAAAATGAAAATGCAACACTTGAGTAAGAACCTAGGAAAGTTGTTGGATCAGACCAAGGCCCTGTCTAATCCAACAACCTGTTTATAGAAATGCTAGCCAGATGCTTCTGGGATAGCGTGTTGGAAACCCACAATAGGACATGAAGGCAACCATGTTGCCATCCTCATTGTTTTCCCCCTCCCAGTTGCCCCTTCCCAGTAACTGGTATTTGAAGGGATACTGCCTTGAAACCAAGAGGCACCATCTAATATAATATAATATAAATGGAAAAGGAGAGAGGGGAGTGGACCAATTAGCAAAGAAGAAATATATACTTCATAATCTGGAACACTTGGAAGGCATATAAATGTGTCTGAGGCCCTGTTCCATACTCAGTCACGATGTTTACACAGATTCCTAGACCTCTTCCAGTCACATGTAATTACCTATCTGTGTCTGGTAGACAATAGGTTCATGTTGTAAACACACAGCTGTCACTTCTGCAGATGGATTTATTTAAAATGTACACAACTTGGTCACACTACAGATATCTTCATTTAACTGGGGTTTTTGAAAAAATAAAGCTGCTGCAGCCTGCTAATTAAGAACAAACTTGATTATTTAAAAAATATATTGTGAAGTTTGTGTAATTGGCTGCATCGGTGGTGAATTAGCATATACTATCTGTTGCTGCTATCCTAGGATATAATTGGGCTTTTACTGTACTTACGGTAACTAAAATTGAGATTGATGACTCTGGAAACTGAAATCTTCCCTCTTCCATAAGCCACAGCAGTTATACTTGATAGGAGCAGGTGTATTTCTACTGTGCACTGAACAAATAACGATCATGCTCGCCTTAATTAGAGACTGGATTGTGACATCGGAACTTGATCTGAACCACTCAAGCCTAGAATCTTACTTGGATAGGTAGGAGCAACATTTTGGCTTAGACCTGTGATTTTTTGAATCGAATCCCTGTTGTTACTTTCCGTACTATTTTATTTCATTGTATGTTTAATTTGATTTCTGCCCTGCCTTTCGATAGAAAAAGATCCTCAAGAATAGGCTTACCAGATCTCCAATCGGGACAGAGTGCTAGACCTTTAGGAGAAGGAACGTGGGCAGGTGTAGCTTGTTAAACCTTAGAGCACAATCCTAGGCATGTCTACTCAGAAGCAAGCCCCATTGTGCTCAGTGGGGCTTGCTTCTGAGTAGACATGCCTAGGATTGTGGTCTAAGGTTTAACAAGCTACACCTGCCCACATTCCTTCTCCTAAAGGTCTAGCACTCTGTCCTGATTGGAGATCTGGTAAGCCTACTCAAGAATGGCTTGCATAAAGCAATACAATAACATGGCTGCTGCTTCTACCCTCGCTGGCATATATCCCCCTTCACTCCAAGACTGCAGGACATTTTACAGTCCAAATGCAGAGATGGAGAAGCCACGTTCAACGTCTGTGTCTTGGGTGCTGAGTGATAGTGTGTAGTTACTCTCCTTTCATATGTTTACTTGAGAGTAGCAGTTGCATGGAAGCTGCAGCTTGGAACAGGACTGCAGCATGAAGAAGATAAAGGCTATTAAATTCTTTACCTTCGTGCTGGTTTCCCACTGAAAAGTGCTTTTCTGAATTGGCTATTGAAGCTTCAGAGTGTCATTTGCCAAAATGACACATTGAGGGTAAAATACTGTAGTTGCTTCAGGGACAATTTGCAACAGGTAAACATAGGCTTACCAGATCTCCAATCGGGACAGAGTGCTATACCTTTAGGAGAAGGAATGTGGGCAGGTGTAGCTTGTTAAACCTTAGAGCACAATCCTGAGCACAATGGGGCTTGCTTCTGAGTGCCTAGGATTGTGCTCTAAGGTTTAACAAGCTACACCTGCCCACATTCCTTCTCCTAAAGGTCTAGCACTCTGTCCCGGTTGGAGATCTGGTAAGCCTAACTAAAATAAATAAATATTTCTAAATATTTAAAGCACGGTGACAGCGCAAACCTATGCATGTCTACTCATAAGTAAGACCCCATTGTGTTCAATGGGGCTTACTCCAGGGAAAGTGTCAGATTGTTGCCTGAGACTAGCGGCGCATCTCGGGCCTCGCATTAGTGGGAACGGTGGCGCGTGCCACTTGGAAAGTCTTCGTGTGCCGCTAAGTGGCACACGTGCCGTGGGTTAGCCACCTCTGACCTAATCAATGGCTCATAACATAAAAGAAGAACCAGGGGAGGTGTTGATGGGGAGCGAGGGAAGCAGAGCTCCAGGACTTCTCCTCCAGCACAGCAGGAATGCTGGTTCTAGTGTTACCTTTGAAACTTTTGACAAAGAAGTATCATTGGCCTCAGCAGGAGGCAAACGGAGAAATTTGCCTGGGGCATATGTTAATGTCTAGGCCAGGACTGCCTAAGCGATATTATGTAAGTCATGGGCATCCCAATCCTATTCTGCACTGGTGTTGCAGGGCCGCACGGCCCACGCCATATCCATCAGGGGAAGGGGAGGGGTCAGAGGTCCCATGTAAAGCCCAAGACAGTGCTACGGACCTCATCGGATCCGCGCAAGCTATTTAGCTGGCGGACATCTAGGAGGCCCATGTAATGAGAACAGGCCCAGGAACGGGGATAGGATTTGGTTTTGCCAGTGCCGCTGACCTCAACCCCTTCCAGGATCTATCCGCCCACCCTGCCCTCCCCCACCCTCCCCCCACTCCTGCGCTGCTCGGAGCAACACTTACCGCTCCACCACACGTAGCTCCTGGATCCAGTGCCTTCCCGCCGGCACTGCCTACTCTTAGGGTGTTGCACAGCGCTTTACGGCGCTTTTGTGACACCCTAGGCTGGTTGCTGTGCTGGCATTAGGTGCAGATAGGATTGTACCGACAGGCAACAAACCTATGCAAATTTACCTTGGAATAAATCCTACTGAACACAGTGGGGTTTATTTTAGTGTAAACAGGCACAGGGTGACACTCATATACTTTCTATATTTGTCAGGGATATATTTTAATTCAGTTTTTCAATTTTTATACATTGGTTTTAAATTATTGTAACACCTTCAAATATTTTTAAATGAAGTATACTACATTTCAAAGTGAGAATATGTGGCAGGAGAAGAAATATTCTATGAAGAAATTTGAAGTTTTTTGCTTTGTATAATCTTTGTGGGGCATGGCTATTGGGAGTTTCATTATGAGGTCTTGCATTTCAAAACATACTATGGTACCACTGATAAAAACATTTTAAAACTTTTTTTGAAGAGCTTGTACCTAAGTGAGCTTTCGGACCAATATATATGTTTTCAGTTTTTAGATTTACTTTTGTGTAATGTATTGAAAAACAAACAAACAACATTCAATAGAAAATTAAATTGCTGTTCATTTAACACATAGCACTAGGTTCTAAGATGCAGGTAACTGTGATAAAAGTCCACCTTGCTCTGTTGTTAGGGGCAAGAGAAAATGGTGATAACGAAATAAGAACACATAACATTACTTTCTGCTAAAAAAATCTGTGAAAAAATAATAAAATAAAATAAAATAAAACCATGTAATTTGGGGTCATTCTTCATCTGCTGACACTGTACAACCTATACTACCTACCTAGTACACTTTTAAAGCAGTTACAATTGATAAAAATGGGGGGAAATTGAATAAAAACACGTAACAACGCTTTCTGCTATTTCATTTTGGTTAAACACCGAAAACTGCAATAATAATAAATAAATAAATAAATAAATAAATAAAACCATTTCCTCCCATCTCTATCTATTGTCATCATGCTTCAATTAGCCTGAGATTTGTCTGTGCATCCTTGCACTGTGCACATGCAGTGGAGGTCCAATCAATTAACACTCTGCAGGCATGTGGCTGCTGATGGGCTTGTTGCCATGGTGCAGAAGTAGGCTGCTGACATCAACAAGGCCAGCAAGCCAATCAGCAACTTCACACTTGCATAATGCTGACTAGGACCCTCCTGATGTTGACAGTCACCTCCTGATGGTTACTGCTAAGGGCCAGGAATTCCCTTCTCTCCTTGATAGCCATATAGCAGCAGTAGCTCAAAAACATCCCTGGGGTTCCTAGCAAACACACACACACACACACACACACACACACACACACACACACACACACTTGGAAATCCAACAATAATTTCCAAATGACTAAATGCAAATCTTAAGGTAGGAATCCTACGCAAACTTACATGGGAGTAAGCCGTATTGAACTTAGCGGGACTGGCTTCACAATAAACATACATAGAAAAGAGCAGACTTTTAGTTCATTAATTTGAATTTTTGAAGAACTACTTCCTCTAGGATGGACCTTCTCTATCACTCAGATAATTATCACTGGAGAGTCTGCTCTGTGTCCCACTCTCTAAGGCACTGGCGTCACTGCGGGGGGGGGGGGCGGAGCTCTAAGTTCCGCCGAGGCTCCGACCCTCTGTTACACCGGAGCACGAAGAGGCCCCGCCCCCTCGCCTTTGGAACCATTCAAGGCGGTGGGTGGGGCCGCTTCGTGCTCCGGTGTTACGGCGGGTCGGAGCCTCGGCGGAACTTAGAACTCCGCCCCCCTGCAGTGACGCTAGTGCTCTAAGTTGGGATGGGTGGCCACATGGGAGAGGGTCTTCTTCTTAGCAGTTGCCCCTGCCTTTGGATCTTTTATCCACAGATGCTTTCTTCCTCCCTGCTGTTTTTCTAAACACTACTTGGAAACATGGACCGTTTGCTGCCATTTGCATGTTGCTTCTGCTGCATGTGGGTTGGTTTGGGCCGTACTTTCCCTCTCAAACCAGCCCCACATGATAACGATTAACGTGCATGCACATATGTCCTGCCTCCCCCTTGCTTCTGAGATACTTTCTCTAGTTATGTGGGCAGGGGGTGTTTCATCCAAGCCTCCCTTCTACATGTGTTGCTAAACCTGCTTAGCTGTGAGGATCCAACAGAAGGCATAGGATTGCCAGATCAACAACTCAGAAAGCCACTGAGTGGTGGCTAAGGGGAAGGGGCCTCCGCATTTTTATTGGAGGGAGACCTGTGGTGGCAGCTGAGGCAGGGAGGGGGCAGTCTGGCAGCACTGTACAAGTGTTTGTCACATGTCTCCTAGCAGTGTCCTGCATGGGGCACTGATGTCACAGGGGCCACTGCAGTGCCAGCCATTTATCAGCTGTACACTGGCACAATGCTGACAGAGCTGTCCACAGCCTTGGCTGCCATCTTGAGTCTTTTTCTATCCAGAATATGTGACTGCCCTCCCCTGCATCTGCCATGCCATGGTGGTGACCAAATACTGCCTCCCATCCCACGCATCGTGATCCATGATGGCAGCTTCAGAGGAAAACGGCTCTGCAGGCTGCTGACCTGGCAACCTTAGGCATGCCAACGTGGTCAGACTAGATCTTGTATTTCTTCAAATCTCTCCAAATCTTGAATACCAGAGGATGGGAAAGAACAATGAGGCATGGGATACTTTGCTAGTACCCTGCAATGTTACACGCTTCCTCAAGAATCTGGATCTGGCCACTGTCAGATATAGGATACATGCCATTGCTCTGACTCATCACAGCCAGAGTTTGTATGCTCTGCAATCACATACTGACAGCGATGAAAGTTTACCTTGGCTGTACAACTGTGTTGTTGGGGTAGTTCAACTTTTGGCTTGGATTTCCCTGTATCTGTTGAATGACAATGATTGTAGGGACAACCCTTCTGTGTCAATGTGTGAACAGATACATCCGGATCTACCACTTGTCTAGACAAGTTTCTTTAGAGAACACTGATTTGCAGTGATGTTACTGGAGGTTTATTGCCTTATTGGAAGCAGTCAAAGAACAATTTAATGCCGTCTGAGTGTTTATACACAGAATACCTTTCTGCTCAGCTAAATCTCATTATCTAAACCATGGCTAGGATCCAAAGAACTGCAAGGCGCTCGGGCTAGCCTAGTGGGATTGTTGTTGATTTTTTTTCCTTTTGAGCAGCTGACCTCCATGATATATCACAACCCACTCTTGAAACTCCCTTCAATTTCAAGAGCAGCTTGCATTGTGGTGTGGGGAACTACCGTTTGAGAAAAAGATGTCAAAACTCCCTTGGCTCACATGACTAGTTCCATAGTTCTTTGGATCCTGGGCCATGTGCAGCACATGATGTTCCCTGAGAATGAGTGTTTGGTTTCACCCAACTGGATGTCTTGCTTTTTAAAAAAAAGCATCTATAGTCACACACATCCAGCATACAAGCTTCTGCAGGTGCATCATTAGCAGAATGAGTACTGTGCATGTGGTTCCCAGCCTGACAGACTGATCCAACTTCTGGGACTGTGTATTTCCCCAGCCAGAGAACTAGAGTGCTGATTAACTGTTTGGCCAGAGGGGAGACTTTTAGGTCCACTGGTTCCCTCCACCCCAAACTGTTGATCAGTGCTACCTCTGATTATGCAATAGGGGCTACATACAATTAGTCCCTGCAACTATGCATGCACATACATTTATGGAGGCAAGAACATGTTGTTATGAATATGTAAGTGTCCAGTCCACACAAAAAATTCAGGGTGAAGATGGGAAGGACGAACAAGAGGAAGACGTTTTTCCTCTTTTCACCTCCCCCTATGCTTTCCAGCTCCATGTAGCCAGCTCTGGGGGCAGCTGCCCCTCTATGCAAGCCAGGTAATGTCTGGGAAAAAGAGGCTGAGAAAAATGTTGGACCACAGAGGCTGAAGCACTGCCTGACCAGTCCTCAGGCTCACAATGGCTCTGGGGACTGAAGGTGATGTGAGATTTCCCCCCTCTCTGATCTGAAGCCATCATGGAGGGCTTGCTTTTTGGTCAGGGGAGACACATTTCATCCCTGAGCGCAAAGTAATGAAACCCTCTCAATAGCATTGGGGCCAGAGGGAGAGAGAGCTTGGCTGCTCAATCCTTTGGTTTCTGAAGGAGGAGGGGGATACTGAAGTCTGAGAGCAAGTACTTCCTGGTGTACATTCTCCAGGGCCAATTTTCCTCCCCTCACTTCCCTTTGCTGCTGCAAAGCCAGGGGCAGTCGTGGGTTCAAAAAGGATCCTTGACTGGGAGGATCACACTGGGTTGTATGTTGGTACTTGGTTCTTTCTACAGTGCCATCCTGCTTGTGCAGTGTTTTACAAAGGATTAGAATACAGCCCCTGTCTTTTCCTCAAATGATACAAGGGAAACAACAAAGGAAGGAGACAGAAGTGGAGGAAATAATAAAATGGGGAAGAATATTTATTTTACACATAGGCAGGTTTAATTACAACAGAGTATGGGGACAAGGGAGTTGGGTCAAATGCTCTGAAAAAGGTGGGTTTAGAAGGGTTTGGAGTAGGCTTACCAGATCTCCAACCGGGACAGAGTGCTAGACCTTTAGGAGAAGGAATGTGGGCAGGTGTAGCTTGTTAAACCTTAGAGCACAATCCTAGGCATGTCTACTCAGAAGCAAGCCCCACTGAGCACAATGAGGCTTGCTTCTGAGTAGACATGCCTAGGATTGTGCTCTAAGGTTTAACAAGCTACACCTGCCCACATTCCTTCTCCTAAAGGTCTAGCACTCTGTCCCGGTTGGAGATCTGGTAAGCCTACTTCTGCATATACTTCCATGTGGTAGATATTGCTGTGGCACTCCTGTTGAAAACAGATGGACCAAAGAAATGGGAAGTGCTGTGTGAGTTGTGCCTGTTTTGATCTGGGAATCTGGTTAATTAACAAAGTGCAGCAGAGAATCATTTCCCATTCTTTCTTTCTTCCCTTGCTCTGTTTCTAACTGCATGGCAGGGCAGTATCTGCCAGGCTAGTGTTTCCCACTGAGTTTTTCTATTCTCCCTCATAAGTGCAAATGGATGTATTTAAATGAAAGAGTTATGGAAAGCATCACTTGGAGCTTGACATTATGCGTCTGCAATATGCACGGTTCTTCTGGCTCTTGAGGGCATACTGCCAGCACACCTCAGTGATTCTCAGCCACTACCCACATCTCTCTCAGCATGAGAGATTTTATTCACTGTCACTGCTGGGGATTGTGCTAAGTCGTAACCTCCATGTAAGGCTTCTGGTCTCTGACCTCCCCTCCTTGGCAATCTATTGCACACATCATGTCTTTGTGGAGTAGCATTCATCTTCCTATCACATGTGGATGTTTCTTAGGTCCCTGAAATATTTTCCCAAATGGAAAACTGAAGTGCAGTAAAGAAATGGAAGCAATGCTTGAAAAAGGGAACTGCAGAAACTGTAGAAACTGTAGAAACCAACTCTACAGAGCAAATGCTCAACTGCATGGTGAAGTGGACTGCTACCTCTGTTCTACAGCGCAATCCTATCCAATTTATACCACTGGTGTAACCAGCGATGCAGCAAGAACAGGAGGCCCCAAAACGGAAAGGGGATTCAAATCCCTTCCAAAGGGGGATTCAAATGGGATTCAAATCTTCCCTCTCCTTCAAAGCCTCCTGCTCTGCCCTCCCCCGCTGGTTACACAGGTAGTGTAAGTTGGATAGGTTTGCACTGTTAATCTGGTTGATTGATTGGTTTTAACTTGACTTATTTTTGTAGTGTTATTATTTTATGGTTCACTGCCTTGAGTGCCTATAAAGGTAGATAGGAAGTTTCAGAGTTTTTAAATAAATAAACACAAATAAGTTAAATATGTTTTATTGTGCCAAGTAAAATCTTTTCTATTGATGTTTCTTGCTGTAGGGCTCATTGGACACCAATTTACACCAAGAATTCAATCCTATACATATTTACTTGGAGGTTGGTTCCATTGCATCCAATGGGCTTACTCCCTAGTTAGTGTGCGTGGGATTGCAGCCTAAGAATGCAAACGTCAAGACATTTGCTACAAAGCACCTCAATGCCGCCTTCTTTTAGGACTCATTGATCCACTGTGAATGAGAAATAAAATCAAACTGTTGAGTTTTAAAAGCTTTTTTTAAAAAAAGAGAAGTTGGATTTTCAGTTTTAAGAAGATAAAATTTTATTAACAAATAAAAGCAACAGAATCTTTACTCTGATTCTGAGAGAGCCAGGATGGTGTAGTGGTTTGGGAGTCGGACGTAGACCTGGAAGATCCAGGTTCAAATCCCCGCTCAGCCACGAAGCTTCCTGGGTGACCTTGGGCCAGTCACTATCTCTCAGCCCCACCTACCTCACAGGGTTGTTGTGAGGACAAAAAGGAGGGGAGGAAATATGTACACCACTCTGAGCTCCTTGGAGGAAGGGTGGTATAAAAATGTGAAAAATAAAATGTGAAAAATAAATACTCTTGAAAGCACCATACTCTCAGACTGCAGTGGACACAAAGTAAGTTACAAAGAGGAGAGCTTTAACACATTTCCTTCAACACAACTTAGTGTGGCCATATGACTTGAAATTTTATCCCGTTAATCTGCTTAAGGAACATGTGTCTCAGCCTAACAAATGTGTGAACCTAACGTGGCTGAAAAAATCCTCAAAGGACCTAAACTATTAATATTAAGAAGCTGCTAAACAAAGGAAAGCCCCTTGAGTTATATTTTTAAAAGTTACATTAACAACAAAAAAAGTGAAATCACTGGAGATCAAGCAAGGCAGAGTAAAAAAAAAAGACACAGAAAAGAAGCAAATCTGGGTTTTAGCCTAATGCTTCTGAAAGGGGCTTTTCATGATACGTCCTCATGAAAAACAGCACCCTTCCCATAATCCATCAGATATGGTTCTGCAAAGGCATTTAAATGTGGGGTCCTGTCATGTAACGCAAAAGCCAATGATGGATGATCCAAAGAAGTTTATCTTGCTTGGGAAAAAAAAAAGGCTTTGGAATGGACACTTTATATATTTCCAAGCCAATAACAACATCTTAAAATAACGCCCTCTCCCTCCCTCAAAGAGGATCTGATAGCAGGAGAGAGGAGGGGGCTGAGAGAGCAGTGATCACAAACGATTCAGTTTCAGGGTCTGAGAACTTTGTTGTGGGCAGTGCAGCTTCAAAATGATTTATAATTAACTCCAAGATGAAGACTCCAGTGCCATGCTTTCATAACAGGGCTATAAAAATAACCATATTCATGGTGTTTGCAAAATTGGAAACAAATGTCCCAAGCAAAACAAGAGTTCTTGTGCTTTTTTACTCATGCTTTAGTGCAAGGAAAACACTGGGAGACTGAACATTAGCACAAAAGATGAGCCAGTATCATCTGTCATGGGAAATTCATCTCGCGAAAGCAGAATGGCTCCATTACGCCTCTGTGACTCTGACACAGAACTATATTGAAAATATTTTACTGTAGGGTAAAAGCTGCCCGTCTTTTACAAATTTTGTCTGTTTTTTTATGACCCCATGGAGTTGAAAAACTAATATAATGCACTGGAGTATATACATATAAAGTATATACATATAAAGTACAATCTCAAATTTCTAGAAGACATTAGAAAATTAGGCTAATTGGAAGATCACACAAACAGGAAGCAGGCCTTGTGGACAGTGTGCTGGAATTGAGCAGAAGACCTGAGTTCAAATCTATATTCGGTCTCAAACTAGTATGGTTTATGCAGCAGTGAGCACGTTCTTATCAACCTCACATCCCAATCCTATCTCCCACCACTTTATAGCATGCAGCTGTGCCAACAGAGCATGCACTGCATGCTATGGTGTGGTGGTGGTGATCAGATGGCTAGCGAGAGGTATGGTAAGTAAAAGAATTGTTTTTTTACGTCCTGGTAGGCTGCCTGATTGCCTACAAGTCTCCTCAGACAATGCCTCCTATTTTGATGATGTAAGTCTGAGGAGAGGAAGGAGGCGGGATGGGTTGAAAAATCAGGGATAGGACCCTGTGCGCACCTTTGCTGTCAAGACCTGCCCACTCCCCACCCTGGCCTCTCCTCTCTCTGCCCTGAACCTCCCAAACCACCCCACCCACCCACAGTCCGCCCTTGTTGCCTAGTTACCTGGGCCAGCAGAGCGTCTGGGTGAGTCTGGCATGTATGTGGCACCACTGGCCATTTCTGTCAGTGTGTCCATCACACAGGACAGTGGTGCGACTTTTGCGCCACTACAATGGAACCTGTGGCAACGGCACCTATGGCAGCAGGTCACAAGATCCAAGGTTGTAGGCCCTTGATGGGATTGGGCTGTAAGATACAGCCAAAGGCCCACTGCCCACCTAGTCCAGCATCCTTTTTACCACAATGGCCCACAAGCTGCCTCAGGGAAACCCACAGACAGGAAAGACGTACTTCTCGTCCACCATTGCTCCCTTGCAACTGGTATTCAGAGGCACACTGCCACTGAAACTGGAGGTAGCACATAGCCATCATCTTTAGGCCAGCTGTGGATCTTTAGGTTTCACCATGGTACTATCTATTCTAGGAAATGATTCTTTACTACTTATAATTGAAACATGCCAAGTAGGCTGTGTCAGTGATGGTTTTCTTGACTGGTGCAGAGAGAGAGAGAGAGAGAGAGAGAGAGAGGCTGTACCTGCTGGACTTTTCTCCATAACATCACTATTAAAAATACAGCAGGAGCCTTGCTCTGCATTCTTCAGTCACCGTTCTGTGGGTGGGGGAACCGATGACGATTCCTTCACCAGCTTTTTCGACTGGATAGTGTATGTTTTTTTGACTTCTCCAGCCTCATGCTGGGAGATAGTTGTCATTCACTGAATGGAAGAGGGAAAGGTGGACATTAGGACTGTCAGTGAGAAGCAGAGAAAACAGACAAACTGTCACTCAGTGGTGATGTCCACCCTTCCACTCTCTCTGAGTGACAGCACTCACCTTTATTAAGTTTGGAAGCTGAGGGAGAGATGTCAGTCATCCCTTGAGACACAGGATGAAGCTGATTTTCACCAGCTGGGATTGGCCAGGTGCAAGGGAGCTAACTTGATTAACCTTTGTAGGGTCAGAGTTGGTTTAATCAGTTGTTTGATTGGCTAACAGGAATTATGGGTGTTAATGAACCTACAAATCATGAATGTAAAGCTCACTGCAACAGAGTAACAGCGCAATCCTGTGTAACTCTTGCACCGGTGTAACAGTAACTCCACCGGTGTAAGTGCATGTATGCCAGTGTAACTTGCTGTACAGCGATGGACGCAAAACGGAAACCAGCGTAACCCCTCTCGGACGCTGTGCATGTGCAGTTCGGATGCAGGACGGACACCAGCACAACTCTGCCAGCGCAGGGGGTATTCCGGGGGTGTCCGAATGCCCCCAGAATGCTCCCTGCACCGGCGGAGTTGTGCTGGCGTCTGTCCTGCATCTGAACTGCATCTGAGAGGGGTTATGCTGGTGTCCATCCTGCATCCGTCGGCATATGGCAAGTTACACTGGCATAAGTGCACTTACACCGGTGGATCTACTGTTACACTGGTGCAAGAGTTACACAGGATTGCGCTGTAAATTGCATACCGAAGACATTTACCTTCCATGGAGTTGTTGCAGATTATCTCTGGGTTGGTCGTTCCATATTCTGGCATTCATTTATCAAACGATTTTCGTCTGATCTGGACCCCAACTATGCTCACACTGAGGCAGTGAGGAGAAGTTTGGCACAGAAGGAACATCACAAATACGCCAAGTCAGAGCAAGTTTTGTTTTCTGTGCCAAAAACCTCAGTGGCATTTACAGGCTCTACCATATATATATATTTTTTTAAAAAAAAACACGTGTCAAAGTTAACACATTGCATCTTTCAATGATAAATATAAGTAAAATTCATGTGATTATATATACTGAACTATTCATAAACTCAGGCCAACGCATAGCATTTTAGAATATTTAAAAAGCACTAAAGTAAATGCTTGCGCAAATAAAGAACATATTGCCTTTCCTCTGTAATATATTGCTGTTACATATTAGCTGTATCAGGTCCCCTAAAGGGAGCCTATATACTGCTATCATAGCGAGAGTATACATCTGAGCGCCTCCATGCTAAGCCACCTTCAGCAGCCGTGTCTCTGGGCTCACTGGTACCAGGTGCATGGCGCGGAGCATGGCACTCCAGGAGTAGGTTGGCGGTGACGCGTGACATCGTCATGTCATCGTGTCACCCCCCCCAATTGCTTCCAGAGTGACGCTATTTGCAGCCAAACTGGAGTCAAGGACGGGTGGGCCTATCCAGCGATGGCGGAGCTCCGTGGACCTCTCATGTCGCCCCCCCCATGGAGCGTCACACCTGGTGTGGCCTGCACCAGGCACCCCCTCCATAACGATGCAACTGTGGTCCAGATGGCTTCTTGTTTCACAGTTCAACAAGGTATCCATCAAGATCAGTGCCTATGTCTGACTCCAGATCAAGATGTGTACATGCTTTAAAAACATCCTAGAATGTCACTCATGTTTAGGACAAGCCCATTCATTAGGGTTACCAACACTGATTGAAATTACTCCTGGAAGATTGCCCCCCCCCCAACATGATGCAATGTTGGAAATTTCTGGAGGCCCTTTTCAAATCTCCAGGATTACTTTCAACACTCACCTGGAGACCGATGCTGATGTCTGGAAACTCCGGCCAATCTTGGAGGGTTGCCAACTCTACCATTCATGTACATAATAGGGTGATCTGAATTTGGGCCTATGTTCACAAGAGAGCTCTGGTGTGAACTTAAGGGAATGAATCTCCAGGGGCAGAAGAACAAACTTACCCACCAGCCCAGGCCTCATCCATGAGGTCAACTGAAGCAGTTTTGTTTCAGGCAGCAGACTGGTGTTCTCTGTTCACCTACTTGCCTTCACTGTTCCTCCTTCTCCTGCTGCTCATTGGATTGGGAAAGGAAGAGGGAATATGAATATGGAGAAAAGGCACACTTAAAATGCAACGGGGTGTGAAGCTGAGTGAAAGGGGTACAGCAATGGGAAACCCATAAAAGGAAAAGGGCTTTTCTTTCTTCTTTTTCTCCCATTCTTTGGTTCATTTTGTGTTCAAGCTTGACACGTCCCTTTTTCTGGACCAATCCTATTCGGACAGGGGGCACAGATGCTGGCGCGACGTCCGTCATATCCTAAGAAGCCCATCCTGACAACCCCACACCAGTGGCGCACTGATGCCAGCTCAACAGGGGCCATATGTGAAGCCTGTCTTGGCAAAGCATGGCTGGCTGGCGCAGCTCTTCCCAGTTACTCCTTTTTTTTTGGGCATTGAAGTTGACAGATTATGTCTTTTTCTGCCAGCTAGAACATTTTCAAGGGTACTTTTTTTTTTTTTTGTTCTCACATGAAGGTCCTTGTGATCCCAAGCTTGCTATTATCCATAAATTAATTTCTGGCACTACAATAAATTCTAGGAAACCCAATAAAACCACAAGCGTACAGTTAATTCCTTGTCATTTTTCTTTTTCTTTTTTTAAAACAAGTGCTCCATGAGAAAAGAGGAAGAAAAAGCAGTAAATGTTTGCGAAGGTGCCAGCCTGGATCAACAGAATGAATTTATGTTTCCAATTGTACTTCCTTACTTGTCAAAGCTCTTTAATTGCAGCTGACACTCTTTATTAGTTTTGTTGGATGGGGCCAGTTTTGGAATGTCTCGTATAATGATTCTCAGGAGCCTACAAACATATTTTCCATTCTTACCAAAATGTGACCACATCCTTCAGCCCAGAATTCCAGGCAGAACTTCTGCTGTTATCAGGTGATTTGTTTAAGTCGTGGGTAAGTTGTGTGCTATTATAAATGTCCATTGAACTCAGGTATTCTAGGGACAAAAGGGTTAATGGAATTTTCCTGGACTGGCTTCTTTCATAAAACTGGTGCCAAGAATCATCTGAATAGCCACATACTATGTCTACCCCCAGCTAAATAAGGTTGTGATCATGTGCACGCTTATCTGGGAGTAAGCCCTATTGACCCCAGTGGGCCTTACTTCTTAGAAACTTGCATAGGCTGTAATTCAGATTTCAAAACCCAAATTGCAGTGTACAGGAATGAGAACCTTGGCTTATGAATGCAAAAACAAACAAACAAATGAATAAATAAATTCTGCAGTGCTAGTTTACAGGTCTAATTTGGTATGATACATCCAGTTTATTTCAGCCGCTGAGAGACAATCCATCCTAAAGGTTCATCAGCCAAGCAGACGAGGGAAAATTCTGCCTACCTTTTACTGGTACATTGCGATGAAGTAAAACTCAGGAATGTAGGGAGACCAGGCAATCCGTAAACCGTTTGCATGGTGCTTTGGCTGAGTCAATTGTACAGTTCATCCTTGGGTGATACCCACTGTAGGTGAAGTGATCAGCTGCAACCAGGATAGTCAACTCAACCCCCCATCTCATCATGCAGCAATGGTTATGTAAATTTTTCCCTTAGCCCCACTGAAAAGGGCACACTGGTAGCCCTTCGGTTAGATACAGGCATCTTCCTTCCAGGTTGCCTCTGTAGGAGGGATGGAAACCATCTTTTTGGTGGGAAACCATCTTTTACCCCTGCTAACTGGGCAAGAGGCACTTTTTCCATGGGTGCTCCTCTTATATTTAGCAGCGGGAGAGTAACTGCCCCCCTTTCACCCCAGCACAGTCTCTTTCCTGGTGGCTGTTTGCTGGTGTTCTTCTGCATCTTTTTAGATTGTGAGCCCTTTTGGGACAGGAAGCCATTTAATCTTTTGATTTTGTCCGTAAACCGCTTTGTGAACTTTTTGTTGAAAAGTGGTATATAAATGCTGTTAATAATAATAATAATAATAATTTTACACTCAAATTATAAACTATAGTTGCTACGAAAATGCGAGTTTCTTCTGTAAATTCCACATGTTGTTGTTGTTCAGTCGTTAAGTCGTGTCCGACCCTTCGTGATCCCATGAACCATATCCCGCCAGGCCTTCCTGTCCTCCACTATTTTCCTGAGTTCGCTCATTTTCATGTTCGTTGCATCGGTGATGCTGTCTAACCTTCTCATCCTTGGCCTTCCCCTTCTCCTTTTGCCTTCAATTTTTCCCAGCATCAGAGTCTTCTCCAGAGAGTCCTCTCTTCGCATTAGGTGGCCAAAATATTTGAGTTTCAGCCTTTGTATCTGTCCTTCCAGGGAACAGTCAGGGTTGATTTCATTTAGGATTGACTGATTTGATCTCCTAGCAGTCCAAGGGACTCTCAGGAGTCTTCTCCAGCACCACAGTTCAAAAGCATCTATTCTTCGGCACTCAGCCTTCCTTATAGTCCAACTCTCGCAACCATACATTGCTACTGGGAACACCATCGCCCTGACTATGCGAACTTTTGTTGGCATGGTGATATCTCTGCTTTTTATTATGCTATCTAAGTTTGCCATAGCTTTCCTTCCAAGGAGTAAGCGTCTTTTAATTTCATGGCTGCTGTCTCCGTCTGCAGTGATCTTGGAGCCCAGAAAAGTAAAATCTGTTACTGCTTCCATTTCTGCCCCTTCTATTTGCCAGGAATTGATGGGCCCAGATGCCATGATCTTAGTTTTATTAATGTTGAGTTTCAAGCCAACTTTTGCACTCTCCTCTTTCACCCTCATCAAGAGGCTCTTTAGTTCTTCTTCACTTTCTGCCATTAGGGTGGTATCGTCTGCATATCTGAGGTTGTTGATATTTCTCCCGGCAATCTTGATTCCGGCTTGCGATTCATTCAGCCCTGCATTTCTCATAATGTACTCTGCATATAAGTTAAGTAGGCAGGGTGACAATATACAGCCTTGCCGTACTCCCTTCCCAATTTTGAACCAGTCGGTTGTTCCATGGCCGGTCCGAACTGTTGCTTCTTGACCCGCATACAGGTTTCTCAGGAGACAGGTAAGGTGGTCTGGTACCCCCATCTCTTTAAGAATTTGCCACAGTTTGTTGTGATCCACACAATCAAAGGCTTTTGCGTAGTCAATAAAGCAGAAGTAGGTGTTTTTTTGGAACTCTCGGGCTTTCTCCATGATCCAGCGCATGTTGGCAATTTGATCTCTAGTTCCTCTGCCTCTTCGAAACCCAGCTTGTACGTCCGGTAGTTCTCGGTCCACGTACTGCTGAAGCCTAGCTTGTTGGATTTTGAGCATAACCTTGCTAGCATGTGAAATGAGTGCAATTGTGCGATAGTTTGAGCACTCTTTGGCACTGCCCTTCTTTGGAATTGGAACGTAAACTGACCTTTTCCAATCCTTTGGCCACTGCTGAGTTTTCCAAATTTGTTGGCATATTGAGTGCAGCACTTTCACAGCATCATCATTTAGGATTTTAAGTAGCTCAGCTGGGATATTATCATCTCCACTAGCTTTGTTGTTAGTAATGCTACCTAAGGCCCACTTGACTTCACTCTCTAGGATGTCCGGCTCTGGGTCAGTGACCACACCAGCGTGGTCATCAGGAACATTCAGATCTTTATTGTATAGTTCTTCTGTGTATTCTTGCCATCTCTTCTTAATCTCTTCTGCTTCTGTTAGGTCTCTGCCTTTTTTGTCCTTTATCATGCCCATCTTTGCACAAAATGTTCCCTTGATATCTCCAATGTTCTTGAAGAGATCTCTAGTCCTCCCCATTCTGTTGTTTTCCTCGATTTCCTTGCATTGTTCATTTAAGAAGGCCTTCTTATCTCTCCTTGCTATTCTCTGGAACTCTGCATTCAGTTGTTTATATCTTTCCCTTTCACCTTTGCTTTTTGCATTCCTTCTTTCCACAGCTATTTGTAAAGCCTCATCTGACAGCCACTTTGCTTTCTTGCATTTCTTTTTCTTTGGGATGGTTTTCGTTGCTGCCTCCTGTACAATGTTACGAACTTCCGTCCATATTTCTTCAGGCACTCTGTCTACCAGGTCTAATGCCCGAAATCTATTCTTCACCTCCACTGTATACTCATAAGGGATATGGTTTAGGTCATATCTGACTGGTCTAGTGGTGTTCCCTGCATTCTTCAGTTTAAGCCTGAATTTTGCAATAAGAAGCTCATGATCTGAGCCACAGTCAGCTCCAGGTCTTGTTTTTACTGACTGTATAGAGCTTCTCCATCTTTGGCTGCAAAGCACATAATCTATCTGGTTTCGGTATTGACCATCTGGTGATGTCCATGTGTAGAGTCGCCTCTTGTGTTGTTGGAAAAGAGTGTTTGCTATGACCAGCGTGTTCTCTTGACAGAACTCCGTTAGCCTTTGCCCTGCTTCATTTTGCGCTCCAAGGCCAAACTTGCCTGTTGTTCCGTTTATTTCTTGATTTCCTACTTTAGCATTCCAGTCTCCTATGATGTAAAGGACATCTTTTTTGGGTGCTAGTTCTAGAAGGTGTTGTAGGTCTTCATAGAACCGGTCAACTTCATCTTCTTCGGCATCAGTGGTTGGGGCATACACTTGGATTACTGTAATGTTGAATGGTTTGCCTTGGATTTGAACTGAAATCATTCTGTCGTTTTTGAGGTTGCACCCCAGTACTGCCTTTCCCACTCTTTTATTGACTATGAGGGCTACTCCATTTCTTCTAAGGGATTCATGCCCACAGTAGTAGATATGATGGTCACCTGACTTAAATTCGCCCATGCCCGTCCATTTTAGTTCGCTGATTCCCAAGATGTCAATGTTCAATCTTATCATCTCATTTTTGACCACATCCAGCTTGCCTTGATTCATAGACCTCACATTCCATGTTCCTAAGCAGTATTGCTCCTTGCAGCATTGGATTTTCCTTTCAACCTCAGACACATCCACAGTTGGACGTCCTATTGGCTTTGGCCCAACCGCTTCACTCTTTCTGGGTCTACTTGGAATAGTCCTCCGCTCTTCCTCAGTAGCATATTGGACACCTTCCGACCTGAGGGGCTCATCTTCCGGCGTCATATCTTTTAGCCTTTTGGTACTGTTCATGGGATTTTCTTGGCAAGGTTACTGGAGTGGGTTGCCATTTCCTTCTCCAGTGGATCACTTTTAGTCAGTACTCTCTGCTACGACCTGTCCGTCTTGGGTGTCCCTGCACGGCATAGCTCATGGCTTCATTGAGTTATGCAAGCCCCTTCGCCACGACAAGGCAATGATCCATGAAGGAGAATTCCACATACTCACCTGCTATTACATAAACCCTTAAAAAAGAGAAAAAAGTAAAAGGATACCCTTTTCACCAATGTACCATTAATCTGACATCTTTTTTTAGCCCCCTTTGAGGTACATATATATTTTCCACCATCCAGCAAGGGAGTGCATCATTTTTTTTTTCAAATTAAACAAGGGACAAATTAATAGGCTTTCTCCCAAGATCAAGGTACCCTGTTCCTTCTTCCACACCCTGCAAGACTGTCCTCTATTTTATATACCTATGTCTCTTATCCCAACAGCTGCTGCTGAACAAGATGGTACAGTACTACCATTACTGCAAAGAAAAGAACATCTGTACGAATCCTTATACAGGCCTCACCATGGTCTGTCATGAATTAGCCAACAGAACAGAATAACATTAACAACCAAGAGAAAGCCTGTCACTTACAGCTCATTCCTCAAGACCAAGGAAAATGTGTATCTAGTCCATTAGGTAACTGAAATGTGAAAATAGCTCCATTTTTCTTGGTACGATAATACAGATTTAAAGCCTCATTTCCATTAGCATTACTGGGTTGAAATGTCCACTTGGAATTCCTATTATGATTGATACGTATTTACAGGCAAAAAATATACTTACCCAAATCTCAAATGGCTAAACCTTCTGTCTCTTCTGGAGGAACTCTCGTTTGGAGATTTGCTTTCAGAGCTATAAAATCAGGACTACGTCAGAGAAAGCACAGCATACTGATAGTGTCTCACCAGATGACCTTCAAATCCGTGAGTAATTGAGATTGAGATTCCGTTTCATTGGCTGATGTCAATTGATGCCAAAATGATTGGGTATACCAGAATATCGGGATCAGTGAAGGGGAGAATTAGTGAACAAGGGAAGGATTAAACACCCCACTCTTGCCCATTGATTACCCCCCGTAAGTCCTTCTCCCTGCTTGCATTAGCATTATATGAGGGAGACACAGGAACTCACTGTCTCTTTCTTAATGTGTAGTTCTGCCTTCAGCTAAAAAAGAAATAGAACCAGATCAAAACAGGTTGGATCAGCCAGGTGACAGGAGGACTGGCCCAGGAGGACTAGGGCACAGAGGTGGAGAGCAACCCTCCCAAGGGCATTTTCTCAAAAGGCAGGGTTTGCCCCTAAGAGGGACTGGAAAGGGGGGCCTCTGGCGGACTGACTGGTGGGGAAATGTCCTCAGGGGACTCAGGGCCCTGCGGTGGCAGGGCGGACCCAGGGGGATAAAAGAAATATCAGGCTAACAGTACAAGCGTATGAATGCCTACTCAGAAGTAAGTCCCATTGTGTTCAATGGGGCTTACTTCTGGGAAAATGTGTTTGCAGCCCGTGATAACTGAGTTCCCCTTCTCCCCCCCCCCCCCAATTCAGTGTAAAGACTCAGTGTAAAAGTCAATAGGAAAGAGGTGTTGCATGATAGCTTTGATTTCTTTTACTTTGAGGCATGTAGCACGTGTAGGTGATGCTGGTGGTACCTGCTAGGAAAGCATGGCCCAGGTCAGTAACGTGATGCTAGCACCAGGACTGAGGGCACGACGTGCAGTCAAACCGATGACGTGTGTAGTGCTTGTGATTTTCTCCTTTCTGCGTGAGTGCTGTATGGGTGTGAGATACCACAATGTCCTCCTTTCTCTCCTCTCCACCCGATTCCAATGGGGCGGTCGAGGTCCTGGATCACTGTCTGGAGGCAGTTGGGAGCTTGTTGTGGGTGAACAAGCGGAAGTTGAACCCTGATAAGACAGAGGTTCTGCTGGTCCAGAAAGCCATGATGCACAGGGTCACGCTCCCTTTGAAGGAGCAGGCCTGCAGTCTGGGGGTTTTCCTGGATGCGCAGCTGCTCCTGGATTCCCAGGTAACAGCTGTGGCTAGGGGAGCCTTAGCTCACTTGGGCTGCAAACTGTGGTGATACCTTGACTATGGAACTCCCCTCCTCTTGGAAGTAAGAACTGCTCCCTCTTCAGAGACCTTTTGGCCTTAAGACGTTTTGATTTTAGTTAGGATGACCTTTGGTGATGATGAATGTTGACTCTTGGACAAGACAAGATACGATTTGATTGGGGTTTCACTGGTGCTGGCTGGCTTAACTGGTGCTGATCCAGTGGGGTTTTTAATTGTTTTATTATTGTTATTGTTTTTAATGTTTAAAATCGATTATAAGCCACCTTGAGTGCCCTATCGGGAGAAAGGCAGGGTAAAAATCCTTTAAATCATTAAAATATTTATTGCCTGTGGTTGGTTGGACTTAACCTAGTCCTCCTAGGCTTTGGGCAGGCCTAGAATTAGCCACTTACTGGGAGGGAGGCTTTTGAGGCTGGTTTCTCTCTGCCTATGTTTGTTCTTGTGGTGGCAGTAGAGTCTACAGATTTTGGACCAGGGAGAGGGGGGTCAGATCAGGAAAAGGAAGGAGACACAGGCAGCACCAGGGCTTCTGGATTGGGGGTGAGGATCGGGCTGGGCTGGATGTGGGTCAGGGCGGGCGGATCTCAGTGACAGCGGCATCCACAGGATCCCAGACCTGACACTTCCCCTTCGGCTTAACAGAAGTACACTAGCAAAATAGCTAGTGGGGATCAGGGAGTGGCCGAGGTGGTGACATTTTTCTTTACTTACCTCTCACAGCTGGCCTGGTCCCCTGCCAGCCCACAGGATGCAGCATCCTTGCATCGTGCAGGTTGGCCCTGGATAGGATTGGGCCCTAAGAGCCTGTGTCTGAGGAATCTTAGGAAAGAGGTTAAGGCCAAGTTGACTCTTCCAGCTGGGTTGACCTTGTACCCATGTGCCCACAGAGTGGCCTATTACATTGAACCCAAGCCAGCAAAGACAAAGGCTTACTATAGAGGTACCAATCCCTGTGTGTGGAAAGGGCAAACATACAGATCCTTCATGCAGGCACAAAGTAAGGAAAAGTCACTGAGAGGGAGCAGGTCAGTCTCCATCACAAGAGAACAGAGCCAGCAACCACCAAATATACAGAGAGTTGCACAACAGGAAGCATTTGTTGGTTGTTTCTGGCAGCAGTTCATTGGTTCTACCTGATCCCTCACTGGCCTTTCTTCACATTACATTGAGTTCAGATTAAGGCCATAGATTTCTTTCTACAGCTTTATGCCATAAACAATAAACTGCTGACATAATGGACATCTATCTCATAGCCATTGACTTTTGCCCTGCACTTGTAGAATCCATTATTGTAGCACAGCCAATTCTGTCCTCCCAATTCTGGACATTTGAAGCATGGTAGGATTTAATTTGTTGCCGGACTGAGTCCCTTCTCTTAATTTCTTCCAGTTCTGGGCAGACTCTTTCTGCTTTAAAGGGTCAGTATATAAAGCACTGAAACTAATTTGTTTGTAGCAAAAATCCTTTTTGTGTCGAAGTAGCTATGTAACCCATAATTCTTGCTTCAGCCTTCAAAGATGACTTGCTTTGTGTGTGAGTAAAATATGGCAGTAATTTTCAAAATATATCAATCTGCCAAGTGACGAAAGGTTGAGTATTGTAAGGTCTACATTTTTGCTGATGTTCTCTATGACTATATTCTTCCTGATGGACTTTTCATGAGACATGATGATGGATTCTTCACGAGAGGCCCCTGAGAACACTCAAAATGCCGACATGCCATGTTGTGATGCTAATCCAGAGAAACTGCCGCCTCTTGTAACCAGTACTTTTCTTGGAATCGCTCCCATTTACCGTCAAAGGAAAATGGCCATGATGAAATCTAATCCATGATCCCAGTGCAAATAATTTGCATGGGGTTTGAGTTCCCTTGAAAATAATGACAATATTAATAATAATTTACAACTGGTACAAAAATGTATAGTAGAACTCGCTAAATATCACAATCATAATTACATTTGTCAGAGTCTATTACAAGGATACGGAGAAAAAGGGTTGGGAAATGGAAAGATAAAATCTGTTACATGGTCAATATTTTATTTTGGTTTATTCTCTTTTAATTCAAGCCATGCAGGAGGACACACACATCTACAGCACAATCCTATGCACATCTACTCAGAAGCAAGTCCCATTGTGCTCAATGGGGCTTACTCTCAGGAAAGTGTGAATAGGTTTGTAGCCCTAATCATGTACTTGGTGCTTGGTGCTTCCCTGGAGAGGAGGACTGGTACAGGACTGGTGGCAAGAGGCCACAGAACCACAGGCCAGGAAGGCTACACTTTTCATTGAACCATGTGGTCATCCTCCTCATATGCCCCCATAATTGATCTAAGGAGTTCACCATCCAAATTTGAATGGAGAATGATTTATTCTTTAGTTCAAATGCAGTTTTCATGCCTCCAAAATGTAGATGAACCTTTCCAGCACCAAATGCTTTGTAAATCCCATATGCCAAAAACTTTTACACAGTGTTCATTCAGGCCACCCTCCTCCTCTTATTTCAGAACCACTCATCACAACCACAACCCTCAACCAGCTCATAAATGCTCAATTCATTCTATCCACCCCCTGACACAGGGATACACTCCCAGACTGGGCATTGCCCCTTTTTCCTTTCTTGTGCATTTGGCCATTAGAACAGTGCAATATGCTTTCAATCATCACATTTGTCTTGATAACTGCCTTTGGTACCACATGAAAAATATGATAATATGTTCTCATCCTCAGTTTCCCTACAATCAGGGCTGGCCCATCCATGAGGCCAGCTGAAGTGGTCGCCTCAGGCAGCAGATTGGCAGGGGACCCCACTTCTGTCTACCCGCTTGCCTCTACTGATCCTCCCACTCCCTGAATTGGAAGAGGATGAGGGGGGCAGAGCAGAATTGTGGAGGAGAGGTGGGCTAGAGTGTCAGAGGAGAAAAAGCTGGCACACAGTGGCGTCGCTCCCGGGAGCCGGCCTCGGAGCATCCAGCAAGGGCGGTGCTCCAGGGCCTTCTGAAAGCCCAAGCGTCAATACGGGTATTTTTAGAAACCGGTCTGCGCATGCGCAAAAACACTAAAAATACCCGTATTGACGCTTGGGCTTTCAGAAGGCCCTGGAGCGCCAGCCGGTCTGGCCGCTCCGAGGCCGGCTCCTGGGCCGGCCTCGGAGCGCCCGGAGGGTGACGCGAAGGGGCGGGGGGGCACCCGGGGCAGGTTGCAGCCGGGTCGCCCCTCCAAGGATAAATAGGGGGGAAGGATAAATAGGGGGATAAATAGGGGGGAAAGGATAAATAGGGGGGAAAGGATAAATAGGGGGGAAAGGATAAATAGGGCACCGAAGGATAAATAGGGGGGAAAACTCGGGGGCGTCACTAGGGTGACACGCGCCACCCCACCTTGGGGTGACGCGCGTCCTAGTGACGCCAGTGCTGGCACATCACCAGGTCAGGAAGAGCTCCAGGAAGAGCTTGTGCCATATGACTTGCAAAATTCCAACTCAGAGACACTGACTGTCACTTCAAGAGCTCAGAAACAGTATGCTGCAGTACCGTTACCTTCCTTGGCCCCTGTTCTTCCAATGGTCTGTTTGCTTCATTCTTGTCTGCTATAGCAAGTGGGACTTGAGTTGTGCATCACGTTCTTTGCAGGCAGCAGAGAAGGGTGGGCAAAGGGAGTTTTGGAGAAGGGTGGCGCAAGTCAGCACAACTGCCTTCTTCCTGTGAGTCCTTAAAGTGAAGTTTGGACCTGGCAGACCTACCGTGCAGCCATGTAGCTATCATGAAAATGTGTACACTCCTGGTTTTCGAAACTATTTGCTTCACCCTGTTCAGGTCGCAAACCAGAATATCAACAGCTGAATGTGATGCTACAGCAAACTGACACTTCTTCATAGCGTAAAAGTGCTGGGCATTGAATCAGTATTAAAAAGAAAGTTTCTGGCTACTTATTAATGAGAAAACCTTCAAACAGGAGGTGTTTTTAAAATGGGTCATCATCACTGTCGGCACAATCCTGGGGATCTTTAGAACGGTGGAGCGAGCACCCCGCCATTCTAAAGTGTCACGAACGTGCCATAAAGTACATTCGTGACTATTTGGGAGCAAGGGAGGCTGACGCAGAGGCCGGCCTCCCTCGCTCCACTGGCGGAGCGCCTGCGCGTCAGCCGGAGGAGGTGAGTTGGGATCCGGCGGGCATGGGGGCAGTTTGGCAGGTGAACCATTAGGGGGGGCCATTGGCCTAGCCAGCCCAGGAAGGGGCGGGGGATGGCATTGGCCATATTCCTGTCCCCGCCGGGCCGGCTAGGCCGTTACATGGCCTCCTCTACTTCTGCCAGCTATTTAGCTGGCGGAAATCCAAGGAGGCCCCTTGGGCCGGCCCAGGTTTACACCCGGAGAAGGGAACGAACGTCTCCTTCCCTGAGTAGACCTCCGGCCCGCCGGTCGATGGGCAGCCCGGGCTCAGGATCTAGCGGGTGGCCCTGGGCCGCTGGCCGGATCCTTAGTCAGGATTGCGCTGCCCTTGTTGTATATGATACCTCATTGGTGAAGAATCATGTGGGTGGAGCTTATTTTGTGGCTGGTGCTTTGTGTATGAAAAAACCCACTACCTTTTTCTTTCCATTTTAATTTTGTTCCATGCTTTTTGGTTTTCTAGCACAAGTGGTCCAAGACTTGGCGTCTTACTCTGGTACCATGTATGGTGGACAATCAGCTGTGAAGTGGCAAGAAACAATTCATTTTTCCAGCTCACTGCACCAGCTATCTCTAAAATGTATTAGTGTTGTTATAAATCAATGACGATGGTTTATAATAGCAACGTTGCCCTTGAAATCTGTTAATCCTGCATTCAAAGAGTGGTTTCTCAGAGTATTTGCTGCCCTTGGCTTCACCTTGGGCTATTAGCTCACAAATCGGTCATTAGTCAGTGCTAATGACCAATTTTGTAGGGATGATTGCTTAAATATCGCCCACCTTGAAAAGAGAATTATTGCTCAATGGGAAAACGAACCTTTATTTTCAACTCAATGGACCTCATGATTTTACCTTATTTTCCATCCCATGGTGCTATGAGATTATAGAAGTGAAGAGCTGCTTCCCAGCCCGCATTCAATGACTTGTCTTCAGAAGCAAAAAAAAATTCTCCCTCTTTGTATTAATTCCTGAAGCACCAGTGGATGAAGACAGATGGCAACGAAACCAATGTAGCTGAAAGTGATCGTAGTGATAATAGATTCTTTATGATGTCCAGAAATTCTGGACTCTCCGTCTTATCACAAATGTACTTTAGTGCCAAGGCACAAGTCAGTATTGCTGTCACCACCTTGGAGTTCACTCTGTGTGTGTGTGTGTGTGTGTGTGTGTGTGTGTGTGTGTGTGTGATGCTGAATGAAGGGCTTGTCCAGCTGCTTCTGTCTCTTTTGGTTATGATCCCACAGGTTAGGATGCCACAGTAGCCACTGCCTGAAATCTTACTAGAATCAAGGATCAAGAGCCCAATCCTGTCCAACTTTCCAGCTCCGATGCTGCCGCAATGCAGCCCGGATATAAGGGAACATACATTCCCTTACCTTGAGGAGGTCTCCATGACTCCCCCCCCCACTGCAGGATGCAGCGCGCGCCCCATTGGCATGGCTGCATTGGTGCTGGAAAGTGGGATAGGATCAGGCCCCGAGACTCAAACTCCTGTTGGCTTTCCCCCAGTTATAAGCTGGTTTGATGTGCATTTTGTATTATTTAACATGAATTCTAAACACCTTGAATCTTGGGGAGGAAAGGTGGCATAGCAAAGGTTTAAAATAAACAAGTTACCTATGCAGTAAGTGGAAATTAAACACAGACATCCAGACACTGATAAAAATCTCCACATGACTGTAAGTTATGAATTGGAGGTTGTGCAGTGAGGGGGAGGGAGGCACAGGGTGAGATACAGCATTACCAAAAGAGGCAGAACTTTCCAGCTACAGCAACAACCCAATAAGGACATTGCCAACTTCCGAGCCATTATTTTAATACTGGAAGTCTCCTTCTTTACAGCGCAATCCTGCTCTTTTTGCAGGCGGCGGAATTAGCGTTCCACTGCCCGCACTAGTCGTAAACGTGCCGTAAAGCATGTTTGCGACTACTTTAGGGCCGGGAAGGCTGGCACAAGGCCGGCCTTCCCAGCTCCACCGCCCTAGGACTCGGCCAGCTGCCGGACCCAGGTCAGTCTGGATTCAGCGGGCAGGGGGGAGGGTCGGTGGGTGGAGGGAGGGACAACTGAGCCGGGAGGGCGGCCATTGGTCCAGCTGCCCCTGGCGAGGGCAGGGACATGACTGCTGCCATATCCCATTCCCCGCCGGGCGGCTGGGCCGTTACACGGCCTCCTCCAACTTCCGCCAGCAAAATAGCTGGCGGAAATCCGAGGAGGCCTATTGGACCCAGACGAGTGTCCCCTTCCCCGAGTAGACTTTCCGCCGTGGGCTGCCTGCTGCAGGCTGCCCGCGGTGGAGCACGGGATCAGGCGGACGGCCTTGGCCGCCCGCCCGATCCTTACGCAGGATTGGGCAGTTAGAGTATGAAGTATTTAAGGGGTTTAAAACCATGGTAAAAAAGAAATGGCTCAACTCCCTCTCTCAAAAAGCAGAGGGGACTAAACAAGTTAAAAAACACAGTCTCAATTTCTCCCAATGTTTCGGCAACCAAATACCCTAGCTGCCTTCTTCAGGGATGGGTTGTGTGTCCACAAGAATAAACCCAAGCCCAAACTAACAGGCACTACAGAGATTTTGGGTTTAAATAGTCTTAATTAGTCAGCTGTGCTCACTGCTTCAGCCAAGTCTCTTAAAGGGACCGCATTTTCACTACCAGACAGTAAAAGTGGCTTGATCTTGCAGTTTCTCAACACTGGAGTCCAAGAGGCATGAATACTTCTTATCTCCTCCTTCCTGTTCAGATTGTGGCGCTGCTTGAAGATTTATATTGCCTCCATATTCAGTCTTGGATGGTATGAATTGAGATTTGACAAAGACTGCATCTGATTAAACAAGATCTTGTGTTCTTGTTGTTAACACATGTTCTGCTACAGTGGACTTTTCCGGCTGTAGTAATCTGCAATGACGTTCATATTCTGACAATCTGGTTGCAATATGTCTCTTTGTCGTCTCTTCATCGTCATAACCCACCCCTGAAGAAAGCAACTAGGGCAGTGTTTCTCAAACTGTGGGTCGGGACCCACTTGGTGGGTCGCGACCTGATTTCTAGTGGATCCCAGGTGATGGAAAGATCAGATAAGTAATTGCCACAAGCCCTGAGGCTATTCAAAAATCAGATAGCTACTAATTGCCCTTCAAAGAGCTGAGCTCCTGCAGTTTGCAAGATAGCTGCTAATTACCCTGCAAGCAGCTGAGCTCTTTACTTATAAATTTATTTATTTATTTATTTATTTATTTATTTCTAGATCACTTTTTTTTAAGACTCGTTAAGGTTATTGGTGGGTCCCGATATGTGTCATTTTAAAAAGAGGGTCCCGGTGCTAAAAAGTTTGAGAACCACTGAACTAGGGTATTTGGTTGCCAAAACGTTGGGAGAACTTGGGAGTGTGTTTTTTAACTTGTTTAGTCCCCTCTGCTTTTTTTTGAGAGAAGAAATTGAGCCATTTCTTCTTTTCTTTTTTAACATAGTTTTTTAAACCCCTTAAATACTTCATATTCTACAACTTGTGGCCCTGAAAACTGGAGTACCCGATCTCCTGCTTTGGTTTGCAAAGATATCTGATATCTGTATCCGTTTTGAGCTGCACGAGAGCTAGTAGCTTAAGGTGATGATGACTCAGCAGGGTTGACCCATCCAAGAGGCCAACTGGAGCAGTTGCCTCAGGCAGCAGCAGGTTGGTAGGAGGTGCCCATCTCTGTGAACCGCCTTGCCCCCACTGGCCCCTCCTTCTTCCACTCCCTGGATTGGAAAAAGAAGACGGGGACAATGAGGAAGAGGAAATACAGAGGGGAAGAGAGTGGTGGGCTGGAACATTGGAGAGTGGGAGGAGCAAAGGCTGGCACATCATTGGGTGACGGGGGGCAGCATTTAGCATAGTGCGTCAGGCATCAAGAGATCTTCAGCCGGTCGTGTGACTCTGTCAGCAGATTACCTATGTTCACTAGCGTCGCTGCAGGGGGGCAGAGCTCTAAGTTCCACCGCGGTCCGATCCTCCGTTACACGGGTGCACGAAGCGGCCCCACCCCCTCGCCTTTGGAGCCTTTCAGGGCAGCGAAAGCAATGCGCAGGGAGTCTCCTGCGCGTTGCTTTCACCGACTTGAATGGTTCCAAAGGTGAGGGGGCGGGGCCGCTTTGTGCACCCGTGTAGCGGAGGGTCGGACCGTGGCGGAACTTAGAGCTCCACTCCCCCTGCAGTGACGCTAGTTCCTATGCTCTGTGACCGTGGTCTTTGCGGAATAAGTTTTTTCTCTTATTTTATGTTCCTTTTCCTTGCCCTGAGGCCGAATCATAGGGAAAAGTGCCACTTGACCACTGATCAGCTGTTTCCATTTACTGGAGAAGCTGCAGCTGCCTTAAGAGAAAATAGCCTGGAAACAAAATAACTTCTGTATGGACTTGATCTGACAGTTATGCAAAATTGTTTATGCTCAGAGGCCACCTACTGCTTCACACATTCTTGGGCTCCATTGTGGCAATACAAGCAAATGGTGGCCTGAATCCTAGGAGACACTGTCTCAAGTTAAACGTGTGGTGAGGGAAAGGGAAAAAAGGAGAGAGGAAGAGATCTACATGTTCACTTTCAAAGTCCTGCATAGTATTGTGGTAAATTGGTTGCAATTTGGCCAAAATCAATTTTTGTTTTGTCTTTGGTCTAAGCCCAAAACTGTGACATCAGTGAAAGGCTAGAGGTCATGGTTGTTCTATATGTCCATCTGTAAACTTCTGAAATTTCATATAAGTAAACATATTTTTTAAATCCTCAAATATTTTTCCTTTGGATTTCTCCTTGTCATTCTCGAACAGCTGCATTTTTAATCTGTGTTTCCCAGGGTCTGTGATTAGAGTAGCTTTTTAGCGGTTTTTAAATTCATGTATGTTATGAGCCACTTAATGGCTCATTAAATCATTTGATTTTGTCTGTAAACCGCTTTGTGGACTTTTTGTTGAAAAGCGGTATATAAATACTGTTAATAATAATACTATTAATACTGTTAATAATATGTATTGATCAGCAAGCGCCTAGATTTGTTTTGTAGGCTTGTGAATGTTCTGACTGTGCTTGCAGGGGGGGGGGCTAAATGTTTTTTGTGCGATGCAGTTGAAACATGAATAGTTTGTTGTAAACTGAAAGGAGGACCACGTTTGTCTCTTTCCTTCCCACTCCTACTGCAGGGTCACCAGCTCTGGGCCTTGTTGAGATCTCAGCCTATCAGGAATAAATAATAAATGCTATACCACCAGCTGGACAGGCAATCTGTAGCCTTTTATTTTGAACATTTCTTTTTAGAAGAAGGATTTGCTTTTCTGTCCTATTGTTCCTCGGAGAAAGACGTTCTTATTAAACAACAGATCTTGGTATTTGTCAACATTCCTGATATTTTTTTGTTGTTTCAAAGTTTGTACAATATTGTTGATCTGTTGCTGTTGTTGTTGGGTTTTCTATTTTCCAGACAACAGTGCTTTTGCAGTTATAAGATGTTTCATGTGCATACAAACGTCTGCTCCATCTTCATGTAGCAACAAACCTTTTTGTGAGGTTTCATGAGCTTGGAACCCTGTCCTCCGTTGTGCCTGTGTGACTGAGAGGGAGGATGCAAGGGGTGGCCGTCATCTGGAGCTCTTACTGATTCCAAGCAGCTCTTGCCACTTCTTATGCAGGTATAACTTTAACAGTAACCCATCCTCAGGAATGGTACCAATTCTTGAGCAAGCATAGGATTCCAACAAAGGCCCATTTCTAGGCTTACCAGATCTCCAACCGGGACAGAGTGCTAGACCTTTAGGAGAAGGAATGTGGACAGGTGTAGCTTGTTAAACCCTTAGAGCACAATCCTAGGCATGTCTACTCAGAAGCAAGCCCCATTGTGTTCAGTGGGGCTTGCTTCTGAGTAGACATGCCTAGGATTGTGCTCTGAGGTTTAACAAGCTACACCTGTCCACATTCCTTCTCCTAAAGGTCTAGCACTCTGTCCCAGTTGGAGATCTTGTAAGCCTACCCATTTCCCCCCTATCACACATCAACAATATTCAATTTTCCTTCTGGCACCAGCAGAAGCCATCTCCAGCACAGGAACATGTCTACACCAGCATAATATTTTTTTTCCTTGGGTACATTATGCTTTGCTGGCATGAGAAGGCGAAGGAGCAATTCTGTCCTCCCCATCAGGCAGAACTCAAGAACAGGATCACTCTAATGACGATATTTCTTATCTCTTCGGTCAACTCAGAAAGTTCCTTTCTTGAGCGTGTGATCATTTGAATTTAGTGTAGCACAACGTAACACGCTGCCCAATGCCTTTCATGATTGTATCACCAGTGGTTTCCATCAGCTAACACATCAAACACATATAAATCACACAAGCAGAGCACACCAGTTTTGTTTTGCAACCACCAGATGGTTCAATTAAAAAAAAAGATGCTGAAAGGAAACGTTTTTCTTATATAAAAACTCTTGTACACACCACATTGATCAGCATCAGAAAAGCATGGCCTTGTTTTGTTCCAGCCGACACAAGAAACCAAACCAATGCCAGTCAGACTAATCCTTTTGTGGGGGAATCATAAGCGTAAATAACTGTAAAGCAAAGCAGCTTCCATGCAACAATTAGAAATACACTTAGATTTTTGTTGTCACAATGAAACAGCTTGTTACGCAACATATTCTATACTGCTGTAGTTTAATACATAAAAAATAATGCAGTAATGTCTGTTTAGATACTGCTATGTCTTGGTGGTGCTTGGGTAGTCTTATATGACTGATATTCGGAATTAGTTCCACATTTCTGTTTTTGCAATTAGCATATTAATGCACAAAGTTGATATATAACACTAAAAGCCTAGATGCCTCACAGTCTCTTCTTCATTGAGCTGTGACTTTTGCCCTTACAAGGTTGCAGGGATGGATCAGTACATCTTTCTTTCATGCTGGGCCCTGAACTTATAGCCAAAATATACCGTATTGGTCTGAGTATAAGACTCACTTTTTTCTCCTAATTTAAGTTTTTAAACTAGGGGTGTGTCTTATAATCAGGCTGTTGCAATTTAATGCCAGTGATTTAATTAAATTTTTTTAATAGCACCAAACTTTAAGGGTGCGTCTTATAATCAGGTGCGTCTTATACTCGGGACAATACGGTACTTCCTGTTCTCTTGTTAGTGGTGTAAGAAGGGACTTAATATTAGAGGCATCACATGTTAAGGGTTTGGCTTTATTCTCATCTTAAGGACATAATTTGGGAGTCCATGTGACTGATCTCAGTTGAACTTCCTTCAAAGTACGTTCCACTAGATGACAATCTTTGCTGTCAGTGTTGGCTATTCACATGGTGGTTTGTTTGTTTTTTAATCTAGTATCATGGAAGGTTTTTTTTTTCTGAGGCATCAGAACTGGGCACTGGTTATTACTGGGCAGGGTGTACTTCTGAGAATGCACTAAGCATTGACATACTTTAGAAAAAGTCCAGGATTTTGGTTTCAACCCATGTTCAACCAGTAATCATATTTGAAACAAGGATTTTTTCCCCCTCCAGGTCAGACTGTGATTATCTTGGTCCTCTTAGATCTCTGCTTGCACCAAATTGTAATCTGAATAAGCATCAGAACAGTCTTGTATGGATTTATATGATAGGACTATTTATAGCTGAAGATTCTCTTGATGAGGACTGTACAGATAACCTTCAGATTCCTTCCAGAGTGACACTTCTATAATTTTCTGGCTGTATCTCTTGATCTCTGTGAACATATAAGTATCCAATCATATAAAATGTCCATTTTGTAGGTGTTATCACTTGCCAACCTTCACACACATTACTGTAAATCTGTCACTGTCATTTGTGAACAAGCTGCACACTTTCTATAGCCAACAATGGCAATTCTCTAGGACAGTGTTTCCCAACCTTCGACAGCCCATGTACCACCTACGCGGGCCTCTGGTTGGCCGTGTACCACTGGAAGAAAGTGCTGATGATGTCATCAGCACTTTCTTCCAGGTTCGCGGCTGGCTGGAGCTCGGAAAAGGAGGGAAAGGCAAGGACAAATGCAGGGGAGGGTGGGTGGGCCACCCCCGGTGCTTACAGCCTGTGTGCTTGAGCTCAGCTGGCTCGGCAGAACTCAAAGTGCCATTTTTAGGGCTCGGTTGCGGTGCCACATGGCCGAGATGGCAGCCGCCATCTTGACTGCTGGCAGCCCGCGTACCACCAGCCTGTGATCCGCATACCACGAGTGGTATGCGTACCACAGGTTGGAAACCTCTGCTCCAGGATGTTCAGGGAGTTTAGGTGGAAACATTTTTTTTTTCACAGCTCACATAGTCCGTGTGTGGATTTGGGGGAGAGGAGCATAAGAAGGTATGCATATAATCTTTGTAGCACTTATATGTAATATAATAATGTAATATATATGTAATATATATTATTATGTATTTTAATAGATCTTTATAACCTGCCTTGGTGGAGGACTTTTTTGAGAAGGGTCAAAAGGCAGGGCTTAAATTCTTAAATAAATAAAGAGATGCTCTGTTTCTCCCATTAGGCTTTCAGTGTGGCCAGTGGAAGTTCTAATCAGCCTGTTTGGGTGAAACATTAATGAACTTTGTAAATGCAGGAAGCAGTGGAAAATAAATGAATTTCAGCTGGTGTTTGAAGAGCTGTCAGTTCCTCTTGCTGCAACGTTTCAGAGGAACGTTCCTTCTGATAAAGCCTCTGAGAAACGTGGAGGAGTTTGGAAGCATGGTTGGAAAAACAGGATGCCGAATGGCAGGCTTTGCTAATGCTTTGCATCTGTAAAGAATTCGGCAGTGGCATACGGTGCAAGTTAGGGGAGGGCTACAGAACAAGGGCAAGTTGTTAATCTGAGTGTGATGGGTGAAGGGGGAGAAACTAGCCATTTCCCCTGTTTTGTTTTTTGGGTTTTTTTTTCCTTTCAGCTGGAAGCCTGCTAGCATTTTACAATATTTCTACAGTTAACCACCTTGATTGCGGCAATAATGAACAATGCTGCTTTGTGCTCCTATAAATTCTGTCACCCAAGGACCACTTCACCCAAACACCACGGAAGCCTCCCTCAAATGCCTGGACATAAGAGGCAGGAGTCTTTCACAATGGGACCTTGAGATTCTTATTAGCAGTTTTTATTTCACAAATTGGTAAACAAAGGAATGGGAGGGGATCAAAGTAGTATTCAGTAGCTGTATTCAGATCAGGTTCCTGCTTTGATAGAGCTCCAAGATGTTAAAGGTGTCTTGAATATTCAGATTTGAGGGGCAAGATAAGTCAGTGGCAGAGCCAGTATGCAGGACTATTTGCACATGCTTCTTCATCACTCAGGAGCTCTAATCACATGTTATTCACATGCATCTACAGTATGTGTATCAGTACACAAGATTGTTGAGCTGTACATGCATATAGTTACGTTCCATGTACATAAGCAGTACATACAGTTATATGTGTTCTATGTTTTTGAGGGTTCCAGTTCCTACACGCAATGTACTGTGTGACTAGCCCTATTGACTGCACCATCAAGTTATGACTCATATACATATGTATTTAATACATTCAGAGCCTTTCCCCCTGATGGTACAGCTGAGCCAGAACGGGTGCACTGTATCCAGCGGGGGGCATGCGGGTGGATTGGGAGGCTTCAGAGGCGAAATACATGCCCTTATAACTCTGTAAGTCTTCTGCTCCGCAATGGGTCTCCTTGGACCTGTACTAGCGATTTCACTACCGCAAGTCCAAGGAGAGAAAGGGGGCGGGGAAGTTGGAGGAAAGGGGGATAGGATCCAGCATATGCCATTGCGGCTGGATTCACCCTCTTCCCTCCCAGGCCTGTCCTGTTATGCTCCCCTGTCTCCATCCCCTGAGTCTCCTTCCCCCCCAAGACAAACGTATCCTTCCCCCGAGTAGACCCCGGGTCGCTTCAGAGCGGCCCGGAACGAGCATAGAATCTGGTGGACAGCCCTGGGCCACCCGCCGGATACTTACATAGGATTGCGCTGTTAGTCTCCTTGACAGTGTCTCACTTTCAGTCTTTCATTTTGAACAACTGATTGATTTGCACTCATGGCCAGTTTTGAGCACTGTTTTTCTGCCAGGATTTGCACTAGCAATGTATTAATGGCCTTTATTTCAATGATCCCCAGTTTTATTCACTTCAAGAGGAAGAAGGGGCTCATTGCATGTGCTTTGCCTGTTAGCCCCACTACCAGAACACAGCATCACTGCCCACCATCGTTTTGTAAACACTGTCCACAGTGTTTATTAGTGGCAGCCTTTTGCCCTCTCCATAATTTCCACCAAGGCCTCTTCTGGGTCCTGCAACATAATTTGGGGGTCAAAGCTCTAGGCTGTTTATTCAGGTCAAATGCCTTCTCTTTTCAGTAGTGACTAAAATTGCTGGAATTCCATAAAATCCTGCTTCAAGTAATTTAACCCATTATAATGAAACCTTTCTTATTCCCTACAAGAAATGTGAAATATATTTAAATTAGGGCCCAATCCTATCTGGGTTTTGCAACATCATAAGGGTATGTATGACAGTTTGCATTGCTTTATGATGTCACAAACTACAACGCTGGTGGCCATTTTGGGGATGCCACTGCAAATGGCGGTGGTGGTGGTCCTGGACCAAGAGTGACCTGCATTGAGGCAGGTAAGCTTATCTTGGGAAGTGGGTAATGGGTGGGGAGTTGGAACGGGTTGGGGAGGGGGAAGAACAGGGGTATTCTTGGGTGGGGAGGGGGCAGACAGGGGGTGGAATGAGAGAGGGAAGGGGTGGATCCCGGTGGCATCAGCGTGCACCAGGATTCCATCTCTATTCCTTCCCGTTTCCTCTTTCTTACTCTCCTTGGTTCTGTGCCAACAAAATGGCTGGCACAGATCATCTGAGGATACCCACTGGGGCAGTGGTGGCTTACCCGTAAGGGAACAAACGTTCCCTGACCTCAAGAAGGCCCCCAGGACTCCCCCCCCGGGCACTTTGTTGGTGCGACTGCATCGGCTGGGTGTGTGTGTTAGTTAGGATTGAGCTGTTATTCACTGAATTGAGGCATAACACAATTTTTGTTGAATGTTTGGTCTGTGAGGGTAATTTTCGTATTTCTTCATTTTATTTATCCCTTAGATCATTGTGGTCAGGTCATTGCAGCAGAAAGGCATTCAAAACAGCCTGATTTCTATCAAATGATATAACTGGAGCCCATAAGAGCCAAGGACAACATAACAATTAATGTAAACAGAATTTAAAAAGCAAAAACACAAATACAGGCCTGATCTGATGAGCATCTGCACTGATAATGTAGCAACAGAGTCACACCATCCTTGCAAGGTATAGAATGTATGTTGTGTGATTGCTTCTCCTGCACTTGGTTAGCATTTTTGTCTCAGTCAAGGGACTTCTCTCTTCTACCCAAAGGTGAGTCAGTGTCCCTCTGGATGTCTTGGGTGAGCATAACCCTGTAACATTAACAGCCCAATCCTAACTAGGGCTTTACAACTTTTGTGACTGCCCCCCCCCCCCACCATAGGATGTAGTGCGCACTCCGTTGATACAGCTGCATCAGCGGTGTGTGTGTGTGTGTGTGTGTGTTAGTTATGGTTGGGCTATAATTTAGGTTGCCTCAGTGGCAAGTGGGACAGACTCCTTGGCTGTGTCTTGAGCTCATCTTCCACTGCCCTTTCCCAAGATGATGCTTCAGCTCCCACAATAGAAAAGAAATGAGCCTCTTTGGATTGGGCTGCCTCTGACACCCAGAATGTAAGTATATAAGTGTCCCTTTGGTTTCAGTAGAGTTAACTTTCCAGGAAATTTGCTTAGGATGAGTGCCTAAAGCTACTTCTAATGACTTTTAAATTGGTTACTTTCAGTTAAATGTGTTATAAGTTGTTACTTGGTACTCTGGTCGTGATTGAAGGGGTTGAAGAGTTCACACATCCCTGGTTACCTAACTATGAAGAGAGCTGCTACACAAACACAATGACTTCAGTGGCACTTGCCCTGTCATACGTGCTTTGAGAATGGGAAACTAAAGGCCCAATCCTATTCAGACACCATGCTGATGTCACAGAGATGCTGGTGCGATGTCTGTCATAGCCTGAGTCCGTCCATGCAACGCCACGCCAGCACAGCCCTCTCAGTAATGCTGGTGCAGCCCTTCCCAACAATGCTGACTGCATCCGATACAGTCCATCATCCACAGAGCAGCATCCTGACATTGGCAAGTCATCAGCACGACGTCCGTGCGTCATCAGTATTATGTCCATGCATCATCATTGTGATGTCCAAGGAGCCAAGCACTGGTATCCAGGACCGTTAATGTGAATGGACAGAGAATCATGGCATGCAAAGAATCAGAAGATAAAAATCAGGATCTATAACCTGCCCAGTCTGAAAGATTTAGCGTAGACAACAAATGGGGAAAAACTTGATTTCTCCCCTCAAGGAATCAATGGGTTGACCTGATGAACCTGCGAAGGATGAGCAAAACGTCGGGTATCTATTTGAACTCTATTTTAAGACCGTGGCTGCACAGCCCGGAAACATTTAACCATTTGATGAATCTATTGATCATAGAATCTTGTTGTGAACATGTTATGCCATGTGAATCAATGAGATTGATGCACGTTTAACTGTAAGACTGCAGCCTTATCAAATGCAATGTTGGTTAAATTACTCCTTAATCAAATCAGTCCAAGGCTGAAAACGTATACACACTTACCTGGGAGTAAGCCCCATTTAACACAGTGGGACTAACTGCTGAGTACATATGTAATGGATTGCCCTGAAAGTCTGTCTGGCTTTGCAAATATGTAGTAGAACTCTGTATTTCTCCCAGAGATCAGGGTTTTTGACAGAGGCGAAAGCAAAGGTTCAACATTTAACTGTAAGTTATGGGAAGATGCAAAATTTCAAGAACTGTGAAGGTCTCCACCCACATTTCAAGCTTTTCCAGGATAGAGACTTTTTTTTAAAAGAAAAAATTGGACCCATCCATTTTCTGAAATAATAACTAAACCCGAATGTTTGCACATTGCACATAAATAGAAGAAATGTGTGTGCAAGTTATTAATACAAAGTGTTAGTGAGGCGATGGTTGGGGGAAGTAATAGGAGCTAGTGACTGGAGACATCTCCAACCCTGTGAAGGGAAATGGCTTTCTTATAGATTCCCACATCTTAAGTCAGCTCATCAGATGAACACTGCTGTAAGACATATTTTCTTGTAATGAACTGAATAATCACATCTGTTTCTCGAGCATGAGAAAATGTAGGAAGTTATTCACATTCCTCAAATTGCCGTCACTGGCACACTGCGCTTGTCTTTTATCAGCCTTCCTGCAAGAACGATGAAGGCATGCGCATGTGGATCCTACATCTGTAAATACACATGCAAACACCATCTGGAAGTGTTTGAACACATGCATGTGGAGGTATATAAAGATAATATGTGGCTAACACATTAATACCCCTGCATAGACCCTGTATGCAGCAGATTTTAAGGATAGTTTAATATGGTCTGAATAAACAGAGATAAACAAGAAATGTTGATCTCCTCCCCTCCACAAGACTTTTTAAAAACTGCACAGCCAGAATACAAATGTTCCCAAATCAACAGTCACATTTGGGTCATTATCCTGTGTCATTCCTATCCTTATTTAGGACCACATGACCACAGAGGCGTCTTCGGACAACGCTGGCTCTTCGGCTTTGAAATGGGGATGAGGACCACACCCTAGAGTCGGACACGACTGGACTTAATTGTCAGGGCTCACCTTTACCTTTACCTATACTTTAAGGAAGAGGTGGAGGGTGGTGGAGAACTATTATTTTATTTATTTTAAAAAAATATACCCCACCTTATCCGATGAATTAAAATACATAGTTTAAAATAATACATAAAATAAATTTAAACAATACATAACAATACATAAACTAAATTTAAAAACAATAAAATCCACTGGGGAGTGCGCAACAGTATGGAGCTGAGAAGCAGCAAAGCAGAACATCTTGAGACACAGGAGATAGACGACAGCCCATCACCCAAACGCTAGACGAAACAAAAATGTTTTGAGCCCTCGCCGAAAAGTCATGAGGGAGGGGTAGTTCAGAGAAGGCTCGCCCACGTGTTGCCACTCCCCTAGCTTGCGATAGAGGTGGCACCCGCAGGAGAACCCCCTCAGATGACCTAAGAGAGCGGGCTGGAATGTATGGGAGAAGGCGGTCCCTCAGATATCCTGGACCCAAACCGTGAAGGGCTTTAAAGGTCATTACCAGCACCTTGAATTGGGCTTGGAGACGAATGGGCAGCCAGTGCAGCTGCTGAAGCAGCGGTTCAACAGAGTCAAACCGCCTAGCTCCAGTGACCACCAGGGCTGCCTCATTCTGCACTAGTTGCAGCTTCGAAACCATCTTCAAGGGCAGCCCCACGTAGAGCTACTTCCCCTTTCCCTACCCAAAGGAGCTGCTGGCACATCTGATGGCACCCAATGATCATCCCCTCCAAACCCTTTTGCCTTTGAGTTGGGAACTCAGTATGAGAGATGGTATTCCTCAGGGGACTGGATTTAGCCCTCTGAGGAATACCGTCTCCTCCTCACAGTTTAGATCCTTTTTATGGTCCAATCCTATCAAGGCCTTACACTGATAGATCCTGCAATGAGCTGCTCCCACAGCAGGTGACTTGCTACTGGTGACTTGCTACTGGTGCCTCCAACTTGCTACTGGTGACTTGGGAGCTAGGAAGCCTAGCACTGAACCACTGCCGCCAGAACAGGTAGGTCAGAAGTGGGGGTTGATTAGAGGAGGACTGCGGGTGGTGCAGGGCAGGGTGCAGGCTGGGCCAGGGGTGGGAGGGGGAGGATGACAGAGTTTTTGTACTGAAAGTTGACCGAAAGGTCCATCCAGCTCTGTCTACACTGAATGGCAGCAGCTCTCTAGGGATTCAGACAGGGGTTCTTCCCTCAAGCCCTAGCTGAAGAGGTCACAGATTGAACCTGGAACCTTCTGCGTGCAAAGCAGACGCTGTGCTACAGGAGCCACAGCCCTGCCCTGAACTATGGCTTCATGCAGAGCACTGTGGATGAAGGCAGATGTAACATCACATCCGAAGTTTGGTGTAAGTGGTTTGAGGAACATACCATTTGCTGCATGCTGATGCTTTGGTTTCCAGGGCTGAGACTGTGTATTCAAACTACCTTCACTACGCATAGGGGTGTCTGTCTTCACTCTTGGTTGTTCACAAAGGACTCACAAAGGTTATGACTTCCAGGACTCACAAAGGTTATGACCACATTGTTCAATTAATGCAGATACCTGTAATATGTTTGTGGAATTAACCAGATTATGGAAAAGAGCAATACAGCAGGTCCTCACCTAAAGTTGTTGATAGGTTCTCCTTGGAAACTACAACTTATAATGAAACCAATTTTACTATAGGTTAATTGATAAACGTAAACGTTCCTATGGCATTTTCCCATCAACTTTAAAACGAAATGACTTTAAATGAAAAGACTTTAAGTGAGGACTTACTGTAGTTGTGAAAGTGCTTACACTTCCCAGGAGGTCACTTACATTGCTATTTCGTCAGAACTTTCTTCTTATTTCTTTCTTTCTATACGGTGATAACCATACTATATATACATTAGGCACCAGAGGGCAGGCTTTCCCATGCCTGGATCCACGACCATTGTTATGTTTATGCAAATAGCCTTTGACATCATAGCTTTGAAACAGTTGAAAATTGGATTGTGCCTTGAGGCCAAACATTCAGACCACCACCTTGGCTATATTCATCTGCCAGAGTAAATTGGGTTCAGTGTAGGCTCCACGTGCTGTATTTCAGTGAGAGATTACAGGGTGGCAATAACTTTTGTCCAGGAAAGACAAACGCAGGCTTCTGGCAGGAACACTGGAAACATTTAGCCTCCAACTATCTGATGAGATATAGATTGCGTTGGGAATTTCCTTTGACTTCCAAGGACAAATTTTCAAGCTGGAATCTCTATTTCAAGCTTTTGCTAGCTTCTCAATCAAATTAAGGTTGAAACTCCTGAAATAAAGACTTAGTAACAAATTGAAGCTATTCAAAGACTGAATTTACTACCCATCCATTTGAAGAAATCCCTATTTCTTTATGAGATAATGTCACTGGACTGAATGTGTGTGGGGCTTTTTAAAAAAATTATTTTAGGGTTAATGATTTCTCTTTTTAAGACTTGGCCATTTTTAAAAAAAGATTAAGGCTCTGTCTGCCACAAGACAGATTATGCAGAAAATAAATGGTGAGAGTAAAGTCATTAAATCTCACAGACTACACTGTCTGTCATCAAGAAAAACAGAATGAAAAGAAAGGAAGGAATATAGAATTATCAAGAGTGGGAGTAGCCTGGTGGTGTGACTCCAAGGCCTCCTTCACTTAGCAAAAGAGCTTTAATTCACATCTTTGCTTTACCTCTGTTACTGTTTTGCTCAGTTATTTTAGCAATGGGCAGTCCAATCCTGTGTAATGATATGTGGCCTGCTGCTGTATCCTAGGCCCGTTGTGGCCTGCCCCAGCACAGCCCGGGTGCACATTCATCCCCTTCCCCCAGGGTAAGCGGTGCAGGCCACATTGCCAATGGGCCTCCTTGGATGCATGTCTGCTCTGAAGCTGGTGTGTTTCCAGGGAGGCCGTGTAAGGCCAGCCTGGGCTGTGATGGGACATAGGATGTCTTTCCCGCCCCCTCCCAGCCCTGGCCTGCCAATGGCCCCCTCCCTCCACCCCTGCCTGCCCTCCCCATGACCCTGCACTGACTGGCGCAGTACTTGCGGCGGCCAGCGCGGGTCCAGGAAGGTTACGGAGTGAGTGGTGCTGGCCTCCGTGCCACACCGCTTACTCTCCAGGTGCTGAAAACATGCTTTATGGCATGTTTACGGCACCCTAGGCCAGCGGAGCACTCAGTCCACCAGCCTATAGTTGCACAGGTTGTGCTGTAAGAGACTGGACATATGAGAGTGAAGCAGAACCATCAATAGCCCAATGGCCCGTTATTGATAGTGTGTGTCCCACTACAGGACATCTCATATGAAAATATTGAAGAATATCAGGCAGTTTCAGCAACTGTGTAATATTTAGGGACCACTTCAAGACAATTGTTGTTGTTGTTCAGTCGTTAAGTCGTGTCCGACCCTTCGTGATCCCATGAACCATATCCCGCCAGGCCTTCCTGTCCTCCACTATCTTCCTGAGTTCGCTCATTTTCATGTTTGTTGCATCGGTGATGCTGTCTAACCATCTCATCCTTGGCCTTCCCCTTCTCCTTTTGCCTTCAATCTTTCCCAGCATCAGAGTCTTCTCCAGAGAGTCCTCTCTTCGCATTAGGTGGCCAAAATATTTGAGTTTCAGCCTTAGTACCTGTCCTTCCAGGGAACAGTCAGGCTTGATTTCATTTAGAATTGACTGATTTGATCTCCTAGCAGTCCAAGGGACTCTCAGGAGTCTTCTCCAGCACCACAGTTCAAAAGCATCTATTCTTCGGCGCTCAGCCTTCCTTATGGTCCAACTCTCGCAACCATACATTGCTACTGGGAACACCATCGCCCTGACTATACGAACTTTTGTTGGCATGGTGATATCTCTGCTTTTTATTATGCTGTGTAAGTTTGCCATAGCTTTCCTTCCAAGGAGTAAGCGTCTTTTAATTTCATGGCTGCTGTCTCCGTCTGCAGTGATCTTGGAGCCCAGAAAAGTAAAATCTGTTACTGCTTCCATTTCTGCCCCTTCTATTTGCCAGGAATTGATGGGACCCGATGCCATGATCTTAGTTTTATTAATGTTGAGTTTCAAGCCAACTTTTGCACTCTCCTCTTTCACTCTCATCAAGAGGCTCTTTAGTTCTTCTTCACTTTCTGCCATTAGGGTGGTATCGTCTGCATATCTGAGGTTGTTGATATTTCTCCCGGCAATCTTGATTCCGGCTTGTGATTCATTCAGCCCTGCATTTCTCATAATGTACTCTGCATATAAGTTAAATAAGCAGGGTGACAATATACAGCCTTGCCGTACTCCCTTCCCAATTTTGAACCAATCAGTTGTTCCATGGCCGGTTCGAACTGTTGCTTCTTGACCCGCATACAGGTTTCTCAGGAGACAGGTAAGGTGGTCTGGTACCCCCATCTCTTTAAGAATTTGCCACAGTTTGCTGTGATCCACACAATCAAAGGCTTTTGCGTAGTCAATGAAGCAGAAGTAGGTGTTTTTTTGGAACTCTCGTGCTTTCTCCATGATCCAGCGCATGTTGGCAATTTGATCTCTAGTTCCTCTGCCTCTTCGAAACCCAGCTTGTACATCCGGTAGTTCTCGGTCCACGTACTGCTGAAGCCTAGCTTGTAGGATTTTGAGCATAACCTTGCTAGCATGTGAAATGAGTGCAATTGTACGGTAGTTTGAACACTCTTTGGCACTGCCCTTCTTTGGAATTGGAACGTAAACTGACCTTTTCCAATCCTTTGGCCACTGCTGAGTTTTCCAAATTTGTTGGCATATTGAGTGCAGCACTTTCACAGCATCATCATTTAGGATTTTAAGTAGCTCAGCTGGGATATTATCATCTCCACTAGCTTTGTTGTTACAATTACAACAATTAATCAAGACAAAACAATTAATTAAACAAAATCAAGACAATTAGTGTACCCATTTTGGAGAGCAGCTCACATTAATTTGTGGAACAGAAACATGTTGGGACTCCAGCAAAGCCTGTCCAGGAGTTAAGTGCTCTGATCCAGAAGCCATTCAGACATATGAGGGAGAGCTGTAGTTACTCAAAGAGAGACATTCAGCAGGTGCTCAGAGACACTCTCCTTAGTATTTTATATGTTTCAGGGCTGGCCCTTTGCAATGAAATGATGTTAATGATGAACCTTGGTTCTTCATCATCAGTCCCACTGATAGTCCTTTTCTCAAATGTATGCTTGAGTTTGATTCTGAACTCACATGCAATGAAACAATTCTATTTGTCTTGTGTACCATTGATTGTTATTATCACTCCAGATTAATTGTATTGTTTCTGGGTTAGACAGAGACAACATGATTGCCCAAGGTGGTTACAAGGGATGCTTTTGCCAACACATGAAATTATCTAATATTGCGGTGTGCTGAAAGAGAGGTGTAGGCATCTTAGGCTGCAATTCTATGCACTTTCCTGGGAGTAAACCTCACTCAATACAGTAGGTCTTACTTCTGAGTAAGCATGCATAGGATCGTGCTGGTAATCTTGCAATATTGACACACTTCACAGCCTCTTCACATCAGCAGCCTATTTACATACTATTTCATAGTACACACACTAAGGGTCCATGGCTAATCCCAGTTCCCTATAACATACGCTAATTTGAGAGTACTGTATGTAGTTGTCACATGTACGTGTATGTTAGGCACCCCCCCCCTTAAAAGAATATCTAGAAATGTAATTTCTGAAGCAACCTATAGTGTCTTTTTAAAATCTACAGATGACCCAAACTTACATCTGGCCTGTCATGTTCACAAGGCAAGGATAGTTGGTGATTCTCTAAGGCAAGTGTCTTGAACTGAGACTTCCAGCAGTCTGTGCCTGGCATTTCACCTTCTGTGCCACCCACATCCTGCCCCTTTGTCAAATCAGGCAGATTAGATTGTGCGGCCCAAATATGCCCCTTAGGCTGCAATACTGAGCAGAGCATGGTCAGTTGACCCTGATGAGTCAGCCCCACAACCCAGTGAGGAGACAGCAGGTGCTCTAGAACCCCGACCTGAGACCTCCAATTCAGTCCTTCAGTCTGAGCAACTTGTTTCTTGAGTAGTTGTGCAGCTTGCTCTGGTACCTGACGACCAGGGCTCCTCTGCCTCTGGCCCCAGAAGAGAGAAGAGAGGAAGAAGTAGGAGAGAAAGAAAAAGAGTGAGAGATGGCAAGAAGGCAAGTGATGCCAAGGAACAATTTGGGCAAAAGTGAGAAGGCAAGGTGCCAAAGGGTGAGAAGGAGGAAGAGATGGGCTGGCAGGGAAACAGCAAGGAAGGGGTGAACAGGAGCCTGGACCAGCAGATGAGGAGGACCACCAAAGGAACCCATGGAAAGGAAGAGGGGCAAATGCTGAGAAAGGAGCAAAGGGACAGGCGCTTGGGGGGGGCGGGACAGAGAGAGGATGCCTAGCCAGGAGCAGAAGGAGGGGGAGGGAAAGGCAGCAAGTGGCCCAGGCTTCCTGGCCGACAGTCCCGTTTTTGTTAGGCACCATTTTTTATTCCTTTTTCTTAATTATTAAAATAAATCCCTTGCTGCACCTTTCGCCTACCTCTTCCTTTCCCCATTGAAGCACATATCTGTGCCAACGGTCACTACACAAGATCTCTACACCTGACATTGTTTTCCCTCTCATGTTACATATGTTTCAAAAAAGCACTGCCAGTAAAAATCCACTTGTAGATTCGCAACCATATACGTAGATACATCTGTCGGGACTGAATAGAACTGTCTAGAACTGTAATTGACTGGCAGCACAATCCTGTGTAACCTTGCACCGGTGTAACAGTAGATGCATCGGTGTAAGTGCACTTATGCCAGTGTAATTGCTGCATTTACACTGGTGCATCTGCGGTTACACCGGCACATCTGCTGTTACACCGGTGCAAGGTTGCACAGGATTGCACTGTAAAACTGGCATACTAATCTGCCCACCACCTGAGGTCTTCTGGGAAGGTTTTCTTGCCTTCCCTTTGCCTTCTGAGGTGCACCTGTGAGAGGGTCTTCTCCAGTGTGAACTCTCTTGCACAGGAGGTGAGATTGTCATCAGGATGCCCACTCCAGCCGATTGAAGATGCTTTTTTTTTCAATTACCCTTTGCGGACCATCTCTCACTGTTTTTATGTGTTCTCCTTGGCTTATGTTTTATTGACTTATGTTTTATTGACTACTGTAGCTTAGTTTGCTTTACTGTTGTACATTGCGAGCCACTTTGGACTTGATATGCGAAAATCAGAATATGCATCTTTTAAATAAACAAACAAACTCCCTGCTGAATGGTAGCAAACTCAGGACCACTTCAGTGTCATGTCATGTATGAAACGATCCTTATTTCTTGAGCTCCAACTTCAGAATGGAACCCTTTGGTTCCTCTCTGTTTTCTGAAGGTCTGTAACGAGAACTCTTATTCTCTCCCTTCCCTTTCTTCGTCTTCTCCCTTCCCTTTACAATTAATTAGCTAATAATTTTGCGACTGATCTATTCCTCATTAAAAAGCTGAATCCCCGCATTAGATCTGGTCAGAACAAAGGTGGGAGAATTTATATCTTAATTTTAGTTCATTATGGCAGAGAGCATCCCCTCCCATCATTCTCTCCTCCCTCCCCGCCATCCTTTAGAGGATCAGTTATCACCGTGCCCCTAAACTCCTCACACTCAGCAGCGGTGTTGAGAGAGCCATGACTGCCCTTTATCTTCCCTTGCCTCATTAAGAGAAATGAACCTGAGTCTGAGAGAAATGACACAAGGGAAATAAAAATGTAATCCCTCGGTGCCACCTATAATGAATTGTTATGAAAACCATGAAAATATCTGTCTGCGGATATTGTTCTTTGATTTGAAGTCAGTGTTGTAAGCAGTAATTTTTGTCATTAAAGCTGTTAATCTGCTTGGTGCTCCTCATAAGTTTTTATGAAGAAAAACAGCCCTGCTGCCTATGTGCTCGTCGCAGGGAGCTTCTGAGCAACACTCCATGCGCAGATTGCATTTGAATAATTAGTTTTAATTATGGCTGGGGTTGCTGTCTGTTTCGGCTGCAAAGTTACAGTGCTTGTGGCGGCTGGTCCGCGACAGCTCCAAGTCGGGTTGACCGACTCTCTTAGCTTGTCAGAATGTTACCTCTTGCATCCCAGCTTCGTGTGCGTAACATGACAGCGGGTACAACATGATGCACAGAGCAACCAAAGTAATTTTGGCTCTTCCAGAAAGAGACGCGTCAAAACCACAAGGCAGCATCTTAGAGGCAATTGTAAGCACTGGTGCCTTCCTGACAGCTGCAGAGCTGCTAGGACACTGAGGAAAGAAGAAAGGGGATGGCAGAAAAAGTCCCAGGAGAGTTGCAATATTCTCAGATCAGCCGATGTCTTCCTTGGGCTTGTTTGTTTTCAGGACAAACAGAAGGAAATGTTTCTTCTCACCATGTTTTTAGCCAACCTAGGGGACTCATTACAAGGATGCTGTCAGGAATTGCCAGCCAAGTGGTGACATCCCAACTCTGGCCCTGTGTGGGATGTGGCAAGGAGTCGGGTGCCAGGGGAAACATGATGGGAGCCGCCTGCTGGTAACACAGATCCCACATGGTGCAAGATTCTTCCTGGATGTGGCACTCTGCCCTGGCTGATGGAGACGCCAGGTCCTGGCATGCAGGGAGTGAAAAATAGTCACAGGGCCCATGCAGACTGCGTGACTGGGTTTCAAAACCACAAACAGAGTGCCAATGAGGAACAGAGGCACAACTGAGGGTCCTGCTGGTCAACAGACGGACTCCGACCCAGGAAAGTTGGGAGGAGATGATGATGATGATATGAGTGTATATTCCAAACTTCTGCCCTCCGTCCAACATATCTGAGGCCCTAAGCTTGGAGGTGCCAGACCTGAGGAGAGAAGTGGAGGAAAAAATGTGTGGCATATGGCCTTTGTTTGATTCAGAGCTCCCTTTGTTCCCCCGCCGATGCAGCTGCGCCGAAAAGGCACTCTGTATCCATCGGGGGTGGGGTGGTGGATTGGGAGGCTTCAGAGGGGAAAGGGGAATGATTTTCCCTTACACCTCCATAAACCTTCTGCTCTGCAATGAGCCCCCTTGGACCTACACCAGCTCTTTAGCTGGCACACGTCCGAGGAGAAGATAGGGGTGGGGAGGTTTGAAAAAGAGGGGACAGGATCTGGTGCGAGCCAACGTTGCCAGATACACCCTCTCCTGCCGCCTCCCTGCCCCTGTGCATGCACCACTGGCTCACCTAACTCATGCCGCGAGAGTGGGTTGAATCAGGGGTGGGAGGATCTTGGTGGCAGCAGTACTCACCAAGATCCTATCCCGCTTTTCCTGGCCCGACATGCCCCCTGAGGCTCCTTGGAATTACATCAGCTAAATATCTGGCATAGATCTGAGAAGACCCATTGGTAGCCAGGTGGCTTATGGGGAGGTAGGTTAAACTGAATTTTATTTACCTCTCCTGGGCTGTCTGGCTGCTCCCCCCCCCAGAGCATGCAGCCTGCACTCTGTCAGCGCTGCTGTTTGCGCAGGCTGGTGGGGGATAGAATTGGGCTATGAGTAGCAGTTGCAGGGGAGCAGTGGCAGGAGAGAAGCCAGAAGTCTTCCCAGAGGCAGGTGGTGAGTTACTGTGGGGACCAGGATGCTAGACTAGGTGGGCATTTTGACCTGATTCGGCAGATTTTTTTGTGATGTTCTTTTCTTCTTCTTCCCTCAAGACACATGGGGTTTAAAAGAGCAAAAAGACAGGCCCCTGCCCCAAGGAGCTTACAATCTAGACATTGGCTAAACAGAGACAACTGAGGGGGGCACAGGGATTGGGATGGAGGCAAACAGGGGAAGTGTATGCAATTGTTTCTGTTACGTGTATTTAAACTGACAGCAGGAAACGGGGAGCAACGTGGTACCAAAGGCTTCCTGGCCTTTACGTACCATGCTTGTGTTCTTATGTTCTGTTTGGTTCTGCCTTCAGTGTTCTGTTTGCAGTTCTTGGAGTTTAATCAAGGGGCTCCCTTTCGTGCCCATTAATGACTCTTGAATGGGACCAACTATTCAAGATGCTATGTTTCCACCCTGTGTTATCTTCTAGCCACTGAGTGCTTACAGACCAAGCCAGGAATCAGTTGGAGCAGTATGCAGAGCACTCCTTACAAGTCCAGCTGATAAGAGTGGAGTTTAATTGCTTTTTCATTCCTATTGAACGTCAGAGGAACAAAAAGGAAAGGATTAAAGAGTATACATTGACTGTAATTAAGTAGGTCTTTGAGCTTTTTGCCTGTCAGTTTTGCCCATACTATTGGTTGGAGTCCACCAGTGTGGTTTTTTTTACTTAAGTTAGTAATACGTGATAGAGAGGCACTTGAATTACTACTCTGAAGTAGCATTGTGCCACGTTTCTGTGAGACTGTGACATGCGCCATCATGGGCAGGAAAATATATATCTGAAAATCCTTACCTTTGACGCTTTTCCAAACCTGTTCACAACTATAGCGCCTCTCCTTCTGCATTGAAGAGGGATGGAAAACACCCCTCCCATGGCCCGAGTAACTGAAAGGACACTTTGGCTTGCCACACTGCATTGGCAGTTTGCCACACAGTTCGCCACACATTGCCACACTGCAAGGCAAGGCTTTTGTCCTGGCCACCTCGAATCATGGACAGTTTTGCATTAGTTGGGCCAGAACGTGGATGGGGTGCATCCAAATTCACATCCCACTGAAAGTAACATACAGTTGTGTTTCCAAATGTGGCTGTCATCATCAGGGCCAGTCTGGCCATAGGGCTGTCTGAAGTGTCTGCTTTGAGGGGAGCGGTGGACTGATGAGGGGATGTCCTGCACCCACATCTGCCTGCTGCCCCCCACAGGTCATCCACATACCCAGCCACTTCAATCGGCCCCCGATTCTCTTCTCACTCATGGCAATGGCAGCCACTTCTTCCTCCAGAGCCACCGCTGCAAGCAATTGTGGTGGTGTGCTGGTCTGGAGAGGGCTGTGACCAGCCAGGAGCGAGCTTTTGAGAATATGACCACAGGCTCAAGGCATTGGTGCAGGAGCAGCATATGTCCCTGGACATAAAGGGGTGTTGAGGGCAATTAGCACATGAAGAGTGCCTTCATGGAGGCAAACTGCTACAATAGAGTCTTACCTGTCCAGGCATGTACCTCCACAACCTGAGCAGGGGAGACGCACTAAGGAGGTTGTATCACTGAGGGGCCCCATGCGACTACCCTTGTGTGAACCCACTTGTTAGCACTGTTTTGCATTGAAACACAGTAAAGACGCTGTGTAGGCTTTATCTAGGAACGTTTATTAACATGGGTAACATGGCAGTGAACTGTTTTTAAAAAAGCCTTTCTTATTCCAAATCTTTATTTGAGCCACTGATTAATCCAGGCCCTCACTGCTGAAGGAGCTGCAGAGAGTGCCTCCAATCGTTTTGGCAGAAGTCGTGCAGATCCAGCAGCCCCACCCACGCTGCCTGTCAACACACTGCCCCCCCTTCCCTGGTTCCATTTGGTAGGTCATCCGGAGTGACCTGTGGTTAGCTGTCTTGGAGAGAACCCTGCCTTTGTGGTCAGAGAACAGAACGTGGGAGAAGAACTTCCCTACTAAAGCTGGACTGGCCAACTTTAGTTGGGAAGTGTACATGATTGTGCACCATATCTGTGGCTAAATGGATTTGCCAAACTGAACCCAGGCAATAGAAGTTTTATTTCCACCCACAGACACACCAGTTATTGTGGAGAGTAGAATACATTCAGGTGTTAATTATTTACCCAATGAGATATTTTAAGTTATTTTATTTATGTAAATATTTTTGTAGGGCATCTTGAGGCATAGCTTTTCCTTCAAATCATTTATCTTTAAAAATCTCAAATGTGGAATGTGTGGTATTTCCCTCCCTTTCCTCCCTTTTTCCATGTTCCCCGTTTGAAAAATGGCCTCAGTCTTGTTATACTCCCCAAGAATGTACATTTGGGGAAAGACACAGGGGCACACTTGGCCAGCTGCAGGGGTGGCACGACCCGGAATGCCGCCTCATGCCATCTTGGGTCCACCGCTTCTGCGTTACAAAAAACAAAACAAAACCCTTACCATGCTCCTTGCATGCTGCTATGAAACCCAGAAGTGCAGGACTTCCTGTTTCCTTTACAGGGGCAGTGTGAGAGGTCACGCTGTCCGTGTAGATGAAAGTCCCACACTTCTGGGTTTCATGGCGGCATGCAAGGAGCATGGTAAGGAGGGGAATGATCTGCCTCCCACTTGAATGAGCGGGAATCAGATAATCGTGGCTTGCATTGGTGGCAGGTTGGAGGGAGCAGACTTGGGGCAGCAGCAGACTTGGGGGTGAAAGGTGCAGCAAATCCACCCCCCCCCCAGACCCCTTGCAATCTGCCATGGATGCAACCCGCATTGGGTGGCTGCATGGATGGGCTGGCTGCCATTCCTCTGAAAGTAATTCTGCATTTGCTGCACACACAGTGATTGTCCTCCCGTGTTGCCTTTGGGCTCCCTTCCCTGGTTCTCACTAGGGTAGGTCATCTTGTGTGACCATCAATCAACTGGCCGTCACCACAACTCAGTATGGGCAATCTCCCTGCTTAGAAGCAGGAGAGGAGCTGAATTTTTGAAAGAGGCTCCCCTTTTTTTGGGGGGGGGGGAACCCTGCTTTCTTGGTTAAAGAGCAGAACTGAATGAGGGGGGAAAACTCTGCTGTTACACTTGGAGCAGTGAATCACAAAGTATGCCTGAAACAAGATGTTTTTGCCCTCAGAAGAGCAATTCTCCTTTTGGCAGCGTTGTGTTAGTATGTTATGAGGTGCTTACATAGGCACATGCAATCACTTCACTCACTGCATGTTGAATTCTGCACATTCATGAGCCCCATGTTCTCTCTCTATGACAATTTGATCATGTGAATTGCACTACAGTAAATATAGATTCAGTCCTCTAAGGATACATAATGAAGACTGGAGCCCAGTCTGTGTACAGTATTGCCAGGGTGGCTAGAACCACTGCAGCCCTGACAATGTTTGCATAAAAAATCATGGACTATGGGAATATTGTACAAGAAGACCCTTTCACATTTCTTCACCTTCCTGGGGACCACTGATGCAGACTTGGGAACTTTGCATGTTTGTTTTTTCATATATTTATATTTTATTAATATATTGAAACATTAAAAACAATACATATTTCATAAGATTATAGCAAGCGCGAAGCAATACATCCTACTAGCATACTATTCACTATTTTCTACATATAATATCCAACTAAGCCAAAATATCCCCCACATTCTATTCATTAAATCCGCATAGCATCACATCGTTCTTCTCTCTCTCTCTCTCTCTCTCTCTCTCTCTCTCTCTCTCTCTCTCTCTCTCTCTTAAAAATCAATAAATGGTTTCCAGTTATTCATGAAAAGGTTAACTGACTTTTCCTTAATTAAAATTGTAAGTTTATTCATTTCAGCATAGTCCAAAACTTTCAGCCACCAATCTTCCAGCGAAGGTATCTCCGAATTCTTCCAATATTGTGCATATAAAATTCTTGCCGCAGTTATCATATATAAAAACAAAGTTTGAAATTTTCCCAATTTTGCATGTTTGTTTTTTAAGAGCATCAGTGAAGTAGAATAAGATCCAGCCACGAAAAGGCAGCAACTTCAGCATTCCAAGAATGTATGCATGATTTCTGACTGACTGAAGGTTATTGGTATTTTAATGATTGGTAAAAGTAGTAGTTTACCAGGTTGGGCTTCAGCATAATAAATACTTGCAAGAATGACTGGTAGGTGCAAGATAAGAGGCATCAGAGATGAAGGTGCCTTGCCTTTTAAGATTAGCTTTCGGGGAGATGAATTCTATGTAGGGCAGATACATGCTGGTCCTCCTTCTAAGTTGTCAGCCTACAAAGTACTCAGCATGCACAGGCCCCCCCCCCCCGTCTTCCTTATATCCCGGAACATTGTTAAGTTATTTTGTAGTGATGCTTCAGATGCAAGAACAAGATGATTGGTGAAAGAGAGGCTCTGAAGGCACCATTAACATGGTAGGCTGAGCCTGTTGACAATAAGTCAATGATTGTTTCTGACGTGACTCTTAAGAGTAGCAAAAGGACATCTGTAGGATGACTCATATTAATGGAAGAGAAGTATGTATGACTTGAGATTTAGGACAGATGTCAAGTTCAGAAAAGTGTAGTGTAAGGAAGATCATTTTTATCATCAGAGTAGCAGGAGACAACTTGTCAGATTGATGTTGACTTCCTCCTTTTTATTGTTTTGGCAGTTCCATGGCAAAGGAAGAAAGCACAGAGGGAAAGGAGAAATGCCTAGCAGCAACCTTACAAACAGAAAGAGCTGTATAGGTGAATGAGCCCTCCACACTCCCCTGAAATATAGCGAATCTGATGCCAGAACAGGACAAGATTGGGGTGAGAGCTGATGTCGTGGTTAAGGCTGCAATCCTATACACACTTTCCTGGGAGTAAGCCCCATTGAACACAATGAGACTTACTTCTGAGAAGACAGGCAAAAACTTGTACTGTCAGAGACTGACAATGCAATCCTATCTCCCCTCCCCCCACCCCGGGCCTGGGCCATGCAGTTGGCCCATGCTGTATACTATCTGGGGAAGGGCCCGGCTGGAGGTCTCCTCGGGGTAAGCGGACATTTCTCTGAGGGGATGCTAGCCAGCCTCTGTAGTTGGAAGGGGTGGAGCTTCAACAGAGTGGGGAATTTAAGGAGGGTGGACAGATGGGTTGGGAAGTGGAAGAAGGAGAGAGTCCGAGGAGAGAGAAGGAGCGCAGGAGGAGGAAGGAGGTGAATGAAGAGAAAAACAAGTTGAACAAGAGGTGAGAGAAGGAGAATGGAAAGAGGGGAAAGGGTCATGGCAATGGGGAAACTGGGAGGGTCAGAAGAGGGAGGCAAAGACAAGAATGTGGAAGGAAGTGACGTGACGGAAGGCGCAGAAGTTCAAAGGAGAAGGAGTCTGTCGAACCAGCCTGGCGGGGCCAAGAGACAGAGTTCTTTTTCCCTGGTCAGTGGGCAGAGGCCACTGAGCTATCGCCCATCTACTGGGTCCCAGTGCCTCTTGGGACAGTGGAGGCTCAGAGGGCGTCCATGCCTTCAGGGTGAAGGAATTCCTGGTGCCTGTGAGCGGAGGGAAGGCGACTGAACAGTGCGAGGAGGAGAGGGTCCAGGAAAGCATCTGGGACTCCTGCCCCAAGTTATCTGTGTAAATGTGTGAACAAAAGAAACCATCAGCAGCAATGCCGTCTCCTGTTCCTCTATCCACCTGCCCACGCACCAGGTGAGCAATGTCCTCCCCCCTCACCATCTGATGTAGTGCTTCCCGCTTGGGAAGAGAGCAAGGGGGCAGGGGCCCTGACACAGCTATATAGCCCAAAGCAATCTCCCTTTTCTACAGTGATGATGAATTGGTTTGGATTGCTTGAGTTCTGATCTTGGAAAACCCCAGAACTTTTATCTTGATCCAAGATTAAATCAGTCCAAAATGTCTCTTTAATGGGTTTTGGGGAGGGGAGGGGAGGTGAGGAGAGGAAAGAATCCATTATCCGCAACCTCTCATTTCATCTCCAGCTGTTCAAATAGCAGAGGACCATGAAATGGAATGAAGATCCTGCAGATCTGACGGCTCTTGCAGTCAGACTCAGAGAGGCATGGTCTGCATCCTGGCCCAGAAGCGTGAGAAATTTTCCAGCAAGAGGCAAATCTTATCCATCAAGAACTTCTTTCCTGGGGTTCCTTGTTTCAATGCTTCCATCACATGCTGATGTTTTCGTAATGCACTTCTAGGACAATATTGGGAAGGATGGAATCTAGTAGTTTGGTTGTTGAAAAAAAAAAAGCAACCAGTGAACTGAGAAGCCAGAGGTTGGCCATTAAAATATATTGTTATTGTTATTGTTATTGTTATTGTTATTGTTATTGTTATTGTTATTGTTATTGTTATTGTTATTGTTATTGTTATTGTTATTGTTATTGTTATTGTTGTTATTAAAGACTACTACTACTACTACTACTACTACTACTACTACTACTACTACTAATAATAATAATAATAATAATAATAATAATAATAATAATAATAAAAACAGTGAGACAAATTCTGCTGGCTTCACATTGCTGCCTTGCCAGGGCGGAGAAGCCTTCAGTCAAATGATTGAGAAGTCCTCAGCCAAATTAGCCCTTGGTTCACAGTGGCATTTTCACTATGAACATTCTGCATCCTGCCTATCAGGTGCAACCACTGAGGCAGTTCACTAGGCAAACTGCTTGGTGACTGCTCTGTGTGATGGAGCAAGGAGGGGAATTCCCACCCTGATCCTTAGGTTTTGGCAGGTAGCAGAGTAGCAGAGTAGCACTATGCAAGCACACAGCTGTTGACTGGCAGCTGATGTCAGCAGCCATGCTAGGGCAACTGTCCAATCAGCAGCTGTACTTTTGTGTCGTGATGGCTGAGGCACCCCCTGCCTCTTCTGCTGGTTTCCAGCACCTACAGGTAAGGGCAGGAATTGCTATCTCCCTTGATTATCATGGAGGAGGAGGTTTCACTTTGTGGCCCATAACACCAGCTGCCATGGCTACTATTTGTTCTTCCTTTCCAGTGGCTCTCTTGCCTCTGCACCAAACACAGCTGTCAACAGGACTATGGACAATATCATTAGCCTCAGTGGTGACCAACAAGATCTCAGAGAAGTCCATGGGTCTCATAAATTGATCTATTGGGTGATTGGTAAGTGGAGGTTAGGAGCATAGGAAGCTGCCTTATACTAGTGGTTTCAGTGGTCACACTCATAAGGAAGCAAGGCCAGGGATCATGGATACCAAACAGTAACACTGACTTCATCCAGATAGGGACTGACTGAATAGGCAGGAGCTGAGCTGGATACAAACTGCCGTGGATCCAGGATAGAACTTTTCTTCCTCAAGATGCTCTCTACTTTCATGGGGGGAGACATAGGCAGGTTGTGAGAGCAGGAGGTTTGACTCAGTTGGTAGAGTGGCCGTCTCATATGCCTGAAGATCTGAAGGACGGCAGTTTGGGGCGCCCAGAAGTATCCGTGTGTTGTCAAAGAGCTGTTGGCACGCTAAGCTGACAAGCTGCAGAGTCTCTGTGAGGGAGAGAAGCTGCAGCTGCACTTTGAGTGGGAGTCAAAGGTGCCTGGCAATAGAAGCGTGGTGACGCGAATGCCAGAGAGAGGCTGGACTGTGAAAGAAACCATCTAGAATGAAGGGTTCTATGAAAGATTAGAACATCCCCCTCACCATTGGAGCCATTCCAGCAGCGATGGGGGAGTGTCCTGCGCGTTGCCATCACAGCTGGAATGGCTCTGACGGCGAGGGGGAGGGGCCTCTGGCTCTGGTGTAACAGAGTTTTGCGAAATTACTTGCCTCCGCCCTGGTCTAGCTATGCCACTGGGCCAGGGGCAGAAGACGGGCTGGTGGGCAGGGAATGGATCAGAAAGGCAAAGGACTCTGCATGAGTATTCTGTACAATGAGTTGCTCAGACTTGAGGTCAAGCCTAGGAGAGTTCTTATAAAGGGCCAGCAGGCCCCCTATTGGCTCCTCAGGTCACCTGATTCCTCTTGGACTGACTAGCTGCAGTTTCCCATCCTGCCACAGCCAGGAGGGTGCTGTGGAGCAGCAAGGCTCAGGCCAGTCAGTTCCAGTGGTTCAGGATGTCGGGTTCTGCAGACTGGCTACGGGGACCCCTGTTTCAAACCACCCCTCCATCTTACCCTGATGATACATACTTTCCAGACCTGTCTCAACACTGTCTGGTGTTACGGTGCAACTAAAAGGTCAGCCTGTGTCAGCAAACAAGGTTTCTTGATTCTTGAAGTCAGTTCTGTCCTATATGAAGCCCTCTGTTGCTACAGCTTCTGCAGTCTATTTTTTTTAGGATGTCTGCATCCAATGACACTATGTCTAGCTCTCATCAAAACAACTCTAATGAAAAAGCAAACCTCACTGTCCATCGTCCGATTCACACGTCCTTTAGGATTTGCTAATATCGCAATGAGTCAAGCCATAACTCCAGTGCCTCAGTTACAGTGTTTTATGGCTGTGCTGACCTGGTGATGTCACACCGGCATCGGAGACGAGGTGCGGGGTTAGCAGCATGCCATCTCCTAGGAAACGGCAAAGTTAGATGGGAGATGGGAGCGTATGGCCAGAAACCAGCAGCAGGGAGCAGCTGGGAGGGGAAAGGAGCTATGTGGGAGTTCTCAAGGCAGAATTGCAGTGGCCCATAGAGGAAATGTGGCTTATTAGTCTACTTGCCAAACTTTTAACCTGACCTCCTGCTTTACCCCAAACCAAATATATCCACATTCTCCTTAGCAGACAGGATGCAGTTGCCAGTAAGCTCTGACATTGCAGTGAACCACACTCCATGGAAATATCAACAAATCAGCACAGGAAGAGCTATGCTCCGTCAATGGCAAGGCAACAGAAAGTGCATATGCAAATACCTTTCCACTGTGACCTCCACTTCTTCATCTAGGGACTTCCTTGAATCCTGCAATATAATCACAAGAACGCTGCACTTTTCCAGCGCAATCCTGTGTAACCTTGCACCGGTGTAACAGTAGATGCACCGGTGTAACTGCTGATGCACCGGTGTAAATGCAATTACACTGGCATAAGTGCACTTACACCGGTGCATCTACTGTTACTATGCAAGGTTACACAGGATTGCACTGTTAGTTACTTAGAGATTCGTGTGTTCGAATGTTGACATGTTGATACCAATGAAGTCAAGAGCATAGCTCAGACTGTGGCTACCTCTTAATATTGCTGTGGACATGTGTCTCTGCTTCTGCCTTTACAAGCAGGTTTTGGGGGGAAGGCAGCACAATCAGGCAGCTGATGAGTGTAGTGTTCGCCAACCCCACAATATATGTCATTTCTCAGTACAGATTTTGTTGGGTACAATATTCCATATCACAATATTTTGGGCAAAACATTTGGTATCTCATTTGTGCTTATGTAAATTAAGTTTGCAGTCCCAGACACACCTACTACTAGGACGTAAATCTTGTTGATTTATGACGATTATTATTTCATTGAAATAATAATCCTTGAGAAAAGGTTCTCAAAGCAGTTATTTTGTTTAGGATCAGATGGCACTGCTTCTTGCACTCCTTCCAGAAGATAGAGTCAAAGCTGATCCAGTCAGTCTATGGAGGAAAGTTGGCCCAAAGCTTGGGAGTGGAGTGGTACCACTTTAACATCAAGAGGGTAACACCAAGAGGCGTCCTTTGGCTAGCCACAGAGATGCGAGGGACACGGGGAAAGAGGTGATTTGAAACGCCACAAAACCTGTTTTGTCCACAGACCATAGTGGAGACAAAAGTAACTGTTGTCTGTTCATAGCCTGACAGCGCAATCCTATCCAACTTACACCACCGGTGTAACCAGCGGTGTAGCGAGAACGAGAGGCCCAGGAAAAGAAAGGGGATTCAAATCCCCTCCAAGGGGGGATTCAAAAGGGATTTGAATCCCCTTTCCATTCTGGGGTCTCTCGTTCTCGCTGCACTGCTGTTTACACCACCGGTGTAAGTTGGATAGGATTGCGCTGTAAGATACATACTGTAGGGCCTAAGCCATTTAGGGCTTGATAGGTCAAACCCATCACCTTGAAATTGCATCTGCAAGGCTATAGGTAGCCAATGCAGATGCTAGAGCAAGAAGCAGGCTTCTATTGTAGATATCATTTCCATCAACATAACTGCTGCCAAGAATGGTGGTGTATATGAGACCCAAAATATGAAGAAGTTTCTCACCACTGAAGAAACTTTAGTCTAACTAGCAAGAGAAGTAATAAATAAACACACAGGGAACTGATGCAAAGAAAGGCAGCTTTCTTGACCTCCATTGGAGTTCCAGCTGCAGAATGAATGAAAATACAGTTTGGACTGGGAAGAAAAAGGTTGTCCTAGAAGCTCTGTGACAAGAGATGATAAATAATACGTTAAATATAGAACCAGGTAATTTGTTGGAAATAAAAGCAACACTGGCTCATAGAGAAAAAAGGTGTTCTTGGTAGGAATTTTGGGGTCAATGGAAACCTAGCACAACCCTGCTCCTACTTACAAAATCTAACAGGAAATGATTATTGAAAATGACAACAACCCTTGTCACAACCCAGTTTCACTATACAAATGAGAGTGTGGAGGTTCAGAGTGTGAACTATGAGACTTGGTCAGGACAGTCCAAGGCCTCCCAGCACCTGAGGCACTGTGCCAATATTGCCCCCCCCCCAGCAGCATGCCTGGCGCCTCTCCTCTTCCTCCCCCTGCTGAGGTGCTCTAGCACACCGCTCTCCTCTGCTCCACACTTTCTCTTCCGCTCTGCTCCCCTCTTCCTTTTAAAATCCAGGAAGGGGGGGGAGGAGTGTTGCAGATATGTGGATGGAGCAACAAGCAGCCCCTGCCAATCTGCCACTTCATGGACAGGTCAACTTTGTCTCTAGCAGCAAGTTAATTAAGAGGTAATTAACTACTGATGGGGCAGATAACAGACAGGGCTTGGCGTACCCCCAGCACGTGGTCCGTGTGCCCCTAGGGGTACACGTACCACAGGTTGAGAACCCCTGCTGAATGCCTGTTTCAGGTACAAACTGATTATGGGCCCAATCCTATCCTCCCCCCCCCCCCCGCAGATGCAGCCATGCCAAGGAGGCATCACACTATGGGAGGGGGAAGTAAGGCAAAGTTCTACTTACCCTACTCTGCTGGGTCTCCTTGGACCTGCGCCAGCTGTTTAGCTGGCACAAGTCCAAGGAAAGAAAGGGGGTGTTCCGGCTAGTGGAGGGGATAGCATCTGGCACAAACCATTCGCACCAGGTGCCCCCTCCCAAATCCGCCACACTCCTAGTCCTCCCCCGTTCTGCCCTGTTCCACCTCCCTGCCAACTCTCCTGAGTCGGCAGGTACTCCAGTCCCTGTTGTTGTCTGCTGGACCTCTGTAGCCCCTCTGGTGATGGTCTGGAGGTGAATGGATTTGCGTACTTCCGGCAGGCTGTTTATGATGGCTATAAAGCACATCCCACTGCCAGAATACCAGTTCCTGCAGCGGCGATGGGGGGGAATAGGATTTGACCATAAGGCTGTAAGCCTAGACATATTTACTTGGGAACAGGTTCCATTAAACTCAATGGAGCTTACTTTTGAGTAGTCATGCATATAATTGTGCTGTACATAGCCTTAGCGCAACATCTGAAATATGGGGACACATAATACTGATCTACTTTACAGGGTTGTGAGGATTTTTGAGACAATGTGTGAAATGATCTAAGCACTCTCTCTCAAGTGCTTTTTGAATACTAACAGTCCCATCCTATGCACATGACATTAACCTTGGAGTAAACCCTAGGAACTCAGTGGGACTTAGAGTGAACATGCATAAGGTTGGGCTGTAAGTATAACTACAACAGTGATGAGGAGTGCAGTTTGTGAGCATTGATCTGTTTGAAAATAAACTAACGCACATCAAGAAATAATTGGGGGCAGCACCATTGTATCATGGTGGGCAAGCATTTTTCTTGATAGGACTACTCCTTCTCTAGTCTTCCAAGTCTTAATTCCAAAAAGAAACTTGGATAATGCCTACAAAAGATGTACCTGGGAATTAAAGTTTAAAACCTTATTGTATTCAAAGGATACAATGGACTGAGCAGTAGTCCTGGATTGCTGGGTCATTTACAATGGAGTTTACACTGTATCCTGCTGTTGGTCAATGAGTGTTACGTGCATGGAGCACGACAACCATCTTGTCCAACCTAGAGGATGTTAGGGATGCCTAAGTCTTTCATGGGATTTAAGCACATAATTAAGAGTTTAATTCCCCACCAGATTGCACGTTCTGTGATTAGGCTACTATCTGTCTGAAGTGCCTGGAAATATTTACATTGATAACCAAATTCGCTTTCCTTATTGCTGCATAATAGGTATCTTTTCTATTCTGCCTGATTAAACACCAGCCCTTTAGCAAATTGAGTACTATGTCAACTACTTATTTATCTGGCACTTTTTCTAATTAGCTCTAAATCATTTGTGCATTTAACCTCACTACAGCCCTGTGAGGTAGACGGCTAATTATTTACAGGGGGAAAGAGGTTAGGAGCGGGTGACTTTCCCAAGGCCTCACAAGGAATATCTGTAGCCCAATTCACCCTTATGGTGACTCTCCTATGAATGCCCCAGAAGTTCGCAGAGATGACTGCTGGGCTTGCGGCTGGGCAGTACTCACACGGAGATGCTGTTTGTGAGAACCAATGCCTCAAAATGGGGTGGTGGTGGTGGCAATATGTACAGCCACTGTGGTTAATGTAACTCTGACAGGCCTCTTTCCTGGGCCAACCAAAGAGCTCTTGATGTCTGAGGTGGTATGTCAGACGTCAACACCCCCCCCTTACTCGGTGGCACAGCAGAGATGCTGCTTCTCCTCCTTGAATTAAAAAAAGAAGAGTGGAAGATGAGGTGTGAAGGAGAGGAGTGTGGTGGACTAGAGTGTTGGCATTCGGTTTTAGTCTAGGGAGGAGGAGAAGTGGAGGTGGGCAGATGTGGGCAACCCTGCCAGTCTACTGGCTGAGGCAACCATCTCAGTCAGGCTCAAGGATGGAATGGCCCGGTCTCTTTTGGGCCACTGCAATCATGCACATTTCAAAAGCTGTGAAAATAGAACTCATGTGGAGGGCTCTGGTTCTCACAAACGGTCTCTGGGAGACTGGAGTATGGTGGTGAGCCCAGTATTCACTCCCCTGTGCTCCCAGGACAGGTACATTAAATGTGATACAATAATGCTATGAACATAATAATGCCATCCTATGGCATCCAACTCTCCCAGATCCAAGAGCCACTTGGACCACATTATTTACTGGAGCATATGAGCCCTCAAGTAAATTCATAAAATCATTTTGTTTGCACATTTGTAATGGCAACAGATGCTCACTGTAATGCTCACCAGGAGCCATAGTTTTCATGGTATCAACTGCATTTGCAGAGCCCTGCAAATTTATTTATTTATTGTAAATAAATGTTAGCTGGGAAGCTTTCCAACCAGTGGTTCTTGCATGCATGGGACACTGGAACAACAGATGTTGTTTCAAAGTGGAAATTTCAAATAGGTTTCAGTAAGAACTATCTAAACATACTACTGTAGGTGTCCTAGCTGGCTGAGATCACATCACAGAAGCGATAAGTGATGATGTCACATCTAGAATGTAATAAATTTGGCAAGTCTGAAGAAGTAAATATTATTAAGAACCTCTCGCAGGCAAGGAAAAATGATTTTGCATTGTTATTTCTCCCTTGTTAATGAGAGACTAATGAGCCACAGACTTGTTACCTGGAAGGAATATGATTTGCATTGATTATGCAGCTCACTGAAAAGGCACAGGAATACACATAGCCTGGAAAGAAACCATTCCATGCAGAGCAGGAAGTTTTTGAATATCTCAGATGTTAAACACTGCTCAGGTCATTAGGTCTTGAACAGCTTGGTGGGGTTGTTTCCAGTGATATAAGTAATAGAAGGCAAGTCAAACGTATCCTTTCGTATTTACTCCTTATCTGCAAGTACATCATTCATTTAGCCATTGTTTTTAAGTGCTGCCAAAGCTCAGTTATCTAATGGTTAGGACAGAGGCATCCCTGGGGTGGGTGCCATCTCATGCAGCATTTACCTGGAAGAGTTCGGAGTCCCAGAAGTTCGGGGGTGATGTAATGACGTAATCGCATAGCCCCCGACCTTCTGGGCTATCACATTGCTTTTAATGCAAAAAGTCCGCCTCTGCTTGGTAAACTTCAACCCACTCCAGACCCAGTCACTTCATGTTCTTGCCGGTGAGTGGCAAAAACATGGTCCACGATGAGGTGGCTGGGCCCAGAGTGGGCCAAGGGCCGCCAAGCAGATAGACAGGCACACCTTGAGGGCACACCCTGAGGGTGACACCTGGTGCAGGCTACACACCCCGCACCTCCTTTGTGACAGCATATGTCTGCATTAGCAGCTTCCAGTGTAGCAAGAAAGGAAATAAGAGGAATACTGTGGGATGACTGTTCCTGCAGTCATGACATGTCTTCTGGGAATGTTGCTGGAAAAGACCAGTTATTTCGTTCATTATCATGTTTCCAATAATGGCCACCTGGATGTTCCTGGGAAGCTCACAAGCAGAACATGAATTTGCTATTTGTCTACAACATCTGAAAGTCAGATGTATACAGTACTGCCTCTGTCTGCGGAAGTTCCACTTAGCGAACATAATAATCACAGTTGATAGTCTGCATTAATGTTGCTAAACTGTTATAAAAGCCACCTGGCTTAATGACCATCTTCACTTCTAGTGGCTGCAAATTCTGTAAGTTAATTAAACAGCCTTGCATAGTGTTAGACTAGTGGTCTACACTGATTCTCCAGGATTTCTGATATTTTTTTTCATCAGCCTTATATACAGATAAAAGCCGAAACTGAACTGCAGCCTATCCCACTTGTGCTGCATGAAGAAGCACTTCTGTCTCTCCTGAACTTACTGCTATCAGCTTCCCTGGGTAGCCCAAAGTTCTAGGGCCGAGTGAGGGAGAAAAATTTCCATGCATCCATTGCAGTGGTGCTAGTTTCAAACTGTGATCAATTTACGTCTATATTCTAATCCAGTGAGGAATGTTACGCTGGAGACAGAAACTAGGGGCCCAAAGAGAAAGAGAAATGAAGCTGGATCCTATGCATGTTCCCTCAAAAGTACATTAAACGAGACTTATTCCTACAGAAGCGGGCATAGGATTACACCACTTCTATTCCTCAGACTTTGGATTTCAAGATGTTGCTTCCTCTTAAGTACTTGGAGAATGTAACCAGACACCACTGAATGACCACCAAGGAGGTAAGTGGTGCAACTCTCATACAGGTGGCTCACTCTCATACAGGTGGTGGCTGAGCTGGGTCGACTGAGCTGGGAAGCAAAGATGCTATTATTGTGTGCCAGCATAGCTGCCCTTGAGAACAGTATTGGTTCCAACTGCTCTGTCTCTATTGCTGCCGTGTGGCAGTGACTGCTGATATCTGAGCAAGGACCTCCTCTTGGTTGCTGCTTAACAGTGGCAGCAGAGCGAAATGTAGGGAAAACATCAATAAGAAACAACTTATTGCTGTGCTTCAAGACAGAATAGTAAATTTAAGTCTTCTGTCCTTGCAGATTCTAATCGAGGCATCTCCTGCTTAGCTTGTTAATGAGGAGTTAATTAAGATACTTTATTGATTTTATTTTATTTTTTAGTCTGCCCCATTCCAAGTTCTCAGAGCAGGTAGTGATATTAAAATCAGAATTCAATGAAACCCATAAATAAAATACCAATTAAAACAGCAACATGCAATATCAGATTTGAAATGACTCCGTACTTGTCTTACCCCAGCCATTAAAAGACAGGCCAAATAAGTATCTGAGAGGTGGTAGCCAATATTTGTATCCGGCGGCTGAAGGATCCAGTATCCGGCGGCTGAAGGAAATATTAGTCAGTGGTGGGCAATGTAGCAGGTAGTATCTGACAAGCACTAATTTCATTCACTAATTTGAACTAAACTTTGAATAGGTAACAAGAACTCAAAGCAGCTGGATTTTGATTCTGAAAACCAAATGATGAATGTTGGGGGTGGTGGTGGTGGTGGTGGTTATATTTTGATATCAGAACCCACACTACAAAACATGAAATGATGGCAGGTTTTGAATGTGTTTCACAAGTTCATTTTGGGTCAAGACTGGATAGTACTTTATATGTACGGTTTCGGGATTCATATTGGGGCAGCTCCTTTGTCACCTTTCCTGGGGCGGTGGGTTCTGAGAAGGAGGAGGAAGAGAAGCCCAGATCAGGCTGCTCAAGCCGTCAGCGAACAATCAATGCAGAATAAAGATATAGAAAATTATCACAATAATGTAAAACAGCATTTAGCATTTGGACAAATTTTATTAATTTTACAAAAAATCCAAAACAATAAGTCCATCTATGTCCAGCCTAATTTCCCCCATACTATTTACATAATTTGATAGTTTACAGTGCAATCTTATGCATGTTTACTCAGAATGAAGTTCTACTGAGTTCAATGGGACTTACTCCCAGGTAAGTGTATGTAGGATTGCAGCCTTGGTTATGAAGGCAAAATCTCAGTGTTTATTAACCATTCCTTCACGTTTGATACAGTGGGTTGAAGGACCAATTTCCCAGGTGACCATCGCAACTGGGTACCTATATTTTGACAAACCTTGCTTGCTGAACGTTTGTTTGTTAAGATTTGTTTACCACTTTCAAGAACAATTGTTGTAAGTGGTTGCATAAAAAATATTTCAATTCAAGGGGTTTTGGGGGGGATTTTTCCCTAGCCCCTCTCCAACTCCAGTTTTCGGCAACAAAAGGCTAAACCTTGATACCACACAAGTGCATGAGCAAGAGCAGTGCTTTTAGCCATAAGTGCCTCTTTTCTTTCGAACTCGTGTGTGTGTGTGTGCACACGTGCGTGTGTGTGTGTGTGTGTGTGTGTGTGTGCGTGCGTGCGTGTGTGTGTGTGTGTGTGTGTGTGTGTGTGTGAGAGAGAGAGAGAGAGAGAGAGAGAGAGAGAGAGAGAGAGAGAGAATCCTGGTTGGAACTGGGGCACGCAGTGAGGAGGAGGTTCATTCTTTTCTGCATGCCATTTTCGTTCAGAAAATTGCCCTCCTGATGGTGCAATTTCTTCCAGAAGCAGCGATGTCTGCAAATTGCCACTTCTGGAGCAAATTGCTGTGTCAGGGGTGCAATTTTCTAACAGAAAATGGCATGCAGGAAAAGAATGATTCTCCTCCACCCCACGTGCCTTGGATCTGATCGGGATTCCCCTGCAACCTGCACTACTAGTTTTAAAAGAAAAGAGCCCTTCTGGTTGGAAGCACATTTCTTGTGCATTGATGATGCCTGACAACCCTTTTGTTTCTCTTAGGCTCAAGCCAAATGTGCAGCTATTCCATGGGAAAACACACCCGCGAGTCACATCCATGAGTTTCAACACACGTGGGATTTGCAACCACTTGGGATTTGCAGTTCAGGGCTTTCCTCAAGGCAAAATCTGTCCTCGTCCCTCCTCCAGCACTGCCAATCATCCTTTGGCAGACTTCCTGTGTCTGCATGTATCTCAGCAGCACTTGCCAGCCGGAAGGGATGGGAACTTCCCCCTGAGCCTGAGGGTTTGCCCCTCTGGGGGCAGTAAATGCCCTGCTCTTGCCTGTGACAGCAGGATCCATGCACTGTTTGTTTTCTGAGCCAGTGTGCATGGAGGGCCGACCTGCTGGCACAGAAGCAGGCTGCCGGCCACACGTTGGGCTTCCAAGCAAGTGGGCATAGGATTGTGCCCCAAAGCAGGCACTCTCCCCTTCCCCCATACCCATTCACACCCTCACTCAGAGAAGCACGCAATAAGATACTTCAATTCCATCCTTTCCTGTTTCACTCTAGTTCACCCCCTGCTGCTATGCAACTTACAGTTGTGACACTTGAGCTTCCGAGTTGTCCAAGGAAGCCTTAATTCGTTTTGCACACGCAGCAGTTTCAGCAAGAAGACCAGTGCAAGTGGAGAAGTGGTAATTTGCGAGAGAAATTGCAAGTCTCCTTCCCTGCAACTTGGGCTGCAATCCTATACACACTTTCCTGGGAGTAAGCTCCATTGAACTTCTGTGTCACTTTTGGCCCAATTCAAGGTGCTGGTAATGACCTTTAAAGCCCTTCATGGTTTGGGTCCAGGATATCTGAGGGACCGCCTTCTCCCATACATTCCGGCCTGTGGGCAAGCCTTCTCTGCTGTGGCTCCACAACTGTGGAACTCCCTGCCAGGGTATCTGAGAACTACCCCCTCCCTCATGACTTTTCAGCGAGGGCTCAAAACGTTTGTTTCGTCTTGCATTTGGGTGGTGGGTGGTTGTCAGCCTCCAGTGCCTCAGTTCCAGTGCCTTGCTGTTCTTCTGCTCCACATTGTTACCCCCAGTAGATTTTATTGTTTTTTTTTAATTTGTTATGTATTGTTTTTAAATTATGTATTTTAACTGTTGTAAGCCGCCTTGGGCATTTGCCTCGGCATAGGAAAAGGCGGGGTATAATTTTTTAAAATAAATAGATCAGGTGGCTCCTCTCCTCCCAGCCAGAAGAGGTTCGGAGCACTTTTGGTTTCCTCCTTCTCCTCCACTTTGCAAAAGATCAAACAAAAGCTGCTTTTGCTGCTGTCTCTTCTACTCGCCACAAGCAAGGGGAAGAGTCAGCTGACCTTTAAAACCAACAACAAGGAGGAGGAGGAGCTGTGGAAGGAAAGGCTCCCCAGGAGGACAACTGTTCTACCTACCAACTCATGGATATCAAGGTCTTCATGGGTTTTGCAACCACTCTTTTAAAAATCCATATGGAAGGCTGCAAACTTATGGATCAAGAGGTTAAAAAGTGGGAAAGAGGTACTTTGATATTCTGTGATACAAAACCCATGGGATAAGGAAACGTATGTGAGTGTTGCTTCCTAATGTGCACTTATTCTGTGGAAAATGCTCATAACCATGTGGATTTCTGCACATGCTATTAGATCCTCAGGTACATGCATGATGTATGATGGTTGGCATACATGTGCATGTGGCACTGGCCAGGAGACTACAACCCAGGCCAGCAACATGACTGTGGAGCTGGACTGATTGCAAGAGGCCATCACAGGTCCCACAGGCCTTGAGGACGACAACACTTTTGATTTATCAGAGCAATCACACCATCCACTCTTGCTAGTTGGCTTGGGAGAAGCCTTGCCTGGCTTTCATTTCTTGGAAAATTCCATGAGTGACCATGCCTAGCTCACATAGCATATTTGAACCTGTGAACAAAAGCCACATGCTGGGAGCTTATCAAGGGTCATCGAGTTACAAAAGAGGGTTCCTTGAGACAGTTCAACCCATGTGTCTTTTGTTTGTTCCCCTCCTGTCTGCCTTTTTTCTGTTTTCCAGAAATCTTTCTCATGAAAGCAGCCATAACAACTGCTGCTCCATTAGCTTGCTTGACTTGAGTGTCACCTTTTCCATATATTGTGAAGGACACCTTGTTTGTTAAGTGATCCCAGCTAAATGTTGGTCTTCTTTGGTCAAACTCAAAATACATTGTGTTAGCTGGAATCTGCAGTTGGTTGATGTCCAGGCTCTTGGCCTACATGATGAGGTCAAACAATAGAGTGAAATGCAGGTTTTGGAACCACTCCTCCCCCCCCCCCCCCGGTCTGCATCAGCTGTGCTGCATGAAGGTTAACAACCTATGATTATCAAGTGCAGGGCAGCAACTCCACCTGTTCCATCATTTCCCTGATGTACATTCAGCATGCCCTGTGAGGCTTCCAAGCAATTAAATTATGCTGCTAGGTACTAAATACAATATGCAGCACATGGTGGTGTAAAATTATGGAATTGGGGGATTTTTTAATGAGCTCAGGTGCTATACAAAGGAACGTTTTGGGGGGCTTTCCCTCTTGCCCATAAAATTATATGACTTGGAATCAGGACTTTTATATAGCCAAAGCACAGCCATTCTAGTTAAAGAGAAGGAAAGAGGGGAAAGCAGGGGGGAAGGGGCATAGCACAGCAATAACAATGCTCAAGTCCAGTAAAATTAAATGCAGGTTTCTTCATAAATCCATGGTTTGAGCAGATGTGCCGCACATGTTAGAAATCCAGAATATGTCACTGGAACTCAAAACATAGACATGAACCTGTTCCTAAAGATGAAAAAATCTGCTCACAGCGAGAGGCTGACCCTGCTCTTTAAACAAAGATCAAGTCTCTACAGCCCATTGTGTGTCTGGCATGTGTTTACGCTCTAGGCTTGGGGACTAGGGCAACTGAAGGAAAGGCTCAAAGAAAGAAAAGAACAACTTGCGCAGATCACAAAAGGAGCAATGACATGCTGGGTGCAAGAAATGATTCAGGCAAAAGGTGACTCCACCATCGCAACCATCAAGAGCCCAATTAAATTGGGTCACTGGGAGTGCGCCAGATTTCTCATCTGTATTTTTAGATACTTGCGGTCGCTTGCCCTCTAGCTAAAATCTTGTCGAAAAACAAGCACTGCACAAGAGAGGACAGGTTCTAAGGAGCAGGCTGCTTTCAACGCATCATGTGCACCCTGTAGGCGCTCGCAACCTATGTTCTCTTCACATGCTGCATAAATACCTTCCTTTGGAGGCTGGAGGGATAGCCTGTTGAACTGAACTGAACTGAAGGCTGCCATATTTGTTCTACCTACAGAAGAAGTCTTTATAAATAGGCTCGTAGGTTTCTAGAGGTTTGGTGTGGCAGTTATTTTGTATGTGCATATCCTCAGTGCATTTGCAACGCTCTTGTCTTGCTTTCATTTTCCAAAGGGGATGTCAAAAGCTTTGGATAAGAATGCAAAGTGTTCTCCTTCTGATTCGGCAAAAAGATTCACCCTCCAGGTAAGGGCAAAGGTGGTTTGCTTATGAACACAGAGGGCTTCTGAATTCCCACCTGCTCCTTCTAAGGAAAGGAGAATGTCAGAAGAGCTAATTCACCTCTACTGACAATGACAGGGTTTGCATAAGCACAGCTGAGTCAACCTTCTTTCTTCATCTTGAGATGGTGTACATGGAGCATTACATACATGGGTGGATTACTTGAAGACCATTGAGAAGGTTGGGCTTCCATGATATTTATGGTGGCTACAGGGTAGAAGGAGAAATCAACTCTGTCCATCAAAAAGTAATGGCTCAGGTCAGGATGATGATTATAACAATAATAATAATACTACCAACAACAGTTTTTTTTCATTTTTAAAGTTTGCTACTTATCAAATAAGATACAGAAATATAAATAACAAACATGAAATTTGGATATAAATTATTTTACCAATTTAACATTAATACAACAGTAGAACAATACTATATCTTTTTACTGTTTTGCTATCAAAATGCCAGTTATATTCCAACGTAGTACAGTATGTTACAACAATTATTAACATTTGTATCCCATCCTTCCTCCAAGGCAATCTAGCATATGTAGAGTCCTCTTGTTTTAAGATTGACTAGGATGAGAGACAGTGACTTACTTAGCTATGCAAGAATTTGAACCCAAGTCTCTCTGCTTCAGGTCTTGCACTCTGTCATCCACAACAGCCTAACATGTACACTGACAAAACCACAACATAACATGTACCGGATCACCTGCAGTGAGAACAACCATTGGTAGTCTCCCATCTTGCTGAGGGGTCACAAATGCCCACTGCATTTCCCTCTCACTAATCCCAGTATTGGTACCATTTATATCAAGCCAACAGCCCTCCTCCTGTTGCACATGTCTACCTCAATACACTCTGCAGTGTTGTGGGGCCACCCTTTAATACTCATGACTTCAGTTCTCATCCCAAACCTCATATCATAATTCCCTGAACTCCCTACTCACTGCTGTTGCATCATTAAAAGTGGGGTCAGGGACAGCTGAGCCAATGCCGCTGCCTGGTGGTGCCCCCCCCCCCCAAGAAAAACAGCAGGTCCTTACCTCAGTTACTTCTCACCCAATCATCTTGATAAATAGGAAGTGCAGGTCATGTGGCGAACTCCCAGCATGCACTGCACTTTCTGTTTCATGGAAGGAACAGGGTAAGTAGTTGGTTCCGCTCGCTTCTTCCTTGCACAGTCCCTTTAAGTTTAAATGGACTATGTGAGGAAGAAATGAAGGGAAGGGGAATGAAGCGGCTCACTGCTGCCTATGCGATTTTTTTTTTCGGTGCGGGCAGCAGTGAGTTGATTCACTCCTCTCGCTGCTTCCTCGTGGATAGGGGGTAGCAAAGCAAATGGTGAAGGGCACCCTGAATCCACTGCCCCCTTGCCCGCTGCCATCTGCTGCTGAAGGCCCTGAGTGGGGCCAATTGCTGTCTCAATCCTCTACTCCTGGCCATCAACATTTTCATCCCCAAACACTGCTACAGTGCACCTCTTTCCCCGCATCTCACATTCCACCAACATATTATTGCCCCATAGTATCACATGAAATACTATCTAGTTCCCTGCAACAGGCCACCATGATCTCCTGATCCCATGAATTCACTATGCTAGTATTTACTCTTTGATCAATGCTGGCACCAGATTGCTCTGGGCCATGGAGGAAAGCCATGCACTGGGCCCCAGTGGTGCTTGGGGTACTGATGAAGGTGCTGTGTGTTCAGGAAGCAACCTGGCCAGGTGGGTCCTCTGATGGCCGCAGGTGCTCAGCCAGGGTCATACCTGGCCAGTCCCTGATGCTATTCCTGGGCCAGACTTATAGATGCATCAAGTGCACTGGGGTAAGCGGAAGCCGAATGAAAACGTGTCCCTCTTATGGATGGTAAGGACGTTTGACTTACATTCTTGGTGAATCTAATACCCTTGTTATCAAAGCAGGCACAGCTCTTTAATCCGGCTCAGGACACATGATTTCGAGAGTCTCAGATACGACTGTGCTCAGAGTCCCATATCAATATTTCTAGGTGGTCTCTGTGAGTACATTTTCCATTTGAGAAACAGCACAAGAAACCATCTCCATTAGCTAATACAGCTTTAAAGTGTTTTTGCGGCTTTGAAACTCACCAATCATGACACTGTCAAAGCCTGAGCGATTGTCAAAGCAGAGCTGGCTGTCAGGGCTAAGCCTCAGTTTTCTTAAACTGGAAAAATTTAAATGTTCCCAGTGGCCCAGCTATTTGTCCTTTCACATGACTACAAGTCAATATGCTCCCTGGGATATATATTAAGACAAAAAAGTGATGCATTATTATTAATAAATGAATGGAGCTATTTGTTATTTATTATTTAAGCCCTTGATACCAGCAGGCCTGAGCGATACATGAAATATAGGCCAGTAATTTATTTATTAAGGAAAAATAATGATTTCTTTAGGTGCATGCTGTAGCTCTCTGTGACCCAAAGCAAGAGGAGGTTTATCAAATCCAAATACTGATGGCATGTAATTTTAGAGCTTTTCAGAGTGCTGTAACTGACAAGCTTTTTAACATAAGTACACTAAGCAAATTATTTATAGAAGTATTCTGGGAATATTTTAGGGTGTTTTATTATAACTTCTGAAAGCTATGCCATGGTATTGATTTTGCTGTTTTAATATAATCTGAAAGTGAGGGCACGCACACAGTTTCTAATCCCAATCAGCATGGATGGTGTCCAATATATCTCACCAGAGGCATCCTTGAGCTAAACGGCAGAGGTTAACAATTACACAACATCGCCCGAAGTTTAAGGTAATGAATTTCGGTCATTACCTTGGGCACAGCGTTTCTTAACCTACGGTGTCAGGCAATATATTTTTGTTCTCCCCCTCTCACCGCCGTCTCATCCTAATCTGTGTTCTTCTAAATCAGAAGCTTTATTTCTTGCATTTGGATAACACAATTTACTTTTGTATTTATGAAGGCTTCATCCCAAGGAAGGTGTAATCATCATTATCCTTCCTGTGTGCTATTAGGGTAGCATATTTCTGTTTAAAAATGGGATTGCTTTGCTTAGTTTCAGCCTAAAAAAGGTTCAGCATGAACAGCTGCTGTTGGTGCCATCTCTGTATTTGTCTCTGAGGGCTGATTCTGACATTATGATGTTTCTTTATGGGAATGTACCCACAAGTCACGTCTGTTTGGGAAACAGTAGCATCAGGAGGTGTAGCGTAGTGTCTCAGACCGTGAGCTATGAGCTGGTAGTCCCTGGTTCAATGCTCAGCGCATTCATTCTGATATACTGAGAGTCTTTGGCAAGCCATTCTTTTTTTAAAGTGCTTCATCTGTAATACTGGTATAATAAATAATAATACAGATAACAACAGATTATCTTACAGGGTCGGTGTAAGGATTGCTGAACATGAAGGGCTTTCAGCACTTAGGAAAAGTGCTGTGTAAAATTAAAAAAACACTTAGGAAAAATGCTGTATAAATTTGTACAAAATACAATTTCTATAAATAAAAAACTGAATAAATTTAATATAAATTTATAATCTTATAAATGACAATTGCAGAAGTGCATCAGCATATTGTAGCAGGTGGGATAAAGATTACTTAAATAAATAGATAGATGAGATGGCCATGCGCAGGTGCCCTGTGTCACATGTATGCCCCATGATTGCCCCATGCAGTGCTGCCTCTGACAGGTCCGTGTGCTATGGCCTCCCAGCCAGGAGTGCCTGTTTGCAGTGCTGCAGGATGTTAAAAGTTCCATGTGATGTTCTTTGCCTGAAGAGGAGGAAATCATGGTGTGCCTGAGGAGGTAGACCAGGGCAAGGACATGCAATGTGGGGGCGGCAGTTGAGGCAGAATCGCTCTGTCGTTGTCCATGGAAAAGCACCGCGCTGCTAACACCCGAGGAAGCTCTCTTTACACACCCGAGGAGCGGTGCGGTGCTTTTCCATGGACAACGACAGGGCGGTTCTGCCTCACCTGCTGCCCCCACAACGCACATCCCTGGACCAGGGGTGGCCAACCTTCCACCATTAGGGCTTCTGAAGAGTTGTGTCTTGGCACAGACAGAACCTTGGCAGCTGCAAGTGCTGATGGTGCTGCTAAAGCAGCTGCACCTGCTGAAATGCCCTCACCTATACAACCATTAAAGGGCCCCAGGAGCATTCATGTTGAAAGGTTGGCCACCCCTGAGTTAGACAATGACTTTGTGGACTGACCAGTGTGGGTAATACAGCCTGCCTCTCTTCTTTTGTCTCTACCATTGGTGTTTCTGGCCAGTCATGTAAAAGGTGACTGCCTTGCTGGGTAAGGCAAGCCTCTTGGTTGGGTTTCATGTGGCTCCCACCCTGTTTCTCTGCACAGTGGCTACCAGCACCCTGCCTTACTGAAGGGCTGTTGAGGGTCCCCTTGAGACTTGTCCCAGTCCCTCCCCTAGCAAAAGGGCTCCTTCCAGTAGGGGGACTTGAAAAACCCTTGCCATTGAGAGACGTGTGTGCTTATATCACACAGCTGCCACCTTCCAAAGGAGCTTTCTTCCATCTGTTGCTCTTTTGTTGTCAAAAAGGTTCTTCATGGGTGTGTGTGTGTGTGTGTGTGTGTGTGTGTGTGTGTGTGTGTGTGTCTGTCTGTCTGTCTGTCTGTCTGTCTGTCTGTCTGTCTAAGTGTAAGTGGCATTTGGAACCTTGAACTCTGGGTGCTGCGTCTCCTAGTTGGCAGTGGTGGTGACTGTTGCTCTGGTACTCATTTCTCAGGGTTGCTGGCATCACCCCAGCAGTAGCAATCACTGGAACTACCCCTGCCCCTTGCTTGGTTCACCCTGGCAGCATTTGTCTGGCCACTGGTATTGATACTGGGTAGATATAGTGATTGGCTCCTTGCGCAACGGGCTGATATTGTGCTGAATGTCAGGCAGCCACTCCACGAATACTGGGCTGTGTCATGGTTTCCATGAATGCTGGAAGTATTACTGGGAGGGCTGCACCAGTATGATGTTGCCTAGATGGGCTTTGGGTCCAGCAGTTGTCCCGATGTTGGGGATAGAATTGCGTTGTTAAGAGACTGAGCTGTCAATCAGAATGTAACTCATTCACATCTTTCCTGTACCATGAACTTAAGCCACTCCTTTGCAGCCTCAGCGGCAACATGGGGATATTAATATTACCTTGCAGAGTTGTTGTAGTAGGGATAATATCTCTCATTGTCCTGAAGTGCTTTGCACGCTCAGAAAATGCTATACAAGTGTTTTTCATTATTATTAATCAGCTCATCCTTCCATTCCTGACCAGTGGTGGCTCCTACCGTTCCAGTTCTGAGAAATCCGCGTAGCTGAAAGTGGTTGACGTCCACCCTCAGTGCCATGCAATGGCTGACACGTGGCTTACACATGCTGAAGACCAGATAATCTCTACGTCGAGGCATTTCTGCCTCTGAGCTGTCACTCCCAAGAGAACATTATAACTGCAAAGATGTTGTCTGCTCCAGAGCGCACATAGGAGTCCCCTTCATTTCAAACTGACGCCGCCCTTTGTAGTGACAAAAGTTTAATATATCTTGCATTGCTTAGCTGCACTGAATGAATGTCTTTGGGTGGAGTAGGTAGGCAACAGAAATTTTGTTTTATGATAATGCAAAAAAATATATATATCATAACATATGGTATTCATATTTTGGGTTACAGGGAGCATTCAATGAAAGAAGTGTTGGAAAGAAAACAAACCATGACATGTTCGGAGCAGGGAAAGGCCATCTGGTTCCCAATGCTGCCCCTTTACAATGGGTCTTAATCCTGTTTTCCTACTTTTTCACCATGTGGTCGGCTGTGATGAAAAGTGGTCCCCGTTACTAGTGCTGTTGCATTTGCTGGCTATCAGAATGGGTAACTCCTAATTAAATCAGAAAAGGGCTCTTTATATATGTCATAAGAGATTTCCCTACATCTTTATTTCTCAGTAAAACCTTTTGTATTCCTTCATGGCTTGTGGCTGCTGATGTCCTTCCCCACGCACCACGTTTCTGGCAGCCGTGAGTAGTTTTTGTTCCCCTTCTTTCTCTTCCCTCCTCCTTTTGCCGTTTGCCTCATTGGAGATTTCAACATTTGTTTTATCCATTTTTAAAAAAGGGGGAGGGGGAGTGATGCAAATAACACAGGAGACTTAGTACAGTTAATATGCTTGTTCTCAGAGGAGAGAAGCACTTGTGTTAAAATATAAATTGTGTATTGCTTTTTCTATTATGCTTATTTCCCTTGTAATGGACAATAGGTGGTTTAGGAAGGATAATCACATTGTGACAGACTAAATGAGCCTCTTTAGTGTGCTAGGAAGCAAATATGCAAATGTAAAATTGTTTTAGGGGATAATCTTTCCTGTGATTGAGGTTAGAGTTGCTGCAACGTCGCTAGTTTTATCTCCAGCGATGGGTTGTATGGTGTATGGGGATCCCCCCCATCTCCACAAATATGTATGAAAACTACATTCCCATGACCAATACATCACCCTATAACTGCTTCTGGGTATACTTTAGGATCAATTCTGCTGTAATAACATGGGGGTCACTCAAGGACCAAAAGGTAGGGTAAAAATAGAAAAAAATAGAAACATAAATAACTCCCCCTCTCTTGGGATATACATAAAGGACAAAAAATCGGGGGGGGGGGAGGCAGCAAAAAAACAAACAAACAAACAAAAAAACAACACCCACAAGGAACCTAAAAAGAAACAGTTAATTGAAATGAGACCCATCAATCATGAACCATTTCTTCAGGGGCAATATACCTACAGTGGGAAGTCCAAAAGGTAGCATGAGCAGCACAATCCCACTCTCTGGGGGAAAGAAAAAGTGAATTGCCCCGAAGAAGAGCTTTGTACCCAAATGGCATTTGTGTCCAAGCATCATTACTACTTGTGGCAAGCTTTCTTCTGCCCTGTGGTAATGAGCCCTGCCCATCACACATTACCCCAAATGAAAGCAAATGAAATGATTGCAAAACTGAATGTAAAGCTACTGAGATATCTTTATTTCAATAACTAATGGAAATAGTTTTTTTTTGCAACCACCCTGCTCTGTAGGTTGATGTTTGAGTGATTTGAATGCAGTCAATTTATTGACTCATTGGTGGTATCAGGTTGCTGTGGGCCCTGGGGGGGGGGACCCAGAACATTCTCTGGGCCGCCCACTCCCCTGCAACCACTGTCACTGGGTACAAGGGTTTCAGGGGTCTGCCAGGTAGGTATGAGCCCTTTGGCCAGGGGGAACCACCCCTGATTGACAGAACTGTTGCAGTATATCAGAACAGAGATACAGTATTTTTAGATAATTTTTTTTTTCACATAGCAGAAAAGTGATTTGCATCAAATGGAGCATTTGACAGATAACCTGCAATGGTATCAAGTAGTATTTGACAGATGACAGTTGATGAGATTGGATATTTGAAGCCTGCCTAAAGCAAATCAATCAAGACATGCTGAGGCTAAAGCATTTAGGGCCCATCCTATCCAATGTTCCAGTGCTGATACAGCTGCAATTTAGCCCCGAGGTAAGGGAACAAATGTTCCCTTACCTTGAGGAGGCCTCCATGACTGCCCCTCCACTGCAGGATGCAGCGCATGTCCTGTTGGCATGGCGGCATCAGCGCTGGAAAGCCCAGTTGATTAATACATTTATTTGCTTGCTTGCTTGTTTTTATCCCATTTTTCTCCCCAAAGGGCACCCAAAGCAGCTATTCACAGCCCAGCCATATCCTTCCTCCCCCTACCTACCATGCAGCTGAGCCAACAGGCTGCACTGCATGTTATAGTGGGAGGGCAATTGAGAGGCTTGGGAGGAGAAAGGGAAAACATTTTCCATTGCCCCCTGGTAAGCCCTGAGATCGCCAATGGTTCTCCTCAGACCTGCACCAGCTCTTCAGCTGGCACAAGTCCAAGGAGACAAAGGGGGCATATTGACTTGCTCCGGAGGGGATAGCATCTGGTGTGAATTGCCCATGCTGGGTACCACCCCCTTCTGCCTCCAACATGCCCCTCCTCATTCCGCCCCAATCCTCTCCCCCCATCCCATTCTACCCACCCCGCCAATGCCTCTTTGCCACCACTGTGGATCTGTGTGCTTCTGGAAGACTTTTCACGATGCACGGTAAAGCTGTAAAGCATCAACCGCCACCAGAATGCTAATTCTGTCGGCAGTAGGGCCCGATAGGATTGGGCCAAAACACACCTTCCAGGTCTCAAGAGGACTGTCTACACTTTGGTAGCAACCCGCAGGTGAATAAAAGCTAAATCGCAACACATACATCCTTGCTTATCTGCAGTTTCTCTTGCAGCAACTTCTGGCTCTGGTTGAACTTTTCTTATATTAAGGGCAGGTGAATGCTCAGGTGATTCAAAAGCAGTTTTAAGGCTTGACACTAAGAAGTATTGCAAAGAATGCATTGAGAAACCCTCTGTGTTTCTCCTCTAGATTGCCAGTCTTGTGTCAGGACTGAACAACATGTGACTCACCAAGCCAAATTCAGTCTACTAGGCATGAATTGTGGCCTGCTGGGTGCTTAACACCCTCCGCCTCCATGTTTGGAGTCCCAGGCCAGCAGTCTGGGAGGTTCGTTGACCCCTTGGTGGGCTGCGTTCAGCTTGGTGGATCACATATTTTACAGGCCAGCATTATGTGTTGCCATTTGGTTGCTATACTATGTGACAATTGTGGTGCTTCTCTGTATGTAGGTAGCTGAAAGGGATAACAGCAGCAGAATGTGAGAAGAGAAGGTTGGAGTAGATTCTGCAGGGTCACAGAATCAGGGTCACAAAAAGAACTGTGTGTACAAGCTGTGAGTCCTCTCTCCTTTTTAGTCAATTTGCCCATCATCAGCTTTGTAGTCAAGCAACACTGAGGATTTTGAAGACGAGAACAATTAATGCCGGTTCCCTCCCTGCTCATTGTAGTCTTCATGACCCCGCAGTGGCAGCTTTCTCTTTACTCTGTCCACTGCTTTCAAAGATCTTGTATAAAGACAGAAAAGAATGCCTTGTGCTCCTAAGTGTTTGCCTCCAGACCAAACCAGATATGACTTGCAGCAGTCACCTGTACTTTTCCCTTTGATTATGTTTTTGGGTAACTGCTTTCAGAAGCTGCAACTGTAAGTGAATATATAGTGGGAAAGAGAAAAAAACTGCTTGATCCATTCCCTCCTGGCTGTTTTTCAATTTAAAATGGCCCTTCCTCTAAAGCTGCTTTACTCACTGTGAGGAAAAAGGGCAATTTCCCATGGAAAAAGCTCAGCGGACAACGAGTTAAACGGACCCACCCCCTGCCAGTGTTCTGCTCAAATTAGCAACTTCCCAAGACTGCTTTTATTTACCAGAAAAGAAAACCAGGGAAAAGATCCACACGAAGGGATGTCATGTCTAGTTTGGGGTCTTGAGTACTAGTCACATCAGGTTTATGCTTCCCATTTGGCTGGTGCCAGAAAGTCTTTCTTTCGGCTTGACAATGACTAGAACAGTCAGGTGCAAGATTTTAGGTTTCAGCGCAGATGAATTGTTCACAACACATGCCGAGCAGCCAGAGCTCTCACAACTCTCTGTGACAGAACGTATTACTCACTGCTGCACAAGCTCTTGGAGGTTGCCGCAGAAAGATGTTTGCCGCTACCTGAAAGTCTTGTTATTAGGATTTGCTATTGCATTAACTCACTGATGTGTCATCAAATTAGATACCAGTGGTGAGTGCCTCTTAGGACCAAATTAGACACGATGGCAGAAGTTCCAGATGCTTAAACAGAGAACTGCCCCAATCATATACGAAACGGAGGTGGAGACTCTGATCTGAAAAGCAAAAGTGAGTGACTATGCCGGGAAGGAGCGCAGAATTCTCACCCCTGCCTGGCCACTTCTCTTTCCAAATTTATTCTCCCACAGCTAGGCTTTGCTCCTAGAAGTGGCCCTGTCTGAGAGGAAAGCACTTGAGTGCTGGTGGAAGTGAAGTCATGGGAAGGTTCAGCTCTTATCATTTGCATACCCCTCTTGCATCCCCATCCCATCTTTCCATGCAGAGAACTGGTGCTGCCAAGTCTAGTCTTGCAACTTGCTGTCAGTGGCATTTGGTCACAGAGTTTGGGATCATATTGGTGGCTGCCATTACAAATGGATACAATGGCTGGGGGCTGCTGCTGGGGGCTGGGGGCTGCTGACGACGATGGAGGCAGCGGGGGCAGCGATGATGGTGGCAGCTGCGGCTGGTGGTGAAGACAGTGGCAGAATGGCGGTGGTGGGACAGGACAGGCAAGTCAATTTAATTAATTAATTTGGCTAATTAAAATAAATAATTAAAATTTTCAGACGGCCCCCCATTTTCTAAAAAAACTTTCTTTGTGCACCCCATTTTTTTAAAAAAATTAATTAATTAATTAATTAATTAATTGGGTTTTTTGGGGGGTGTCCTGGTTTTTGTTGTTCAGTCGTTAAGTCGTGTCCGACCCTTCGTGATCCCATGAACCATATCCCGCCAGGCCTTCCTGTCCTCCACTATCTTCCTGAGTTCGCTCATTTTCATGTTCGTTGTATCGGTGATGCTGTCTAACCATCTCATCCTTTGCCTTCCCCTTCTCCTTTTGCCTTCAATTTTTCCCAGCATCAGAGTCTTCTCCAGTCAGAGTCCTGGTTTAGAACTGGGAAAATCTGGTAAGCCTAGCTCTGAAGAGCCTGCTTTTCCCACCAGTCTCAGCGTTCAGGGCAGTACCCATGCTGGCCTGTCTACTGCTGGCATGGGTGCTGCCCTGAAAACTGATCTCCTACAGGGAGATGGGACCAAGAACAAACCATGAATAAACATTTTAGCCCTCAGCATGTTTTCGACCAGCATTGGAACAACGAACAACATTATCTATTCCTTTCTCTTGGACCTTCTGGTTAGCCTTAATTTTGCCTTCGGTTCCCACAGAGTGCTGTCCCAGGTTCCATCTGTAGACTAACTCCACATGGTCCTCCCTATCATGGTCCTCCCTTCCAGCTTTCCACCGCCATGCAACCTATCTGCTGTTAGGACTTCTGGTACCCCATACTCCCTCTCTTCACGCTTGTCATTGTTTCTCCTGTGGGCGTCATTCATAGACAGGCTTGATATTTCAGGATTTCAAAGACGTTCAAATCTGAACCAGTGATAGCATCTAATAGAAATGACTTTTTCATAATGCATTACTCCGTATCACAGTCATATCAAGGATGTGAAAAGTAAGCTGCCTGCATCTTTTTGCCATCCAATTTGTTTAGGCCACCTATTTGTGAAGGCCATTCATCCATTATTACAAGAAATGAATAGCCTTATCTCACTGATACTCTTTGCCACTTCTGCTGTCCAAGTGAGAAATTCCTCAATGATTAGTATAGTTAGATCTATGTATTAGGTTGTAAGTTCTTTATGGGAGCAGCCACCAGACTGGTACTATCTATGCTGGAGCCATTAAAACCTCAAGAGAGGATCAGGATGGTGACAGCTAGGCCAGGAAGTTAGATGGGGCTGGAAAATCCCATAGAAAGACAAAATATCATCAGCAGGCCACACTTTCTTATGGTGCAATCCTGCATAAGTTTGCGCTGGGGAAGTGCGTGCTCCACCGGCATTTGGTGTTGCAAAAATGCCGTAAAGCACTTTCGCAGCACCCAGCAAGTAAGCGGTGCTGGCTTACCCAGGTAAGGGCCGCACCGGGCAGAGGGAGAGATGGATCCGAGGAGGCCCATTGGGGCCTCCAGGGCCTACACCGGGGGAAGAGGATGAATGTCCCCTTCCCCCGAGGTGAGCCCAGTCCGTGCTGGTGCGGCCCGCATCCTGACTAGGATGCAGCATCTTAGGCAGGATCGGGTTGCCCGTGCAGTATCTGAAGCACCAAATTGGATATAAACATAGTAAAAATTGTGCACATATCAACATTACTGTTTTAATTAGGGAGGAGTAAACAGGAACAAGGGGCCATAAGCAACGCAAGTATGCCTGCTACTCTACTGTTTTAATTATTTATCGGAGTCAATAAAATTAAATATTTTCATAGCAATCCTGAACAGGATCTGAAGTAATTACTCTGTCAAATTCATCAAAAATTCCCTCATCAAAATAAAAACCTTGATGTCACTGAATAATTTATAATACAAATACAGGGAAATAGTGAAGTATTATAAATAGAAATCTGCAGGGTAAGTGAACATGAATTAGTTAGGGGTTATGTTTTTGAAAGAGGCTGTCACAAGCTGTATACATTTTTAATAAGTTGTTTTTGAGGCCTAATTTTTTTTCTGTATATACCTACAACTTAAGGAAAGAAATAATGGTGATTTAGGTGCACAGCTGTTTGTGATCCCAGCTGAACTGAATGAAAATTGATGCTTCCAGATACAAGCAACACCTTGAATTAATGGTATTTGCTACTGAATGATTGTGTGTGGCTCAACACAAATCATTTGCTTGAACAGCAAATACATTTGCAAATAACCTCATGTCTACTATCAATGGATAATGCAAAACAAAAAACAGAAAACCCAATCAAAAAACAGTTTTGTCTTTTACTGCAGCAGCTCCATGGTGATAAAGAAGAAAAGGCAGCTGTATTAGTGTCCAATATGCAGGGATGTGGGTCAAGTCTCTGACTCCAAGTCTCAGGTCAACTCCCAAGTCTTTGTCCCAAAGTCCCGAGTCTTTGGTTGTGAGTCACAAGTCCCTATCTATTTAATGGGGAAAACGGGTTTCAACCTGAATAAAATTTGACTTGTTGTAAAAGGCTCCAAGTCTCGAGTCGAGTCTTTTACAATCGGCAAGTCAAGTCCGAGTCAAGTCATTGACACGACTTGAGTCTGACTCCAGTCCGAGTCAATAGATTCAAGTCACTACATCACTGCCAACGTTTGGATAAAAATCTCTATTACCCAGCTCCAAAGGGCTGTGTGAGGAGTTCTAATCCATGAAGTATAGCTTCTTAGGCCCAATTTTCTGAGGACCCCCTTCAAATAGTATTTAAACCATACAGTGGAACAGTTCAGGTGGTCTCACCCCCCCCCCCCCGAGATTATGCAGAGGCAGGAAGATGGACCAGGTGGGGAGGAGAATGTGTGGCTACATTCTTCTCCAGGTAATTTGGTGGAGTCAGTTAGATACAGTATATCATCTGAATCAGCTTGGGGGGTAGCACTCCTGTGAATGCATTCATGGTGTTCACAAATGTTGTTGTTGTTCAGTCGTTAAGTCGTGTCCGACCCTTCGTGATCCCATGAACCATATCCCGCCAGGCCTTCCTATCCTCCACTATCTTCCTGAGTTCGCTCATTTTCATGTTCGTTGCATCGGTGATGCTGTCTAACCATCTCATCCTTGGCCTTCCCCTTCTCCTTTTGCCTTCAGTCTTTCCCAGCATCAGAGTCTTCTCCAGAGAGTCCTCTCTTCGCATTAGGTGGCCAAAATATTTGAGTTTCAGCCTTAGTACCTGTCCTTCCAGGGAACAGTCAGGGTTGATTTCATTTAGGATTGACTGATTTGATCTCCTAGCAGTCCAAGGGACTCTCAGGAGTCTTCTCCAGCACCACAGTTCAAAAGCATCTATTCTTCGGCGCTCAGCCTTCCTTATGGTCCAGCTCTCGCAACCATACATTGCTACTGGGAACACCATCGCCCTGACTATACGAACTTTTGTTGGTATGGTGATATCTCTGCTTTTTATTATGCTATCTAAATTTGCCATAGCTTTCCTTCCAAGGAGTAAGCGTCTTTTAATTTCATGGCTGCTGTCTCCGTCTGCAGTGATCTTGGAACCCAAAAAAGTAAAATCTGTTACTGCTTCCATTTCTGCCCCTTCTATTTGCCAGGAATTGATGGGACCAGATGCCATGATCTTAGTTTTATTAATGTTGAGTTTCAAGCCAACTTTTGCACTCTCCTCTTTCACTCTCATCAAGAGGCTCTTTAGTTCTTCTTCACTTTCTGCCATTAGAGTGGTATCGTCTGCATATCTGAGGTTGTTGATGTTTCTCCCAGCAATCTTGATTCCGGCTTGCGATTCATTCAGCCCTGCATTTCTCATAATGTACTCTGCATATAAGTTAAATAGGCAGGGTGACAATATACAGCCTTGCCGTACTCCCTTCCCAAATTTGAACCAATCAGTTGTTCCATGGCCGGTTCGAACTGTTGCTTCTTGACCCGCATACAGGTTTCTCAGGAGACAGGTAAGGTGGTCTGGTATCCCCATCTCTTTAAGAACTTGCCACAGCTTGTTGTGATCCACACAATCAAAGGCTTTTGCGTAGTCAATGAAGCAGAAGTAGGTGTTTTTTTGGAACTCTCGTGCTTTCTCCATGATCCAGCGCATGTTGGCAATTTGATCTCTAGTTCCTCTGCCTCTTCGAAACCCAGCTTGTACATCCGGTAGTTCTCGGTCCACGTACTGCTGAAGCCTAGCTTGTAGAATTTTGAGCATAACCTTGCTAGCATGTGAAATGAGTGCAATTGTGCGATAGTTTGAACACTCTTTGGCACTGCCCTTCTTTGGAATTGGAACGTAAACTGACCTTTTCCAATCCTTTGGCCACTGCTGAGTTTTCCAAATTTGTTGGCATATTGAGTGCAGCACTTTCACAGCATCATCATTTAGGATTTTAAGTAGCTCAGCTGGGATATTATCATCTCCGCTAGCTTTGTTGTTAGTAATGCTATCTAAGGCCCACTTGACTTCGCTCTCTAGGATGTCTGGCTCTGGGTCAGTGACCACACCAGCGTGGTCATCAGGAACATTAAGCTCTTTCTTGTATAGTTCTTCTGTGTATTCTTGCCATCTCTTCTTAATCTCTTCTGCTTCTGTCAGGTCTCTGCCTTTTTATCCTTTATCATGCCCATCTTTGCACAAAATGTTCCCTTGATATCTCCAATTTTCTTGAAGAGATCTCTAGTCCTCCCCATTCTGTTGTTTTCCTCGATTTCCTTGCATTGTTCATTTAAGAAGGCCTTCTTATCTCTCCTTGCTATTCTCTGGAAATCTGCATTCAGTTGTTTATATCTTTCCCTTTCACCTTTGCTTTTCGCATTCCTTCTTTCCACAGCTATTTGTAAAGCCTCATCTGACAGCCACTTTGCTTTCTTGCATTTCTTTTTCTTTGGGATGGTTTTAGTTGCTGCCTCCTGTACAATGTTACGAACTTCCGTCCATAGTTCTTCAGGCACTCTGTCTACCAGGTCTAGTGCCCTAAACCTATTCTTCACCTCCACTGTATACTCATAAGGAATATGGTTTAGGTCATATCTGACTGGTCTAGTGGTGTTCCCTACATTCTTCAATTTAAGCCTGAATTTTGCAATAAGAAGCTCATGATCTGAGCCACAGTCAGCTCCAGGTCTTGTTTTTACTGATTGTATAGAGCTTCTCCATCTTTGGCTGCAAAGCACATAATCTATCTGGTTTCGGTATTGACCATCTGGTGATGTCCATGTGTAGAGTCGCCTCTTGTGTTGTTGGAAAAGAGTTTTTGCTATGACCAGCGTGTTCTCTTGACAGAACTCCGTTAGCCTTTGCCCTGCTTCATTTTGCGCTCCAAGGCCAAACTTGCCTGTTGTTCCGTTTATTTCTTGATTTCCTACTTTAGCATTCCAGTCTCCTATGATGTAAAGGACATCTTTTTTGGGTGCTAGTTCTAGAAGGTGTTGTAGGTCTTCATAGAACCGGTCAACTTCATCTTCTTCGGCATCAGTGGTTGGGGCATACACTTGGATTACTGTAATGTTGAATGGTTTGCCTTGGATTCGAACTGAAATCATTCTGTCGTTTTTGAGGTTGCACCCCAGTACTGCCTTTCCCACTCTTTTATTGACTATGAGGGCTACTCCATTTCTTCTAAGGGATTCATGCCCACAGTAGTAGATATGATGGTCACCTGAATTAAATTCGCCCATGCCCGTCCATTTTAGTTCGCTGATTCCCAAGATGTCAATGTTCAATCTTATCATCTCATCTTTGACCACATCCAGCTTGCCTTGACTCATAGACCTCACATTCCATGTTCCTAAGCAATATTGCTCCTTGCAGCATTGGATTTTCCTTTCAACCTCAGACACATCCACAGCTGGACGTCCTATTGGCTTTGGCCCAGCCGCTTCACTCTTTCTGGGTCTACTTGGAATAGTCCTCCGCTCTTCCTCAGTAGCATATTGGACACCTTCCGACCTGAGGGGCTCATCTTCCAGCGTCATATCTTGTAGCCTTTTGGAACTGTTCATGGGATTTTCTTGGCAAGGTTACTGGAGTGGGTTGCCATTTCCTTCTCCAGTGGATCACTTTTAGTCAGAACTCTCTGCTACGACCTGTCCGTCTTGGGTGTCCCTGCACGGCATAGCTCATGGCTTCATTGAGTTACGCAAGCCCCTTCGCCACGACAAGGCAATGATCCATGAAGGGGTCACAAATGTACATAACACTAAAGAAAGAAATGGTATTCTTTTTATGTTGCGCCATGGTGGCATATTTTCAGGAATATATATATATGAACCATTTAGGTCTAGACACTTTAAAAACTTAAGACTGAATTTTATAGAAATCTGATGAGGCAACAAGAGAATCATATCTGGAGGAATCTGGGCAAATGTTCATCTTTTAAGGATCAAGTGCATGAGTTTTTCAATTAGCACAAGTAAGAGAAATAGACACAAGTAATGATTTTCTAACTTTAAAAGTATCATAAAATACAATAGTTGTCAACCTTATTTGATACGTTTCGGGCAGAGCAATTCTGCGTAAGGATCTGACGGGCGGCCCCCCTCCCCGACCAGTTGGTGCAATGGCCCCCCTCCCGATACCGACGGACTGCCCCCCCGCCCGCTGTATCCTTACCTGGGTCTGGCGGCGGTCCTTCATGCGTTCCGTTGGCAGAGCAGGGGAGGCCAGCCTTACGCCAGCCTTCCCTGCTCTCGAGTAGTCGCAAACGTGCTTCACGGCATGTTTGCGACTACTTCAGGTGGCGGAATGCTTGTTCCACCACCCTTGTTTTCATCAGGATTGCACCGTAAGATACTTAAGATTCTTACTGCTTCTGCAACGCACATGACTCATTTCCATTTACAGCACCATTATCCTGATAATATTTAGTAGAAGGCCCTGTTTCAGCGGCCGGGGAGGTCGCTCCAAAGCCTTCTCCCAGCCTCAGAGCCTCCGAGGCTGGGAGAAGGTCTTGGAGCGGAGCCGGCTGCAACGGGGGAGGGGGCAGAGTCGGGGGACACCCGTTGGGTCACCCCCTCAAAAAATCGCAAAAATTACAATTCGGGGCTGGGTGTGTGGGGTCATTAGGGTGATGCGCATGCCCCCGCCTTGGGGCCGCGCGCGCCCTAGTGACTCCACTGCCGATCCTATTGGGCTGCTGCACCAGAGGAATGCGTGTTCCACTGGCACCAGGTAAACCAGTACAGGGGGTTAAGTGGGGTGGGGGTAGGGCAGGGAGGGGTTGGAATGGGCCGGTGGAGGGAGGAATTAGGAGGAGATGGGGCGGGGGATGTGTGGATCAGGCCCAGGAAGGAGGCGGGTTCGGCGGCTGTGCATGTCATCCAAAACCCCTTCCCAGGACTGATCCGCCTGCACGGATCAAGTCGGAGTTGCACCAGCTATAAAGCTGGTGCAGATTGAGTTGACCCATCACAGCTGCTGGGGCTTACCCCGGGGCAACGGGACAAATGTCCCCTTACCCCAAGGAGACCTCCAGCAGCCAAAACTCCCCCGTGGGATATACAGCAGAGACTGTGCCAAAGCCACTGCATTGCTGCGCTGGGAGTTAGGATTGGGTCATAAGTTATATTACCCTTCTGTTTCTGTACTAGTTTACAGTGAAGAGTGTTATCTGCACTGGCAGTGGCATTTTGTAAAACCCATAATAGCAAAGGAACACAACATTCAAACCCAATTACAATAGAACAGGGCTAGGCAATGCATTCGCCAATGAAGGGCACATCCAGAACCCATCATGAGAGCCATATGTTCCTCACATCTGCAGCACACTCGGCTATCTGCTCGTGGATTCTCTCCAGATGAACTGAAAAGAATGTCAGTACTATGCAGTATAAGGTACAGTTCTGATTACCGGAAAGTTTGAATGGTTCCTTTTGGCCTCTGTTGATAAAAGAATGTATTCAGTGCACTAGGACACCAACATGTTATCTTTCAAGACAATATGGAGGCCTTGATGTAGGTTGATTAAAGTCCTCTGTATTCTCTTGGAAGGAAATGGTGTTAGTATTTTAGTGCCCTGGTATTATCTACTAGACAAGAATGTAGGCTGAGAGGTTCCTAGTTTAAATCTCATTTCAGCTAGATGGTTTTAAGCAAGACACTATCTCTTGACCTCAGCCGGTCCATCTGCAATATGGGGCTAATAATACAGGTAGTTCAATCCTATCTTAAACCCCCCCCCCCCCCCGCTGATGCAGATGCAACACATTTCTTCCCACTGCCCGAATGGGTCTACTCTGACCTGCACCAGCAATTTTGCTGGTGCAAGTCTGAGTGGACCTGGAAAGGCAATTTGAGGCTGGGAATGGAGATAGGATATTGGTGCTGCTGCTACCGCTCCCTTCCCAGCCTCAACATGCCTTCCATGCCCCGGTTTCCACCCTGTTCCTCCCATTCCCTGACCCGTTCTGCCCACCTCTGCATGCTCCCTGGCTGTTCTTGGCTTTGCTGGTGCATTACTGCGGCTGTTCGCCACTTGTAGCAATGGCCCGGCTGTGCTCTATGGTGTGTTGCCTTTTGCGACAGCCCTAAAGCACGCTGCTCTGCTGGGTCACGAATTCTGGAGGTGCAGAGAGGTACAGGGTTGTTGTAATGATTACTAAGATAATGTATGTGAACTGCTTCGAACACTTGAAATGCTGTAAAGAAATGGTAAATGTATGTGATTTCTTCTCTGCAATCAGTTTCCAGAAAACAGAATTTGAAAATGTCTTTCTTTCCATTAGGAAAACTTTGGATAGAATGCATATTGGCCATTGCGACTTTTTAGTCCCCTGCAGTTTTTCCTTTTCTGTTGATGATGTGCTTGACAGGCTTTCTTTCTCCCTCTCCCTGGTACTGAATAGTAGATCATTCTTGGCCATCCTCTAGAGATACATCAGTGGAATGTATAGATTTGGCATCCAATTCATGTTTTACAATTGATAACTCAACCCTTTTGATGACAGAGTTTCTCATTTATTTCTTAATTATCAATGAGCATGCATCCAATGTAAAAATGAAATAAAATCCTTATGATATCCCTAAATTATCCTTGGTACATTCATGATCCACTTGCTCCAAAGGATTGTTTAAAAAAATTCACTTGATTTCTTTTCTCTTTGGTTTAGGAGTCTTTAAAAGTTTCCTCTTCTGTTGCTTGTGGTTTCATTGAAACGTTATTCTTATCATTTTGTTCCCTTCCATCTATTTCATTTTCTACTTGACAAGAACCTTATAGATTCCTTTTGGAAGTCAGATGGGACAACAAAGCAAAAAAGGACCCCACAATTCTTTTTTAAAACTATGAATAGTCCTTTCCCCCGACTTTTTTTTTTTTAAAAAAACAAAGTTCTGGTTCATCTGCAGCTGAATTTATTGGAATGTGTGGCTGAAAAGTTCAGCAAGTGAGTGAAATTCTCAAAGATCAGAGACCCTCTGCTGTTTCCACTGTCTCCCCTATTTTAATCCCTCAATAGAGAGACACCTTTGGGAAGTATCAAGGTCAGCTGTGGGTCTATTATTATATTGAATGGAAAGAAAAGGAAATTATTTTGTAGTGGTATCCAGCTCCTTGTCATCTTTCTCCTTAGCCTGATGGTTTCTTTGTAGTGCCTGGAAGCCCAGGGCAGGTTCGACTTCTGGCCCTTTGTAAATGTTGTGACTGCTGTTTGGCCATCTTCACGTTTCCCTGGTTTGTAAAACACAATCGGAAAGAAGAAGCAGACAGAAAATTCACCCTAATATTCTACTGTATCTAATTATTTTTGTCCTCCTGATCTACGTTTTAGAGATGACTGTATGCTACTGAGGCGTAAAGTTAATTTAATTGTGAAGTTAGAAGAGGTAACAGCACAGTGAAAGAATTAAAATGGAAGGGCTGCCTTCCTTTTTTTGCCACTTTTGGGCTTGATTTGCTGCTATGTGCTTAATTATTGCTTTGAGATGCTGCCATGGGCACCAGATAAAACAGTTTTAAACAGGATTAGATGAACAATGCAATCCAATGCATGCCTACTCAGAAGTAAGTCAGAAGTAAGATTTACTCCCAGGTAAGTGTGTATAGGATTGCAGCTTTACAGTGCAATCCTGTCTAACAATAGACCGGCGGAGCAGCTGCACGTTTGCATCACCTGATGAGTAAGCGGCACTGGCAGAGAGGCTTGCGCCACTCCTCTGGCACCGCAGAATGGATTGCTGCCATGGTGGAGAGGTGCATCCGCGCTGGGTGGCGGAGGGGCAGGCGGAGGGCGGAACAAGGCATTTTGGAGGGGTGGGATTGGTCAACCAGGCCAGGGAAAGGGGAAGGATCATTGACTGCCTCCTCCGCCAAATCCTATCCCCTTTCCTGGGCCTGCCCAGGTTACATGGTCAGCTTGAATGTGCACCAGCAAAATAACTGGCACACATTCAAATAAACCCATTGGGGAGGCTGGGGCTCTACTTAGGGTAAGGGGATGAACGTCCCTTTACTCCGAGGAGACTTCCATCCTGGATAGGATGTGGCAGGTGCCTTTGTGCCGCCGTGTCCTGCTAGACCAGGGGTGGCCAACCTTCCACCATTAGGGTTACTGTGTTCTTAAGAGTTGTGTAGAAGACCAAATCTTGGCAGCTGCAAGTGCGGATGGTGCTGCTAAAGCAGCTGCACCTGCTGAAATACCCTCACCTATGCAACCATTTAAAGGGCCAGCATTCATGTTGAAAGGTTGGCCACCACTGTGCTAGACAGAATTGGGCTGCAAGTCACTGATCCAGAGCATAGGAACCAAATCTCTTTCCATCTAGTGCAGTGGTTCCCTAACTGGGGCGTCGGGATGCCCCAGCCGGGAACAAAGGGTTGCTATGCCCTTAAGGGGCATGGCAACCCACGGTGACGTCGACGGCACGCCCGGGATTGCGCCGCCGCCGCCACCGCCGTGCCCGGGATCGCCCTTTTTACCTTCATTGGTGGGCAGTGGGTGTCCGGCAGGGGTTGTGGGGAGCCTGCGGACCCCTCCGCAGGCCTCCCCAAGCATCGGAGCAGTGCTCCGACGCGATTGCAACCCACTTCCGGTTTTACGCGAAACCGGAAGTGAGTTGCGATCGCGTCGGAGCACTGCTCCGACGCTTGGGGAGGCCTGCGGAGGGGTCCGCAGGCTCCCCACAACCCCCGCCGGACACCCACTGCCCACCAATGAAGGTAAAAAGGGCGATCCCGGGTACGGCGGTGGCGGCAGCGGCGCGATCCCGGGCGCGTCATCACGACCCCTGGGAAGGCCCCGCTGCTACTTAGGGCAGCGGAGGGCCTTCCCAGGAGTTAGGGAAACTCTGATCTAGTGGGATTTAGGAGCTAGTGGGATTTAGGATCCTAGGGATGTTGCTCCAAATGGCCTCTCCTTGGTCAGTGATTGCTGCTTGTGTAGAGCACCAGGGTTTTCAATCCAGGACTCTGGCAGCAGGACCTAGGCCAGTGATGGCGAACCTTTTGGGCTTGGTGTGTCAAAATGTTGAAAATGCCTGAGAGGTCCCCAAGCTCCTGCAAAGAGCTTATGCTGCTGTAAGTCGGTACAGGGCCCCCCGACAGCAGTGAAAGCTCTCTCAGGATCATGCCACTGCCGCCACCTGGGGGAAAATGTCATTTTCTACCTTCCTTGAGGGGTGTAGTGGTCCTCTGAGGGGTGCGGGGAGCCTGTGGATTCCTCTGTAGGCCTCCCTGCACTCCAGAACAACCCTCCAACGCAATTGTGACCCACTTCCGGTTTTCCGATGAAACCAGGAGTGGGTCGCGATTGCATCGGAGGGCCTTTCTGAGGCACGGGGAGACCCGAAGAGGGGTCCGTAGGTTTCCCTGCACCCCTTGGAGGACCACTTTGCCCCTCAAGGAAGGTAGAAAAAGCCATTTTTTCTTGTGGCGATGGCACAATCTCGGACGTGCCGTTGAAGTCACCACGGGTCGCCACTCCCCTTAAGGGAGTAGTGACCCATTGTTCTAGGCTGGGGCATCGTGATGCTCAGAGGCATTTCTATGGTAGGGGCCCTACCGTAAGTTGCACCCCGTCCTAGTACCATGTTTACAAACCAGAACGAGGAGGCTCCCGCCCCCTCGCCGGCGGAGCCATTCTGCGCTGCGAAGGCAAACAGGGGAGGGAGGAGCTGATTTTGGGAAGTGTGACGGAGAAAAAAAAAGATCCTTGCATGTCTGTCTGTCTGTCTGTCTCTCTCTCTCTCTCTCTCTCTCACACACACACACAATTAAATAAGACATTTTTCACATTTAAAATTGTTTTAGTACTTTTTATTTAACGATTAATTACCTAATTAATTGATTAATCCAATTAATTAGCAGTTAATTAGCAGGGAGTACTTCAGAAAATTGGACCGTGATAGGGGATACCCGGGCCTCCAAAGGTTGAGAACCCTTGTACTGATAATTCCAAGAAATTTGTCAGAATTGAGAAGGCTGGCTTGGGAATCTCTTGTCCCCCCCCCCCCCCTCCGAAGCCTAGGCATAGGTTTTTAATTTCAAGTTTTCAACCTTTCTGAATTGTATTTACTCTGTATAAAGCTTTCACAATCTCCCACGGAGTTGTTACCCTAACGTGTTTTCTAAAGCCTTCGGACAGAGATGGAATCTGCATGCTGTTCCTTGAATTATAAATGTGACACGTGACTTTGTATGTAAGAAGGAGGTCCATTCGCTCCTGCAAGACATCATAAATTAAAAAAAAAAACACTTTGCTAAGCTTTAAAGCAAAGCTCAGGGTGGTGTTTGGGCATTTTCTTGAGCAGCAGTTATCTTCCTAAGAAGGCCGGCCTGCCTAGTCATATTTTAGCACCCACCAATGGTGTTCTGTTGGTTCACATCATCAGGATCCTGGACAGTTCTACTTTCCTTTCCATAGCATCTCTTTCATTCCTCTGCCAAGTGTTGCATTTCCACTTAGGATTGCTACCCAGTACCATTACATTGGCTGGGTGATAGATGATTCCACTCATCCTTCCCACTCCATCATCATGTTTAAGAACCACTCTTGTAAGCCACATTCCTCTCTAGTTAGACTAACATCTGCTAACAAACACACTAGTCATTCATCAAGGGTAGCAATGGACTTCACCAAGATTACATTCTGTAGGCCTTTTAAGAGGACAAAAAAAAGCCTATCATTTTTATACCTACTATGTCTATGATGTTCTTTTATTATTAGGTTTCTTAAAAAGATTATATAGAAAAACCGTGGTGATATTATATAAAAACACTGCAGAGACACTTAAAGAGAACTGTGACTTTACTTTTCTATTTTATAGGATAAAAAGTCTCTTCTCTGTGTCATCTTTCAATGGGCTCCTGAACAATGCTCCAAAATTAGCAATAAACACTAAACTGTCATGTAATAGACACCATATTTTACACTGCCTACAGGGATTCACTTTTAAAAGTCTATAACCTACTATAGTCTTTTTATACGAGCGGCTCAGTCACATAAAAATAAGAATTGATAAAAAATAGTAATAAGTCTGGATTCATATCATGAACGGAGTGAACGTTAAATTAAAGTATTGTATTAAAACCTTCCATAGTGCAGACCCAGTTAAAAACGCAAGGCTCAAGGGACTTGGCTATTGAAGCCGGAACTTAAAGGGAGGATGAGGTCTGAATGCTACTTTGGTGATGAACCAATCCAATGAGCTATTTCAGTGGCACAACAGTTTGTCTATGTGGCCCTTGTTACCTGTAAAGGCACTTGCACCAGTTCTAGGAACTAATCCTAGAGTGATTGCATCAGGTTAGTTACCTTCACGCTGCCCCCTTCATGATGCAACTGTACCATTTTTGAGTGCTGCCATAAGAGACGGCAGCGCTCCAATTCTGCCAGTGGACCCCTCCATGCCCGCCGGAGATGGTAAAGCAGCAGTGGGGGTTGGTGGGGAGGGGGAAAAACTAGGCAGGGAAGGAGGGAGAAATCCTATCCCCTCTTTTAATAACCTTCCTGCCCCTTTCTTCTCCTTGGACTAGCACCAGCTACTGTACAGAGCTGGTGCAAGTCCGAGGAGACCCATTGAGGAGCAGGAGGCTTCCACTTCAAAGTTCCCAGTCCACTCCCCCCCCCCTCCGCTGGATACAGCACATGCCTTTTTGGTGCGGTTGCATCTGTGGGGGGTGGGGGGATGGGGAGGATAGGATTGGGCTCTTAATATCACATATGAATGCACCTGAATTTCTTTTGCTACTTCCATGCAAGCTATGAAATCAATGATTTTAAAGAAAAAAATATTTATTGGGCCTGTAAAGAAGATCCTGTAATGATAATAAGTCCTTGTTCTTCATTTAATGATTGCTTAATTGCAGGGCCAGCCTTAAGCCGATTTGGCCAAATTAGGCCCCGCGGCCAGGGGGTTCCCCACAGTGTGGAGGAGGACGGGCCAGTGTGGCAAGCGGAGCTCTAGTTGGGCCCACTTGCTCGCTCTTGCGTACGATTGGCCTGAAAATCGGGCCTCCCAGAAGCGGTTGGTGGTGACATGATGACGTAATCATGTCACCGCCACCTAATTCCGAGAGGGCATGCTTCGTACCAGATGCTATTGGACCCACTGCGACTTGGTGAGTGGGCGGGCCCACAGCGAGTGCCCCCCCACAAAATTGGGCCCTGGAGCTCCCAAGGCTGCCCCTGCTTATGTGTTTCAGAATCTGCAGCTGTTTTAGCAGTTCCTCAGCTTCTCTCAATAGACTGGACCATGGCTGGAAGCAATGGAGTATTCTGGCTGGCTTCATTCTACATTTCTAATTTGTCTTGGACTCTATTTCAATAAAACCTACCTGTGAAGTACCCCACAGACCCCAATAAACTTCCCCAGCTGTCCTGCTGTAAGTGGAGAATTTAACAAACACAAATTTTGATAGACCAGTTGCTGAAGCCAAGCTTATTTACTGAGTCCTTGTGTGCCAACAAATAGATTTACGGATGGCAACCCACAGAAAAGGTTCAAGTGGCACTTGGAGTATTCTGCATAATGCAAAGCACACTTGACTAAACTAGTACATGGGGACAAATGCTGGAATATACATGGCAGCTGCTGATATAGAAAGCTAAGCACATGTCGAACCTCTTTTTGTAAGTACTGTAATCTTTATACATACAAAGCATTGCAAGCCGCCTCTGTTGACTGAAGAATTGCTTCTGGATTTGTGCAGTGACACCATGCTAAAGTTCTAATGTGTCAGGATATTTTGCACAAATACTTTATGAGAACTACTACCAAGGCCTCTTTCAGAAATGCGGTCGGGGTTCCATGCATTCAGTATACACCTGTAAGATGGTGGGTGGCATTGTAGTGACAGATTTTGCACTCCCACCTTACATGCATTCCAAAAACAAGGGGGAGTTGTTCTCTACCAGTCGCCTGAGTGACCCATTCATGGAGAGCTCAGAGAGCAGCACCCACTTGCTTAACTGCAAATGGAAGGACTGGGGATTCCTTGTGCAATGCAAGTAGGTTAAGCTAGGGACTGTCGAGCTAGGATCTTTTATGCTATCTTTTAGGGCTATTTTTCTTGGTTTGCCAATTCAGCCATAGTCAAACTTCTCCCCTATGCTTGATGCCTGCAATTGAGCAGCATCCCAGCTCCACTTGCTGGGAACTGGTTATTGCATCCTTTTGGTGAAAACCTTTCTTTATGCTTTCCCTGCAAGCGAACAGACCCCAACCACTGTGCAAGCTTCCTCAGCTTAATGCAGCTGTGTGTTGGGGGGGGGATGTGTGGGCTGAGAATTTTGAGTAGCATCCCAGCCTCATCTGTAGCATCCCAGCCTCATTACTGGCTACTGCATCTATTTGATGAAACTTTTTCTTTGTGCTTTTCAGCCAAGCTCAGGCATTTTCCATCAGCCTGCTTGTACTTTTACTATCCACCTTTCTTTCTACATTTTGTTCAATTCCCTTTTTGTTTAGAGTTTTAATAAACTAGTTGCATTTTGACCCTTGGCCTGCCTAGTCCATGTTCATGAGTAACTCAGTAGATTGTCAATCTCTTCATTCTGCAGACACTACTGTGGGCTTGATTTTTTAATAAGAACCCCTGGGAGGGGGGTTCCTCTCCTGGGAGAGGGGGTTCCAGATGGCCCTCCTCTGCCTGGTTTCTGTAGCCTGGGATGGTGGCAGTGGATACAATCTACTGTTTTTCCCCATTCATCTGCTGGTCCAATAAAGGGAAAGTGGGAAGCAGGAAGGGGTATGTGCACGCTAACCGTTAAGAACTACTTTGTTTGGTCAGCCTACCTTCTCCTGGGAGTTCCCTTCCCTGATACACATTCTTAGGGCCAGACCAGTATTTGTTCCCAGGAATGGTCAGAGACTAACAGTCAATTCCAGAACTTATATTGGGCTGAAGGGGCAGGGATGATTTTAACAGGAATGGATAGCAGTCTGTGTGTGGCCATCTGCAGAGAAACAACCTCAGCTCTGCCCCTTTTGTTAACTCTGCATTTTGTTAATACCATTCTGCACACCCAGTCTAATTTTCAAGTAGTATGTGCCTCTACAAGCAACATCTGGTTCATGTTACCTTAGGTGCATGATAGAATTGTGTGTGTGTGTGCGCATGCATGCGTGCACAGGACAGGCAAAAAGATTGTCAGCTCGGTAAATGCGTGAACTAGCCCAAATTCTTCTACAAGGAGTTCATCCCAAGTCTGGTTCACAAAGTTCCTTTATATGTAGGCTTTAAATAGGGAGGGTTCCTTGAGTCATAGGCTTGCTTTGATTCTCCGATGTATGTAGAATGGCATGCATAAACTATGACTTATGTACATACATTGTAACGTATGTGTTCCCTGCATGTACAACACATCTGCTCCTTTTTTTGGACAGATCACATACAGTATATAGGTTGGACAGATCACACATATAGGTATGCACTCATATACAGTGCATCATGTGTTGTAGTCTGTACATACAGTAGTGCCATTGGAGCCCAAGGGAGACCGAGTGAACTGGTCCTCACATCAGCAAAATTATAAAGTGTGTGAATTGGCCTTGCTCTCTTACATTTTTATGCAGATAATATAAGAGTTATCTGTGATTTCAAAGAGTGTTGACAGGTGTTCTGTCAACTGGTTTGAGAACCTTTGGAACACATGGAAGTTTTTCTCACTCTCAGATTCGACACTGTCTTTAAGGCGGGAAACTGAAGTTCAAGCCTGTTAGACGCCGTTGAGATTGGGAAAACCAAAATAAACCAGCTGGAGGGCTGAACCCACCAGCAGAGCCGCATTATATCATGCAAGCCTTTGTTTTCACTGCTTTGCCTTCCCAGTGTTTGGGGTCAGTAGCGCATGCTAGTTGTAAACGACACACCTTACAAATCAGTGGAGCCTGACATTGTGCTGGGGCATTCATTACAAGCTGTAAAGGAGCACGAGTAAGAAAGCCTTCAGCTCTCCAGCCCAATTTTCCATTGCAATAACCCAATTAACTGGTGTGTGTTTGTTTTACAAAACTCTGAGCTACAATAAACCATGCAGATACACAGGCTGCAGAAAGCTTTGTAATTAGGACAAGGTGTACAAATTAAACCACTCTTTTAAAACTTCAAACCAGCTAACTTCTGACATACTGTACGGCTGGGGCTTCTGGGGCCAAACCCAATTAACATCTTAGTATTTTATAAGCATCATTTTAATTGCATTTGTATGCAATCTTCTCTCCAAATGCCTTTCAAGGTGCTAGCTCTTGTTCCGATTTTATTACTTCAGTGATTTAAATCCACTTTCTCTGTGCTTCCTGTTAATAATGACTGGTGCTCCTTCAGATGATAGCCCAACATAAACCAGTCTCTCTAAAGAATTACACTTTAAAACTATTACATTTCACTTTATTATTACATTTTCTTTTTTTAAAAAAAGAGATCTCTCTCCCCACCTCAGTTGGAACATAACACCTTGAAACTTTTTTTTTAAACTGTCAGTTCTCAAAAATGTTGCAAAGGAATGTTTTACTTTTCATCAAGCTGTTATGGCTCATCTTTGTGGCCTACATAGGAGATTATGTACTGTTGCATCAGATACTCCATCTCTATTTACCAGAGACAGTCCCTATTTCCTGGTCCCTGTCTAAGGTTGCCAACTCTCTGGGGCTCTCTCAGGGAGTCTCCCTGAATCAGCAGAACTCTCCCAGGGACCAATGAGGGTAATTGGGGAGATTTTCAAACTCCCCACTGTCCACCTTTCATTCCTGAGACTCGCACTTGAGTTTCCTGACTGTCTCCACTGCAGGCTGTGGCTGGGAATGGCTCATGTAGCCTGAATTGAGGGCTACAGACCAGGGGCGTGTGGTGTAGGGGCGGTAGGTGAGGTAGGACTGTCCTGCCGGAGTCCTCAGAAGATCGCCACAGCCTAACCAGGGGATTGCGCATTCATGCCACCTGCTTGCACCTGAGTAAATGGGCAGAACGTATGTGTGATCACTGGGTTAGTTTGCGGTGATCTTCCGAGGACTCCGGAAGGGCAGTTCTGCCTCACCTGCTGCCCCTGCACAGCATGTCTCTGCTACAGACAAGGAGTGAGCCTTGAAATAGACCATGAAAGCACTTAATACACTTGAGGTGGGGAAGCTAGTCTCTCCAACTGGACAAACTCTCTTGACCAGTACCACAGGCCCTCGAGATGATCTGCTGGGTCAGGGACACACACACACACACACACACACACACACACACACACACACACACACACACACACAATGTGCTCCAATGAAATGGCTAGGGTCAGAAACCTTTAAATATGCTGTTCCAGCTGGATTTTAGGGCTTTTGAAATTTTGGAGGTGTGAAAACTCCATTTACACTTAAGAAGTAAACAGGCCTCCATTCAAACTTACTTGGAGTGTTGAACTCCCTCCATTGATCAATTAAGGAAGGGGTGTGGCCTTCATGACAGTGACCTCTTGCCATCAGTCCTGGAAATAGTCATGTTACTGGTCTGGCCTTTTGCTCTCCAGGCTGGCACCTAGCACCAAGCACATGTGTTTTTAAACGCAGGTCTCCTGCATGCCTTGAATTAAAGGGAATAAAGAGAAATAAAATATTGACCATATAACACTGGGGAGGCGGTTACAGAGGCTCACAGGCACTGAAAAAATGAGAACAGAAGGATTTAAGTTCTCAGTAAACTAAGTCAATTGAAAAATGCATGAGATGCTGCTATCACATGCAGCCCCAAATGAACTCCAAAATGCATTGAAGTAGCAAACCCCCCCCCCCTCCATCCCCTGGGTCTTATCATTATGCCACAAAATCTGTCTCCTTTGTTACTAGTGTTATGGCACAGTTTTTTCAAAATGGAGCTCCCCCCCCAAAAAACTAAAAAACACCTGAAATGGCTCCCCTGAAACCTGGCACACCTTAGTCATTTAAGAACATTTTAAAATGGATTTTTGTTTTACCATGTAGAGAGGTATAATGGATTTCTGTTTTAAAAGGTATGTTTCCATTCTACTAGCTTTAAGGAAAAATATAGGATTGGCACTTTGGCAGTGCAATTCCGCATGTTTTCTCTGAAGTAAGCCTCATTATAGTCTTGGGATTTACTCCTTTAGAACTGTGTTTAGGACTGCAGCTTTTATGGTGGAAAAAAAGATATATCCAGGAATGACTTCAGTCAGATCAGATTTGGCAGCCCTGTTTCTGGTAAATCGCTACCCCTATTTGGGAGAGAGTTTGTTAAAATTGTGCTAGTATGAGTTGCTAGCAGTGTCATCCCTCAGGGTTCGGCTCCATTCCCAGAGTCTAGAAGTCTCTAGAAGAGGGTAGATGATGCATCTTGTCTTTAGCAAACATTTGATAAAGAAACAACACATGCGTCCCAGTGCGAAGAAGACATTGTGCAGTGTGCAGCTGGTTGTTTCATACACTGCAGCTACTAACTGTAGCTAATCTATTGGAGGATAATTACCGTATTGTCCCGAGTATAAGACGCACCTGATTATAAGACGCACCCTTAAAGTTTGGTGCTATTAATTTTTTTTAATTAAATCACTGGCATTAAATTGCAACAGCCTGATTATAAGACACACCCCTAGTTAAAAAAACTTAAATTAGGAGAAAAAAGTGAGTCTTGTACTCAGACCAATATGGTATGTTTTCCTTGTATGTCTTTACCAAAAGAAGCAGCACCTTCTTGGCTTTTAAACTGGTGGAAGACAGACAATTGCAGTGAAAATTAATGCAGCATACCGAGGCAGGCGGAGAAGAGTCTTCTTCAGCAATGTGTAACGATGACCAATGAAACAGTGTTGAGCAGTGAGCTTCACTCCAGAGCTTCTCCTTGCTACGTAGGAAGAGGCAGTCCTGCTCCAAACAGTTTTTAGCAATTGCAACATTCAGTTCAACAAATAGTTAATGTTGACACATTTGCAAGAGGACAGGCCTATCACTATCAGCCTCTTTTATAGTGCTTTTGAGTCTGCAAAGCACTTCATGTGTACTGTATTATCTTGATGCAGTTCTCACAACAGCCCTGCTCCAAGACAGGTAAGTATTATCTCCATGATACAGCTGAATCAGAGAAAGATTAGCTTGCCTGAAGAAGCCACCTTGTAAGGTGATAGCAGAGGCAAGATTTGAGCTGAAGAAGACCTGAGCCACAGCAAAGTCTCTTTGCCATGACACTACACACCAGCAGAGCAGAATAACTTAAATGCGAAATGCACAGGGGAGGGTTGCTGCCTCCATGCCCAGCTTGTAAGCTTCCTACAAGCAGCTGGCTGTCCCACGGCTGGAAACAGAACACTAGAGGAGGTGGACCTTAGATCTGAACCAGCAGGGTTCCTCTTATCTTCTCAAAAGGAAGTGTCATGAGAGTCTTTCTCATGATCCAATTAACAATATCTTGAATGGAGCATTCACTATGAGCCTTTCCCATTTGTTTACACTGTGAACAGGGAAAACAAAGCTGTAGGAATACTTTTGATAGTATTGAGATGATCAAATGATTAACATGTTTATGCTAGTCATAACATAAATGTTGGCAGTTGACTCACATATACCGTATTGGTCTGAGTATAAGACTCACTTTTTTCTCCTAATTTAAGTTTTTAAACTAGGGGTGCGTCTTATAATCAGGCTGTTGCAATAATGCCAGTGATTTAATTAAAAAAATTTAATAGCACCAAACTTTAAGGGTGTGTCTTATAATCAGATGCGTCTTATACTCGGGACATTACGGTATTTTCTTCCCCAACATGCAGAATGCAGGTTATGGGGAATGTATACTAATGTTACTCGTTTAGGAATTCTGTTATCCAGATACAAATATTGGGTCTTAAAAATGCAAAAGGTTCCTCCTGGAATATTTTGAACCCTTTCACTTGATTGAACGTCTTGTCAAACAAAAGTGGCAGCAGCTCTCTTGAAGCTGTCTGAAGCTATGCAGATATGATTTCTATCATTTCTTTATTATGTGTAGTCCATAATAAGCATGCGTGTGTATAAATCATCTGCAGCTGGCACTCTGGATGCAATGCTCAAAGGAGGAGAGAGAGAGAGAGAGAGATTTCTCTCTTCCAATGTCTAGCAATTTCAGATATTATACCGCCAGTCTTCCAAGAGCCTCACAGCCCTCTGTTCTGTGCAATCCCTTCTCTGAAAGAATAAGGCTTTCAAATCTTCCAAGAGTCACCAGTGAGATAAGAACTGTATAGTTGCCGTGGATCTACTTTGCTGGGTAGGTGAAGTTGCCTTTGCAATGGTTTCTATAATATACGTGCTCAAAGAAGTGGAGTTCTGAACCTGACACTCTCATACAGGCACAATATTTTCTCTCGCCTCCACTCAGTCTTGTATTCAATTATAAACTAATGTACACACTGTGCAGATCCACCAATACTGATCTCTTTATAACTGTTTTGTGCCTTGAGTCTCTCTCAGAATGTACCAGGCACTTTCCAAATAAGTACAGAGAAATACTCCTCTGAGAGCCTGACCACAATCTCAAGACATATCCACAGATCTCCATGCATGCCCTTGAGACTTCTGGAAGAATGCTTTGTAAGCTCTTCTCCCATGGCACCAACTCCCACTTCTTCCATTTTTCGTCTTCGTTTCTGTGTGCAAGGCACTTCACCTAGAACGAGAAAGACATGTTGGCGTCCCAAAGGCTCACAGTTTAAAATATGGTTAAACACCACCCTGGCCGTCAGTACCTGAAACATCAGCCTTCAGGGAACTGAACAAAAATGCTTCTCCCCGCAGTGAACACTGGGGGGTGGGGGTGGGGGGTGGGACACACTGGGTGTGTCTGTTCCATGGGGTGGCTATAGGCTAGGTCCTAGCCGCTAGGACATTTTATTTGTTTGTTAAAACATGCTTGTGTACTTAGGATAGGTTTTCCATTTGTGCAAAATGTTGTGGAAGATTGAGCATCATAGGAGCTACATGGAGAAACCTGCAGTGATTCAGTCTCTCTTTCATCCTTCCCAGGGATGCACATGCTGATGGAAGGTCAGCCGTAATGTCTGTGTAGCATCACAGTTTATGGCATTGGCACCGCACCTATACTCTGGCACGGTGTGACTTAAGCACGTGCTGCAAGTCTTATTTTCTGGGTAATGCCTCTTATTTATGGGTGCTATTTTCTGTTGCCGTTCACAGTGTGGTTGCTGAGAAAAGGACTGAGAAAAGATGGCATGTTTTGTAGAAGCAATTTATGTTGATGAGAGTGTACAAGCTTCCAAGCGTCTCAGACCCCTCTTCAAGGTAAATGCCAGTTAGTCAGCCAGTCAGGAATAGCTTACTCTGGGGCATGACCATGAGCGTTTTGGGATGAGTTAGGAAGTGCTGATTCAGAGCATCTAATTGCCTCATCCTTGTACCCAGCCCCTGTTGAAACTCCAGTGGTCTGCAGGGCAGATCAGAGCAAACAAATCATGTTATTCAGGGCATTGGCTCAGGTGGCTCACTCTACACAGAGAGAGATAGGGGAGTTGGAGGCACAATATTCTACACTCTATGGGTGGATTGGGTCTGGGAAGGGAGCAGGTTCAGCAGCAGTTGCAGCTGCCAAATCCTCCTAACCCCCTTCCCGGACCTGATCCCACAGTGTGGTCCACATGGACCTGTGCCTGCTATTTAGTTAGCGCAGATCCAAGTAGACACCCCCCCATGCTGCGGAGGCTTAGGGTTATCACATTTAAGCAGACGTTCTTACTTGTTTTTATTATGCAATTGCTGTCTAGCAGGACATGGCGGCGCACATAAGGCACCCGCCACATCCTATGCAGGATTGGGCATGCCCCGGCACAACTGGTGGCCTCCTCGGGCTAAAGGGACGTTTGTCCCTTTACCCTGAGTAATGTGCCAGCCGCCCTGATGGGCCTACTTGAATGCACGCCAACAATTTTCCTGGCGTACATTTGAGAGATCCGTGTAAGACCGAGCAGGCCTGGGAAGGGATAGGATATGGTGGAGAGGGCCTCCGCTGATCGCTCCCCCTTCCTGGGCCCAATCCTCCAATCCCACTCCCCCCAAGAATGCCCGTTCCGCCATCTCCCGCCCCTCTGCCACCCGGCGGTGACCTCTCTGCTGCGGCGCTGCTGTCTTCTGTGGTGCCAGAGGAGCGGTGCAAGCATCTCCACCAGTGGCACTTATTCTCCAGGTGCCGCAAACGTGCCTTTCAGCATGTTTGTGACACCCTAGAGTGGCCACTACTCCGCCAGTCTCTACTGAGACAGGATTGCGCCGTCAGTCAGTTTCTCAACTGATGTAATCCTCACAGCCTCCTATCCAGAATGCTGAAGAACACATTCTGAGCATTCACCGGCAACCACTGGACAAATTCAGATGAATTTGCCACCTGTGCCGTCTGTGCTGCTGAGTTGCCTCTCCACTGATTTCACAGCTGAGGACTCGAGGAAGAAGGACCCACACTCCCTCTGTTAGCCGTCACCTGGTGGCATAGAAGGAGACAGGACAGGCCTGGTCCATGAAGAGCAGCTTGAGCCAGCATCACAAGATGGGCCCCTTGGCCAGTGCCCAGGGGCCCTGCTGCTGATGCCTTCCCCAGCCAGTGGCTGTAGTTGGCAGCTGTGCAACCCCATTACCTTGGTAGGGTGGCAAAGGAAAAAACTGTACTGCGCTCCACTGATGCAGGTTGGAGCCTCAAGGCCACTTGCCAAAGTTCCCTTGAATTTTAGAGCTGGTCCTGAGGGCAGCACAGTCATTCTACATGCAGTCTACATTACACCAGCAGTTTCTTAATGGCATTTGTGCTGCAGCTTAAACCTCAGCTGGACATGCCCTGTGCCCTTGCTTGCTGCCTGGCAGTGGTAGATGGTGAGTAGGCAGAACTGGTTCCCTCCTCACCAAAAACTCCTCTGTGTTGGAAGCTTAGCTGCACAGCTCACACCCTTGCACAGACAGTAACTAGTCTCAGGTTGATGAAACACAGAAATAATAAATCGTTGGATTACAAAGAACAGAAGAGTTCAGGTTGCAAGCCATTATTGCTGGCAATGATGCTTCTATCAGAAAAGATTCCCTTTTCCCATCTGAACCTGCTCATTCCCTGAGATCATCTTCAGAGGTACTATACCAAATACTGCCCGCCTGCAGGGGTCAGGTGCAGTGGCGATTCTACGACCGCCCACCCCTGCGCTGGAAATGACGTAACGGCTGCAGCCGAATTGTTCCGAGGAGCAGGGCGGGCGGGAGGGCCAAACACGGCGTCGACGCTCCTCGCTCGCCCCGACGAACGGGACGATTTGCGCCTCCACCGGCCGCCGTGACTCCCCCCTGCCGCCTGGGGCCTGATCCTGCCGCCTGGGGGCCCACCACCCAAAGGCCCCCTCCCTGATGACGCCTCTGGTCAGGTGGGTGGCAGAGGCAGGGCCTTTTCAGTGTTGGTGTCCTGGCTGTGGAATACCCTCCTCAAACCGTCCCCCAAACCACTTGCATGCTAACATGTTTATTGATTTTTAGACACCAAGTCCTTTTTAGACCACCAGTTTTATTCTCTAAACTTCTAATGTATGAATTGTTTTTTTTGTTGTTGTTGCTGTCACCGCTGCTAGCACTGTTTTATTTATAGGGTTTCTCTATTGCCATTAATGTATTGTTTTAAATGTATTATTGATTGAATTTATATTCTATTTATTTTGTTAGCTACCTTGAAATTCTGTTGAACTGAAAGGCAAGATATAAATATTTTAGATGAAGTAATACAGTACACTAAAATAAAACAAAGGACTAGTGGGGTCTTTATGATCACAATGCTCAGCTGTAGCAAAATCACAGCAGCATTTATTACCGCCACTTACTTAGCCGCTAGTGAGAAGCAATAGGCAGAGAACTCTGCTAAAGCCACTACCTTACATTTCCAAGAATAATTGCACTTCTATTACTCTAGGAGATGCTGGCAGGAATTGCTGGTCACTGGAACACAGAGGTGTTGGCAACAGTATTCTGCTGGGAAGAGGGCGGCTGGGAAAGAGGGCTGCTGGGAAGTAGGTGCTACAGCGACAGCCTCATCCCCGCAGCTGAATGCATGCAGGGATGAGGCTGTCGCTGTAGCACCTACTTTATTTGCAGAAGGTCCCAGGTTCGGTTCCTGGTATCTCAAGGTAGGGGTATAAAAAGAACTTTGCACTGAACCAATGGAGAACTACTGCCAGTCAGTTCAGACTATATTGAGCTGGTGGACCAATAGGTTGGCTCCATACAAGGCATTTTCATATTTTTTGGAAGACTTTAGCACTCCAGTTTCACATCCTGCCTTGTTTCTTCTTCCTCCCCTGCCTCCTCACCCCCCGGCTGCTGCCTCCTTACCTCCTTTGTTTGGTGCTTCTTCAAAACTGACTGGATGGGGAAGAGCCTGACATTCCCTGGATCCTCTGCACCCAGCTTGTTCTGAAAGAGGCAAGGAGATGGTGATCCTCTTCCTGGTTGCTCTACTTCCAGGACAGCTATCAAGACCAAAACGGCACGGTCCTGTACTTCCGCCTCCAATTCTGCTGCCACCATTTTTGGCAGCAGTGCTGTAGGACATGGTAAGCCGCAGACATGTGGTTCTACAGCTACGGTGACATGCTGTGCACTGGTGCAACCACAAATATCGATCGGATTGAGATCCTTCAGCATAAAATTTAAGTACGCCTTAAACATTTGAGGCCTTTCCTAGACCAAGAGGGGCAATTCAGTGCCTACCTGAAGACTAGGCTGCTGTATTTCAGAATTGAATTGCTCCCTAAGGAAGAACAAAAAATTACAAGCTAAATGGGACTATATCGACCAATCATCACCCATTTTAAATTGACCAGCATACCAACATTCAGAATCACTAAGAACCTGGATGTTGAGGAGCATAATTACTTGTAAAAGACACAGCTATGTAATACAAAGAATAGGGCAGCTTAGCTTGCAGATATATGTCTGCCTTAAGATTCTCTAATAATTAGATAGGAACTGCTGTGGGCTTTATAGTTGGAGATAGGGCGAGTCTGCTTTGCTAGGCTTCCCAGGAGTAATATCTATAAACAAAATGATTTTGTTTAGAGAACTGTTTTATTAAATGCAACTATTAATTGCTGTGAAAATTAGGGAAGTGTGCAAATATTTATGACATGGCAAGCTGAAAATACAAATACAACCAAGCAAGGGTATTCATGGCTCCTTGCAAAGCTCAGCAAGGGCTGTACGGTTTAAGGAGTCTGGGGCTTTGTACAGCTACAAGGATAATTCACAATGAATTATTGATCCAATGAATGTTGCCTTCTTTTTGGTCCTGTTAGCAAACTCTCTGCAATAAGATTGTGACATTTTCCAATGAATTAATTATGGACCTGATCCAGTGACCATAAAATATGCTTTAAGTCTGTTTGGGGATAAACAGGATTGAACTGATAGCCACATAATATGGATCAAGCCTTGTTTAATGTCATTCGCTGTACCCTTAATCACTTAAATAGCATTGAAGGAAGTACAGGTCATCTGCTAACTAAGGGGTGTAGGAAGATCCTTGATTCATATGCAGAACAGTCCATATCTCATTTTTTCTTTTTTCTTTCTTTTAATTTTTCTATCCTCATGGTTAAAGACAGGGTGATATTTTGAGGATAATTAATAAAAACAATAATTTTCATAGGCTTAGGAGCACAGATACATTATTTGTTCTTGGTTGGGAAATACCTTAAATGTACTGTCTGATGTTAAAAGTGCATCAGGATGGCATTGTTGTGAGTAATCAATACCTTTACATGTGTGGCAGCTGTGTGATTAAGATATAATTAAAAATCCACAATTTTAACCTGCACTTAACAAATAGATTAAACGCGTGAACTAATCAATTGTTGTTGTTCAGTCGTTAAGTTGTGTCCGACCCTTCGTGATCCCATGAACCACATCCCGCCAGGCCTTCCTGTCCTCCACTATCTTCCTGAGTTCGCTCATTTTCATGTTCGTTGCATCGGTGATGCTGTCTAACCATCTCATCCTTTGCCTTCCCCTTCTCCTTTTGCCTTCAATCTTTCCCAGCATCAGAGTCTTCTCCAGAGAGTCCTCTCTTCACATTAGGTGGCCAAAATATTTCAGCTTCAGCCTCAGTACCTGTCCTTCCAGGGAACAGTCAGGATTGATTTCTAATCAATAGCAGGCAGCTATTACATCTTATAATAAATACATTGTACCAAATCTGTAGGATTAACAGCTTCCCATCAGTTGAAGATGCCACACAAACAGATATACACCATGAAAATTCTGCTTAGTACAAATGGAATTCTAATCAAGGGGAAAAATAGCTTCACAGTACTGTACTCTGCATGCAAAGCTCCCCCAATTATATGTGTAATTTCTACACCCAGAAAGTTACTATCTGGAGAGAAAGGGAGAGGAAAAATGGTCAGGTATATTGCCAGGTGAAACATCTGTTTCCAGTTGGAGACCACATTCCCAGGAAATGTTCGGAAATTCAGGGACTCCCCTTGTTCTTGCTCAACATACAAGAATTCCTCGTTTTTCCTGCTAGATGGCGCTGCTTTCTAACAAAAGTCGGGTCTGAGACTGCTTTGTGTAGTAAAAGCTCTCCAAGCCAGTGATGGCCACTGCAAGAGAAAAATAAAAGCAAAGTAAATAGAGTTGAGCTTATTATTATAAAGAACTTCTTATAGTTTTTTTGTGAATGTGCCCCAACTTACTATGTGTTTGTACACTGAAATGTAAGAGTTGATGCCACAGACTTCAGGTTATTCTGGTAGTGGAGAAGCTGCCTTGCTCTGGCTCAATATTACCCACATGGACTGGCAGCAGTTCTGCAGGGTTTTAGGCAAAGGCTTTCCCAGGCCAACCCAGCGACTGAACCAGGGATCTTCAAGTTCTGCATGCCCAGCAGATGTGCTTTGCTGCTGAGCCATGTACTCAAATACAGTGGGATTTATGTCGCTAGTTTCACTTCAATTCTGTTTCCCAAGGACTTGAGGGGGGCTTAGCAGTCGTTAAAAGTAAAACAGAATACAAACAATATGAATAGAACATGATCCCACCCAAACTAGACACTTCACAGTCTTGTTGGTTTCCATAGAAGTTATTTCTGCATGTGCCTCATGTTTCCACTAAAACCAATGGGACATAAAAGTGCTTAACTTTAAATGAATCCTGTCCAGAATACCCAATTAAATGGAAATTACTCCTGCTTATCCCAAGCTGTTGATTGCCAGCCCAAAGACCTAAGTTTTACGACTTTGACTTAGGCTCAAACTTTGCTGAGACTTTGGGGAAAGGGAGTCCCACACTTATCGGAGAGCCACTGAGAATATGTCTTCTTGTGCCTTTGGCACATAAATAATACAGAGCCCAATCCTGACTAAGTCTCCCGGCAGCAGAACGCTTGTTCTGGTGCAGGGAGATGTCGCAAATGTGCCATAAGGCACGTTTGCGATGACTCGAGAGTAAGGGAGGCCGGCGCAAGGACAGCCTCCCTCACTCCAGCACCGGAGGAGGATGCGGCCGGCAGCAGACGGTAGGTCCTCTGCTGCCAGCCACAGAGGCCTTCCGGACGGCCGAGGGAGGGGGCCATTGGCCCAGCCGCCTGGGGAGGGGGAGGGGAAAGGCTTCGGCCGTATCCTGTCCCCCGCCGGGCACCTGGGCCTTTACACGGCCTCTTACTTCCGCCAGCAAAATTGGACAAAACTGGACAAACATCCCCGAGGAGACCTCCGCCCCGGTGGCAATGTTGCCGCCGGATCCTTTAGTCAGGATTGTGCCGACAGTCAAGAAAACACTCTCAGTTTACCTTTATGGATGTGATGGAAATGAGGAGGTACCGTGACCTCTGGAGAGGTAAGGCCTAAGTACTTAGGTTGTAGATCCACTTTACAGTAATTCAGTCATTATGAGCATAAAATCATTATGGGAAACAAAACACATTTTGGATAAGACTACCTATAAATGTGGGCTCATTCCTACACTTATCTCAGTTTTCACATGTGTATTATAAATGAAGTTATCAACCCCCATGTTTTTGTTTTTCTGATTTCTATTATTATTATTTATTATTATTTATTGGATTTATATCCTGCTTTCTCCCCCCAAAGGGGGGGGGGACCCAAAGCGGCTTACAAAATTAAAACATTAAAAATGGATACATACAAAAAAATATATAACTCTCTATAGGTGTATAATCAGGCTGAGCATACTGAGGTTATCTTTTTATGGCAAAAGACACTGAGGGTCAAATCAAACATGATGTGGACAATCTGGAATGTCCGCCTGCCACTTACAAAATAAAATATTAGTTAGAAAATACCTGGCTACCTTGATAAATGGGAAAATGGCACTCTGGGAGAGACTGTTGAACTCTGTGGCACTACGGGGTGGGAAGCCACTGAAGTCCCTGGCCACTGGGGTCTGACAGTCATTGCTGAGTCTGGAGCAGAGAAAAAGCGGGGTCCTTTAGCCATGAGGTGGGTGGGGAAATACCTTCCGAGTAGGCTGCAGGGCCTTAGAGTTAGGGAGGGGCTTAAAGAGCCGCCCTTGTCCTCCTCCAGGCAAGGCTGGTCCACATCTTTTGGTACCAAGTTGAGGGCCTCCTCTTGCTAAGCACCCTCTGCTCCTAGCCCGTGGCGCGTCTCTTCATTCTTGGCTGGCAACAGTACTTTTCAACCCTGCTGCCCTCCACACCTGCTCCTTGGTCCCCTGCCCACCCCCAGCAGTACACACCCCACCAGCTGTGACATCTGCAGCCACTTCTGTTCTGGCCTAAATGGAAGCAGCGCAGATGAGTCTGGCATGGCTCCAGTCACCTTACCTGACTGCCACTGGTGTTCCTCAGCTTGGGGTGGGACCGAGGCAGCTGGTCACCTCACTGCAGGGGGAAGAGAGTCCGTCCTTTCCTCTTTTGTCCTTTCCCCAATCTAACAGCCCAATCCTATCCTTTTCCCTCTGCTTATCAGTGATATCAGTAATTTCCGGTCTGTCTCCCTTCCAACACAAACAGGCTGCTCCTGCTTAGCTTCCGGCAGTCTTCAGGCAGTTCAACCTCAGGGCCACGCCTCCTGCCTCAGGACCTCCTTGATTGTCATTAATTCATTATTGATTAATAAATATGTATATAACACTTTTCAACCTCGCCCCCACCCCTGAAAAAGTTCACAAAGTGGTTTACAGAGCAAAATAAAATTTTAAATGGTTCCTTGTCTCAGAGGCATCACAATCTAAAGATGACACAAAAGAGACATCAGAAAATGGCCCCTGTAAAAGATGCTGTGCTGGGGTGAACACGGATGATTGCTCTCCCCTTGTTAAATATAGGAGAGCCACCACTTAGAAGGTGCTTCTTTGTCCAGTCCATTTGTGGTCTCCCAGAGGAAGCCGATAATATGCATTCATACATTATATTTTGCACATTTCTTCTTCCAGAAACAACTGTTAGAAAATAAACAACATGTGACTCTTAGAGAAGTGTGGCAGGGAAATCATATAATACAAACTGCAGAAGAGGACTGAAATACAGAAAATTCGGGAAAAAAATAAAGAGATTTACTAGCACTAGATTAACAGGAGTGTTCAAAATGCTGCCAGGACTGTTTTTCTTGAGCCCTCTCATATGTTTTTGTTTGTTTGTTTGTTTGTTTTGTTTCATTTGAAGAGATAAGAGTACAATCACTTCAGTTACCTTTATTTGCTTTGACCAGAGTAGTAACGGATCTAACAAAAAGCTAACATATTCACAATGTTTCATAAAAAAGAATAGAAGAATACAAATAATTGCTACCAAACTATCTCAACAATGGGAAGGGGTTTAGTCTAAGCCATTTTCCTAATATAAATTGCCGCCCCATCTGTCTGAGGGAAAACATATACTGTAGGTAGCAATATGGTACCTGTATGTTATCTATCTGGGGGCAAGTAGTAGATTTGGAGAGGATTTAAATTGGGAAAATTTATTTATTGAAAACATGTATGCCCCACTGTTCTGTCCCCAAAAGAAACTATCAAGACTCCTTACAACAGATTTTTTTGGGGGGAAATGAACATTAAAAACAGCACTACTTATTAACCAGGGTGATTACAAAATCCGTCAGAGACAGTAAAAAGGTAAAGGTGACCCCTGACAATTAAGTCCAGTCGTGTCCGACTCTAGGGTGTGGTGCTCATCCCCATTTCAAAGCCGAAGAGCCAGCGTTGTCCGAAGACGCCTCCGTGGTCATGTGGCCAGCATGACTCTCCTTGCCGCAGCGCGTAGCATGCAGCTGGAACACGGAGCGCTGTTTACCTTCCCGCAAGCGGTATCTATTTATCTACTTGCATTAACATGCTTTGGAACTGCTAGGTTGGCAGGATCTGGCCAAGCAACGAGAGCTCACCCTGTTGCGGATTCGAACTGCCGACCTTTCGATCGACAGCTCATGGTTCAGCGGTTTAACCCACTGCGCCACCCGCTGGCATCAGAGACAGTACCGGAAAGCTAAAACCACAAAAGGCACCAACAGAATGGCACTGGGGAAAGAGTTAACCCACCCTCCTTTAGTACCACAGCCTCAATCAGATTTGGATCCTCTTAGAACCTGCTTTTAATTTAAAACACGCAGCAAGCCATCAGAGATTCTGGTCACAGATCTTCCGCATATTGTCTGTTTGAATATTTGTATAAATCATGGCTTTCTCCCTCATACACATAGACAACCAATGCTTATGATTTGCATGCATTTTGAAGTGAAATCCTGTGACACTCCCATGAGCAGCCTTCACATGCTATGTGCCGTGTGCAGGTATATGCTGTGCACAAGCATTTTGTAATAGGGAATCTGTTCCTAAGTACCAAATATCTCAAAGGAAGTAGCCCACGGACAACAATGGACAACTCTCTATTGTTCACAAGCCATTTGATTCTAGAGGGTCCCTACTGCATGCATTTTAAAGCCTTGTGGACCCATATGGTGTTGTTTGCACCCTGGTGTGCTGGCTTCTAGGCTTGTGCATCTCTGCATTTGCCAAATAAGTGTTGTGTAGTGTGCACTTTGTTTTCTGGTCATTGCATTCCCCCAGAAATAGCATTATTATTATTATTATTATTATTATTATTATTATTATTATTATTATTATTATTATTTTCTTGAGAGCCAGCTTTTTGATGCTTTGTGATCTTGCCCCAGATTTAGCAGCAGTCACTGATCCTATGTTTATTTATGTATTTCCTTCTGGAATAATTAACACAGAATGTTTGCACAGCAATGAGAGCTGGAACCACCTTCAGATGTTCTTTAGAAGAATGAACATCCCCTCTGTGCTCATTGCTGTGAACGAAAAGGTGTGTTAAGGATCATCTAAATCATATTTATTGATCCATGCTGTGATTATTTTCATAGAATAGAGGGCACATACAATTTTATTAATATTGTCTCATTTTGGAAACGTTGGTCAGTCTGGAGCATGAAATGCTTAGGGGTTTGGTTACTTACAAAGTGATCACAGAACAAGTTTAGCATCCTACTGTGATGTTAGCCATCCACTAGCTCCTAAATCATTAGTCTCTGGCTTCCTGATTGATTATACTCATGTTCCTTCCCAATAGGAAATGAAGGATTTCAAGACCAGGGGAGAGTTACTGTGATTTTTTATCCATCCTGCCCCAGTTCTGTAACTTCCTACTTATTGGGTCAATAGAGAGGGGGAAAATAATAAAAAAAGGGAGCAATAAGGGCTGAGGAGAGAACAGCAGTCAAAACGTTTTCTTCTTCTAGCCAACGCACGGAGTGTTACTGGTGTGTTCGCTGCTTCCTTGAAAGACAGGCATGGGGGAAAAAGAGATTAAGGTCATCAAGATAATGCAAAGAATATTCAGACTGGAAGCCGAGCAGTGTGGGAGGGAGAATATAGAAGGTCTGTTTTTCCAATAGTAAGTAATCAGGCTACAGGAGGATGTAATTTGCAGATTAGGAAAATGAACAAAGGGGATAAAATTAACTTTATAACAGGGAGGGAGAAAGTTTGTTTGAAGGGGACAAAATAAAAAATGGAAGAAAAACCACTGTAAAAGGGTTGGGGCTGATACAATCTGAATGCTGATTTAAACTAAGTAGGAAATATCAGCAAATAAGAAGCAGCATTTTTCTCTCTTTTTCCCCGTGGTATAAACTGGATTGTCTCCAGACAAAATTTGGTAGTTTTTAGGGAATCTGTTCCCAGAGTGTGGGTGGAGATGGTGCAGAGGAAGGGAGACGAATATCAGGCTCTTGTTCAACTCCATTCCTTTCCTCTATTGATAGAGGAACTCTCTCTCTCTCTCTCTCTCTCTCTCTCTCTCTCTCTCTCTCTCTGTCAGTCCATAAATCAGGACAAGGAAGGAAAAACAACCCTCAAAAATCCTCATATGAATAGGCTTACCAGATTTTCCCGGTCTTAAACCTGGAAAAAAAAAACCCAATTAATTAACTAATTGATTAAATAAAATAAAATAAAGTTTTGCATTTTTTATTTTTGGCATGCGAAGTGCCCCTTTGCCACACGAAGCACGCCTGAACATTTTAATTATTTATTTATTTTACCCTAAAATAATTAATAAATATATTAAATTAAATTATACTAAATTAAAATAATTAATTAAAGTGACTTGCCTGTGCCTGCCCTTTTTACCCGTTGTCACTGTTGCCCACCACCATTGCCCATTGTCGCTGCCATGCCGCCATCTATGCCATGCCCGTCGTTGCCACTGTGCCTGTCGTCCTGTCATTGCCCGTTGTGCCACGTTGTGCCACCATTGCCTGTTGTGCTCTGAATTGCCGCCGTGCCGCTGAGCCCCCAGCAGCCTCCATCGCTCCTTTGTCGCCACCGTGCCCATCCTCTCGTCGTGCCGCCATTGCCCGTTGTGCCTTGTTGTGCCGCCATTGCCCATTGTGCTCTGAATCGCCGCCATGCCGCTGAAACCCCCCCCGCAGCCTCCATTGCCGCTGCCTTTTTCAAAGTAAATTAACTTACCTTTTTTCTGACGCTGAAATCTTGGATCTCGCAAAATCTCGTGAGATCCAAGATACTGGCGCCCAAATCTCGTGAGGGTTTCATGCCCTCACGAGATTTGGGCTCCAACATCTTGGATCTCGTGAGATTTCATGAGATCCAAGATGGTGGTGCCTGAAAAAAGGTAAGTTAATTCACTTTGAAAAAGGCGGCGGCGGTGGAGGGTTCCATCCAGCCCGGAACGGTCTGGGACAATTCCGGTACCCGAGCCTAGATTCCAGAATCGTCCCGGAAATTCCGGGATGGATGGTAAGCCTACACATGAAGGACTCTATCAGTAAAGCTTTCTTCTCCTACACCTGTCTTTCTTTTGGAGTCAGTGGCCCAATGAGGGTTCAGTTTCCACGGTTAATAAAGTTAAGTGTACTTACAACTGAACTAATCACATATGCTTTCCTTGTTTATCCCTGATTCCATGCCCTTTCCCTTCCTTTGATTTCTCTTGTGTGACTATCTAGCCCGCTCTGTGCAGCGGCCTGCCTTTTCATTGTAAAGTGCCATTTACATTGATGGTGCTTTATTTAATCAATTAATCAATCAATCAATTAATAATATTAAATGACATAATATATGACTAGAAACATGAACAGAAACTGGAGTTTGTAATATTGGAAGGGTCAAGCATGATTTTGAGACTTGTGCCTCCTCCTCCTGTGATTTTCACTGTTGTTCACTTGCAGTACCAACATACGTATAGGCGCCTTCCTGGATCAGCCCAATGGATCATCCTGCCCAGCATCCTGTTTCCAACAGGGGACCTGTCAGAGAGGCCTCTGGGATGCCCTCAAGTAGAACATGTGTGGTGATTGCCACTGTATCTCTTGCTTGTCTCTGGCATCTGACAATAGAGCGTTTCTGAACATTTCATTTCACTCTCAAGGCTAATGGGCACTGAGAGGCCTGTCCGGGAATGTGTGCACTGTATTTGCTTAAAAATGTTATAGAAGAGCAGAATGATGACCGAAGAGTGGGGGCATTTATAGGAGAGGATTGGTGGGTGGGAGGGAGAGCAGCTTAATCCCTTTTCCATTTACATGCCCCCCCCCCACCAGTTTTTCCTCATCTAGGTTTACTTCTGGTTTTGGAGCCTGATGGGGAAGACAAATTCAAAACTGCCTTGAGAGGCATTTGCATGGGAGAATCTGGGGTCAGAATTAAGTAACCCCCTAACCCACTCCCTGATCCTCCCCAGTAATTGACCACAATTTTTAGTTCTTCCTCTTTCCTCTTGTTGCTCTTGTCCACTTGTCCACACTGTGTGGAAATCACTCTGACAAACTGACGATGGGCTGTGCAAAGAAGCCATTTCTTTTTGTCTCTTCTGCACTTGCTGCAGATCAGCTTGGGCTACCCAAGTCCTACAGCACAATCCTATGCATATCTACTCAAAGGTCAGCCCCACTAAGTTCAATGGGCCTTACTTCTAGGTAAGTGTGCATAGGATTGCAGCTCTGGTATGATACCAGAAGAAGAAATAACAAATGTTTCTATTTGCTGCATCGACTCGTACTGCAGTCTGCCCTTGTGGGGAAGATGCTCCATTGATTATTCTGGTTGGCAGTTTTGGTACTTTGTCCAACATGTTGATATTCTTTTTAAGATGGAGAGGCTGGGATTGACTACTTAGGTGTGACTTCCTAATTTTACTGAGATGCACTTCCCTAGCTGTGTGCTGGCAGCTTCCTTACGTGTGGAGGCAGCCCTCGAAGTATTTGTATGATCAAACACCTAATAACTACTGCAAGGCTTGAATATTTAAAATGTACACCCTGCACACAGATTTTAGCATCCCTGGAAACTAGTATTACAACTTCTGCCTGAGGCCCTTGGTAATGATAATAATAAACTATTTCAAATTTTGGGAACATTTCATGGATAAAAAAAAATCAAGGATTCATTAAAAATAATTTTAGAATGGCAGGGACAAAGGCTAAAAGATCCCTGAGGCATCTGGTGGGGCCACTGTGTGATACAGGAAGCTGGACTAGATGGGCCTTTGGCCTGATCCAGCAGGGCTCTTCTTATGTCTTATGTCTTATGTTTAAAACTCTCTTTCTCTCCCTGCTATTGTTCTGATCCAGACAGTCTCCATGCATGCTATTTAACAAAGAAAAAACAAGCATGCAGCTGCACAGCACATGCTTAAATGAACATCTAGTTGACCTTGAGGTGTGTGTTCACTGAGCTTTCTATTATGACCCCAAGATGATTTTCCCAAGTGGCTGCAGGCAATACAGACCCTGTCAGGACATATGTGATTGGGGCATTTTGTGTACACAGGGACTTTATTTATTTATTTTATTTTATTTACAGTATTTTTACCCCGCCTTTCTCCCCAAAGGGACTTATTGGCGATGACATCATAATACGTGGCATCTAAGCACTTTTTAAGAGTACAAAGCGCTTCATGGGAATTATCTTGATGTAATCCTTACAACAAGCCTGAACGTTGTCTCCAGATTGCAGCTACGGTGTGAAACTAAGAGGAAGTGGCTTGCCTAATGCCACCTACTGCTGAGCCCTACTCCCCCCCCCACGCTGTAGCATGCAGGTGCACCATGGAAGCACATGCTTCATGCTGTGGTGGTGGGGGGTGATCAGGAGACCTGTGAAAGGTAAGGGAAAATATTTTTCCCTTACCTTTGCATAGTCTCTGGATGGAGGATAAGATCTGGTGTGCACGACTGAAGGGAGCCACCCCTTCCCTCCCCTGACACACCCCGCTACTCCCCCTCCCTGCCCACTGCCCACTCCCACTGCCAACATACCTCCTCCGGCGGTGGTTGGGCATTGTGGTGGCATGTATTCGCAATTGCCAGCCATTTGCACTGGCAGCCCCATTGCACACATTTTGCACACGTTTCTGCAGCACCAATGGAGAGGGCCTTCTGCTGATGGAATGCTTAGTCCATCAGAAGAAGACGTCCATAGGATTGGGCCCCTAGTGAGTTTATAGCAGAGGTAAGATTGAATTGGTGAAGTCCTGGTTTGCAAGTTGCTCAGCCACCACATCACAACTCTCTTCTTACTGAATCGGGGGGGGGGGGGGGATGGACAGGGAAGCTCCACGTGTGCATTAGAGCTCCTGAAGCTGCACAGAATTGATGGATTGGAATAAATATCCTCTACATAGGATTTACATTTTTTTTTTCATTTAGTTGAGCATACCCTTTCAATTCTGTCTGACAAAGAGTTTTGTGCAAATTGATGGTCTGTGTACTTGGAACACCGTGAATAAATCAGCCCAATAAAAAATGGTCACCTGGCCTATTTTTTTACCATCCTGCTGGTCTTTATTTTCTGAACACACATAAAAGTTCACAGATATTTACAAACAAACGAACAAATAGAACCTGCTGATGTTTGCTTGTGCATCAATGCAGTAATGCTGTAGAGCTGGCTTTCTCTCTTTAAATGAAGACTTTCGCAAATGTCTCATTTTCCACTTTATTTAACATCAGTTCATGTTGCATTAAATTCTCCTGAACTGAACTGTAACTTGCGAATTACCCCACTGCAGAGATTTATGCATAGGAGGGGATAACCCCATTTCCATGCTAAAGTTGCCTTCACATCCCAGATGATTTGCTCTTGCATACCAATGTTCCACACATGACAGAGCAGAGTCTGCAGGAGCTGAGTCAGTGGTGTTGTGTGCCTCCGGTCAATCCATGCTTTCTTTAACAGGAATAACATTTGAACTCTTCAAAGCTTGTAGAGATTCCACCCCTGGGAGATTCCTTTTGAAACTGTCAAATGCGAGGGTAGACAGGCTGGCTTCGGAGACAACTGTTGGCTCGGCTTTATCAGAGGCAAGGGACATGGACACTGGCTTTTCTTGTACTGAATTTCAGTCGAACAAATATTTCCATGCTGTTCCTACAATTACCTTATTATATGGTTTTCACATGATGCTTTGTGAATACAGTCATTACAAAATTATACCAACTTGGAGCCAACTCAAGGTCAGACTTTGGACCCTGATTCACTTCAGCGGGTTTTGGAACAGGACTTGCCAGTTAGAAGGCTTAAGTACTATCTGAGCATTGGAGTTTGTCTAGGTATGGAAATTTGTGGGCCAGTGACTGTAATTAGAGTTAGTTGCTACTCTAGAGACACTTATGGGCATACATTGTGTGTACTATGAAGATCCTTCTTTCCCGTTCTCACAGTTTGTGTTCGTTAAGGGTAGATCACAACAATAGTCGTTCAGCTTCCTTTGTGTTATATTTTTTACCTTTCCCAGCTCTCACAAACAGTGGTTTGAAAAGGTGTAGCGACCACGGTTGTTTCTTATTCCTGGAAGAGGTAAGAGGAAAGCTGCTACCAGTCTGATGAAGGCCAATTCACCACCCGATACAGTGTGGCAGTTCACAAAATGCGACATTCATCCTAATGATGCATTTCTATGAGCTTATTTTTCTCTGAGATAAAGATGACACACATGCCATTATCCACTTCTGGACTCACTGCAATACCCTGGGGGCTCCAGGCACCCCATAAAATCTCTGACTGGGGACGGGGAGCAGCAAATGGCGCCACACCAGCAAAGCCCAGAGTGTGTGCCTGGCCCACCCACTGTTCCCAGGCCACCAGGGCACAATGCCAGAGACGATTAATCCAATTAATCCTTGCAAGTATTGTTAAGCTTACCAGATCTCCAACCGGGACAGAGTACTAGACCTTTAGGAGAAGGAATGTGGGCAGGTGTAGCTTGTTAAACCTTAGAGCACAATCCTAGGCATGTCTACTCAGAAGCAAGCCTCATTGTGTTCAGTGGGGCTTGCTTCTGAGTAGACATGCCTAGGATTGTGCTCTAGGACTTAACAAGCTACACCTGCCCACATTCCTCCTCCTAAAGGTCTAGCACTTTGTCCCGGTTGGGGATCTGGTAAGCCTAAGTATTGTACACGGTACACGCTGAGTCTCAAGGGAGGGGCCACACCCTAGCACGGGGCCCAATTGGGAGCAATTGGTCCAATTGGCTTAAAGCTGGCCCTGTTCTCATGCTTTCCTCTTCAAAACTGGACAAGACACTGTGCAGTGCCGGCTAAGCAGTGTCACAAAGCCCTCTTTCCGTTCCCCACTGGAAAGCACCTTGGTTCCCTTGCCTTGCTTTCTGTTTCTCTCTTTCGTACCACCAGAACCTGTTGCCTTGAAGCTCCTGCAGGAGCTAGTGAAATCTAGACTATCTAGCTTGATGGTTCCTGCACCACGTTCCCCAAAAACCCACATAGCCATTACAGGAGAGGTATACTTGGCTGCAAAGCCTGTTCTACTCCATCTTCCCCTCCAAGCCATTCGCAGCCTATTGGTAAGGTGGTCAAGCATTTTCCCCCATGGTTTGTCAATTCCTCTGTCTCCTTAACCGTCTTCTCAAATCTATGTGTATGTTTTTTTTCACTAGCTCTGTCCTTTCATTTGTGGGAACCCAGAGTCCTTCCTCCAAGCTCCCTTTATATGACCCCCCCCTCGAACCAATATAGCAGGACCTGAGAGCATCACCACTCTGTGCCTTTGTCTACATAGGAACAAAAACGGTCCCATCTCAGAGGGATTGGTATATTGTTTAAGCGTGCTATATGTGGATGGCTTTTGACTGAATTAATTAGGTCTATGTCACTCTACGTGACCTGTCTCTAAATTTACAGAAACCCCTGCCACAGACACATCTGTTTCTCATTTCCTTTTAGCTTATTCTCCTGCTTCCCTTGTCTTCCCCTTGTGCATTCTGAATCCTTATTCCCCTCTCTATTCCTCCTGTCTCCTGGGTAATTGCCCCATTTCCATAGATGCTAATGTCTCTCCGTCTACATCCTATTTTTCTTTCGTCTCTTTTCCCCTCCTCCACTTTGGGTGTCCATGCTCCCCTCCCCTTTCAGGAAATTAGGCTGTTTCATTTAGTCTAACCAGCAACTGAGTTATTTTATTGCATTTTCTCTTGTTTTCCCCCTCGTTCTGGTTAAACATTTATCTTCACAATGAATGTTAGTGTGTTGCACCTACTGTAAGTCTTTGTCTCTCTCATTCTTGGCGAATGCCAGTTCTCATTGGGGTGTGTTACAAGCCAATAGCCCCAGAACCTATGCATGTGTTAGTTCCCCCATGTGTGCGTGTTATTATGCGTGTCTTGGAGCACATTAAGCTCTCCCATACTGGAGATAGAATAAGCTCCTCTCCCTTCAAATCTGATAGTAGGTGGTCCTATTGCAAAATGCCTATATAATTATCTTTGTGGCACAGCCAGTATGTTTAGGGGGTTCAAAGCTTGTCTACAGAGGTGTGTGTGTGTGTTTCCATACTGAAGATTTTTTTAATTTTACTCTTAAAATTGGGAATGCAACAATGAGCTGTTCTAAGATGTGTTTTATTTGCTGTTACTCCCTGTTACTTGTAATCTGAGGCGTGTATCCTAAATTTCTACTTTGTGAACAGAAGGCATTTTTGTTCATATGGGGAGGGGTTTCTGCCAATCTCCATTTAACTCTGTAGCCCACTGAACTCCATTTGGTCTTGTTCAAACAACCTTGTTCCACCTTCTCCTAGAGAAAAAATTTGGTGGCACGCTTGCACATGCAGTCGTTGGGACACAACCCTCAGTGGCAAACCTGGGTTTGTTGTTCTACTCTCCTCTCTCTCTCTCTCTCTCTCTCTCTCTCTCTGTGTGTGTGTGTGTGTGTGTGTGTGTGTGTGTGTGTGAAATAGCCGTCATTTTACAATGATGGGATTAGCAAACACTCATTTCTACAGAGTCATAGATGGTAAGTTCTGAAGGTAAAGTCTGCATTGCCATTATATATTTCAGGGCCAATGACTGGGAGAGATGTAAACCTTGAATTATAGCTTTCATTGTATAATCTCTCTGAGTGATAGAAATTACTGTACACAACATACCAATAAATAAGGTTTATTTTTTTTAAAAAAAAGAGCAAAAGAAACATCCTGAATACTTTGTTTTACTGAAAACTTCCTCCAATGCTTCTTTTGCTTTAGTTAATCAAATTCTTCTATTGCTGCACTGGGAATTCAAAGCATTTTTGTAACTTCCTGTCTAAGTCCCAAAGGTTTAAACGTTATTTCATAATTAGCCTTTACAATTACTCCATATGTTTGAAAAGGAGGGGAAAAAGAAGGAAAGTCACTTTTCTTTCCTTTTACACATGCAGAATTATTGTTTCTGTCTGGGGACTAGAAGAAAATGTATGCGGGTATTTGAGAGAGAAAGAGTAAGTGTTGATCTGTTCAATTTTTTTGTCTCCTGCCACTTACACAAGAAATGTCGACACTGTGCATGAGTGGAAGCCTCTTTAGGCACATGCTGGAATGGAGACAGAATGAAAGCAGCATGGTGGACCACTTGGCAGTAACATGCCGCTCTTCACGTTTGGCTCATTCAAGGCTTGCCTAGCCTTGAGCAAAGCACCATGGGAAAGAATGCTATGCTTCCCTAAGGGTGGGCATTTTCCCCTTCAGGCAGATCAAAATGGGGAGTTCCCTGCTTTGCTCTGCAGCAGGGTGCCTGGGCCATGGCTTCTGTATAACAGAAGATGGCTGCCCCCTTGACCAACGGCTATACCCTGTTGGGCCTAGGAGTATTTGAGGTTAATGGTGGTAGTAGAATTATTTCTGAGTTAGAGAGTGTGACTGTCAGCACACGGGTCCCTTCACCTCAAGCTTTCCCTTTTATGTGTTCCTCGCAGCCTCTTTAGACACACGTATCTCTTGTCAGAGATTGAAAGGGGGGGAGTTTTTTGTGAGAGTATAGTATACATACTGATATTACTAAAGAGAATAGGGACTGATGGTTGCAGAAAAGATGAGAAGGAGCAAGTGTTTCAGGAGGAAACTTCAGTCTGAATCTCTGGCTACAGTATTTGGTAGGTTTCAGCCTTGAGGAATGGATGCTCTAGAGTGGGCCCATTTTCTGTTGAGTGCATGGGGCCTGTAGTTTCTTATGTTGAATTTAGGAAGGATAGTAAACTAAAAGTTCCATGCATTCTGTGAGAAAATGACATTTCTAAGTCTGTTCATGACCATCCAGGCCTTAAGGATGAGACCTGCAAGACCTTTATTATATCCAGTGACCCCCTCCACGCAAACAGACCAAAGGCATAAATTACCGCTGCAGCACCCCAGGGCAGTGAAGTAAATTACTGCTGCAGCACCCCAGGGCATATGATGGACATATGTCGTTACATATGTCATGATGTCACTTTTGGGAGGGAGGCACTTGCGGTGGCTGTGGCCGCCCTCCACGATCGGGCCATGACTGCCTCTTCTTCGCAACCTCCTCAGCGCATGCTAAAGAGGCGGTTGCGAGGAGGAGGCACCTGTGATGGAGCCTGAGGGGTGCACCTCAATTGCATCCCCCTTGGAAGAGTGCCTGGGGCAGGTGCCCCTCAGGCTCCACCAAAGTTACACCCCTGCTCCCCACCATCACTCCTCCCCTTCATGGGAGTAATTTTGCTTGAAAAAACAGAGGGGACTGGCAGGAAAGGCTGACTGGTGGCAGGGTCAGAGAAACCATTGTGGAACTTGAGGGGGTTAGAGCTTGCTTCACAATGGGCCTTGGACAGGAGAACTTTGTATTTCAAAAACCTCAATGTACAAAATTTGCCTCTTGGTAACCTAGGTCCATTCAATATCTCTCAGCCTAACGACATCACAAGGTTCTTATGAGGAGAAAAGGGGGGAATAATGTGCCATGAGGTCCTTGGAGGAAGAACAGGATAGAAATTTGAAAATACCGTATTGGTCTGAGTATAAGACTCACTTTTTTCTCCTAATTTAAGTTTTTAAACTAGGGGTGCGTCTTATAATCAGGCTGTTGCAATTTAATGCCAGTGATTTAATTAATTTTGTTTAATAGCACCAAACTTTAAGGGTGCGTCTTATAATCAGGTGTGTCTTATACTCGGGACAATACGGTAATAAATAGTAACCTAGGACATGTATTTGTGGCTTGGTGGCTGGCAAATAGAGTACGAAGATGACCAACCTCTCCAGTTTCTGCAATGTGGACCTGGTCTAAATGCTACACACACTTTGGGGTGAGCTGATTCACATGGTATTTGAGTTTGTTTTATCTCACAAGCATTATCATATGTGATTCCACCTCAAGAATCCATCGTAATGACTCATTTCCATGACTTTTGTGACAGCATGTGTCTGCAGAACAGGCATTCCACTGGTGCGTCTTTTAGGCAAGATTGTGCCAACAATTTTCTCCTCTGAATCTTTTTAAAATAGAAGCAAACTCTGTAATAATTTTCCAGCAACATTTATCAAGGAAAATACAATAGCAGAATGTATAGGACTGAGGTTTTGCTTTTACTGTTTTGGTTAATAGTAAAAAAAAAAAAAAAAGTAGATTTTATCCTCACAATGTCCTCACTATGTAATAGTATATTTCCCAAATCTTTTGCTTAGGAGAAAGTTAGCTAGAGCTCAGTCTGCCGCCAAACTCATCGCAGGGACACAGTTTACTGAGTGGCAGACAGGAACATGGGAATCAAACGGTTAATTTCTGCCTTTGGCACTGAAAAAAGGAAAATACAGGCAAGCAAGGAAAAATATTAGTCTATGTCTTTTGAAAGCCTCTGAAAAGATTTGTCTGAAGCGTGTATTTTAATGGGAGCCACACAGGTGTTTTCAGCGCTGTTGAGAGCCCGCGAGCAGGCCTGGGGGCAAACCCAGGAATATAGCATAATGTAACAAGAAGCAGTCCTCCACCACTCGGCATGCTTCAGTAGGAAAATGCAAATGAACTCATTTCCTCTTTTGAGGAGGACTTTAGATAAGGGGTCCTGGGGCAAAGTAACCCCTTCCACATTCCTTCTTCCATCAACCATGCTCCTGGTTTGCCTGTAATGTGCTGTGGGGGTAACAGTGTGCATTGAGATGAGGGAGCAGATGCATAATAATGAGTTGGGGGTGTAAGAAACCAGAGGTGTGTGTGTGCTTGTGTGCAAAAAAAGGGAGTTGGGCTTCTTGCTAATTCTAAGCATGTTGAGAGTCAGGTTGTCTGAAAGACTTGTTAGGTGCCGATGATTGTACAGTGTTCTCTCTCTCTCTCTCTCTCTGACAATATCCCTGCATGCATATACTCTATTGAATTACTCTCAATTGAAAATCACTGAAACCTGAAAATAAGCCCCCCCCCCAACCCCGCATGAAGGTTCCCTACATTTCCTGAATGTATAGAGTCGGGCTTATCATCGTCCAAGAATGTCTGCTTCGTGGTTTGCGTTTCTGATTTTTAGAGGTTACCATTTCACAGTTGTGAATGCTAGTTTTACTGCTTATTTGCAAGACTCTCAGCAGATTGAGCACACTGCCACAAATTTTTATTCCCACAATCTGGATGCTTTTGATTCCTCAGCCGTCTTTCCTTGCTCAAAGGTCGTTCTCCCTGCAGAGCTGCCGACTGCTTAATTCAATGAAGCTAAAGGTGGATTCAGACCCTCCGACATTAGGACCATCTCCAACATAGCCATCACACAACTGAAGGTAGCAGATTCAGGACCACCTTCCAACCCACTACAGGCTTCATATCAAACGTGACGCAGAAATGATCATTAATAGTAATAAGGATTTTACCTTACTACAGTATATCTTACTATATTACTATAATTATAGTAATTATCTTACTATAATTATAGTATAGTCATTGTCTTTCAAATAATTAGGCATTTGATCCACTGTAACTAGGCTTACCATATCCAAAGGGGGACAGGGTGCCTACACCTTTAACCATTGTAAAAAGAGGGAATTTGGGCAGGTGCCGCTTGTTGCACCCTTCCATTATGAGCTGCACCTGCCCAAGTTCCCTCTTTTTACAGTGGTTAAAGGTGTAGGCACCCTGTCCCCCTTTTGGATATGGTAAGCCTAACTGTAACTATAGGCTGGTAGAGCAAGTGCTCCGCCGGCCTAAGGTTTCACGAAAGTGCCGTAAAGCACTTTCATGGCACCTCAGGTGTAAGTGGCATCGGTGCCAAGTCCAGCGCCGCTCACACCGCCTTTGCCCGACACAGGTAAGTGCTGCGCCAGGTGGTGGGGAAGGGGACCATTGGCTGGTCAGGCCTGGGAGCGGGCAGGGATATCGGCGCTGGGCTGCGCTGGTATTCAATCCCCCCCTTTCCAGGCCTGGCCTGTCTGCCTTTGCATCGATTAATCGATCAATTAATTGATTGTATTTGCATAGGACCAAAACATATAGGTGCAGTTTGACATATTGAAGGACATATGGGAGATTTAACATTTAGTAAATAAAATCTATCCCTCAATGTTATAAGGCAATAACCCATTAATCCAGTGGGCAGCCCAATCCACCCTAACTCCCCACACAGCGATCCAGCAGTGCTAATGTGGCATCTGCTGCATCCTGTGGGGGGGGGTGTTTTGGCATCTGGAGGCCTCCTTGGGTAAGGGAACATTTGCCCCAGGGTAAGCCCCTGCCAGTCCAGTGGGTCAACTTGGACCTGCACCAGTGATATCGCTGGCGCAGGTCTGGGTGGATCCGTGAGGACGGATCAAGCCCAGGAAGGGGGCTTGGATTGAGTGGATGCTGCTGCCAACGGACCTGCCTCCTTCCTGGTCTCAATCCACCCCCCTCCCTGCTCCCATCACTGCCCCGTTCTACCCCCCCCCCCTTGTCTCCCTCCCACATCCTGCATGATCTTACCTGGGGCAGCGGTGGGCGTCTGGAGTCCACTGCCGTGTGGAGCCAGCTTCTCGCCAATTCTGGAGGTGGCCAGTCTGCGATCTCTGGTGTGTCGCCTTTTGCAATAGCTGGAAAATGCCTAGTGCTGCCAGAACACTTGTTCCAGTGGCGCTAAGCACTGTTAGGGTTGCGCCCCAAGGCTTGCAGCCCTAGTGTTCACATGGCATTTACTGTAACTACATCCTACTGACTGTGAGATCTGATGGCTGTTTCCAGATCCCTCTACTCTAAATGGTTATTGAAAACATGGCTTTGGGCACAAGTGGTAGGATGTGATGCTGGATACAACTCGTATACTATTGAATGATTGCTTCAAATTAAAATGTAACCATGGCCTTTCCAGGAGAGTGCACAATGCATCCATATCCTTTTTCTTAATAAATAACAACATTAACATACACAATGACTAGGAAGGCATTCAGATAGAGCCAAGACACACATCTGAGCACATACTATATAAAATGTAAATCTCCCAACACAAATAATAAGTGATTAATCAGACCAACCACACTGGTGCCTTAAATAGAAGTGACAGCAAAGAAATGTTATTGCATATTCCCCAAATCCCTAAAACATTTCCACTATTTCTCAAATCCATTTACATTCACATTTCCATGCTTCAATATGGATATACTGTATAGTGATCTTGTTTCATATAAGGTCCCACAATTTAATATACTATTTTTCAAAGACAGAATTTCTGCAAACTTCCAAGATTTTGCATACAATATCCTGGCTTCAATTATCTTGACTATGTATCCATATCATCACTACTTGGTTTGTACTTACGCAGGCTTCTGGAGGCACAGTGCCCACAATGCTGGCTGCCTTAACAGAGAGGCCTAGAGTCCAGAATTAATTGTTCCATTCTATTATTCTGCTCTGGTGGGACTTCACTTGGAATACCGAATCCAATTTTAGGCACCACATTTTAAGAAGGACACTGATAAGCTGGAACAGATTCAGAGGAGGACATCAAAGATGGTGAAGGGTCTGAAAACAAAATCCCATGAGGAAAGGTTAAAAGAACTTGGTATGTTTAGCCTGGAGTAGAAAAGGTTAAGGAGAGATATAACTGTCTTCAAGTATCTGAAGGGCTGTCACGCAGAAGAAGGGGAAGACATTCTCTGGGACTCCTGATTTACAGCCCAATCCTGTCCAGCAGGACATGGCAGTGCAAATAAGGCACCCACCGTAGCCTGTGCAGGATAGGGCCTGCACTGGCACAGCTGGAGGCCTCCTCAGGGTATAGAGCCATTTGTCTTTTTACCCTGAGTAGAGCCCCAGCTGCCCCAATGTGTCTTCCTGAATTTGCGCCAGATATTTTGCTGGTGCACATTCAAACAGGCCATGTAACACTGGCCAGGCCTGGGAGGGGGGGGGTAGAATTCGGTGGAGGAGGCCTCTGATGATCTCTCCCCCAGCCTGGGCCCGGCTGACCAATCCCCCCCGGAATGCCCTGTTCTACACACCTACGCCGCCCGGCGGAGAACTCACCTTCCTCAGCAGGTGCAGCTCCGTATCTGTGGTGAGTGGAGTGCCAGTGCTGCCTACTTACCAGGTGCTGCAAACGTGCTTTATGGCACATTTGCAACACCCTAGACCGGCGAAGCAATTGCTCCGCCAGTCTATTTCTAGACAGAATCGTGCTGTTAAGGTACACATTAAGAGAAGTTCCTAATTGTAACAGCTGTCTGGCACTGGAGCAGTCTATCTCATGCAATAGTAGGCCCTCCCTTGTTGGCGGTTTTCAAGCAGAGGCTGGACAGCCACCTGACTGAGATGCTGTAGCCGTTGCCTGCACTGACTTGGTGGCTGGTCTAAATGACCTCCAGAGTGCCTTCCAACTCTCACATTCTATGATCCTATGAGCAGACTGGGTCCTTTTCCCAACTTGCCTTCTGTTTAGCAGTGGAGGCTGGTAAGTGCACTTGTCCTCTTTTGTTTGGCTACTGCTTGATCAGCCTGGAAGATGAGTATGGAACCCCTTTACAGTACACACACCACAATACAACATTAAAGACTTCATTTGGCAACAGGATTAAGAAGTCCAGAAACTACTAAATCAGATTGGTAAAGCCACTTCTGAAAAGGAATGAGACAAACCAGAGGCAGAGCTAGGAATAAAATTGTGCTGCCTATAGCCCCGGTGCACTCGTTTCCTCGTTGAACCTCATTGCCTTTATTGCATGAGGGGGTGTGCTATTTTTGTCTACATGCCATATTCCTTTTGATGAAGTCCTTGCTTCATTCCCAGCTGTGGCCAGTAGTAGTCAAGCACCAGGAGGAAGGAAACCAATCGCAGGATGAAGGCGCAAGATGAAGTGGGTGGGAATGGTCCCGCAACAATTATTTCCCTTCCTCATTGTTCTCCTCCCCAAGTCGCCTATGCAGTCATTTAAATTGAAATCTCTAACCCTCAGACCAGAACCTAACTTCACAGCCTTACTTGGTATGTAAAAATATTCCATTTAAATCAGCAGTAAAGCTAACATGAAAGTGCCAATAAATAATATATGCAAAGAGTTTTTTTTATCAATATATAAAGAAAATGTGGAGTTGTGAAGCTGTTGAAAACAAGCATTAGGAGATGTAATGAAGCAGGAATTAGAACAGCACAGTTCCTCTGGCCATTATAAATGAGAACACCGGGTACCTTGAGAACAGGAAAACTGATGAGTACAGTCTGTTCAGGAGAGAAGGAGGGAAATTTCCCCCAGGAACACATTTCAAATTACTTATTTATGAACTGATGAACTGGGAGACCACCTATCGAGAGACAGGAGCATGCAGTCTGCTGCAGACAGCTACAGAACTCCCAACTAATTGTGCTGCTGTTTTCTGTTATAACTCCTGCTATCCAGCTGGGCTTTGGAGGCAGGAAATTTAGGCACAAAGTCAACGTCGCACTTTCCCTCCTCCTTGCTGGCATAAATATGTACATGTATGTTTTAATCTGGCGGAAACATTGGGCAACGGCCCGGGAAACAGCTGCTGCCTTTGTCTTACAAAGTGTAAGGGAGTGACAGGGTGTTGCCATGGGTGTGGAGCAGGAAGAGGAGGAGAACTTTCAAAACTGGTCACACCAGTACAGAATTGCCCCAAACATTCACTGCAAAAGTCAAGGCAGAGGCTCTGAAATGTTGGATAATAACCCAAAGCAAAATGCGTAAATGTGAAGATGTCTTCCAGTCTCACGTAAAATATATCCCTCATTGGTGGGTGTAGAATTTGATGGTGGCTCCTACACATTTACAATTTGACTGAAGATTCGTCAAGTTACAAGTCAAGCCTAAGCAGGTCTACTCAGAAGTAAGCGCTGTTGAGTTCAGTGGATCTTAATCTCTGGTAAGGGTGTATAAGATTGAAGCCTTCATTACCACTGTGATGATAGCTTGAGTTTAGAAACACTCCCTTACATGATATTACTCTAGGGCAGTGGTTCTCAAACTGGTGGGTTGCGACCCACCAGGAGAACCACTGTTACTTGTTGGCCCCTTAAGGGCAGGGACAGTGGCGGCAGTGGCTGCAGTGATCCCAGGGATCACTCCGCCGGCGGGGGGAAAAGTGGTCTTACTTACCCCACCGGGGGTCCTGATGGCTTCTGGAGGGTGCGGGGAGGCCTGCAAACCCCTCTGCTAGCCTCCCTGAGCTTTAGATCACTGCTGTCCCCACCCCTGCAAAGACTCAAAATTCTCCCCTCCTCACGGGGAGAACTTTGAGAACCACTGCTCTTGGGTGATAGGAATTTCAAAGCTTATTCCAAAACTGAAAGTTACTGAGCCTGTTGTTATACTGCAACCAATTATTTTCATTTATTAAAAGTCTTTTTCATTCATAAATACTTGTACTTAATAAACCCAACAATTATGATGATGATGATGATGATGATGATCTTTTGTTTTGTTTATTTATAGGAAAAACCTCACAACAATGTTCAGAAGTTCCTTCTCTCTATTATCGAAATGACCCAGGCTAACCATAAACTAATGAGTCTATCAGAGACTTCCAAAGTCAGAACATGAACTAGAAACCTCATGGATGAGACTGGCACGTGACACCTAACTTGTGTGCTCAGATCTCAGAAACCTCTTTAAGTACATTAGGAAACAAAAGTGTGCAACTTCAGACCCTGCAATTGGCTGCTGGTTTGGTCAGGCCTGGTATCAATACCAGAAGCGTGACCTTCCAGTGTTGCCTAGTCAACAGAGCAGTACATTCCCAGCAGGAGTGGTGTCAGAGGTTGACCAAGTTGGGCACTGGTTGAGGGCCCATGCCTAGTCAAGATGACTCCTGAACCCTCAGTAGTGCTGGCTGTAATAATATTTAATGCCCAGTTGTTGTTGGTGGGTGCTATGGGGTATGGTGGTGGGGCGCTAAAGGGTCCCCAGTGCAGGGTATCCCTCGAGGGCACCAAGCAACTTGGTACTGGGACTGCCTTCTGGGGCATGTATTCATTTTGGAATGAGTGGGAAAATGAACCAGATTAGGCCCATTTGGTCTAATTTTCATTTTTCATTTAATCAATGCCTAAGGGTCCAAGTGAACAACATTTATATTGTGCTGTGTCAGAGCGGCAGGCTTTTTACTTTTTGAAAAACTGTTTTGAAAATGTAAAAGGACCACCAGAGCTGCTCCAAGTTACTACCTCCCGGGAGCCACCATTTTTTCCCCATAATACCCTGGACATTGCATTTGTCTAGGGCATTGTGGGAACCTTGTAGTGACTGCTATATTTTCCCAGCGACGTTGCAACACCTGCGTATGGGGGGGGGCATACAAAGTGCTGCTCCCCGTGACATCACCAACTGATGTGCTGCTGCTGCTGCAAAAGGCTTCCAAGGTGCAGGGTGGGTGGGCCAAACTACTCGCCTGTTTCTTCGCCTTCACCTTCGTCGCCCTCCCGCCCGATGTTCCTGCTGCCGCTGATACAGTGCAGTTGTCCTCCCCTGCTTGGTGCCCAGGGAGGACCACTCCCAGGCGACCCGACACTTCTGTACCTTGGATTGATGCAACATATTGCTGTAGTTATGCACTGAAAGGATCCATCCAAGTAGACATATTTAATCTTGGCCAACATTTCCACAGGAAATTGAACGTCCATTACATCTCCTCTGGCTATAAATAAGGAAGCAATTGCATTTTTTTTACACAAAGATGGAACAATAAGAGCCTAGGATGTCTTCTGCATTTGTAAATCAGTCTCAAAAAGGACAGCATATAATACTCTTTTTCTAGATATCTTGGTGGTGAGTATAAATTAACTGTGGCTAATTGCAGAGAGCACATACCTTTGATGACACAGGGGTGTGAATTGGGGCACAAAATAGTCAACCCTCACCTAAGAACAAGTTCCTCATTTGTTATCAATTCAGAATGATTTCCAAAAGCAATCCCATAGTCTCCAATGATATCTGTCTGACAACTACTTAATCTCACTGAGAACTGGTGTTAAACGACCTGTCATCAATACTGCTTCATGGTGCTGTATCTTGAAAGGAGGGGAGTGGGGGGGCAGGAAGGAAAGAGAGAATGCTAGAGTGAAACATCCATGGGCTTCAATCATTTGGAAGAAATTATAACATTTTTAGAAGACTGTCTGCTGATAACATTTACTACACTGAACGGAAAATGACAGTTACCATGTAGACAGGGTGGCACAATGCAAACTGCCAGGTAGTAGCAGATTCTATACCACTTTTGGGCTGTTGAGCTATCAAATTAATGTCAAAGTAATTGTCACTTGTGAATATAACTGCCAGCATAACCAAATTTGGAATTTTTTAAAACGCCCTGCAATTGATCAGACTCACAAACTATTCTATTCTGCTCATTTTTTAAAAGTTTCACCAAGTCCATTAAATATTCCTTTCTACACAGTGAAATTGTTTCTTTAGGAGGAATAGGTAGCTTGATGACTTGATTAAAGGGCCCAGTCCTATCCCCCACCAGCACTGCTGACAGAGCGTTATGGGGGGGGGGTGCAACCAGACCTCCCAGGAGAGGTAAGCAAATGTTTTTCTTACTTTTATCCCTGTAGTCAGTGCCATTACAAAAGGGCTACATGGCATCCATGACAAACCTTATGTGGATTGGGTGTCTTCATATCTGGAGTTCCTCAGGAACAAAGTATTCAGCTAAGCTAGGAAAATATCCTCCAATTGGGCAACCAAACTCACCTGGTTAGGTAAAGGCAGTGGCGTCACTCTAGGATGGAGCTCTAAGTTCCGTCCCGCTCTGAACCCTTCCTTACTCCTCAGCATGAGGCGCGAGAGGGCAGGGCCGCCTCATCTCAGGGTGTAAGGAAGGGTTCAGAGCGGGGCGGAACTTAGAGCTCCGCCCCACCTAGAGCGACGCCACTGGGTAAAGGGGTGGAATGTGATACCCAGATTGCCTTAACTCATCCAGGGCGCAATCCTGTAAAAAAGGCCGGTGAGAGAATGAGTGTTCCGTTGATGGAAAATGTTGCGAACATGCCGTAAAGCCCAGGCCGTAAAGGGAGGCCGGCACAAGACTGACCTCCCTCATTCCGGCACCAAATCTCCATGCAGACGGCGGTGGAAGGTAAACGCTCCGTTGCTGGCCACGTGGGCGGTCCGGCCAGGCGAGTGAGGGCGGCCATTGGCCTAGCCGGCCTGGGAGGGGGCGGGGGATGGTGTAGGACATATCCCCGTCCCCATTGGGCCGGCTACGCCGTTACATGGCCTCCTCTACTTTCGCCAGCTATTTAGCTGGCGGAAATCCGAGGAGGCTGATAGGGCCTGCCCGGGTTTACACTTGGGGAAGGGGACAACTGTCCCCTTCCTCGAGTAGACCTCTGGCCCACCGGTTGATGGGCAGCCCGTGCACAGGATCCAGCGGGCGGCCCTGGGCCACCGGCCGGATCCTTAGTCAGGATTGCGCTGCCCATCAGATTACCCTATGATAGCATCAACCCGAGATTTTTTTAAGCTTGCACACACAGCTTTTTGGGCTGATTGCTTGTGACTTGATATAAGGCAGCTTCATATTCTCCAAGACCAAGGCCTAAATGCTAAATAAGGTTGCCACCATTTTTCTTGGACCTGCTAAATTTCTTTGTGTCAGGCTAAGTGCTGGGAGAAATGTTAACTAGCATATGTCAAAATAACCCTGCTTCTGAATGTCAACATGTTTCCCTCCAGAGATTCCCATTCCTTTCCTGAAAGCAGTGCCTGCAGAGACACTACCTGGTATCATACTGCCTGGTATCTAGCCTTCAGTATTCAATATTGCATTTGGAAATACTTGAACAATACTGATTCAATATTGCATTTGGAAATACTTGAACAGGCCAAGCAAAACAGCCCAAGTTGACCCACCTTACCCTGCTGTAGGCAGTCATTTCAGGTTGAATCCAAACTGGCAGCCCAATCCTGCCTAACTATCCGGCGGGCACCATATGACCCTATCCCCATTTCCCAGGGTCTACTCAGTCACCTCGGGTTACACCGGTGTAATGCAGGGAGGTCTCAATGGGCCTCCTCGGATTTCCGCCAGCTATTCAACTGGCTCAAGTCCGAGGAGGCCGGGAAGGGGACGGGGATATGGTGGCCACCATCCCCTGGGACGGATCCGTCACCCCCCGTCCTCCCTCGCTGTCCGGATTGCCCCCGCCAGGGGGTCTCTTGCCTCCTCTGGCGGCTCTCATTTGAAGAAGGTAGCATCATAATTAGGACATTCCATCACAATGGAGGTCAAAGTATTGTATGCTGTTTTTTTTAAGTGAAATAACTTCAGTTTTAGTGCCACCGATATGCCTTTTGCAGCTAGAGGTGTTGCTTGTTGTTCAGAGACCAGGTTGGATGGTCAGCTAGTATGTCACTGACTTCAGAGCTCTAACTTCCTAAAAATATCAGGGCTCATTCATGTACTGAACATGCATTTGTGATGTTTGTGTGAAGACATGCCTGTGTTCGCTCATGAATGATAGGTGTTATGAATATTTGGGAACAAAGAGTGGTACTGTGCTAGCCAAACAATGAACTCATTACTATCTGCTTGTCCCACCACCAGAAGTCATCCAGAGGTAGCTGTTCTATCTGCCACAAGCTGCCACTAAATAGCGAACGGGAGATCCATGTCATTAGGTCAAAAACAGAAACGTGGAATGAAAAACAGTTGCCTCCTGACTGGTAGCAGTGATGACAGTTTTAAAAGCACCCAGAGACTTGAAAAACAACAACAACGTGGCTAACCATTTGAGAAATGGTATTTTGTATGGTAGGATCCAGACTGTTTAGGAAAAATAAAGAGCATCTGCTGCTTATTTTGATAATTAACCTTTCTGAGTGCCCAATAAAGTTCCAGTCCTGTGGTTCTGAAAGTTAGGAGACTGGCCTGGAATCCGGGAAACTGAAGTATCATTGCCTGCTTCCACACCAGCTTCATAAGTGACCTGGGCAAATGCCCCTGTCTATAAGACAATTACAGTAGCAGTGGAAGCAGTGGCGTCTCTGTAGGTGGGGCGGAACGCTAAGGGAGTCTCCTGCACGTTGCCTTTGCCCCACTGAATGGCTCCAAAGGTGAGGGGGCTGGGCCGCCTCGTGCAGGAGAGTAATGGAGGTAAGCGTGGTGCGGAACTTAGCATTCCACCCCACCTACAGCGATGCTACTGAGAGGAAGTATGATGAGTTCAGGAAAGAAGGCTGTAATGGCTGTTCAAACATGCTAGGGTGCCTCATTGATACCCTTATCAACTGGTGCAAATCACAATACCACACTGCAATATTTGTCAGTCAAAATGCTTTATATATCCTATGCCTGCTGCTTTTTTCTCTTCAGCAGAGTTTCAAAAGGTGCACAAATGTGTGGGCAGCTTCTAAATGCTGGAAAATATGTTTGCTGAGCTCCAAATGATTCCTAGTGAAATCAATAGAAAGATTGCAACTGATTTCAGTAGGACCTGAGTCTGGCCATCTTCAATCTGAGAAATGCTGTATCAACCCCAAGTGAATAGTAGATGAATTCCACCAGGGGGGAAAGAACACAATGTGGTGCGATATATAAAATGAATGTCAATTGGTGAATCAATTAATTGATAGTTTGCTTGGTGACACAATGGATGGGTGGATGGGGGTGGATGGAATAATTGATCCCCCAATCTTTTATGGACTATAAAACCCCGCTTGCAAATCTGGAAATCTCCTCAGAAAACTGCAGCCCAACAAGAATTCTACATTTCTAAATTTATCTGGCAAGGGAAGAAACCAAGAGTGAAATATAAGATCCTTCAAGATGCAAAGGAGAGAGGATTAGGACTACCGGATTTGAAAGTATATTATGCAGCATGTTGTTTTGTATGGTTGAAAGAGTGGATGTATTTACAAAATAGAAGATTACTGGAGTTAGAAGGCTCTGACCTGAGATTTGGTTGGCGTGGGTATTTGTGGTACGATAAAGTGAAAGCAAATTTAGAATTTAAAAATCACTATGTTAGACATGCATTATGGAGAATTTGGAACCGATATAAAATCAGGTTTTATGAGAAAATACCATTATGGGTTGCACCATATGAAGCGCACTTTGGTGGAAGCAGCATGCCAAAAGAGAAAGGACTATTATAAGAAATTTATTAATTTTTTCGCAAGGAGACTGTATAATGAAGTCAATAGAAAAATTAATGGAAGAAGATTTTAATTGTCAGTGGTTCGTATATGCTCAAATTTTGGAGAGATTTAAAGTGGACAAGAAGGCATATGGATTTGTAGAAGAAGAATCAATATTGCAGGTACAATTAAAATCTGAAGACCAGGTAATCTCAAAAATGTATAAATTGCTTTTGAAGTTCGAGACAGAAGAAGAACAGGTTAAAGAATATATGATCCAATGGGTGAAAAATGTAGGTCATGTTATTTTAATGGAGCAATGGGAACAATTATGGTTAAAACAGTTGAAATGTACGTTAAATGTTAATATTAAGGAAAATATGTATAAAATGATGTATAGATGGTATATAATCCCAAGCAAATGAGCAAAAATGTATGAGAAGGTGACGAATAGCTGTTGGAAATGTAAAAAGCAAGAGGGAACCTTTTATCATATGTAGTGGACATGCCCCCAAGCAAAGAAGTATTGGACTCGGATTCATAAACAGATAGAGTTGATTTTAAAGATTAAGGTTCAAATGAAACCGGAAACCTTTTTGTTGGGTATGGGGGATGATCATGTAGGCGAAAAATCTCAAACTTTGTTTTTATATATGATAACTGCGGTAAGAATTTTATAAGCACAATATTGGAAGAATTCGGAGAGAGAGAGAGAGAGAGAGAGAGAGAGAGAGAGAGAGAGAGAGAGAGAGAGAGGATGTGATGATATGCAGATTTAATGAATAGAATGTGGGTGTTATTTTGGCTTAGTTGGATATTATATGTAGAAAATAGTGAATAGTATGCTAGTAGGAAGTATTGCTTCGTGCTTGCTATAACTTTATGAAATACGTATTGTTTTTATGTTTTAATATATCAATAAAATATAAATATATGCCAAAAAAAAAAAAAGAATTCCAGGCCTACTCAGTTTGTAGTTGTGACTGGGAGATTGTAGTCTCCCTCATGTCTCAGTCACGTCATGGACGAGGGAATGTATTGGAGAAAAGTTATCATGTGACAATTTTTTAAAAAGCCTTTCATTGCAATTTCATTACAACTTTAAAAAAAGGCTTAAATAAAATGCTACCTAGAAAAGATTTCATTTGTTAAATTCAAATAGCATTAATTTGAATGATAACTTTTACTTATACAGCAACCCCCTATGCTTTTGTTGGTTCCAAGGAGATTTCTTGAAAGCTCTGCAGGGAGACAAGGCATTAATACATCGTTCTTGGTGCTGCTAATTACATGATTTCCCTAAACAAATGCCTCAATGACTGTCCTTCGACTTGGCCTGCATGCTGCAGGCATACAGTACTGCCATGACTCTGCTTCCTAGCATTATTAAATGTGCGCTCTTTTTAGTAACAGTTTTAATAGCATTTTAAGTTACACTCCTGGGAATTTTTTTAGCAGAAAAAAAGAGTGCTGGACAGTTTAATTTGTATATGAAAATACCCTACAGGCCAACAATACTGGGCCCATATGAATGTTGTTGTTTTTCCATACATTGTGATTGGGAGTTCCAAGAAGAACTGATTTCTATTATGAGAAAGATTTGATATGTGCATATATTTCCATGCACATATATAGTATGCTTTAGTCCTATACTTGTAGCACATGCAAAGTTGGCAATCTTGAAAAACATAATCACAAAAGCCCTGTAAGATACAATACCTTTCACTCACCATCAGCTAAAGCCCAACTAAAAAGACGTGTTTGGATCATAAGGTGACAAGCAACCCAGCCTCATCTACTGAATTCTATAGGATTTATTCCTAGGTAGGTGTGCGCATAGGATTGCACTCTCAGACATCAGTCCTATTAAGTTGCATTGGGTAAATACAGTTGGTCCTCATTATCTGTGGGGAATCCATTGCAGGATCCCCTGCGAATAACGAAATCTGCGGGTAATCAAACCCGAGCAATTCTGAGAACCCAGAAGTGCCTTTCAGAACCTTCCAGGAGGTCTTCTGAGGCCCTCCTTCCATGGGCTTGGAACCCGCGGTTAGTCAAATCTGCGGATTCTGAACCCATGGAAAAAAAGAGCCATATGTAAGTATCTTCTGCCATAGTAGGTCTATGACACAGGCATAGGCACCATGCCATGAATTGTGGCATCAGTGCTCAATTAGCATATAGCACTGGATCTACTGCTTGAAACAATCCCCTATACAACAGTACAACTACCAAGTAAGGATGCTTAGGATTAGGATGTAAAGGCTCTCCTGCACTAGTACTTTACTATACTTGGAAGCCAACTGGAGACATCTGTATTAGCATCTGACCTAAATTGCCTACATGGAAAATCTTTAAGAACCTGTGCTCATACACTATATAGAGATGGTAGTACTGTAGTATTACACCAAAACCACCTTGCTGAGGGTAAATCAGAATTTCATGGTCGCCATGACAACCATGGGATTGCTATGGTGCGCTACAGGTCCAACACATTGCACGTCTCATGTTATATTTGTTGTTCTACAATAGCCTGGAAACAGATGATCTTAGTATGAGGAGTTTGGTTTTCCATCTATGTGATAATTAGATCATTAGTTTAAAAAGAAGCAGATTCTTGCAGTTTGGAAGCTGTGGAGGCAATAGACTGATTAGGACGGCCTTGCCGCAGAAATTATAGATTAAACTGATTTCTAGACTGTCCGGGGTGGGGTTAGAGAATAATCCATTGACCTCAATAGCTGCCCTGTCAGTGATCTGGTCAATCTTTGTAATGAGAGGCTAACTTTCCCCATTGATACAACTTTTTCCAAGTAGCATCTCCCTCAGCACAGGCTTAGTCTTTGATGGGGCATAGAGTAAGGATAAAAAGAGCTATCCATGTTTTGTGACCTTGCCCATACTTCATGATAACAAACTCTAAGCTCTTAAAAGTGAAGAGAAACCCAGTGAGGGTTTTTCTTGCTCAAAATCAACAAGGAAAACCTCAAAAGATGCTTTAAAAACCTAGTCATTCAAGCACTTCTGAACTTTTGTTATGTCTCATGTGTATGCATCTCTTCACTTGGGCAGTGGTCATTTCATGTCTCCTGCATGAGACATTTTCTCCTGAAGAAGATGACAAAAAAACATTCAGTCAGGAGACATGGAATGACCCTTGTCTCTGATGAAGAGTGACATTACACTGGAAATGCACCAGGTAGAACCAGGGTTGTGGAGTGTTTCAATAAACAGAGTTTTTAAAGCACCTTCTGAGATTCACCTTGTCCTATTTGTTGGCTTTGGAAAAGAGTGTTGCTCTTTTTTTCCAGCTCTTCTTGCTCCTCGTGAGTAACCTCTAGAGATCTGACAGTCTTCTGGAATGTTTCTCTGAGGACATTTCTTCCCTCACTGCTCTTTTAAGTGTATACCTTCTCCTTTGCCCTTTATCTCAGGGAAACTTTAGAACAGTGATTTTCAGCCAGTGTGCCACGGCACATTGGTGTGCTGCAAATGGTCCGCAGGTGTGCCACAGGAGTTTAGGGGATGTGAGCCTCCCACCTTGGTGTGCCTTGTCAATGGTGTGCCTTGTCAATTGTGAAAAAAACGGATGGTGTGCCTTGACAATTTTAGCACTTTGTCAGGGTGCCGTGAGATGAAAAAGGTTGAAAATGGCTGGTTTAGAACATAAGGATTGCTTTGATGGATCACACCAAGGCCCATCTAGGCTAGCAGTCTGTCTGTAATTGATCTTCTTGGCACTCACAAGCGGGGCATGAATGTGATAGCCACAATCTGTTATTTATCCCCAGCATCTGATACTCAACAGAGTTCTAAAGCCCCTGACCATAAAGATTCCATTTTGCTATTAGGGCTAAAAGTTAAATCTGCCTTCTATGAATTTGTCCAGGTTAGGCTTCCCCAGCTATTCACTCCTCCAGACCTGATTTTCCATATGATGAGCAGGCATTTCAGCCTGTTGGGGGTGGCTGATGCTATCCCTTATTTCACAGCAAAAATTCCCGTCCCAAGAATTGATGTTTAGGCCTGGGACAACTCAACCCTTGAGCAGTCGGAAGGAAGGAAGAAGTGAATCATCGCACACTCAGTAACACAAGGCATACTGCATTGCAAAGCCTTGAGACATTGCAGATAATATCTCTTGAATATTGTTAAATTCTGAACAGCATGGTAGAATATGGATGAAGAATAAAAACAGATTGAATTTGACGAAGGCACAAGAATGGTGGGGATGTTCAAAGTGCTGTTGTGGCACGTGGGGCTCTGCTGGGGACGTTTTCTTCAAGGCAAGAATGCTAATGCACACCATTTCGTTCTTATTTGTTCAATGTTTCCCTCCTCCCCCCCCCTTGGGGGGAGGGTGGGGAAGGGAAGGCCTGTGGTCACATCAGCTCGGCTGCATGTTTACTCAGAAATGACTTCTACACTCCCTTCTGACTGTGCTGAAGATTTTCTTTCAGGTTAAACACATTTAATAGGGAAAAAAATGCAGCTCATCTTGCTTGGGCTTTTCCTTTGCAAGGAATGCTCCCGCGGTATGTATCCGTCTGAAGAAGGAGCGCAAGAAAGTGTTATGGATGTGTTGACATTTCAGTTCTGCAAAGGTTAAAAATATACAGAAGAAGACAGCAAACAAAGGTGACTATTTAATTGTTTGGCTTAACACAAAGGTAAAAAACAGAGCTATGAACTGACGAGATCCTGCATATGCATAGATATTTTCTTTTCAAAACGCCATATGATTTTTTTTAGCTATTTTTACAATTACCACACAGCGAATAACTGCATACAGTTATTTATTTATTTATTTATTTATTTATTTATTTATTTATTTACAGTATTTCTATCCCGCCTTTCTCCCCGAAGGGACCCAAAGCGGCTTACATACAAAAGACACAGTATAAAAAAATATCACATTTTAAAACAGTAAAAACAATTAATGAAAATTAATAAAAACAGTGTCTAAAAACAATTTAAAAGATCATGGCTTCAATCAGAGCAGGAGCATAAAAATAGCAGCACCCCCACCTGTACCAGCGAGATGTTAAAAAAGGCAGGGGCTCAGAAGGCTTCTTTGAACAAGAAGGTTTTTAGGCCTCGCCGGAAAGTGTCCAAGGAGGGAGCAGTTCGTAGGTCAAAGGGGAGGGAATTCCATAAGGTTGGTGCCACTACTGAGAAGGCCCTGTTTCTAGCTGTCGCCCCTCGCCCCTCCTTGGGCGAAGGCACCCGCAAAAGGGCCTTCTCTGATGATCTGAGGAGACGGGCCGGACTATATAGAAGTAGGCGGTCTCTCAAATATCCTGGCCCCAAGCCGTATAGGGCTTTAAAGGTCAAAACCAGCACTTTGAATTGGGCCCGGAAACGAATCGGCAGCCAGTGCAGCTGGTGGAGGAGCGGCCCAACGGAGTCGAACTGCATACCTCCAGTGACCACACGGGCCACCGCATTCTGCACTAATTGCAGTTTCCGAACCGTCTTCAAAGGCAGCCCCACGTACAGCGCGTTACAATAATCTAGTTGCGACGTCACCGTGGCATGGATCACCGTGGTCAGGTCTGCACGTTCCACCCATAGTGGTCTTAACAAGACACAGAAAAGGGAAACACAAATAATACATAGTGGTATGGAACATCTCTGGAGAGGGTTAAAAGACCAGGATGTTTGGGAACGTTGGTGGGAAGTTGGCTATGATGGAAGATCATTTAGAGCCAAGTTAAATAATAAAAGCTTTGGACAAAGTGAGCAGGGAACATTTATGGTAACAGGTTTTTGTGCTTCAGCCAGCTGCAGTGATGCCATGACATGAATGTCAAAGGTGCTGGTTTGTTGGGCACTTATGACAAACACATTGACAAGTTAGAAAGAAAAGTATCATGAGAAGTGTTTGTAGGAGACAGGGAGACACTGAGGAAGGGTCTTCCAGGAAGCACTGGGTTCAGAGGCGTTCTTATGGTGGGGGCAGTACTGTAAGTTGTGCCCCATCCTAGTCCCCATTTACAACCCGGAGCGAAGAGGCCCCGCCCCCTCACCATCGGAGCCATTTCGTGCGGCGAAGTCAATGGGCAGGGAGTCTTCTGCCCGTTGTCTTCGCAGCACGGAATGACTCTGATGGCAAGGGGGCGGGGCCTCCTCATTCTGAGTTGTAAATGGGGACTAGGACAGGGCGCAACTTACAGTACCGCCCCCACCATAAGAACGCCTCTGACTGGGTTGCCATAGCTCCTGTTAATAAAGTCGCCAGAGTTTGATTGTTCCCTTTGGATAACTTAGGAGAGGTGATGGCAGTGGGTATCCATGAAGATCTGTTAAGCTGCCCAGCAGGCACAATGGTAGGCAGACTCCTAAGGAAGTATCAGGGATGGAGTTCAGTAATACAGCACATGCTTTGCAGTCAGTACATTCAAGGTTCAGTCTCCAGAGCTGGCACACATCCAAGGAGGCCCATTGCGGCCTCCTGCGCTTACACCAAGGGAAGGGGACAAACATCCCCTTCCCCCGAGGTGAGTCGGGCCATACCAATGCGGGCTGCATCCTGCACAGGATGCAGCAGCCGGCCCTTTAGGCCGGTCGCTGCAACTTGTGTGTAGGATTGCACTGTTACTTGGGAGCAAGCCCCGCTGAACTGAAGGCCGGAGTAGACATGCATAGGATTGTGCTGTAAGTTAGATGATCCAACAGTCCACTCAGTATAAGACAACATTATATGTATTATTTTTGTGTGCCCCAACTGTTTACCTTCCACTTGCCATCCAGATATGTGTCCTACACGCCCCATTTTCATTGGCAGGTTTCCAATTGAAATTGCCAATGGAAGGTGTGCTTTCTCTTCTCATGGTTGGTTTGAGGGAATTTCGCTTTCCTGCTGTGACCTTCTTCAGATGTTTCTTTTTATTGGATCACAGATTGGGGCAACTTGTATTCATAATCTCTTTTTCAGCTGACATCTCAGTTTTCAGCATTCTGTCTGTAAGTCTCACCGCCCTCACCTTGAAACATTCAAGTTTTGCTCCAAGGAGTCATCCTTCAAACCTCATACATAGTCATTTGAATAAAGTAAAGCCAAAGAGACGGAGACAGCAGCCATGAAATTAAAAGACGCTTACTCCTTGGAAGGAAAGCTATGGCAAACTTAGACAGCATAATAAAAAGCAGAGATATCACCATGCCAACAAAAGTTCGCATAGTCAGGGCGATGGTGTTCCCAGTAGCAATGTATGGTTGCGAGAGTTGGACCATAAGGAAGGCTGAGCGCCGAAGAATAGATGCTTTTGAACTGTGGTGCTGGAGAAGACTCCTGAGAGTCCCTTGGACTGCTAGGAGATCAAATCAGTCAATTCTAAATGAAATCAAGCCTGACTGTTCCCTGGAAGGACAGGTACTAAGGCTGAAACTCAAATATTTTGGCCACCTAATGCGAAGAGAGGACTCTCTGGAAAAGACTCTGATGCTAGGAAAGATTGAAGGCAAAAGGAGAAGGGGAAGGCCAAGGATGAGATGGTTAGACAGCATCACCGATGCAACAAACATGAAAATGAGCGAACTCAGGAAGATAGTGGAGGACAGGAAGGCCTGGCGGGATATGGTTCATGGGATCACGAAGGGTCGGACACGACTTAACGACTGAACAACAACAACAAAGCCAAAGAATGCCAAGATGTTGCACTTTAAGTGCCTCTGTGGTTTATGTTGCAGGATTGCCATTATATGGATAGACTAGAAGGTGGACAGCCCAATCCTATTGCCGTAAAGTGCACTCCGGCAGCACATGCTGCCAGAGTGCCAGCGGGAATTCTGGAGCTTTCCCATGCGAGCCCTTCAGAAGCCTCCAGATCCGCCCCCCCCCCAGCTTCTTTTAGGCACAGCTGCACTGTTGGGGGGGTGGAAGGATAGGATTTGGCCATAGGGATACCTGTGAGCAAGGCCTATTGAACTCAGTGGGACTTACTTCTGGGTTGACATGCAAAGGGTTGCACTGTAGGTCTATCTCAGATATGGTGCTTTCTTAACTAGCGCTTCCCTTAAACACTGTTTTCCCTAAAAACACCTTAAAAGTTCAGCTAGTTCAAAATACACTCGCCTGATTACAGGCTGGAGTTTATTATACGGAGCATATCTTACTGGTTTTAAATGCTCTGCACTTGTTACCAATTAGTTTCTGGACACAATTCAAACTGCTGCTTTTGATCATTGAATGGCCTGGGTCCTCGGTCTCTTGAGGAGAGTCTACTTCCATATGAGGTCTTCTGCTGATGTGGTCAAGTCATCAAATGACCTTTTGCTCTAGGTCAGTAGTGTAGTGATACATTTTGAAGTGTTTGCGGCCCCTATAGTCACGACCTACTAAGATTCTATTAAAAAACCAACTTAAAATTTCTTCATTAGAGCATTTGTTTCTCTTGCCACTTTTCTCTACTATTATACTTCATTTGAAGGTCCAGCTCATTTCATCTCAAATTCTTGGAAGTGGTTACAGTAAAATAAAACAAGTGTATAACAATGGAATTAAAACTATCTCAGATAAATAAATCAGGTGTATTAGAGTACTAGTTTATGTATGTTCTCTCTCAAAAGGAAGTCCCACTGTGTCCAATGGAACTTCGGTAAAGGTAAAGGTATCCCTTGACAATTAAGTCCAGTCGTGACCGACTCTAGGGAGTGGTGCTCATCTCCATTTCAAAGCCGAAGAGCCAGCGCTGTCTAAAGATGTTTCCATGGTCATGTGGTCCATGGTCATGGTTCCATGGTCATGGTCAACACCGAGGCGCATGGAACGCTGTTACCGTCCCGCTGACGCGGTACCTATTAATCTACTTGCAATTTCTTGCTTTCGAACTACTAGGTTGGCAGGAGCCGTTGCACGGATTTGAACTGCCGACCTTTTGATTGACAGCTCATGGTTCAGTGGTTTAACCCACTGCGCCACCCGCTGGCTTCCAATGGAACTTACTCTCAGATAAATGTGTATAGGATTGTAGCCTTAATGAGCTACACACTGTCAGGCAGCCATTGGGAAAAACAATGGCTATAGACCAGCCAAGCACTGGCGTCACTACAGGGGGGCGGAGCTTTAAGTTCTGCTGAAATCGGAGCCTCCCTTACACAGGAACGAAGCGCCCCCGCCCACTCACCTTCGGAGCCTTTCAGTGAAGCGAAAGCAACGCGCAGTAGACTCCCTGCGCGTTGCTTTCGCTTCCCTGAAAGGCTCCGAAGGTGAGGGGGCGGGGCTGCTTCATTCCTCCGTGTAAGGGAGGCTCCGATTTCAGCAGAACTTACAGCTCCGCCCCCCCCTGTAGTGACGCCAGTGCAGCCAAGTGCCTCCCCTCCAACAATGGTTGTGAACCTTTCCCAGCTGAGTGCCTCCTCTGGCACCACTCTACCGGAAGTGACTAGCGATGACATTATTGCCAGTTACTTCTGGGATTTTGGAGGCCAGAAAATGAAGGTAGGAGGCTCTGGGCAGGTGGGAGGGTCCTTCTCAGTGTTCCCAAGAGGCTCGGCCAAAGGCAGGAGCCTCTCAGGAGTAAAAATGCGGCACCAAAAGTGATGTGTCAGAGCGGGGTTCCGGCAGTCTGGCAGTCCAACTACCACCAGCAGTTGGCTGAAGTACCACTGGTGGTACAGGTGGTACCACTGTTTGAGAACCCCTGGTATAGACATTGTGCCAGGCAAATGTCTCTATTTGCCTCCTGCTGAGCCTCTTGCTTCTTCTCAGTTAAGCTCCTTTGAAAAAGTTTCAAAGGCAGCAAATGAGAGCTCCTGCTGTTGACATCACTACTTCTGTTGTAGGAGAAGCCCCAGAGCTCCTCTTCCCACTCTCTGACTACACCCCTGTTTTGGATTTCATCATTTAGAGAAACTAGAGTGATGTTTAACAGGAGCAGGGCTTTCTCAGTAGTGGCACCCTTGTTATGGATCTCCCTTCCTGGGGTAGCTTACCTGGCCTGCTTGCTTCTTCCATTTAAGAAACTATTTTTTCTTTAATTCCATAAGGGTTTGGGACTGAATGGGTAAACGTTCTTAATTTTGTTGTTTGTCATTTTCTCTATCCTAAAAGTGGAAAAGATCAATGATATAAACATGTAGGCCAGAGAGATTCTAAGAAGAAAAAAACGAAACCTTGCAAATCTGGTCAGTCCTTCCCCAGGCTCACAAAGATAGGACAAATAAATACAACAATGAAAAGACAGTCATTAAAACAAAATAGAAATCCGAAAATAACAATGCAATTTAATGTTGTTTTATTTGTCCTGTTTTTGTGAGCCTGGTGCAGGAGTGTGTGTATTTGTGTGAGTGTATTATATGTGCATGTGTGCGCGTGCGCGCGTGGTGTGTGTGACTTCAGGTTTGTATGGTCTCCTTTTTCTCCCTTAGGAATTTGTTTTCAGTTGCAAAGCTAGAGTTCAGGATAGGGTTATCAACACCGACTGAAGCTATTCCTGAAGATTTTCTCCCTCCCCCTGTGGCATTCCTGGAGACCCTGTTGAACAGATTCCATGCATAATATTAAAAGTTTCAATTATGTACTCCCTTAATTGTCTTTTTCCCAAGCTCAAAAGGCCAAAATGTTGTAGCTTTTCTTCAAGGAAAGTGCTCCAGCCCTTTGATCCTTTTGGCTGCCTTCTTTGTACCTTTCCCAGCTCTATAATGTTCTTTTTGAGGTGTGGCAATGAGAACCATGCACAATATTCCATATGTGGCTGCACCATAGATTTGTACAGGAAATTACCCCTTTTTTCTGAACCTGCACTCTGGTCTTTAAACTGAATGTTTAAACTGAACTGAGAGCCAATTTTATAATTTGAGTTAGCCAGGATGGTGTAGTGGTTTGGGAGTCGGACTTAGACCTGAAAGATCCAGGTTCAAATCCCCGCTCAGCCACGAAGCTTCCTGGGTGACCTTGGGCCAGTCACTATCTCTCAGCCCCACCTACCTCACAGGGTTGTTGTGAGGACAAAAAGGAGGGGAGGAAATATGTACACCACTCTGAGCTCCTTGGAGGAAGGGTGGTATAAAAATGTGAAAATAAATAAATATATAGACTATTGTAGGCCAGCGGGTGGCACAGCGGGTTAAACCGCTGAACCATAAGCTGTCGATCGAAAGGTCGGCAGTTCGATTCCCACGACGTGGTGAGTGCTCGTTGCTTGGCCAGCTCCTGCCAACCTAGCAGTTCCAAAGCATGTCAATGCGAGTAGATAAATAGGTACCGCTTGCGGGAAGGTAAACAGCGCTCCGTGTTCCAGCTGCATGCTACGCGCTGCGGCAAGGAGAGTCATGCCGGCCACAAGACCACGGAGGCGTCTTCGGACAATGCTGGCTCTTCGGCTTTGAAATGGAAATGAGCACCACACCCTAGAGTCGGACACGACTGGACTTAATTGTCAGGGGTCACCTTTACCTTTTTATATATAGACTATAGATTGTAGACTAAGCTCGATATGAAGGCTACACTGACCTTTCTCTAGCAAAGTCTGCCATTTTTCTAGCTAAGTGACCCTTTTTCAGGTTCCGTCTATATATTAGCTTTCCCCTCTTCAAGTATGGGATTAATCTGGGTTTCTGTTAAGTTTTACTGCAGCCCATCAAGCCTGAACTGCTCTAGGAGAGCTGAAAAGCTGTAAGTTTCTACAGAACTAACTCCCCAGGATCCGGTTCCTGACGATCAATGCCCTTCCCTGCTGTGCCCTCCTTTAAACTTCAGTGATTTGATTACATAATTAATTAATTAAATAAACAAACACAGGCTACTACCCACCTTCTTCATGGCCAGATGCTTAAGTTGCTTGTTTGCTTCCCGTTTGCCTCGATGCTTTGTTGCTGGGCTGCTTCATTGCTCCCTCGTGCTCAGAGAGCTGCCCTTTCACACTGTGCTTGAGGAAGGCTTAGAAATGAGCATTTCCCCCCCCCCTTAGGACTGTGTTTAATAGAAGAAGAATAAAGTTAAATTTTATGTCTTCTGTCCCAGAGGTACAGCAAATGAAATTTTAAAATTCTCTTTAGCATAACCTTGCTGTGCTGGGACCCCTACTGCTACCTGTCTTACATCTTGCCCTCTAAATAGAGACTTATTTTCAATTTATCCAGATGCTAATGGTTTAAATGGAGCTACTGTTCTCCTTTGAGCACCCGGCAACTGGCTAGAGAACTTTATTGATATGTATAAATTATTCCAGTTCCTAGTGCCGGCTACAGATCCAATCCTATTCAGCTAATGTGCATATAAATAAAAACGGGGAAATATGCTTTATGGCAATAAGTACTGCAGTAGAGGTTTATACCATTCTGCAGAAAGACACCTTGATGCATTACTGATAATATTCATAATATGTTTAAGGAGACCATCTGGAAGTTCAAGGGTGAAGATTTCAGAAATCAGAAACATAAATTTCACTCAGTTTTTGGTGGCTGGCTCTGGAAAGGCATTGCACTAATTCACGGAAGGAGCGTCATGATAACGAAGATTACCAACCAAACATCAGGATTTTTTTGCTCAAGTCAGCTGCTAGAGAAAGCTGCTCAATGTTTTTCAGGGTCAGATCAAATCTGAATCTGGACAATATCAGCCTAACACAGCGGTTCTCAAACTTTTTAACACCGGGACCCACTTTTTAAAATGACACTCTATCGGGACCCACCTAGCTTTCCGAGACTTAAAAAAAAAGGTGATCTAGAAATAAATAAATATATTTATTTATTTTCAAGTAAGGAGCTCAGATGCTTTGCAGGGTAATTAGCAGCTATCTTGCAAACTGCAGGGGATCAGCTCTTTGAAGGGCAATTAGTAGCTGATTTTTGAATAGCCTCAGGGCTTGTGGCAATTACTTACTTATCTGATCTTTCCATAACCTGGGACCCACCAGAAATCATGTTGCGACTCACCAAGTGGGCCCCGACCCATAGTTTGAGAAACACTGGCCTAACACGTTCTAAGCCACTCATTGGCAGCCATAGTCTCTTTTCTATGGCTGCTCCAAACCACTGCCATAGCTCTCATTACTTGCTCCCCATTGCTGTGGTGGTTGCTGGCTGTTACGCCCAATTTAATTGTCATGCACTTATTTGCGTAGACGCATAATAAAAATGGATGCCCTAAGTGCACATCATCATACAATGTAGGCATAAGAAGTTAAAATGGCAGTGGGGATGGCGAGTAATAATGGCAGTGCCAGCAGGAGTTGTGGAATTAAGAAGGACACAGCACAGGAAGGCAGGGAGCTATGGCAGGGACCAGTAGGGATAGGGACCCCTATCCAAACTCCTAAACCCTGAACTAACTTCAAATATGTGTTCTATTGCACTAGCCCAGTTTTGTCCTTTCAGTTACCTGACAGTATCATCATTAAACACACACACACACACACACACACACACACACACACACACACACACACACACACACACACACAAACCTGGAGCCTCTCTTTATATTTCTATTTTACACAAACAAGCAGACTGTGTGAAGGAAACGTTCTTTTTTAAACATGATACAGGTCGGAATACATAAAAGAGCAGAGAATGCACACTGCAAAATGCTTAACTTAAGATACAGGTTGATTACCCCTTATCCAGACATCCGGAATTCAGACTATTTGGGGGGGGGGTAGCTATGACTTTTAATAAAACTTTTTCTAGCACCTGCTGGCATAGCGCAAGTCATTCTGGGGCACAACATTATTTAAAATATTGTATAAAATTACCTTCAGGCTATGTGTAGGTGTACAGTATATGAGACTTACAGCCTGATCCTGCCAAAGATACGGTGGCTGGCCTAAAGGGCCGGCTGCTGCATCCTAGCCAGAATAATGCCAGCGTGGGCCCCGGGCTCACCTTGGGGGAAGGGGACATTTGTCTCCCAATGGGCCTCCTCAGATGCGTGCCAGCTCTGCAGCTGGTGCATGTCTGGGGAGGCCGTGTAAGGCCAGCCCAGCCGAGAAAGGGACTTGGGATATCGGCGCAACCCAGCACCGATATCCCCTTCCCCTCCCAGGCCTGTCAGGCCAATGGCCCCCCTAACACCCCGGCCCTCCCTCCCCATGCCCCCTGCGCTGACTGGCACGGCCTTTACCTGGGTCTGCCGGTGCAGGTCCAGGTAGGCGGTGGAGGGAGTGGCGCTGGCCTCTGCGCCGGCGCCACTTACTCGCCTGGTGTTATATATATATATATATATATATAGTCTTCCTGCCAACGTTTAGTAAATATGTGAGGGGGAGATTGTATATATAAATTGTACACTCTATACACACACATTGTTCATCAGCCATTTTGATCTAACAGAAAATGCAAAATGCAAACCTCTTGTATATTGCTGTGTGGAAAGTACAATATTTGAAAAATTGAATAGACGGCTGAATTTGACTCAGTATCTAAGTAAACTCAGTTTACAAAAAACAGGGATACAGTACATATTTCAGAAGGTCCCTTGAAGCAAACTACAATTCCCATCATGCTGTGTCTCTTCACAAGTTTGCACTGTTAAATCTCTGAGATCCCTGTCTCTTCTAAGGATTAGTAAAAGTCAGATAAAAATGCTGTTTTGGAAAATGGACTGACAAACATTTAAAAACTGATGGGTTTGAAAAAACACAGCACCCAAACCAAAGTGATAATTGCAGTTTTGACACATTATTACTGCAAATACGTACTAACTCAAACATGTAAATGAACACCAGATGCCTTAATATCGTAAACATCTTTTGCTGTAAAAGTGTCTCCTCTTTATACCGAGCTGCTGCACAAGCAGCCAGGATTGTGGTGCTGCAAAAGAATTTTGTGTGAGTGTTTTTAAATAAAAAGATATTACAAGATTAGTGAGAGGGAAAGCGTTCGGACTTCTGTGCCAGAGAAAAGAGAATCTGTGGGCCTCTGCCTCAAGTCTACACATCATTGAAGTCAGCAGAGCAGATTAATTAAATATGCCCAGTACGAACAGTGTCTTGTTACAATCATTCAAATCCAATACCTTCAAGAATTCAGAGGGTCTTTGAGCGAAAACTTTCTTGACCGGCAACAATGTTTAGAGAAAGAGGTAGTACGGGTGATCCAGTCATAGTTAAAACCAAAAAATAGTGATCCAGCTGATAAAAACAATATCGAAAATACCCGGTATGGACTTTTGACAGCCCAGAAACCCAGGTACACAGAAATTATTTAAAATCAAAATCTGGAGCTTGAGGACCCAACGTTTCGTGTCAGACCTAGACACATCTTCTGGGGTATTTCCAAATGAATTGATAGATGTTGAAAAACAGTGGCTTGCTCCCTTCTTTTTATTTTCAAAAAAGCGCGGGAAATCCTGCTTGTCAATGCGGAAACCGCTTCAAGATCCGATCTTCACAGAGGGAGGTGATCCTGCAAAGACTCAGGCAGAAAGGTGGTCTGCAGATACTTTAAAGTGATCATCAGCTTTTCAGCATAATACAAACACATAGGAGTCAAATATCGCCTTGGGTAGTTGTGTTGTTGTTGGTAGCATATCCATGTTTTGTTTGTCCACGAATTATGGGGAGCCATATGCGATTGGCAAAACTTAAATCCTGTTGTCTATTCAGAAGGGCATTAGGCATTCTTCTACTTATTTCTAGAGCCTCCAAATTCTTTAAAATGTTTAGTTTGTATTCTGTTCTCAAGGAACATGTGTCCTTAAATTGAATGGAATGGCCTGTGGTCAGCGCATGTTCAGCAAGTGCCGAGAGATGTGGATGCTGTAATCTCACCGATCTCTCATGCTCTTTCAATCTGGTGCCGATAGAACGCTGTGTAAGTCCAATGTACTCTCTCCCACAGGTATCACATGGAATACAATAAATTCCTGGGTTTGAAGGTGTGTATCAGAGGGTGTGTATTTACCTCTCTCTCTCTCTCTCTCTCTCTCTCTCTCTCTCTCTCTCTCTCTCTCTCTCTCTCTCTCTCTCTCTCTCTCTCTCTCTCTGTGTGTGTGTGTGTGTGTGTGTGTGTGTGTGTGTGTGTGGTACTTTTGTATGAGTTTAGTCAGGGCTTACTGGCAGATTGTTGGTCCAGTCCTATTGAATGAGTATGCCGGCATATGACCCTTGTAAACAGTGTGCGTGGGCTGGCTGCTGCCAGCCTGCCACAAGCGGCGAGCGACCAATTCCGTATGCTGACAGGTAAGCCAGTGCTGAGGGTTGGCAGGAGGCAGGGAGGGGGTTGAATGGGGTGGGATGGGGGTGGGGAGGAGAGCAGATCAAGACCAGGAGGGGGCAGGTTTGGTCACGGCGGCGCATATCGAATCCCAACCCCCTTCCTGGGCCTGATCCGTCACGGATCAATGCAAACTTGCACTAGCAATTGAGCTGGTGCAGGTCCAAGTTGACCCATACAGGCTGCTGGGGATTACCCTGGGGCAAGGGGACAAATGTTCCCTTACCCCAAGGAGTCCTCCAGCAGCCAAAACTCCCTTGCAGGATGCAGCAGAAGCTGTGCTAGTGCTGCTGCATCACCGAGTGGGGAGTTAGGTGGATTGGGCTGTTTGTACTTGAATTGGAGTAAGGTAGCATGGTTAGATGTTCCAGTTGTAGTCTCAAATAATCCTTCAGATATGGATTTCACTCATTTGGAAAACTGATCATTGTTCTTTAGGCATGCTCCAACACAAACTGTCACAGCAGCCTGTAGAAATTCTTGTCAGTCTCATAGCATTTCATTTTTCGAAACTGTCATCTCTGTCACAGGATCTTGTCATTTGAATGTCAACTGTTGTCTCCCTCCCCTCCCCCACCTTAGGTTAGCAGAGAGAGGGCTCTAAAATTGCAATTCTGTAAAATCTGGGGTCCTGATCTTTTAAAAACACGGAGCCCCCATGGCTTCTTCAAGGGAAATGCAGAAGAACTGGAGCATGAGATGCTGTTGCTTTTAGCTGCTCTGATTTAGGTATCATAAACCTATGTTACGTGAACGAACTGTCGTGCTTCTCATTAAATAATCAAGAGCACAGTCCAAGCATTGTGAAGCACATTTATATCCCATTAGCTTCAATGGGAAAGGTTAGCACATGCTTAACTTTTTCTTGTTGAAACTAAATGTGCTTAATTAGGCTGCATCCCAAGTAAGTAGTGAATGTGAAGACATGCCATGGTATCTCAATACTAGTTGTATTTAAAGATTGGAGGAGGGTAACATTTAGCGCTTTCCTAATTTCTCACCACTTCCCAAAAATATGTTTGCAAAATATCCCAGGGTAAGTAATGTGTCAGGTTGCCTTCATGTAGAAGCCTGCAAAACCAAAACTCAAATACTAGGGAAGACTACTGTATGTCTGTAGTGGAAATCGCGGAAGATTGGCGAGGAGTTAGTGGTGTTAGCAGTGGTCCCCTGTTTTGACAGGTCCGGGAAGGAAGGGGTTAAAGGATTGCCTGTTTGACAGGACTGGGACACAAAGGGTTACCACCCAGGACTGCGTGGGTGGAAGCACACCTGCAAGCAATTGGGCGTGGCCCACAGGTGTTGCTGTTAATTGGGATAAAGCTGGGACTTTGAATGCAGTGGGTGTGGCTCACAGCTGCACTCAATTAGCATTGATTGGAACTCTCACAGCTGTGGGCAATAACGAGGGCAGTGATTGGAAGCCCACAGCTGTAGCCAGTAAAGAGTTGATAGGGACTAACAGTATAAAAGCAGCAGCAGTAGGAGCAGGAAGGAGCCTCGCCAGCTCGCCATGGGGACATGCTGCCAGACTGCCGAACAACAACGCCGACTCTGCTCCAGACGGGGATACTCTGCCGTACTGACTGCTCACCTGGATGGACTACCCACCTGGATTGACTGGTATTGGGAGACGCTCTGCCTGACTGGAAGGTTGGAGAGACCGGGATTGATTAGACTTTGTGCTACAAGACTCTTTGCTGGACAGGAGAAAGGCAACGAGGGGATTCTACCGCCGTGAAGTAAGGAGCTGGACTTCTCTACAGAAACGGACCCTCGTTAGCTAAGTAGAATCTTATCTGCCCGGGAGGGGCTAATGGACATTTATTGCTGGGAAAGTAATAAATCTTGTAAATAGTTGCCTTGGAGTTCAGTGTTTTCTTTGACACACAATTGCAATTAAAGGGGAAAGGAGCTAACTTTGCCTAAAGTGGACATTGGAGCTAATTAAAGGGAATACTAGTTTGCTCCCCCAGGAGTAAAGTCTGGGGTGCAACACTTGGGACACAACAATGTCCATATCAAAAAGTATTCCCTGTTGGTGAGTTGGGGATATCATCACCTGAGGAAGCATTTCCACTATGTCTATCATTCATTTTTAATAACTGATAATGAATGATGTAGTTCTATTATAGCTCCAGAACCTCCAAGTCTCACAACTTCTCCCTTCTTCAGTGTGGGCATCTACCCTAGAGGAGACAGCAAACAACCATCTATTCCCCATTCAGGTGTTCCCACCCGGACTCAAAACTGTGTGCTGTCAATGGCCTGCATTTCTCTATGCCAACCCGAAGGGTCAAGGAAGCTGGAATGCATTACCTTCCCCAAGCTGGAAAGCCTTTGATGTCGACTTTGCACCAGCCAGCCTTCCTGAACCAGCATCCCTCCAGGGATCAGTACTGGCTCACCCACTGACTTTTGCCTAACTCAGGGTGCACACCAAAATCTCTACTCCTGCCTCCCTGGCCAGCACAAAACCTGCCACACTGGGAGGAGGGTAGCCTTGGGCTTCGATTCCCCCTGTCCCATAAGACCTCAGAAGGCCTCATAGGCCCCACTGCAGGTCAGCCAAGACAATATCAGCACCAAAATCCAATAAATGAACACCATCACTCTGACACAGAGTGAGCTGAGAATGGCCAATGGCTGGATGGGGCAATAATAGCCCAGTGGGTCAAAAATAGCCCCACTGGCTTCAGTGATTGCCCTCCCCAGGTCCCCTCTTGGCAACTCAGCTGACTCTGGCCACATCACCCAACCTGACCTGAGTGCTGCTGCTGGCATCTGCACTCTTGCAGGTCCAAAAACGATGGCATCTCCACACACAAGCATCCCCACTGGCACTGTCCAGCAACAACCTATCAAAGGAATCAGCATCATAAGCGGAATCAGCATCATAAGCATGACTCTTTCCCAGACAGCTTGACCCCTCATGCAGGGCAGCCACTCCAGCTTAAAACCACAACTCTACCCTTGCTGAACAAAAGCAAACGCCACCATGACCCTCCACCTCCAATGACTGCCCTTTCAAAAATTAACAAAACTTAATTGGCCACAAACACAAAAGTCCGCCTTCACTCTGCTCATGCTCCATGGCGGCCGGTGCAGCTTAACACCAGTCCTCTCCATCCATTTGTGAAAAGCACAGCATAAACACCACACCTTGACTTTCTTACTGCATTGGATGCCTCTTACTTACAAATGACAACCTCCAACGCACTGTACGTCCTCAACTGTTCCTGGAACCCCCGTGGATACAAAAGACAGTGTTATAGTAAAACTGGGGTGGGGTTGAGGAGCAGTGCCACATTACCTTTTTTCCAGCATCTTCACCGCTTCCCCCCTCCTGAGTTTGTTTAAACTGACTGGGGAAAAAATCGCTATTGGAAGCAACCTATAGATGGTGCCAAAGACTCCAGGTTGCATTTTTTTTCTTTTTTTTTCAGCAGTTTAAACATGCCAGGAAGCGGCTGGCAGGCCCCCGACAGATTCCCGGTTGTGGTGTTTTTTTTTTCAGCGGTTTCCTCCGGCGTCACTAGGACACACGTGGCCCCAAGGCGGGGATGCGTGCGTCACCCTAATGCCCCCCCACACCCAGCCCGTTAGTGTCAATTCGGCGTGGCCTGGTGGCTGAGCCGCAATTTTTTGAGGGAGCGACCCGACGGGCCGCTGCCCCAGGTGCCCCCCAACTCTGCCCCCCCGGCCACTCGTTGCAGCCGGGAGCCGGCTCCGGGGATGTCTTCCCCAGCCGGCTGTCCTGGGCCTTCTGACAAGGCTTTCCCTCAGGAATGGTCTGCTCATGCGCGAAAAATGTTATAAATTATGTTGTGACGCAGTGAAGGCCCTGGAGCGCCGGCCCGGGAGGATGCTCCGAGGCCTTCTCCAGGCCGGGAGAAGGCCTTGGACCGTCCTCCCGGCTCGGAGCCAACGCGCGCAACGCGCGCAGGGGAGGTGACGCGCGTGGGTGTGTGCGTCACCCTTCCGCGCGCATCACCTGGAGGCGACCCGCTCTCCTCGCCTCGCAATAGCGACACCAATGGTTTGGACGCTGGCAGGCAGGGCCCTAACAACGCTGGGACAAAAAAGGTAATGTGGACTCCTTCTTCCACAGTTTTGCCACCCACGTTGAGTCAAATCTGTGGGTGGAAAAACCATGGATAAAAAGGTCTGACTGTACTACTGTATATTCTTAATTAGTGTTTAGTTTGCTCGCTGTTCATTATTTGATTTTGTACCTCTGGCTAACTTGAAGAGGAGGCATGTGTTTTCTAGTTCTCCTTATTTGAAATTCAGCTGATCCTCTCTCCGATTTTCAGTAGTCTGCTTCCCATAATTTTGTGTTTGGAATGGTCCCCCCCCCCTCTTTACCTCTGAGAACATTGATAACTCTGTCTCAAGACATCTGCCTTAGACAGAAGACTGATAGGATAATGATGATAGCATGTTAAATGCTATCTATGTAAATCACCTCCATCAATGGATACAAGATGCAGCTACATTACATCCCTTTTTGACATACATTTTCATATTTTAAAGGGGAGAATACTGGACTGGTATTAAGCGACTTTAGAAATATCTTTGCATTATCCAGCATGTTACTATTGTGCATAAAGTCATATTAAGTTTTGGGATGATGTACAATCTAATTTTCTTTTAAAGTCTGCTTTTAACTTCTCAGTGTCTTCTTTTTCAGCAATGGTTGTTGAAGGTTTTGTTTATGCTCAGTGAAAGGTGTGAGGGGGTTGCAGTTGTTGGGAGTAATTCCTTATTGTGCTTTATATAGCTTGAAGTAGGCAGATCTGAAAAGGCACCTTTAAGAGAGGAAGACAGATCATGATTACATCTTTTTTCTTTCAGGCCCTGAGTGAGATGGCAGTGAGTGACTCACCAGTACTTTTGGTTCCAGGGATAAGGTAATGATGTACCATACCTTGGACTTCTGTGAACATAATACTGAGGCGGACTGTGTGCTTGTAGTCTTGTAACTAACACCCGCTACTAAGAAAGTGTTTTTGAAAGGCCAGCTCAATATGTTTCAGGGCCCAAGCCAAGTCATAAAATTCAAATAGTGCCCACAGTTGTAAAAACCATGACAACAAATGCATAAGAACATAAGAAGAGCCCTGCTGATTCAGGCCAAGGGCCCACCTAGTCTAACTTCCTGTATCTCACTTTTGGGAGCACTCAAGACAACAAGATACCCATATCTTGTTGCCATTCCTTTGCACTTGGCATTCAGAGATAGGCTACCTCTAAAACCCAGAAGTTGCATATAGTCATAATAGCTTATAACTTGTGATGGACTTTTATTAGTTATTGAATTTCTAACCTACCTTTCTCCCCCATAGGGAGAGAGATTTATTTTCCTCCATAAATCTGTCCAAAGGCATCAAGGCCAGGTGCCATCACCACATCTTGTGGCAAGGAGTTCCACAGATTAATTACACACTGAGTAAATAAATATTTCCTTCTGTCTGTACTAACCTTCCTGCCAGTCAATTTTAGTGAATGTTCCTGGTTCTGGTGTTGTGTGAGAGGGAAAAGAACTTCCCTCTGTCAACTCTATCCATCCCATGCATCAGTTGTGTAGCTAGACCGGGGTGGTGGCAAGTAGTTCTGAAAGACTCCCTTACTCTGGAGTTACCATTACCATTCCGGCGGCGATGGGGGAGTGTCCCGTGCGTTGCCATTGCTGCTTGAATGGCTATGATGGCGAGAGGGAGGGGCCGCTGATGCCGGTGTAATAGAGTCTTGCAGAACTACTTGCCTCTGCCCCAGTCTAGCTATGCCACTGTCATGCATAATTTTATATGTCTCGATCATGTCCCCCTTTAGGCGCCTTCTTTCTAGACAGTAGAGCCCCAAACAGTGGCGTCGCTCTAGGTGGGGCGGAAAGCTAAGTTCTGCAGCGTTCCACCCCACCGTTACTCTCTGGTACGAGGTGCCTCGCCCCCTCGTCATAGGAGCCCGTCAGCGGAGAGAAGGCAACGCGCAGGGACTCTCCTGCGCGTTGCCTTCAATCCCCCGACAGGCTCTGACGACAAGGGGGCGGGGCACCTTGTACCAGAGAGTAACGGTGGGGCGGAACGCTGCAGAACCTAGCTTTCCACCCCACCTAGAGCGACGCCAGTGGCCCCAAACACTGTAGCCTTTCCTTGTAAGGGAGGTGCGCCAGCCCAATTCAATAACTGACAACTTTCTGCCCTCTAATGGTGCATAAATTCTGCTGCCTCACATTACTTCATGATAGGCATAGCCAAAGAGAATTCACCCCAGAGGACCAAAGTTCATGGCTAGGAACAACTTATCCCATCATAAAATAGTATCATGTAGCAGAACTAAGGTTCCTAGGAACTGAGGTTGCTGGGATCAAGTCGGAAGAGGATTGTAGCAGCAACAGCCAAGGGGTAGGGAAAGCAAATAGTCGCAGCTCCAAATCGCACCAAGTAGACAGGGACAGGCGATTTGGAGCTTTCCCCCTCCCTTTACTTACAAAGAGCATGCCGTGCAGCCTCCCCGCTCCATGCCTCTTCTGTTTGCAATGAACACAATGCGGTCTTTGTCAGTGAAGGGAACGGGGCACTGGGGTGCATCTGTTCATTCGCTCACCCACCTGCTCACCATGGGAGCAGTGCATGTCAGGGCCAGTGGCATTGCTCGAGGTGGGGCGGAACGGTAAGTTCCGCATTGTGCAAACCTCCGTTTACTCCCTGGCACGAGGTGGCCCCGCCCCCTCGCCGTCGGAGCCATTCAGTGTGGCGAAGGCAACATGCAGGGAGTCTACTGCGCATTGCCTTCGCCGCACTGAATAGCTCCGACGGTGAGGGGACGGGGCCGCCTCATGTTAGGGAGTAAATTGAGGTTAGCACAGTGCGGAACTTACCGTTCCGCCCCACCTCGAGCGATGCCAGTGGTCAGGGCCATGTTCTCCTGCACTGTTTTCCCAATTACCTTTCTTTGCCCCCCTGTCAGCATTGGCCTTTGGCACGTACTGTGGAGGGGAAGGGAAGGTACTGCAGAGAGCGGGAAGCTGGTTTTTACATCAAACTCTGGACTGGTGCTCAAGAGAGTGGGATTTAGTTTAAAGCGTTCTCTCCTGCAAATGCCTTCCCTGCAATTTCTAGCTATTTTACTCAAACTGAGCTCTGAAACTGAAAGCATGCACGCGCGTCACTGGAGCGTGGCGGGGGCGGGTCGCCGTGGGGTGACGCGCACAAAGGGTGATGCGCGCACTCATGTGCGCACCTGCGTGCGTCACCTCTGCTCCGCGCGACACCCTTCCGGACGCTCCGAGGCCGGGAGAAGACCTCGGAGCGTCCGCCCCGGCCGGCGGTCCGCGGCCTTCTGACAAGGCCCAATGCGGCGACACGTCATTTATTAGGTTTTCCGCGCCTGCGCAGAACGTTTCTGAGGGCAAAAGGGCAGCCCTTGCCCTCAGAAACGTTGTACGCATGTGTGAAAAACCTAAAAGTTCACGTATTTCCGCATTGGGCCTCATCAGAAGGCCCCAGACTGCCGGAGGAGGATGACGCTGGGTGCCGGCAGCAGCGGGGGTAAGTCCTTTCTTAAAGGGGCAAATTTTGGAGTGGGGGTGCACGGGGGGGCGGCGCACGCTCCCTGCTCAGGGTGGCGCACGCACTAGCGACGCCACTGTTAAAGCATGGCTTCTTGGGTGCAAAAAGCTCTGGAAGGCATTTGCAGGGGGAATCAGCAGGCATGGGAGGAGTTAAACACCCTCCCTCTCACCTGCTGATGCTTTTTTGCATGTGCGCTATCCACCCCTGCATTTGGAAGAGGGAATAACTGGACTGCTAAATGAAACCATGTCACCTGAATCTACGCCAATTGTCAGGAGAGTACTATAGAAAAGTACAGGTGGGTGTTCTTTCAATGCAAGGTTCAGGGTTGTCTCTCCTGAGCAGAGGCATCGTCAGTGAGGGGGCCTTGGGGCGGTGGGTCCCCAGGCGGCAGGATTGGGCCCCAGGTGGTAGACGGGCGGGGGGGTCACGGCAGCCAGCGGAGGCACAAATCGTCCCATTTGTCGGGGCGAGCGAGGAGCATCAGCGGCGTGTTTGGCCTTCCTGCCTGCCCTGCGCCTCGGCATGGTGCATAACGGCTGCAGCCGTTACATCACTTCTGGCGCGGGGGGGGGGGGCGGTCGTAGAATTGCCACTGCTCCTGAGTCTCATCATTAGGATCCCTTTCTGCTTACAGCGGCTGGAGACAATGTCACATCACCAGCTGTTGAGTTTCCATTTTTTTAAGCTTGCTGCAACCACCACCTTCATATGAATAAGCCACCACTGACCACCTCTAAGAGATCATGTGCAACTAGAAAGGCAGTATCTGTTTTCCTGGCTGTAATAGATTCTCCCCCCCCCCCCTGTCATATTAGCTGACTGGCACAGTTTCATCTAGCTGCAGATGGATACTTGATCCTTTTTGATTGGAGAAGTCAGAGTTGGTTGGACTTCTTGCTGTAAGCCACAGCTCTTCTTCATATATCCCAAGCCAATGCGTCATGAGGCTTTAAGGAGGAATCGGACACTGTTTAGCTCTCGTTATTCAAAGGATGTGCCTGACCCTTTCGGTTAGCAGCCTGTAGATGCTCTGATGTCAGAAAGGATGACACAGTGTGAGTCACACAGAAGGTATAAGTACTGAGTTCTTTAAAAAAAAAAAACACCCCAAAAACCTTGTTCTTAATGGCAAAGTTCATGTCTAATAATTTTTATAACAAATGGCAACCTAAATATGTCAGTGATGATTTAGTGTCCAGAGACCGTGAAGCTGAAAATGGGGATAAGGCTAATTAACCTACCCCCACCCCCACACAAAATACTGCCACCTTCAAAATACATGGGACTAGGTTACGGCTTCAGCACCACTTTGGTGTTCAGTCTGTGTCACATCCTAAATCCAAATGAATGGACACAAGACACGCTGTTCTAGCCAGCCAAATTCAGGATAAGTCAACACTTGCATCAAAGCACCCCATATCCATTTTGTTATGGAAGTCGTACGTTTTTCTTCTTTGCAGTCTACATAGTCGTTAATTTCTGCTTCTGTTAGTAAAAATAAGTACAATAGGTTTACAAAAGTCAGTATAAAATTAGTAATCTGGAAGAGCCTTTCTGCATAGTCATCTAGGGGTGTATGGTGGCACCACAAACTTAAATCCTATATTCTGCATTCTGGTAGGTGCACTGCACTGAAAAAACTGAGGAGCACCATGAGCCTCTCCTGTGCCAAGATGGCCTTTGAATCAGACTGAAGTCTTTTTGGTTGAGATGACATTGACACATCCACACAGATAGGTCCTAAACAGTTGCTATGTTCAAATATTCTTCAAATATGTTAGAAGCAGGAAACCTGCCAGGGAAACGGTTGGTCCGCTGGATGGTGAGGGAGAGAAAGGGGTGATAAAAGGGGACTTGGAGACTGCAGAGAAATTACATGAGTTCTTTGCATCTGTCTTCATGGCAGAAGACCTCGGGCAAATACCTCTGCCGGAACGGTCTCCCCTGACTAAAGAATTAAGTCAAATAGAGGTTAAAAGAGAAGACGTCTCAGACTTAATTGACAAAATAAAGATCAATAAATCACCAGGCCCGGATGGCATCCACCCAGGAGTTCTGAAGGAACTCAAGAATGAAGTTGCTGACCTCTTGACCAAAATATGCAACTTGTCCCTTAAAACGGCCACTGTGCCAGAGGATTGGAGGATAGCTAATGTCACACCAATCTTTAAAAAAGGAAGGAGGGGGGACCCGGGAAACTACAGGCCGGTCAGCCTAACCTCTGTTTCAGGGAAGATGGTGGAAAGTCTCATTAAGGATAAAATCTTAAAATACATAGAAGAACAAGCTCTGCTGAGGGAGAGTCAGCATGGCTTCTGCAAGGGGAAGTCTTGCCTCACAAACCTGTTAGAATTTTTTGAAAAGGTCAACAGGCATGTGGATGCGAGCGAACCCGTGGATATTATATATCTGGATTTTCAGAAGGCGTTTGACATGGTCCCTCATGAAAGGCTCCTGAGAAAACTCCACAGTCAGGGAATAAGAGGGCAGGTCCTCTTGTGGATTAGGAACTGGTTGAAGACCAGGAAACAGCGAGTGGGAGTCAATGGGCAATTTTCACAATGGCGAGAGGTGAAAAGCGGTGTGCCCCAAGGATCGGTCTTGGGACCGGTGCTTTTCAACTTATTCATAAATGACCTGGAGTCGGGGATAGGCAGTGAGGTGGCCAAGTTTGCGGATGACACTAAACTTTTCCGGGTGGTGAAGACCAGCAGGGATTGTGAAGAGCTCCAGAAGGATCTCTCCAAACTGGGAGAATGGGCAGCAAAATGGCAGATGCGCTTCAATGTAAGTAAGTGCAAAGTGATTCACATTGGGGCAAGAAACCAAAATTTCACATATACGCTAATGGGTTCTGAGTTGTCTGTGATGGATCAAGAGAGAGATCTTGGGGTGCTGGTGGACAGGTCGATGAAAGTGTCGACCCAGTGTGCGGCGGCTGTGAAGAAGGCCAATTCCATGCTCGGGATCATTAAAAAAGGGATTGAGAATAAAACGGCCAATATCATTCTGCCTTTGTACAAATCGATGGTAAGGCCACATCTGGAGTATTGTGTCCAGTTCTGGTCACCACACCTCCAAAAGGTTATAGTTGAATGGGAAAAGGTGTAGAAAAGAGCGACCAGAATGATTCGTGGGCTGGATCACCTTCCTTATGAGGAAAGGCTACAGCGTCTGGGGCTTTTCAGCCTAGAAAAAAGGCACCTGAGGGGGGACATGATTGAGACTTATAAAATTATGCATGGGATGGAGAGAGTGGATAGAGGGAAATTCTTTTCCCTCTCGCACAACACCAGAACCAGGGGACATGCACTAAAATTGAGTGGAGGGAGAGTTAGAACGGACAAAAGAAAATATTTCTTTACCCAGCGTGTAATTCATCTGTGGAACTCCTTGCCACAGGATGTGGTGATGGCATCTGGCCTAGATGCCTTTAAAAGGGGTTTGGACAGATTCATGGAGGAAAAGACCATCACAGGTTACAAGCCATAAGCAACCTCCTGGTTTTAGAAGTGGGTTTTCTCTGTGCCAGGTGCAAGGGAGTGGCGACTGGACACAGGTATCTTGTTGTCTTGTGTGCTCCCTGAGGCATCTGGTGGGGCCACTGTGTGACACAGGAAGCTGGACTAGATGGGCTTTTGGCCTGATCCAGCAGGGCTCTTCTTATGTTCTTATGTTCTTATGAAGAGAAAGAGAGAGAAGGTGTTACAAGCACAGAGGGGGGAACAAGGGGGAAAGAAAAGAGTAAGGGAAATGAGGAGAGTTACCCCGGGTGGGGCTAGGCTAAAAAAATCAGGATACTAGTGGGAGTGGGAAAAGAGAGGAGAGAGCAGAGAGTCTGGGGGAGTGAAATGCAAAAAGTGAGAAGGGTTCCTGATGTTTGGGCCATGGCAAAAGGCCATGGCTAAATCCCATTTTCTGCAGCCTGAACCAGGGCTACTGGAATGGGGGTGGCTTAACACAGCACCAGCAGGTCAATGAACAGCAAAATTAGCAGGAGGCAGCAAAAGGAGGAATGAATAATACCCATGGGATCCTGGACTTAAATACTGTAGTTGCTTCTTTTGTTTTGTACCCTGTCAAGGGTGTGGCAGGCAGCTAGTTCTGGAGGCCAGTGGCTCAATTAGCATGGACTTCTTGGCTGAATTTAGCCATGGGGTTGGTGAGTGCAGCTAGGGCTGGAGATCCTTCTTTTGTGTTGCTAACAACTTTGTTTAAGTCAGGAAGCTCCCAGGGTGTCACTTCTGTTAAATGTGTGATGCAAGAGAGGTGCAGCCGCCCATAGAACTTTCCAAGAGTCAGACAAGGCTTCCTCCAAGCCAGACTGATAGACTGAAGGCGGGGTAGGGTGACTGCTCTGACAATTAAAAAAATGTGGCCTTCCTCTAGGCCAGTGATGGCGAACCTATGACACGCATGTCAAAGGTGACACGCCACAATGTTTTGGGTGACACACCAGCGTTCACCAACACCTGGCAACAACTACAGGATCTCAGTATCCGTGGAGGATGCGGGTATGGCGGACCCTTTAAAAAATATTTTAAAAAGTCAGAAAAAACCTTCCCTACCACCATGCGGCAAAATCGCGCTGTTTGCAGGGCAGTCTTCTGCGCTCCCACGCCCTGGCTTGCCCCAGAATGCATCGCGATGGGTGAGCCGGGGCAAAGGCTCACGCAACCCAGAAGTGTGACCCAGAAGTGACTTCCAGGAGCACAGAAGACTGTCCTGCAGGCCTGCAAACAGTGTGGTTTTGCCGCACAATGGTAGGGAAGGCTTTTTCTGACTCATTTTTACTGTTTAAAATTTTTAAAGGGTTTTTAAAGGGTCCCCCATATTTGCGGTCTTCGGGGGGGGGTGACACACCAGCAGAGTCAAGTTCTGATTTTTTGACACACCGAGCCCAAAAGGTTCGCCGTCACTGCTCTAGGCCTATGGATCTGGGGGCTCTTGCCATTAGCCCGGCTTCAAGTCATGGTACTGGCCTGGGCCATGCTCTTCACAGGGCATTTTCCAAGCAACAAAAGCCAGGCAAGTCTTCTCCTAAGCCAGTCAGCTGAAGTGAGTGTTTGTGTGTGTGAATGTGTACGCGCTTTGACAGATGAAAACTGTGGCCTTCCTCCAAGCCTGTGGGGGATGTGTGGCCTCTTGCCATCAGTCCAGCTCCAAAGGAACATCACAAGCTTGGGTTGTGCTTTCCTAACAGGCACCCAGAGCCACATACACATGTAATCAAGCATGTCACATGTCATGTATCTGAATAAAAGAAGTAAAAAGGTTGTCGGCAATAGCAGCCTCCTATAAAAATGTGTTCTCCTGAGTATCAAGCGTTAACAGTCTCATTCATATTTATAGAACCTAAGTAGGCTCCCCATTATCTGAGCCCCAGTTATCTTAGACTCCAAGTTTCCGAACTAGAGTGTATGTCAACATGTCAAAAGAGTAGAAAACAATACACATAAGTACATCAATGCTGCTGTTTTCTACCAACAGGTTAAACTAGAGTTAAGAAAGAAGCACAATGGCATCTAATAAGTGACAATGCCATGACTGAGGGAAAAACAAAACAAGTTCAGAGTGAAGTTGCAACTGAGAGCGCCGTGGACTGTTGGTGCTATGTAAGCGTCAGTCCAAGGGACGCAGGCTGTCTGGCAGCCCAATCCTGTGTAACTCTTGCACCGGTGTAACAGTAGATCCCCCGGTGTAAGAGCACTTATGCCAATATAACTTGCTGTATGCCGATGGACACAGGACGGACACCGGCGTAATGCCTCACATGTGCAGTTCGGACATGGAACGGATGCCGGCACAACTCTGCTGGTGCAGGGGGCATTCTGGGGGCATTCGGACACCCCCGGAATGCCCCCTGCACTGGCGGAGTTGCGCTGACGTCTGTTCCACGTCCAAACTGCACATGTGAGACATCCGAGGGGGGCTACGCTGGTGTCCGTCCTGCGTCCGTCGGCGTACGGCAAATTACACTGGCATAAATGCTCTTACACTGGGGGATCTACTGTTACACCAGTGCAAGAGTTACACAGGATTGCGTCCTAAATGTGTGTTGGAGCATGTGTGTGTTTTCTCTAGGTACCCCCCCCCCCCCCCGTTACATGATCAGTATTTTATTTCTGTTTATTTCCTCTAATTCAAGGCATGCAGGAGACACACATTTGCTCTTGGCACCAGCAACCTGCCTGGAGAGCAATGGCCAGACCAGTAACATGACTATTTTCAGGACTGATGGCAAGAGATCACAGATCCACAGTCCAGAAAGGCTACATGTTTGATGCAAAGCCATGTAATCACCCCCCTCTTTAATTAACCCATGGAGCACAACACTCCAAATATGAATAGACCTTAAATGTTAATTAATAGAATTTTCACACCTCCAAAATTCTGATGAAGCTCTCCAGCCCTAATTCCAACTGGAAAAGCATATCTGATGGTTTACGATCCTAGCTAACAGTAGACCCTGGACTCCTGAGTTCGGGAAACACAACTTTTGTAAAATAAAGGAAACTTTTCACACCTCCAGAGGTCCTTACCAACCCCATGAATAAACAGGCAAGCAGGTAGGCTAATGAGCCCAAGTCCATCCAAACCAGCTATAGCACCCTCAACTGGGTGGGAAAAGAAAAGCAGAACCCAGCAGGGGTCCTAACTCAGCCATATTGGACTATCTGATTGAGTCACCCCACCTATGGGGCAAAAACCTATCCCCCCCCCCGTTTTGTGTTCTTCCTTTTGCGCCTGGTCATTACCTTTTCACCTGCTCCCGTGCTGTGCATTTGGGGAACCTGCTGGTGCTGTGTCAGTTCATCCCATTCCAGCCTCAACCCAAGAACCACCCTGTCAGTTGGCACCCAGGATCAGTAAACCCCCTCAATCCCCTTTCCTATCTGGCATCTTTCTCTCCCCAAGAATTATCAAAGCTGTGGAGCCAATGTGGGCTGGCCAACTAACCTCAAAATGCCCCTTCCTGCCTGCCTGCACTCCAAGAAAGAAACCTTGGCTCCCTTGCCCTGCTCCCTTCGAGGCTACTGCCTTACTTGCCTGTTATTAAAGGCTTCTTCATAGACATCTTTCTAGGCTTACCATTCATCCCGGTTTCGCCGGGACAGTCCCGGAAATCGGCCTCGATTCCCGGTTGGGTCCCGGGGGATGAATGGGCGCCCCCATCTTTTTTTTTAATTTTAAACTTACCGGGCAGCATCTTGGATCACGAAATCTCGCATGATCCAAGATGTCAGTGCCCAAATCTCGTGAGGGCATGATGCCCTCACGAGATTTGGGCGCCGACATCTTGGATCACGTGAGATTTCGTGATCCAAGATGCCGGGAAGTTTAAAATTAAAAAAAAAAGAAGAAGATGGCGGCGCGGCGAGCGGGTGCTTCTCCCGGTCGTCAGCGGCACCGGGAGAAGCACAGTGCTTGCCCGTGTTGCGCGAGCCTGCTGGAGGCTCGCGCAACGTGGGCAAGCAGGCTGTGCTTCTCCGGTCTCCCAGCGGCTCCATGCTGTGCCGCTGGGAGACCGGAGAAGCACAGCCTGCTCACCCGCGTTGCGCGAGCCTCCAGCAGGCTCGCACAATGCGGGCAAGCAGGCTGTGCTTCTCTCCGTGCCTCTGGTCTCGCAGCGGCACCGGGAGAAGCACAGCCTGCTTCTTGCCCGTGTTGCGCGAAGCTCCTGGAGGCTCGCGCAACGCGGGCGAGCAGGCTGTGCTTCTCCCGGTGCCGCTGGTCTCGCAGCGGCACCGGGAGAAGCACAGCCTGCTTCTTGCCCGTGTTGCGCGAGCCTGCTGGAGGCTTGCGCAACGTGGGCAAGCAGGCTGTGCTTCTCCAGGAGCCTGCTTGCCGCGGCCCCAGCCTGCTTGCTTGCCCCAGCCCGCGGCCCCAGCAGCAGCAGCAGCAGCGACCACTGACCAGCAACCAGGTAAGCGTATTTTTTAAATATATATTTTTAATAGAAATATGAATTATTTATTTAAAAATTTCGGCCGCATTTCGCACGGCAAGAGGGGGCGCTTTGCGCCCCCTTTCTTCTATAATTAATTCATTAGAAGGATTTCTTATTTGGATTTCTGCTTTATGTTGACGTTTATGGTTGTTTTTTATAGTTTTTCGTTGTGGTTTAGAATTGCTTTTTCATTGTGGTTTGTTGTTTGGGGTTGGTTTTGACTGTTTCTGCTTGCTTTTTTGTTCTGGTTTAGAATTGCTTGTGGTTCTTTGGGATTGCTTTATCGTTCTGGTGTAGAATTGCTTGTGGTTCTTTGGGATTGCTTTTTCGTTGCTTTGACATTAATTAATTATTTACCTGGGGGGGTTATGGGGGGTGTGTCCCGGTTTGAAGTTTGAAAAATATGGTAAGCCTACATCTTTCTGTCCTTGAGACCTCTCTTTGTCCATAGAGAATTGCGACCTGTTCCAGGCCCACTCCTTGCCTGTAGCTCTTAGTTCAGGCTACTAATGGAGAACCATCCCTAGCTGCAGCCTTTTGCTTCTGTCCAGACCATCCCAATCTTCCTTCTTTCTCTCCCACCAACTTTCCCCATTTCCCTTCTCTCCTCTTTCTCCTTTGCACCCTAAACCCTTCCCTTCCTTCTGCAGGGCTCCTCTGGGAAGCCCATCTAATCTACCTATCTTCTCCCCTCCCCATTTCCCCCCTTTTCACTCTGTCTAAGAAGTTCCTCTCTCCTCCCCTCTCTGCCTCTCTTCTCCTTCTCCTTCTAACCACTTTCATTAGTCCTCAATTGCATGTGTCTGTTAGTGGTAGAATCCCATGTATAGATTAAGAGAAAATGTTCAAATCCCTTGTTTGTGGTTCCTTGAGAGCTTTTAGAACTGTTGTGCTCCTTCACCCTTGCCTCCATTTTTCTTTCACCACCAAATGCATAGACGTGCCATTGGCCAATATACTGGCTCCCTGCATGTAGACACCTCCCGCCCCCTGGTGTGGACATTTTACATGTGTTTTAGAAAGCATTGCCAGTAACAACAAATGGCTTCAAATGGCTTCAAATGTACAGGTGGGCCCCCGTACCCACGGATTTGCTGTCCACGGTTTCAGTTATCCACGGATCGTGGGGACCCCCCCCCCAGGCTGTTACTTTTTTCCCAGTAAGCTCCATTTCTTCCTTAAACAAACAGGAGAAGCAGCCTCTGGCTGCTTATTGCAGGCAAGTAGACTAAGTCCTAGAGAGGCTCTGCAAGGTTAACAGAAACTTGCAGAGTCTCTCTAGGACTTAGTCTCGTTCTACAACTTGCCTGCAATGGAGGCTGCTTCTCTGTTTGTTTTAAGGAAGAAACAAAGCTTGCTGAAAGAAAAATAAGAGCTGGGGGGCACGTATAGGGCGGGGGGCCCTCAGGAAACCATGGAGGGGGTGTTCACTCCTATCCATGGTTTCAAGTATCCACGGAGGGGCCTGGAACATATCCCCAGCGGATAATGGGGGGGGGAGTACTGTATTGAAATGGCTGAATTCACACAAACGGCTTCAAATGTATTCAAATGGCTGAATTCACACATTTCAAATTTCAGAAAGATTTCAGAAAAGGGCGTTCATTTTGCAGGAGGAGAAGATATTTGGGAAATGCACCCTCAAGCAGGCTCCACCCTCAAAACTTGCTTCTAAACTGTCCGAATGGAACCTAATTAATCATTGGCTGTAATGGGGAATTTATGAATTTCATTGTTGCTCTTTTACTAGTATAAGTCTTTGATTTACTGATTACAGACCTTTGATTTATTGTGTACTAGGCCAGTAATCAATATTTATGACGTGTATAATTTTATGTACTGCTTAGTTTGTAATATCTTTTTACATATACAAGTATATTTATTTGCATATTATAAAGCTTTACATTGAATTTGTTTACAGAGAGAGAGAGAGAGAGAGAGAGAGAGAGAGAGAGAGAGAGAGAGGAGGGCAGGAGGTATTGTTTCAAACAGGTCCTAAACCGTCTTCCCTTGTGAGGAAGGTCTGTGGCTGTAATCATCTGCCAGGGGAAAAAGGGCTGCTGAGTAATCTCCAACCCAGCAAGAATACAGGGAAAATCAGTCTGACTAAATAGGATTTAAATGCTTGTTTAGCACTCATCTTTTGGTTCTGGAGCATTGTCAATCTGATCTGCCATGACGACGATGATGATTGAAGGGAAGACAGAATGCCACTGCCCCTCTTCGGGGGGCGGCGCCACTTGCCCAGCTCCATCCTCGGCGCGCTGGGCAAGGGCTTTGATAGGCTTAACAGCCGATTGGCTGGTGGACTGGATGGGGGCGGGACTGAGGAGGCCACGAAGCGACACTCGCCCGGCTCTCCTCAGTTGCGCCCTGGCGTCGGAACCCAACCCACCCTCCCGGTTTTTCAGTCTGAGAGTAGCTGGCCGCCCTCGGGGGCTGGGTAGGAATTTTTTCTCATGGCCTGATTGGCTGGTGGCTATGGGTTTTTTGCCTACCCCAGACTGCGGCTGGGAGGGGGATGTTAAATAGGTCTCATCACCGGTCACTTTAGGTAGGTAGCATGCGGGAGGGTAGCCAGGGTGGCTCGTACTTGGTATGCATCCGGAGGTAAGCAAGGCCATGGGGCGAGCCAGAACCGCTCACACGATGCCTACACGGGTCGGTGAGGCTGGCTGGCAAACCCCAGGGCTGGAAGCAAGGATCACCTTTAGGCTTACCTGGGGTGGGTCTGAGCTGTCCAGCTGCCTCAACCCTTAGGTTGGCAGTGATAGACTGGAATGGTCTGTGTCCAAGCCAGGATTGAGCCCAGATGTGATGCCCGCTAACAGATGGGGGAGGTAAGCGGCTAGTGCCATTTTTCCCCAAACTAGAACCCGCACGCTAGGGGGGTTTAAAGTCAGTATATGTTTCAGTTATAAAACCTCCAGTCCCTGCTGCAATCTATCCTTGTTGTTAATAATAATAAAGTGTCCCTTTAATCCAAGCCTTTGTCTAGCGTGCTTATTTGGGGGGGGGTGCACGGGTAAAGAGCAGAGATGTAATAAGGAGCTGGAGGCCTTTAGATAGCTACCTCCTCTGCCTTTCCCCTGAACTTCTGTTCCCTTTTAGACTAGATTTAGACTGTAAGTCTAAAAGATAGGGCCTCTGTCTCATATAATAGCACTAACAACAAAAACTTTGTCAGGCATTTGAACAGGGCTTGTGAGCCTTCACAATTTTGAGGGTTAGGTCATCAACAGCTTTGGCTTCTAGTATGGTCTCCCTCGTTGGTCATGTCAAAAGGGAGACATATTCTTCATGCATCTGATGAAGTGGACTATAGTCCAGGAAAGCTTATGCTAAACTAAATTGGTTAATCTTTAACCAATTTAAAGATTGCTATAGGACTCTTTGTTGTTACTACAGGACTCTTTGTCCACAGTGCAATGCAAGATGTGCTAATGGTCTGCCTCTATGGAATAACATCTATATTCCATGGCTGATGGAACAAAGTTTGATGCCTTTGGGGGTGGCTGAAATCATCTAGCAGAGAGACTAAAATGCACAAACAACTAAAAAAAATTCTCCTTAGGAATAATGAAGTTATCACATTGTCCATCACCTAGGTTACAAAGAGATGCTATGAGGGCTGGGCCTGAAAGTGAACTATTGTCTCTTCCTGGTACTTCTATAATAAGCAGGACTAGGAACTGGCTATTATTGAACCAACAATCATCAGGCTGTCGGTTTGCCCTCTTTGTAGGAACAGGGGTACTGCCAATGCTGTGTAGATTCTGCCTACAACACTGCAGGTCAGGGCATATCAACTGGTCAAAACAAATGAATGTAAATGAATGAAGGAATGTGTTCATTCTTATCGTTAATCAGTTCAAGAAGAACATCTCCCTGGATGGTGGCTGCGTATCTATTGACATTTCAGTCAAAAAGATCCAGCGCATAACTTCACAGAACAAAATATAGCTGACAGGAAATAATTCTCTGAAACAAAAATCCATCAAATAAAAAGCAAAACCATGAAGCCGCTCCAACCAAGTGAGTCAGCTCCCAGTGTCTCTGACAATAAAACATCATAACAGTGATAATGGGGAAACATTTACTCAGAGATTGCAGAGATAGGGGTGATTCTCATAAGGATGAGTCTCAGTTTGATAACATTACGGATACTTTTTATAAATATGTCCAGATGTATGAAATACCAACGTATTTTCAAGGCCTTGTATCTCTAAAGTATGTGAGAGTCACGAAACATCTGAAATAACAAGAGATGTAAATGATAGCGTGCAATCTCATTTTATGGAGACTTCCAAAACTGAAGAAGGCTGCAATCTTATACACACTTTCTTGAGAGTAAGCCCCATTGGACAGAATGGGACTTACTTCTGAGTAGACATGCCTAGGATTGTGCTGGAAATGCATATAGTAGTGTACTGCAGTGCTGCCACAGTTAAGGGCACTGTAGCTTTGAAATTGAAAGGCAGTAAAATAAGGGCCACTGAGCCCCCAATACAGGAACGAAGAACCAAGTTGGTTTAAAAGATTGAGACCAAATATAACACTGGTCCACATTTTTTTTTCTGGCCTGGACTTTTACAGCTGTTTTAGACTAATTTCAGGGTGCTGATTCCAAATCTGGCATCAGTTTTTGTCTATCACATCAGGATTTTGAGATATCAAATATTGCATTTGATAAAATCAATGAAAAACAGCAATGAAAAACAAATTTACACTGGTCTACAAATTTTTTTCTTTTCTGGCCTGGACCTTTGCAGCTGTTTTAGACTAATTTCAGGGTGCTGATTCCAAATCTGATCTCAGATTTGCTCTATCACATCTCGTTTTTATGCTATCGGCATACCCCATTTTCATGATGCCAAACCTGATGCCAGATTTGGAATCAGCGTCCCAAAATTACCTTAAAACCATTGGAATATCTTATGCCAGAAAAAGTGTGTTGACTGGGTACCCCCTTATCACGGTCCAATTTTCTGAAGTACCCCTGCTAATTAATTGGATTAATCAATTAATTAATTAATTAGGTGAGAGAGAGAGAGAGAGAGAGAGAGAGAGAGAGAGAGAGAGAGAGAGAGACATGCAAGGATCTCTTTTTTTTCTCCAAGTCACACTTCCCAAAATCAGCTCCTCCCTCCCCTACCCCACCAAAGCACATTCTCCAAAGTACAAAAATAAGCCCAAAACCAAAATCAGAGAGACAGAAGGGCTCCGAAAATAATTACATTTAAAATTGTGTTAGTACTTTTTACTTAATGATTAATTACCTAATTAATTAATTGATTAACCAATTAATTGGCAGTTAATTAGCAGGGGGTACTTCAGAAAATTGGACCATGATAAGGGGGTACCCGGTCAACACACTTTTTCTGGCATAAGGTATTCCAATGGTTTTAAGGTAATTTTGGGACGCTGATTCCAAATCTGGCATCAGGTTTGGCATCATGAAAATGGGGTATGCCGATAGCATAAAAACGAGATGTGATAGAGCAAATCTGAGATCCGATTTGGAATCAGCACCCTGACATTAGTCTAAAACAGTTGCAAAAGTCCAGGCCAGAAAAAAAAAATGTAGACCAGTGTAAATTTGCTGTTTTTCATTGATTTTATCAAATGCAATATTTAATATCTCAAAAACCTGATGTGATAGACAAAAACTGATGCCAGATTTGGAATCAGCGCCCCAAAATTACCTTAAAACCACCGGAATACCTTATTCCAGAAAACGTGTGTTGACCAGTGTAATAGATATGCCAGATGTAATCACCACCTACATGTATTCTCACAGAGAATTCCCCCCCCCATTAACTCTATAATAAAACAAAATTATATCAATCCAAGGATAAGTAGTTATGTGCCATTACTTTGTCACACATAGGCCTATGGACTACTACATATATCATGGAATATACAGGTAAGAGAAATGTAGACAGCAAAACAACTTATATAATGCCAATTTAAAACAATTATATAGAAACTTGGAGAACACCTGTTTGTAAAGTTCAGTTAACTATGCTGTAATTTTGAAGACTGTGTAAGTCAGAAAACATAATCCCTAGATAACAGATATCGTGTACTGGAAGGCCTTTGATTTCATGTCATGTTTTTGGCAAGTCGTTAAGGCCCAATCCAATTCAGACGCCATGCCAACATTGCCAGTGTGATGTCCGTCATGACCTAAGTCCTTCCAGCAAGGGTGGGGGAAGAGGGAAGAGCAGAGCCCCAGCCATGTCCCGCCGATGCAGCCAGTCCAGCAACAATGGCAGTGTCCCCAACAACCACAACGCTGCCCAGACGCCTTAGTCTGGGGCCTCACAACAGTTCTGCAATCGAGCAGTGCATGTTGCCAGGCAACAGACAGACCTGCCTGGGTGCAAGCCCCCCCCCTTGGGACACAATGGAGCCTACCCCTGAGGAGACCTGCATAGGACTATGCCAACAACAGAATACATGGCTGAGGACACTGGGGGTGGGGAGAGAACTACTGAGAAGAAAAAGAAGCCATTATCATCATTAGGTTGAGTCAAAATGACCTTCCGATTTCCCCCCCCCCCATCTGCAGACAGTTAAGATGCTGAGAGGTCATTTCAATCATTTTCAGGGGGGGTGAACTTATTCTCTTCAACTATAGTGATCCCTGCGGTCTTAGGAGTGGGTGACTGTCATTCCCCCCCCCCAGCACTCTGCCATCCCTCTGGTTGGCTTGAAGATGATGCTATATGGCGACTGGGAAGAATGGAGGCTGGTGGTTACACAATTGGGGAGGCGTGCCAATGCCCCCACTGCTGCCAAGACTGCAAAACACACAGTGATAAAGGTGAGCTGCAGGAACATCCTCCCCCCACCCCCCTCATTTTGAGCCAAACGTTCTGTTCAAACAATGTCCGTGTCATGGTCATATAATAATGGTATCGTCCAGAATTATGTCACCTCAGTCTGTGAAATGTTTGAATTGGCTCTGAGACAACTGCCAATATGAGATGAATCAGAATAGGAATCTTCTGTTGGTGTGTATTGATGAAGCTCTGTAGCTCAAGCACTGGAGACTTTCTTGCATTCCCTTTGCATTGTTCTTCAAAGCCTGTCAGTTCAATGTGAATCCGATCTCATGGATTATTACATAGGAGTCTGACTGTCTGCAGTCTTTCTGAATTAGAAACTAATTGTGGGATAAGAGCTATGTATAATTTAAAAGCTATGGATTTGTTGACTTGCTTTGAAAAGTCTCCCTCTCCTGTCCCCATTTCTCTGAGCATGAATTATAGTGTAAGGTTCAGAACAGGCAATTGTTCTAGGTTTCTGCAACAAGCGAAGCAGGAGGGAACAGGAGTGGAGCCCATTCACCATCAAAGGACATGTAATGCTTAAGCAACCTCTCTTCTTGCTTAGGGAAGGCAGGCAGGCAAAAACACACCCACACTTTTACCAGAAGGGAAGAAGGGCAGCATCCCCTTCATTACAGCATTTCGTAATGTATTATTGTAGAGTTTTGTAATGTAAATAATATCTAAGCATCTAATATTAGAAACGTCCACATTCACTCAAACCACATTTGCGATATTTCAGTGGGTTGATTAGGACATTAACAACATGGGCTGATTGCATGTTGTTAGCCAAAATGCCTGTTACTTTGTGGAATAGCTTTAAATATGGCAATTTGGCATGTTCTGGGATCTTTACCTGTGTATACCAGAGTTGGGCTTTTGCAGAATTCCCTTTTAAATAATATTGAGGACAGACGTGGTTGCTTTCCAATATTTACTAAATAGTTCAGGCAAGAATCATACAAAAAGAAAATACAGTTCAATATGCAACACTTCATTCATACTTCAAAGCATACAGATCTATGAAACTTAGGTAGAAGTACAAAGAATTAGAAGGGATCTTGATTTACTGGGGTAATAGTCACCTAATCCTGGAGAGTTCACCTCTGATGCTGCTAAGGCGGTAGTTCTGGCACAACAGTGAATGAAAAAGGAGGATGAAGCAATTGGGTCTGAACTGGTCAGACTAGCAGTCTGTAGGATGACTGAGAGCGAAGTCAAGTCAAGAGGGGGGAGAAGGGGGAAAATGGAGGGAAGCAGACAGAGGGAGATAAGATGAAGCACGGAGCTCACCTACATCTATTTCCAGAATGCAAGAAGAGAGCTGGCATGCTGGCAGCCTGCGTTTTAAGCCTACCCACAGGGGAGGAGTTTTGGGGTCTTACACTGCAAAAAGAAATACCTTGTTTAGGCTGTAGGTAGATCTGTGGGGGTGGAGACATACACATACATCATGAGGGGAGATGGTTTGATGATCCAGCAAATAGAAACAATAGCAAAGTCTGGGAAGTCCAGGATGCATCATACCAGGTGGCCTTCTGTATTGTTTCTCCCCAGGAACATGTTTAGCATCACAGTGGGGATTTTGCATACTGGTAGACTGGGTACTTAGCAAGTCTTTGGAGGGGGGGGGGAGATTGGATGTGCCTCTGTGGCTACATGGTTCATGGCGTGCTGAAATGCTGAATGCTGATCGGATCCTTCTCCTCCTGGCTTCCCTTGGCCTTCTGGAGTAAATCTGTTACAGCCTGGTCCATGGTGCAGGATCACAAACGGCATGACCTTCGCTTGTGTCATAACACAGTCCAGCTCACAAATTCAGCTCACAAGTTCAAAGTCTTTTTGGCACATTCTCATTTTAAAAGTCACTGGGTAACAATGTATTTTGTACTGGGTTGGCTTGTTTTCTTAGATCTAAAAAGTAAAAGATATGGTGTTTTTAGTCTGTGAATCACAATGCAATGTAGGGTTCTCAGCTAACAGGCATGTGATGAGCCAAGTAACCAGGAGTTGCTCCCTCCCTGGGCTACCACTCTTATTTCTCATAGTTGTACTGGTGCCTGTGAATCACTTTGGATGTTACATCTTAAAAGGAAAATCCAAAGCATGAGTCACTGTGTGAACCCAATTCCTCTTGAATATCTAAACTGGCCCTTACCACACTTTCCTTTGTAAAGAGAGTTCACTTTTCCCCATTAGAACTGAGCACTGGAACACATTAGGCCAGATCCTCAAATGCTGAGAGTTGTCACAATCCATCTAGTTGTGATGTCAGCTTGTAGAGGTATCTTCCTAGAACAATAAATCAAATTAGCATTACATTCACATTTCCCCACCTGTCTTCCAGTAAAAGAAAATGGACTCTTTATTGGAAGCAGACAGTGGGGCCTCCTCATTGTTAACATTTTCAGTTTCAGTTCCCCTAGTTCTACAAACTAACCAGTTCCTGCTGTTCTGTGCTATTTATTTTGTTGCACTGAATACCAAGAGTTATGGCCAACATTCTTCACATATTGATATACATTACGAGAGTTTAGAGGGAAACCATTCATCTGCCTTGCCTTTCTCTAAGCCTGGATTTCCTTGATTGCAAAATAAGATAAAACTGCTATCTTGACTTTAAATACTCTGGGAAGGCATGATCTCTCTCTCGCTCTCGCTCTCTCTCTTCCCTAGCATGAAACAGATACCCATAGTAAAATGCATTTAACTCTCCCTCCCCTCCAACTTCCTGTTGATGGGTTGGCAACATCCATGCTTGTTTTCTTGGCAGGCTGGAAATATTACAGCTGAAGATTCAGGAACCTTTGAGGCCTCTTGGGGAATATCATTTCATCCCCGTCGCTTCTGGGTCAGGAAGGTAGAGATTGATCCATTGAGTTTATTCCCCTTGATGTGAGGATGTTCCCTCACTGGAACAACACTGGGCCAAACATAGTGTGTACAATGGCTCCATTAGGAAACTCTGGGAAAGCATCTCATATTCTTTCATTTATATTTATGGCAGGGCTGGAAGAAAAGGAGGTGGGTGTTATGCAGTGTTCCAAAAAAGAGACCGCTTATTGCTAAACAGAGAGTCAATCTTCTTGCATTGAACACAAAGCCTATCATCTTTTGTGGCTGACAGGACAGCTGCAAAAGCAATGGATACATAAAGTTAAAGAAAGGAAAAAGGAATGAGAGAAACTCTTGCTACAAGAAAAACATAATAAATCCACGAGCTACATATAGCCTTGGGCTTTTTATGACCAGAAGCAAGCATGAGGGAATGACTTGAACTTAACTAAAGTCGTTAATTACCTGGCTAAGATCAAAAGCCTAAGTAAAAGGAGTATATTTATGATGCACCTTAGAGGAGACGCTTCAACTTGCTGCAATTTTTTTATTAATTGGTTTGATTAAATAGATTTAAAGAGCCCAGGCAGAGATTCCTAAATCATACCCCATATTGATCTAACGAAATACTCGATAAATTTTCTAATATGGTTCCTTTCCTTTCTGCAGTCTGGAGGGAAATGTTGCTGTTGGTGATAACTCAGTGCTGAGCCCTCTGTTGTGACATGTGGATTGCAGGGAGGATGCTGGGGAGTGGGGTGGGGGAGGGTGGGAAGAAGCTCTTCCGCGATCTCCAGGAGCAAATGGCATGCTCAACACACACTTGCTTTCCATCTTCTGCCTTTTCACTTCTGCACTACTAGACAAAAATCACAAAGTAGGGGCTGGTGGAAGATTGGATGGATATTCTAGCAGTGAAACAATCTGTCCAGTCTTTTACTTTGTGACCATTCAGCATGCAAGAGGCGTGGCTGGCTACATACAACGAAGGAATTCCCAATTCCAGAAAAAGGAAGTGTATACTGTATGTGAGTTTATAAACCGCATGTCATTTTTCAGCTGGCTCAGAAACACATGAAGTTCTTGAGATGGCCCAGCTGTCAATGTGAAAGTTCAAGACAGCAGTGTATATCCATCTACCTCTGCATTCATCGCTTGTGGCGCTAAACTCAGTCTTGCTGCCAAACCAGGAAACAGGCAGGGAGGGAGGAGGAAGAAAAGATGAAAGGGCAGGTTTCAGAGCATTCCATTCCATCACTTCCTAGGAGTGTAGGTTAAGTCAAGTCGAACCTGTGTGGGAAGGCTCTGCACAAACAAGTTTGAGATCCCTGCGCAGTGCCAGGCAACTCTGGCGATTCACTCACAGGGGTATGTACATTGCCTACTTCTTGTGTAGATGAAGGACCAATGCCCTTTTGGCTTCATAACCCATGGGGGCTGATTGTCAAAGGCCAGGATGGTGCTCATTTAGGGGGAGCAGTTTGAAGTTTACTGCTTTCCAAAGTTCAGAAAGGCCATAGGGTCTCACTATTATATGGTCCTTCCCATGTGATAAGAAGCATCTTAACATGCAAACTGACATGGAGGACACCAAGAACATTTACCTGGGTCAGAAAGAGCTTTACCATACAAGCAGAGGAGGCAGCTATGGTCACACAATTCAAAATGTTAGTGAAAAGCCACTATGTGAAAAATTCACTATGATAGTGAAAGCCACTATGATAGAAGTACTCTTAAACAAGGATACACACTCTACTTCTGGCATGGCCATCACACAGCACTACCTCAGTGGTGGACACACACCAGTGGGGTTCCTCATCTGCATTTGGCTAACAGTGGCAAAGACATCTAAGTCAGCTTTGTAGACCTGATTACAAAAGTAGTTGTACTATATAAAGTGGCATTTGTACAACTGGGTACACAGAATGGAAGGTGATCCACTTTGGTGAAGCAAGCAACTAATTAGTGGATTAAGGTAAAGGTAAAGGTATCCCCTGACAATTAAGTCCAGTCGTGTCCGACTCCAGGGTGTGGTGCTCATCTCCATTTCAAAGCCGAAGAGTCAGCGTTGTCTGAAGATGCCTCCGTGGTCATGTGGCTGGCATGACTCTCCTTGCCGCAGCGCGTAGCATGCAGCTGGAACACGGAGCACTGTTTACCTTCCCGCAAGCGGTACCTATTTATCTACTTGCATTGACATGCTTTGGAACTGCTAGGTTGGCAGGAGCTGGCCAAGCAACGAGCGCTCACCCCGTCGCGGGAATCGAACTGCCGACCTTTCGATCAACAGCTTATGGTTCAGCGGTTTAACCCGCTGCGCCACCCGCTGGCCTTATTAGTTATCCACTAATAACTATAGTCAGTTATTACCTGACTATAACAGGTAATAACGTTCTTTTCTTCATTAAGCTTCATTAAGCTTCATTTCTGTGTGTGTGGGCAAGGCACCTTGTAGGCAGCAGGGGTTGTCATAATGTGTGGATCATGTTTACTATAGCCAGGATGTGAGGGGAGAAAAGCATGTCCAAGTGATGCTGCAGTCGTTGTGCACACACTTCACATGGATAAGATTCGAAGTTCAATCCTTACCATCTCTGGTTAAAAAAATCTCACATAGCAAGCTTGTGAAAGACCTCTATGTGACTCCTGGGAGAATTGCCTGTAGGTGGAGTAGTGGGCTAGATGGACTAACAGTTTGACTCTATAGCAAGCAGTTTCATATGTTCATATAAAGTGATCCAAAGTTAGGAAGAAAAAATCCCTTGCTGACTCTTGTTTTTTAGAGCAAGGTTCATGATGCATAGAACCAGGAAAAGAAGACATGTGAATACATGGAAAGGAGACACATAAAACTTCACGTGCCTCTTGCACTATATTGAGGAAAGTGGGACGTACAGATTTCTCTGTGTTGGGAGCTATGGTGAAATGCTGCTATTTCCCCCTATTTTTTGCCTATTTTTTTGACCTGTTTGGGGCCTTTCTGTCACCTCCGAGGTATCTGCAATGCTGCAGCATTCCAAGGAAGGTGCTGAATCACCCAGATGCAGGAGCTATTCAGCAGTGTAGCTGCCATTGGGCAGGGTTGCCTACCACCCTGGGTGGCACGTTGGTCTACTCATGAGGAGCAACTGTGGCAGTGTTTCCCAGTGCAAGGTGGGCCCTCCTGGCCACCCGCACTTCCACTAGGCTACAAATGGAGTCCTTCCGGAAGTGAGGAAGCAGCTCAACACGGGGGACGGCACAAGGTCACCCGGCCCCTGGCTGCGGGGGTGGGGGTAGCGATGCCACTGGAGCTAGTGTTCCTTTGTTGTTGTTCTCCTTCTGCCCCAATTGACCAATAAGCAAAGAACGAAGAGTCAACTTATTGGACCCTGAAGCCCACCTGATTTCCAAGAGCAGGAAATGCAGGTGGCTTAGGTGGCCCCCAGTATCCAATCTACAGGTAAAGCTGGGTTAATGGTTGCATTATAAAAAGTGAGGTCATCCCCCCCCCCTTTGTGCATTTGCCCAGATACAACTGGGAATAGCTGATGCCTCACAGGGCTTGCCTGCCCAGCTTGCTAAAGATGGGTTCAAGGAGCAAGAACCTGGAACAGCAGGAGTAAGTAAGGTAGGAAAAGTACCCAGAGAAGTCACATCAGGTTATTTACCACTTGCCTTTTAAGACCCTTGACAACCTTTCTTTCCCTCCTTTTTCTTTTTGTCAGTTATCCATACCTTGCTTTTATCCTTGCATTTCCCCCACCATTGTTTGCTATCTTTTCCAGCCTTTTAATAAACTTCTTGTAGATTTACTGTTTCATCTGCTTGGTCTCCGTTCACTTGGGAGGGAGAAAGTTGCCACATCTCCCAGACCACCCATGCTCTACTTCTATTTGATTTGAACAGGACTCCTTGCATTTTGGGGCACCCTGTTAACCTGGGAGGAAGATCGTTTCCACAGAATGTCCTCCTTCTCTCTGAGACTCTCTAGCTTTGGGTGGTGGCAGCAAGAATTACCTTTTCCCAGTTCGTTCCTAGCTTACCCACTTAAAAAGGTGAAATTGAGAGCAAGGAGGAAGGTGCTGGTCACTAACCACTGGCGTTGCTGAAGGTGGGGCGGAGCTCTAAGTTCTGCCGTGGTCCGACCCTCCGTTACATGGGAGCACGAAGCGCCCCCGCCCCCTCGCCTTCGGAGCCATTCAAGTCGGTGAAAGCAATGCTCCGAAGGCGAGGGGACGGGGGCGCTTCGTGCTCCCATGTAACGGAGGGTCGGACCAAGGCGGAACTTAGAGCTCCGCCCCCCCTGCAGCGACGCCAGTGTTACTAACCACTAATCACTGTGTCCAGATCCCCCGCTGTTAATCCTGACATGAATTTTGAGTTCCAGAACAATCTGGGACTCCTAGATCTAATCCCATTGTGCCCCTTCAGTGGAACAGCAGAAACAAGACACTGGAGGCACCAAAGTGTTTTCCTTCATGTTTTCTGTTTCTTGGTTTCTACAACCAAGTTGTCTGATATGGGAAGCGTATTTAGCAAAACTGTCAAGGAACGAATTATTTTTGTTGAAAAAGAAAACCATACATTTCCAACAGAGAGTAGGACTAAAATTAAATCAGTCTTGCTTTTGATGGTCAGGTCTTTACTGCAGGAGGCAGATTACAACATGACATGTACTCTTGCTTATTTGCTTCTCTGGAATTACTCCCTGTTTCTATGAAAGTGAAAGCAGAAGAGTCTAATGCTCTGCATCTTCCTGCAGGTAGGGCAAGAGAATGTTTTTCATTTTTCTTCCTGGTGAGAAATAGGCCCCAAGAAAGAGAAATGGAGGAGATACTCCTGACAATAATTTGTGAGACTAGGAGGCACTGTGTGATCTGATCATATGATAAAATCTGGCGGCTTCTGAAGGCTAAGCATGTCAAAGGGGATCTGAGAAGCATCTGTGAAGCTACCCACTTTCTGCGCATGAGGGAAAAAATGGCACTTGTGAAGTGATGCGTGCTCTACCCAAAGATGCAGGACCGGGAGTGCTGAGGAATTTCCATTGCTTGCCTATGAAGAAGGCTGGAGTACCAATCAACTCATCTCAGGCCTGTGCCCTCCTGCTGTTCACTAATGAGAGGAGCAAAACAAATGGCACGCTTTAGCCTTCATCTGAATGAAAGCTGTACTTCCAGAAAACAAACGGTGGATGGAAATTGAAGGAATTAGCTGGAGGATTGTATTTTTCATTTGTATAAGAGATTTATTTTATTTGGCTTTTTTAACTACTGAGGAAACTGCAAAGGGAAGCACAATTGTTCCCATCATCTTTCCCCAGCTTCCCCTCCCCCCCCACCAGCCACACTCCAGTATTAACTGGCTCCTTGTGTAAAAATGCAAGGAGTGCGTGGAGAGTTTGATCTGGCTTTCTCTTCTCCAGTTCCACCCAGTCCTCAGTCATACTAGACAACAGGATTTAAGCTGAGCTGTGTCCAGTGTGGGTCTTTCCACTGCTCCCAGACATCTAATTTGCATGGTATGGAGCCCCAGCACTTGGTCTCAGAATAACAGGCCAATCCTATTGGGTTTTAGTGCTGGCTGTAAAAATAACGGAAAGTGTGTTTTTGTTAAGGGATTTAAATCCCTTTTCACCTCTGAAGCCTCCCAATATGCCCCCCCCTGCTGGATACAGTGCACCTGTGTTTGGCGCGGCTGTACTAGCGGGGAGAGGGAAGGATAGAATTGGGCTCTAAATCATGCAAATATACCTCTGTGTACAAAATTTGAATAATGATTCCTCCAAATTTCATGTTTGTCAGAGAAATAGGAGTTTCAGAGGGCAAAGAGGAAATGTTGTGGTGATTTACAAGAAGTGAGCTGTAAGAACAGGGAGGCAGCTACTGATTAGAATGTACATCTACTGGTGGGCCTAAGCTGTCACAAACACATTAACACCTGTTTTGAAACATCTTCATTGGTTGCCAGTCTGCTTCCTTGCCTAATTCAAGTTGCTGGTATTCAGTATTAAGGCACCACGTGGTTTGGGTCCTGAATATCTCAAAGAGCACCTTCTCCCATAGGAACCCTCTCCCCGGGCATCAAGATCTGCTAATGAAGTCCTACTCCAGATAGGATATCAATTGTGGATGCCAAGCTGTCTACCCCAAGGAACAGGGCTTTTTCTCTAGTGGCCTCTGTGCTTAGGAATTCTCTCCTCTCGGAGGTTCAGCAGGCATAGTCTCTTCTCTCTTATTTTTTTTGGGGGGGGGATTGGGTTGGACTGAAAATGTAATCCAATTGCATCTTCAGCAATTAGATTGAGCAAATATGTTTGCTGTTGCTTTATTGTTTTGCTTATTATGATAGTCTTCCTTGATTGCTCTTCTGTGGCTACTATTTGGTTGGACTTTTTGTCTATTGGTTTTTAGATTTGAGACATTCTTTTAATTTATCTCTATTGTAAAGTGCTTTGGGGGGCATTATGGCTGAAAGGCAGTCTATAAATATAGCAAAAAAATAAAATAAAAGAATTAGCAGTTATGGGAAAGATGCAGGGAACTACCCAGGTTACAAAAACAAAGGTTACTTCCAAGGCTACTCCAAATCAATAAGGCTCTGCCTGACCCTCTTTTGGCTTCTTAAATCTTGCTTAAAAGTGCCCTTAATCTATGCCATTTCATTTATGATCTTAAACACGGCATGCCCAAGACCTCCTGATGCCTCAAGGTGGCATGCCAAATGCTGTCACCCAATGATGGTCTAGTCCGGGGGGGGGGGGGGACTGTGGCTCCTGAGCCACATGTGGCTCTTTGACGTATAATGTACTGCTCTCAGAAATATGTTGGCTAAGCTCCTTTTTGCGTCACAATTAATATAAAAGGTAAATAAGATTTTTTTCAAGCTTTAATTATTACATAATTAAATAATAACTTACCAGGTATAAACTGAGAGTCCACTGGATTAAAACATAAGTTTAATGTTCATGGTAAGTAAGTATATTTAAGAATTTAAATGCTTCTTAAATATTGCAGCTCTCAAACACCTGAAGTTTATCGTATGTGGCTCTTACATGAAGCAAGTGTGGCCACCCCTGGTCTAGCCTCTGCTCCTCCCATTCTACATTGCTCCTTCTAGCTCAGCACTCTCCTCCCCTCCACATTTCCTCTTCCTTGCTGTCCCCCTCTTCCTTTTCCAATCCAGGGAAGGCAGAGGCGTGGAAAGACGAGCGAGCGGAGCAGCGGCTCCGGGCGGCTCCAAGGCCCCGGGCGGCACTGCTCCGCTCGCTCCAGTCTTTCCACGGAGCGCGTGCGCCCGCCCGGTAATGCGGGCGGGCGCTCCGTGGCCTTCTCCCCCGGCCTCGGAGCCGGAGAAAGCCCCGGAGCGTCCACCTCGACCGGTGGCCAGGGCTTTCTGAAGGCCAACTGCCACGCTGTTTTTCCTTGTTTTGCACATGCGCAGAACGTTTCAACGGCTCCGAGACCAGGGGAGAAGGCCTCGGAGCGCCCACGTAAGCCGGGTCGCCCCCCGCCCCCGGAGCGGCGGCGCCCCCTCCCGGAGCAGCGCCGCCCCTTTGGGGCGGCGCAGCAGCACGTGCTCCAGGCAGCACTCAGCTGCTGCTACGCCTCTGAGGGAAAGAGATGGAGGAGCAGTGGAGGCAAGTAGTTAGACAGAGATGATGGGCACCTCTCCACCAATCCGCCACCTGTGGCATCCACTTCAGTTGGCCTAATGGATGGGCCGGGCCTGATCTCAGATATCCATAAGTCTCTTGTGAATGTGTTTTCTCAGTTACTTCATTTGTGGGAATAACCTACAATATACAGCTCTTGGCACATGCAGAGCTCTGCTGTCACCTCAAGTAAAACAGGGTCCTCTGTCTTGTCCCACATACTGTGCCTGTAGGGAGCATCAGGCAGCTAACTGTGGGAAACAAAGTGGGGGAAAGTAGCACAGTTTTTACAATCAGATTTACAGAAGAGAGAAAAGGATAAAAGAGAAATATGGAGGTAGTGCGCCATTTGGCAAAGGAAAAGGGCAGGCAAGGCAGCATTGTTGCCACACAAGAGGAGATCTTGGTTTTCTAGAGGTGGATGCATGTATTAGGCTCTCCATTACAATTGATTGTTTGCAGCATTTTGTCAAGTGAATGAAGTACTTCTCTCCACCTCACTGCAAATGGCCGCCAACAAAACACTGAATTGTGTGAGCCACGGTGAGTTGTTGCACCTGAACTTTGTGCTACGCAGAGACTGCTGCCATATGCAACTGAAAGCAACTTCACAAGGAGACCACAGCGCAACCACTGTACAGCCTTGTTCATGTAGAGAGCTGATGCAATTTTTGAGCGGTTATATATGTAGCTTGACTGTGACTAGTTGCTAGTTACTTCACATTAAATTTATTCAGAAATTGCTTGTTACACCATGCCTCCCTTCTGAAGGAAAGATGAATCTGAAAGTTGGGAAATGAAAAAAAAAAAAGTACTTCAGGTACTTCTGGTAACAGTTTCCTGAAACTAGAGATGAGTGAGGTTTTCATACGTTTATGTCCAGGATGAGCACAAAAAAAATAGCTGACTGTCCTGTTGAAGACTCCATGAACAACTTTACTCAAGTGGGATCTAAAACAAACAAACAATTGCAATGAAAATGAAACTCCATGGGTAGATTCAGTTCAGTCCAGTATGAATCATTTGTTTGAAAAATGTTGTTTTCCAACTTAAGTCGTTTTAAAACCAGTGATCATATTTTGGCCACTTCGGATTATAACGATTGACCAGAGTGTTATATCAATTGTCCAGCATGCTTGGTTGAATAGTTACTACTGGCTTTTACTCTACTTGGTAAAAGGGGGGTCTGGCTCAGTTGGTAGAGCTGCCGTCTCATATGCCTGAAGATCTGAGGATGGCAGTTCGAGATGCCCGGAAGTATCGGTGAGCTGTTGAGAGCTGTCAACAAGCAGCTGACAAGCTGTAGAAGTGAGAGAGAGAATTCTGCAGCTGGCACTCTGAGTGGGAGACAGTGTTGCTGTCAAATCAATGCGTGGGAGGCGAATGCCAGAGAGAGACCAGACCGTAAAGGAAACCACCTATGCAAGATTATAACATTTGTAATTCCTAGCAGTTCGAAAGCAAGAAATTGCAAGTAATTTAATAGGTACCACCTCGGTGTGAAGGTAACAGCGTTCTGTGCACCTCAGCGTTGAGTCATGCCGGCCACATGACCACGGAAACATCTTCAGACATCGCTGGCTCTTTGGCTTTGAAACAGAAATAAGCACTGCCCCCAGGGTCAGTAACGACTGGCTTCCAAGCAAGGGGAACCTTTACCTTTTTAATATGTAAAAACCGCTTTGGTTTAGAAAGTCTGCCTATGTAAACTGTCTTGAGTTAAAGTCGGAGGAGAAATCCAATGACCAAGAAAGGTGGTATATAAATACTGGTGGTATTATTATTATTATTATTATTATTATTATTATTATTATTATTATTATTATTATTATTATTATTACTTGCACTGTTTCAAACACATTGCTGTCAAGCTGTGTATTCAAATAAGAGGGGGAAAGTCTCATATTTCCATTTGCAAAGTACTTTCATCTTCCTCCGTTCTTGGAGTCAACACCATATTGCACCTTGAAGCATCTATGCCACCGATCTGATCCACCCGAAGAAAGATTAATTGCTTCTCTTGGACAGTCAATGGAATTGTTTACGTACTACATTTTAAGGGAAACTTTGGTTGCTCTGAGTTTGGTGTGTCCTTTGTTCTACGTACAATGTCATGAAACCCTCTCATTAGCATTATGAGGTCATTTCAGGTCTGCAATACACATTCCAGGCACATCAAATCAGCTCCATAGAATTAAATACACAGTGGATAGTTTGGCAATTAGTTATGCATCATATTTAATAACATCTCCTGATCCAAGTAAAAACATTATTAAAAGGTGGTTCTATCTAATCAGTCTATCTGCCTAAGTGCCTGCCAACAAGCAATTCACATAGAAGAGTGATTCAGGCAGGCTGCAATCCTATACACGCTTACAGTAACTGGGAGTAAATCCTATTGAACTCAGTGGGACTTACTTCTGAGTAGACATGCATAGACTTGTGCTAGAACTGCATTATTTCCCTTTTTCCAGAACAAGCCTCTTCCTTACTTTCTTACCAAAACTAAACCCCAAACCACATCTCTAAATGTTTACCACCTAATATATTTTTGAATGGCTTAACTGATACAATGCATTTTTAGAATAACATTAACATCTGGGCTGACCCAACCTCCCCTACCAAGTTTCAGTCTGATGTTAATTAAAACAGGCAAGTTATAAACCTCAGGAAATGGCAGCTGACCCTTTAACTATGAATGTAATGTTATAATAATATGTAGTAAAAATAAGACGTAGTGAAGCTGCTGCCCAAACCAGTCCTGGAATGACACTTTTTCCTTCCACAATACCCATTTGCTCAAGGAAGCAAAGGGATTATGCCCCTTCCATCCTTCTTCACCTTCATGGTCACCTATTTAAGCTCCCTGTACAGTTCAGTAGGTGGCACTGTCTCTTTGGAATTGCTGTGATGACAAGCACCTGTTTGGTACCTTCAAATATCTGTACTACCTGGCTGATGTCTTTTGGGAAGGGCCTAATGATGCAATCCTATACTTCTGAAATGCCATTTAAAGCAGTAAAGGAGCACAGGAGGATATGAAATATGTCCTTGAATGCCACTGCAACAATGATGGATGTCGGCCCTGCCATCATAGCCCCAGTTCCACTGATGGATGTCGGCTGACATGACCCTGATGCCAGTGCAACTACAGCTAGCGGTACCCAAGCGGGCTGGGGATCTGGGTGGGAAGAGGAGGAATCAATAGCCTCCATATCCTATGATTCCTTGATGGATGCACATGCCCCCAATGCAGGCAAAATGTTATGCCAATATCATAGCTAGCACAGAAATTAAAGATCCTTACAATGGGGGAAAGAATGGGGAATGAAAACAACACCCAAAAATCTAAACTTCTGCCCAGTGGCATTCCTAGAGAGGGGGGTGGCACTGTAAGTTGTGCACAGGTGTTACATGGCAGCCCCACCCACTCGCTGTTGGAGTCGTTCCGAGCAGCGAAGGCAACGCTTGTCTTGTGTGTTTGTGTGTGGTGTCATTGGGGCACCTTCCCATGGTTGGGAGTGGTGGTTTCTGGGTAACTCATTCCTAGGGGCCTCTGGGGCAGCATTGCCCCAGCAGTGGCTGCTCATTGAAACTGCATCTGCTTGGTTCACCCTGGTAATGCTTTTCTGGCCCCTGGGGCTGGATAGATTGCAGTGATTGGCTCCTTGCACATCTGGCCAATGTGAAGCCAATATCGAGCTGTCATGAAGCCTCCACCCCATGATTGGTGGGACTTCCATGGGCACTGGCAGAGTTACTGAGAGGACCGCACCAGCAAGGCATTGCCTGGGCTCTTGTTTCCTCCTATGTTTTCAGCTGGATGGGCTTGGGGTATGACAACATAGTATTTATTTATTTACAATATTTTTACCCCGCTTTCTCCCCGAAGGGACCCAAGGTGGTTTACAAGGACAAAAAATACAAATACAAAAAACACAATCACATTTAAAAGCAATAAAAACAGTTAACTAAAACTCATAAAAAACGATAAAAGGGACCACTATTACAATTAAAAACAAGAACGCGAGAGCAGCAGCACCACACCTGTAGTAATGTAGTAGTAATGTAAACATAGTAAAACATACTATGTTAAAAACATATTAGTAATGTTTCTGCAATTTTGGCATCAAATTGTACCATTAGGTTCTGAAATCACTAAAGAACTCCTAACATTTGACAAGGAAAGATTTTGGTTGTTACCTTATAAAACGATACGGAGATACTCTGCCAATTTTAACTACAGTACATTTGAGATTACTTTTAGGATCCTTGTAGACTGAAAGTGAATGTTGCTTTACTTACCTAAAACCTAAGCAATATTATTTTATTATGTATCTGTAATGCTAAAGGACTGGACAGCAAAATTCATACTCTTCTTGAGTTCACATCCAAAGCTATTATGTCGGCAGATTCTTCATGGATGTTATTTCAAATCGTCAGTGAATGCAAGTGATATTTCATGATGACTCATATGTGATACCTGGTTATTAGAAACACACCCTCCCTCCCTGTCTTACTGCACAAGGAATAACCTTTTCACTGGGTTGTTTGAGCACAAGACTGTGTTGTTTTTTCTCAAAGCGCAAGGCAGTATTGCAATCCTTTCTCACCAACTACTACACTGAAAAGACAAATGAAGGACTTCCACATATCCTCCTGATGAGTGATGAGAGCAGGAAGACAGGAAGTGCAACAGGAAGGGCCTAATTAAACAGTTGTTCCCTGTTATAGTACTTTGGCATGATGGTAGCTCTTTCTCCCAGTCCCACATCAATTTTTTTTTCTTCTCCGTGCAGACCAGCAGTGATAAGAATAGAGATTGCCCTCTCAGCAATCATCTGGTGTGTGGGTGATTGGTTTTCTGAGCTAGAGCATCACATACAGATTTGTTCATGCAGAAGAGCCTGAAGAAAGTTGTTCTTTTCTGTGATGCATTACTATGCAGGGTTGATAGTGGAGTAAAGGAAGATTCAAGCATAAACAACACATTGAGAACTTCTGGATGAAATCAAATAGACAAATTACACATTCAGTGGGCTGTATCCAAAGACAGCTAGTCATGACAAAGGCTGCAACTCTATACTGTACACACTTTCCTGGGAGTAAGCACTTTTGGACAAAATGGGACTTACTACTGAATGGGCATTCATATTGTGCTATTAATCCCATTGGAATTCATGGGTCTTAAATTAAGACTGTTTTATTGATTTCAATGGTACTTAGGGCCCAATCCTATGCATGTCTACTCAGCAGTAAGTTCCATTATAGTCAATGGGGCTTACTCCCAGGTAAGTGTGGATAGGATCCTGTGCAATTATCCACCTGCGGAGCACGCACTCCACAGGCGTTGAGTGTCGTAAACATGCTATAAAGTTCGTTTTTGACACCGGAAGTATAAGGGCCGCATAGGCGGGCAGCCCTTACTCCGCCACCCCCTGGACCTGACACCCACTGGTGCACGTACGTCCAACACCAGTTGGTGCACGGGGGGTAGGGTGAGCCGGGTGGCGAGGGAGGGTGGCTGTTGGCCGGGAGGGAGTGGGAATATTGATGGCACGCTCCACCTATATCCTGGGTCGCCCTTACCCCGCCACCCCAGATGTACACCAGCTCCATAGCCGATGTACATTTGAGGATGCCCATTGGGGCCAGGCAGCCCTACACCTGGGGAAGTGGACAAATGTCCCCTTCTTCCAAGGTGTTCCCAGGCCACGTCGACGCGGCCCGGGAACGGTGCTGGATACTGCATACAAAGTGACCAGGCCACCTACTGCTGTAAGAGAAAGGAGGAGTCTCCGGTGGCCCGATCCCACAGTTGTATGGCAACAGGCAACCACCCACTTAGCCCTGGGCATTGAAAAGGATTTTGGCATAAGAACATAAGAAGAGCCCTGCTGGATCAGGGCAAAGGCCCATCTAGTCCAGCTTCTTGTATCACACAGTGGCCCCACCAGATGCCTCAGGGAGCACAAGACAACAAGATACTTGTATCCTGTCACCACTCCCTTGCACCTGGCAGAAAGAAAACCTACTCCTACAACCATCTCTTCCTGCACCTCTTCCTGCACCTTGTCCAGCCTTACTTATTCCTCTAACAGTTCTATATAGGCTGGTACTACCAGCCCAACCCCTTATCCATCCAAACACCAGCAGCTGCTACCTCACCAGCCCTCCTAACCCCACCCATGCTACCTGCCCACTTGGCACCTGGTGGCGACATCACAATCAGGCACCATGTGTTTGGGCTGCTGCCATGCATTCCCAAACCTGCTTGTATGGCAAGCACTTGCTTTAGGGCTCCAGCTAACATAATATGCAACAATATTTCCATATATCAATTTATTAGGGTGCAGGAAGTCTGGCTCAGTTGGTAGAGTTGCCGCCTCATAAGCCTGAAGATCAGTGAATGGCCAGTTCGAGACATGCCGCTGACAAAAAGCTGTGAAAAAAGCTTCTGTGAGGAGAGAGAAAGAGCTGCCAGCTGCGTTGGCCGAGTGTGGGAGGCAACGGCCAGGGAGAGGCCAGAGTGCAAAGGACACCATCTGGAATGCAGCTGTTCATGAAAGACTGAACATTTATATATGATTGTAAAAAAAAAAAAACCATTAGGGGGGTTGGGAAAGCCAGCCCATGTAAACTGCCTTGGATTAAAGTCAGAGGAGAAATCCAATGACCAAGAAAGGCAGTATATAAATACTATTATATATTATATTATTAACCAGTTTTAAAAAAAACCCTATTTCTCCAGCCCAGTGTTTCTCAAAGTTCTCCCCATGAGTAGGGGATAATTTTGAGTACTTGCAGGAGCGGGGTGATGACGGCTGCAGCGATCCGGGGATTGCGCCGCTGTTGGGGACAAAAGGGGTTTTTTTTAGACTTAATGGGGATCAGGTCATCTTCTGAAGGGTGTGGGGGGGACCACGGCCTTCCCAGTGTACCTCTCCATGCCCCCGAATGGCTCCTGCAGATGAATAAAGCCCACTTCTTTTTTGGGGGGAAACCAGGAAGTAAACTGGAAGTGGGCTTTAATCGCCTCCAGGAGCCATTTGGAGGCTTGGGACGGCCCAACCCCCGGTAAGTCTAAAAATACCCCTTTTGTCCCCGGCAGTGGCCCACCACTTTGAGAACCCCTGTTCCAGTCTATTCATAGACTGCAAAATGTGTGTGTGTGTGTGTGTGTGTGTGTGTGTGTGTGTGTGTGTGTGTGTGTGTGTGTGTGTTGGGCATGTGGGGCTGTGATTCTCTCCCCACATACCAGTGGTCTGGATGGCTGCAATGGTGGTGATTGTGCTCCCCGGTATTGCTAGGTGCCATTTTTTTTTTATGCAGAACAGTCACCAGGAAGCATTGCTCATTCTGATTCGATGACATGATGACACAGTGTAACCAATAAGGTTAGACCACATGATAACATGTAACGTTAAATCCTGAAGGCAGGAAGCAGTGTAGCGATTGTAGGCTGTGCAATGTAGACTGTGGACAAAAGCAAAGGAAAACGTGCCCAGCAGCACTGGAAGCAGAATCATGGCCGCTGTCAGGATCATGATGGGTGGCCGCCAAAGTACAGAAGAAGGTTACAGGGAATCATGAAAACTTTCACTCAAAGCAACATTTCTGAACCAAATAAGTTCAGTCAAGAACGTTTGGCCTACCCTTAGTGAAAACTGGGAGGCCAAGGAAGATTCAAAGCACCTTCACCTCCAAAGCCCTGGAACTAGGCTGACCATCTCAAGGGGACTTGTGAACTACCCCCTCCCTCATGGCTTTTCGGCGAGGGCTGAAAACATTTCTGTTTCATCTAGGGTTTGGGTGATGGGTTGATGTCTGACTTTTGTGTCTCAAGATGTTTTGCTCCGCTGCTTCTCTGCTCTATATTGCCCCCCCCCCGTGGATTTTATTATTTCTAATTTATTTTATGTATTGTTTTAAATTATGTATATTTTTTATCTTTGATGTTGTAAGCCACCTTGGGCATTTGCTTTGGCATGGGATAAGGCGGGGTATAATTTTTTTAAAAAAAAATAAATATACAAAGGGGGACAGAGTGCCTATACCTTTCACCACTGGAATTTGGGCAGGTGCAGCTCATCATGGAAGGGTGCAACAAGCCGCACCTGTCCAAATTCCAGTGGTGAAAGGTATAGGCACCTGTCCCCCTTTGTATCTGGGAAGGCTAACGATAATATATATCTACTTCCCAAGCAGGTTGCAGCTCAATCCTATGCATGTGTACTCAGAACTAAGTCCTGTTGTGTTCAATGGGACTTACTCCAAGGAAAGTGTGCATAGGATTGCAGCCTCAGTTTAGTTAGACAAGGTTTAAAAGAAAAAAAATGCACCTGTTTCTGGCAGGGCCTTTCTAGAGGGATTGCTCCTTCTCATAGTTCAAGGAGACGATGTCCTAGGAAAGACATCCCTTCCTTATCAAGGATACCTGGGTAATCAGTTGCCACTGGAAAATCATGTGCACAGGCACACTATAGTTCTAAACTAGTAAAATGATATCGCTGATGGAGGGTCCAAAGACCTTTGAGCAATATATTGCTGAGGCCTTGAGTGGCTCGAGTGAAGTTTCCCAATGGCACAGGGGCCTTGAACGTTAGGCATGGTGCCACACACACTATTTTGGGACTGAGCAGCACTACTCTTTGCGTAGTAAGCAGCACTGCACAGGCCTAAACCGGTGAGACTTGTCCTCTGCTTGTCAGCTTGCAGGTGTCCCTCTCATGGGGGAAAAAAGAGATCACCCCAGAGGGTCGAGAGCCCAGATACTCCCAGGCCCATGGGAAAGAATAATGTCATGGCCAGAGGATTCTGACCAGTGACTGGTTTGGCGAGCTAGAGCCCCAGACTGAGGCACCAGACTGAAGAAATGGATCATAGCCTAGTTGAACAATGGGGTCCCCGGTCTTTTCCTGAGCATGCATATTTGGGTAGTCTAAAAGTTTTTTTCCTATAAATCCCTGGGACTATCACTTACCGAGGAACCAACCTGGCAAGGTGTCAACACAGACAGAAATATTTAACCCAGTATGTCCTAGAAATGGAACTGAAATTTGAAGCCGAGGCCTTTCCATTTGACAAAAATAATGGACCCACAAAAACACACCCATGGTAGCTTTATGCAAGGACTGAAAATACAAAAGTATAGCCCTAAAGGACAAAATCAGTGGGATATTTTAAAAAATAGTGTTTTGGAGTAGATATATGTAATGGTCTGTGAGAAGCTGATGCAACGGTGATATGAAATCACAAAAGGCAGGGTTATGATGGATGCACCCACGAGCCCTTCCCTCTGTTTATGGCATGGGAAAGGTCAATTTTTGTCCTGTACAATGTGTCACTGCTAAAAATATGACTCCATAATTTATAGCAATTGCTCGGCTAATTTACTGCGAACTATAAATAACCCTGCTTGAAAAACACACACAGTACAATACACTCCTGCAATAAACAAGGGAAATATTTGCTTGATTGAAACCATATTGATGATTGTGTATTAATTGGTATGGTCTACTTTTCTCAGTTTGGAATCCTCAGGAGCATTTTCTTTTACAACTTTTGCTCCTTCACAGTTCTATGCAAAAGGCCCCGCGGTTCAGTGGTCGGACTGGGAAACCCCTTTGTCTGAAACCCTGCAGAGCTGCCATCACACAATACTGCTGATTGCAGTGGGGGTATCATGGAGGGCTCAGTGGCAGAACACCTGCTTGGCATGCAGGGAGTCCCAAGTTCAATTCCTGTAGCATCTCTAGGTTGGGTCAAGAGAAATTCCCGCCTGAAACTCTGGAGCTGCTGCTGTGAATATTGACAATACTGTGCTAGAGCAGTGGTTTGGTTCCAAAACGTTTTAGCACCGGAACTCACTTCTTAAAATGACACTCTACCGGGAACCACCTAGCTTTACTAGACTTTAAAAAAGGTGATCTTGAAAAAAATAATATTTATTGCCGTAATAATTATTTGTCTGTTTGCAAAAAAAACCTTAAATCAATTTCTCATAATGAGGCAGCCCTAACAAATAGTCTCAAGGCTTGAGGAACTTAATTATGTGACCCAGTCCTCACCTGCCCCCACTACTTGTCATCAGAGGCGTAACAGCCTCCCTGGGCGCCCGGAGCAATGGGGGAAGGTGGCCCCCCCAATGGCCACAGCGCGCTCCGGAGGGGGGCACCGCGCTCCGGAGGGGGGGGCGCCGCGCTCCGGGAGGAGGAGGCGGAGCGCTCCGGGAGGGGGCGACCCCCCCCCTCAATCGGGAGAGCTGGCCGGGGACGTCTTCCCCGGCCGGCTGCCCGGGGCCTTCTAAGGAAGGCCCTGTCATAGAGGAGGTCCACCCCCTCTAGCTTCGATGCCGGCACAAACCAAGGCCGGCCACCTTAGCCAGAGAAGATTTGCTCTCTAATCGGTTGATTGTCCACTCCTAGCCAAGGAGAGAAGGCACCCCTGAGCCACAGGGGGGTAAAAGCAACTAACCCCTGACCAAGGGGATAGTACAGGTAGACTGCCACCAGCACTGGGTGCCTCCTAGCCCTTCCTGTCCCAGGCTACTGGGAAGGGGTCCAGAGTGAACCGTTGGTCCCAGGTCGGCTGACCAAGCCAGACAGGGGATACAACGTGCAACGCAGATAGTACGTGACTAAGCAACAAGGCTTCCAGGACTTAGTTTCCAAGGTTCCAATGAAACACTCTCTGGTGAAATAGATAGGTGTTTATTAAGTTTAGGCTACGCAAACCAAGCATAGTGATACAAGTAAAAGGTACAGGCAACTACGTTGCTGCAACAAGGCATAACTTTCAAATACTAGAATACAGCACTAAAATAATAAAGACTAACTCCTTAGCTAACACATTTGTCCCTACACACTCACCATGATAAGAAAAGAGAATAGCCATCCCAGCAGGATGGTGCAGGGCTGACCTGCCCAAGGCAGAGGGCTAAGTCAAGCCATAGGAGTAACAGCAGATAGGAGAACTGTCTCTCATTATTCTCTCTCTAACTGGTCTTTGCTGGAGACAGTTCTCCTATCTGCTGTTACTCCTATGGCTTGACTTAGCCCTCTGCCTTGGGCAGGTCAGCCCTCCACCATCCTGCTGGGATGGCTATTCTCTTTTCTTATCATGGTGAGTGTGTAGGGACAAATGTGTTAGCTAAGGAGTTAGTCTTTATTATTTTAGTGCTGTATTCTAGTATTTGAAAGTTATGCCTTGTTGCAGCAACGTAGTTGCCTGTACCTTTTACTTGTATCACTATGCTTGGTTTGCGTAGCCTAAACTTAATAAACACCTATCTATTTCACCAGAGAGTGTTTCATTGGAACCTTGGAAACTAAGTCCTGGAAGCCTTGTTGCTTAGTCACGTACTATCTGCGTTGCACGTTGTATCCCCTGTCTGGCTTGGTCAGCCGACCTGGGACCAACGGTTCACTCTGGACCCCTTCCCAGTAGCCTGGGACAGGAAGGGCTAGGAGGCACCCAGTGCTGGTGGCAGTCTACCTGTACTATCCCCTTGGTCAGGGGTTAGTTGCTTTTACCCCCCTGTGGCTCAGGGGTGCCTTCTCTCCTTGGCTAGGAGTGGACAATCAACCGATTAGAGAGCAAATCTTCTCTGGCTAAGGTGGCCGGCCTTGGTTTGTGCCGGCATCGAAGCTAGAGGGGGTGGACCTCCTCTATGACATGGTGGCAGCGGTGGGATGATTGACAGGGGGGAGCAGACCAATGAAAGGGCAACACGCAAGGGAAAGTTCCCGAAGATGAGCTCACTCCTCGCTCCCCCTCCCAAGTCTGAGAAGCTCGTGATGTCCAGCACAGGTGCAGCTAGTTAATTGGGAGAAGTTGTGATATCAGGGTTCCCATGCAGATAAGGGATAACAAGGCAGCTTGAAGCACAGCTCCCAAGGCCGCTGACAAAGTGCCAATCACTGGGGCAGCAGAAGCAGGCAGGCAGAAAACCAAGACAGGAAACTCAAAATGGAGACAGACCAAGGATTTGAAACAGATCTGCATTACATGCCGGGGTTCCAGAGATTGGATTTGGCGGTCAACACGGCCAATCCAGGCTAAAGAAAAACCAAGAAACAGATCAAGGTGAGGAAAAATCCATACACACAACAACTAAGCATGGTATATAAAACATAAGCATGTCTAACTCTGCGAGCCTAGCTAACAATACAAAATACATAAAAGAGGTAGAAAGTGTGTACATAGCAGCAATGGCAGTGTAATACTGGTGTGCAAAAAAGCAATTCCTACATCACTACAGCAATATATATCAGAACAACACAGAAATACGGAATCAGATAGAATCAACTGAATGAAGGCACTCAGGCAGTAAGATCTTCAGGTGCCCAAACCCTAGAAAGGGCATCAGCAAGAAGGTTATGGTGGCCCTTAATATAAACGAATTCAAAGGCAAAATCTTGAAGACTCAGCTGCCAGCGTAGGAGCCTCTGGTTACCTTTGGCTCGGGCCAGAAAAGTAAGAGGGCAATGGTCTGTTTGAACCAGGAACTTAGTTCCCCACAAGTATGGACGTAACTTAGCCAAAGCCCATACAACTGCAAGACACTCCAATTCAGAGATACAGTAGTTTTGTTCCCTAGGCAACAATTTACGACTCAGGTACACAACAGGATGTAAAACACCATCATGGTCCTGCAAAAGAACAGCCCCCAACCCAGTTTGAGAAGCATCGGTTTGAACAACAAACTGTTTAGTGTAGTCAGGTGCAACGAGAACAGGAGCAGATGACAAGCTCCGCTTCAGAGCATCGAAAGCAGATTGGCACTCAGGTGTCCAGGTAATCTGTGAAGGTAAATGCTTACGACAGAGATTAGTTAGGGGGGTGGCTAGGGTGCTGAAATGCCCCACGTACCGGCGATAGAAACCGGCCAACCCGAGAAAACTTTGAACCTGTTTTTTCGTTTTCGGAATAGGCCAATTACATATAGCCTCTATCTTAGCCTGCATGGGCTGAATGGTGCCACCACCCACCACATGACCCAAGTATTGAACCGAGGCCTTTGCGAACTGACACTTGTCTGCTCTTAAAGTCAGTCCAGCCTCCACAAGCGTTTGAAAGACATTTTGAATGTGTACAATGTGATCCTCCCAGGTGTTACTGTAGATACAAATGTCATCCAGATAGCCCACTGCATAAGAATTATGCGTTTTAAGTAAGGCGTTAACCAAACGCTGGAAATTTGCTGGCGCCCCCATAAGGCCAAACGCGAGCCTGCGGAACTGAAATAGGCCACGGGGAGTTGCGAAAGCCGTGAGGGGCGCACTATCTGGGTGCATCTCCATTTGCCAGTAACCCTTACACATATCCAAGGTAGTCAGGTACTTGGCTCCAGCCACTGTTTCCAACAGCTCATCCAGATTGGTAAGAGGGTACCTGTCAGGGACAGAAACAGAGTTAAGATGTCTATAGTCCACACAAAATCTATATTCACGTGGAGCAGACTCAGATAGACGTTTCTTTTCAACGATGACGATGGGGGAAGCCCAAGGGCTTGACGATGGTTGGATCACCCCCAAGTCCAGCATCATGTCTATTTCCTTGTCCACTATAGCAGCCAAGTTCCCCTTGATTCCACGAGGGGGGATGGCAACAGGGCGGGCCCCCGGCTGTAGAACGATAGAATGCTGAACCAAGTTAGTAACACCAGGTTTCCCAGTAAACAAAGCCCCAAACTGCTCAAACAGAGTCAAGAGTTCACTTTGCTGAGATGAAGTCAAGTCAGGAGACAGAACAACGCTTTGAGGGACGTCGGTGTGGTCCGAAGCTTGGTCCAGCCAGTGCTGGTCTGGGAAGTCGTCTTCCCCGGAGCTGCGAACAGAAAACACAGCAGGAGTAGACTCAGGCCTCTCATGGAACTGTTTCAGACGATTAGCATGTAGAACAAAAGGAGGGCGCTCTTTAGCCTCATCTTGTAGAAGGTAGTTGTTGTCAGCCAGCTGTTTGACCACCATATAGCCTGGTTCCCACTTAGGGCAAAGCTTATGCGCTCTGTCAGGCACCAACAAACATACTTTAGACCCAGATGCAAAAGACGCAGGGCGGGCAGACTTGTCGTAGATCCTCTTCTGACACTCTTGGGCCTTACGCAGATTCTCAGCAGCAAATTCCCTCACTGACTGCAAGGAGGCATGAAGCTGCGACAAATATTGCTGCACAGGCACACCCTCAGTGTCCAAGTCCCCTTCCAGGCACTCTTTATACAACATCAAAGGTGATCTCAGCTGACGTCCAAAACACAGTTCATTTGGAGAATAGCCCAATGACTCAGCAGGGGCATCATTGATGGCAAACACAAGGAACTTTAAAGCAATGTCCCAAGACTCCTCATGCTCCAAGACAAACTTGCGCAGCATCTGACCTAACGTTTGGTTAGTCCGTTCCACAAGCCCATGACTAATCGAATGATGGATTGTGGAGAATCGCTGGTCAATCCCCGCCAATTGGCATAGCCGCTGAAGTAGGGAGGCTACAAACTGTACCCCTTGATCACTGGAAATTTTGCAAGGAAGGCCCTGGATTGAAAAAATCCCCAGCAGGGCCTGGGCAATACTTGTGGCTGTAATGGAACGCAAAGGTATAGCTTGCAGGAACCTTGTGGCTCTATCCACACAGACCAGAATGAACTTAGCCCCAGATTTAGCAGGACGGAGCGGACCGACCAGGTCTAGCTGGAGTTCCTGGAACGGCTGACATTCCACCACACACGGCTGTAAAGGGGCCTTGGTCTCATCACGGGCACGACCCACAACTTGGCATGTCTTGCACGAACGGAGCCAGGCGCACACCGTTTCGCGAATGCCAGGCCACCAAAAGGATTGCGTGAGTCTAGCCAGAGTCTTTTTAACACCAGCATGCCCAGCATAAGGATGTTCATGAGCCAGCTGCAGGATCGTGTCTCGGTAAGCCTCTGGGACGACCAGCTGACGTCTTGGGGAACTCCCCACAGGTTGGCCAGCAACCGGAGTAAGACGGTAAAAGAAGCCATTTTCCACAATAAAAGTATCCGTCAGAACTTTGCCAGTAGATGGCGCTGGTACCACAGCTTTGCGAACACCTTCCAAGCTTTTACAGGAGGCACTCTCCGCCACAAAACGGCTTCTATCCGGGATGTAAAACTGAATGAGGGACGGCTGCTCCCGCGCCTGCTTTACAGGGCTTTCAACCGGAGCCTCAGCAGCTGCTCTCTTCGCCCCCGCTCGGGTGAGCACCGCCACCAGCGGACTGCCGCCCACATCAGCATCCCCAACCGTAGTAGAAACAACCGGAGCAGGGCTAGCCTTAGCGAGCTGCTCTTCAGCGGCCACCTCACTCCTAACTAGCAAGTCCAGCCCAATAAGCACTTGCGGAGTCTCCTCAGCATCCTCCGTGGTCACAATGAAGAGATGCTCAGCCCGATAGTGTGCAAACTGGATGGGCAGGACAGCGCAGGGGAAAAAGCGCTTCGCCTCCTTAAAGGAGTGAGCCGGCATGCAGAGTTGGTCAACCACAGTCCCAGGGGGGAGGAATCTAGCTGGTAGTACACTCACATCAGCCCCCGAGTCCTTGCTGGCTGGCACTTTCCGCCAAACCGCCCCCCCATGAAAGATAGTCAGTTCAGCATCACGGTGAGCACTTACTCTGTCTCTGAGATGGAGAGGAAAGATTTCTTTCATGGTGACGACTCGCGTGCCAGGTAGAGCGGACGACGACCAGTCCGGGACACGCAGGCGAGGAGGAGCAGGCTCCACAGACACGGGTGGCAGCCGCTCGACTCCAGAGCCCGCAGAAACTTTAGCGATCCGACCTCCCGCAGCTTGGGAAGTCCCAGGAACAACAGCCAAGTGAATTGGAGTGGTACGGTCGTCATCTCTCTGGGCCAACGGCTGTGTGGGAGCCGAACTTGGTCTGGGTGGCAAAACATCAGGAGGCTGCAGCACAGCCCGCTCCATAACCACATAGTCCGACCCACTGTCCTCGGACTCCCAGCTCTCCGGCACATGTTCAGCCTCATCCTGGTACTGGCATGAAGCCCGGACAGACTTGAGTTGGCCCCCTTGCGACTTAGAGCCAGGCTTGAAAACGGCAAAGCCTTTCTTTTCCTTCCCACATTCTTTTCGGATATGTCCTTTCTCTCCGCAACCATGGCAACGAATCTCCCCTGCCCCCGACTGTTGGTATGTTGCTTGAGAGCGCTGAGTTGAGTCAGGAGGGGACGGACGGCTTCCTGGCTGCTGGTTTCGATTTCCCCCGGCCGGCAACGAGCCTGACCGGCGCTGTTGCTGTTGCTGCGGCTGGCCTCTCCAAGGCCGCTCCTTCCCCCTCTCCCCGTCCTTGGGCTGTTGGCCGCCCCCCTGCTTTGCAGACTTAGCAGGCTCGGCGGAGGGAGATTGGCGGCGCCGTAAAGCGACCAGAGCATCCAGCTCCCTTCCAGCTTCCAGCAAGTCCTTAGGGTGTTTGTCCATTAACACAAACAGGAATTCATTCGGGACTAAATCATAAAATTTGTCCAAAAAGAAAAGATGAAGGACATCAGCATAAGAAAGGGCATTTGCAGCCTGAACCCACTGTAATCCAAGTCGCTGCAGTTGCGACGCACACTCCGCCCAGGAATCTCCTCCTTTCTTCCGAAAGTTCTTGAACTTCTGCTGCAAGGAGGCAGGCGTCAGAGCAAGGCGACAATGGACCATTTCGCGAAAAAGCGAATAATTGTGCATCTGGTCAATCGGCAGATCATTAAGGATGCGCTGAAGGACAGAGTCCTGCACCAAAGTGCGCAGCAGCCGACACATCTGATCTTCCGGCACTTGCTCAGAGAGGCACAAAGCCTCGAAATTTTGCAAATAACACTCGATCGAAATTTTACCATCGAATTTTGCAAAAATCGAGCGATCGAAACCCCAGTCCCGGCCTCTCTTTCCCAGACAGTCAGTCAGCAGCTTAGTTTGAGCCAACGCAAAGTCCAAAAAGGGGTTAGAAGCAGGATTGGATCCACCCGGGGCTTGATCCTGGTCATCAGCGGGGCGAGCGCGCCGCGGCGCGGGAACAGGGCGAGGAGGCACAGCCGAGTACGAAAGTCCATGGTAGGGCGAGCTGTCTTCCCTCGGCATAAAGGGGTTGGTATTCGGAGCTCTGACCTGGCCAAGGCTCTCTCGATAAGCACGCACAGCCGACGGGGCAGCTTGAAACTGCTGGAGCCCATGGGAAAGATAAGGGCTCGGTGGACGCAGCTGCCGCTGTGCTCGCTCTTGCTGCTGCTCTCGCCTCGCAGACTCGGAAAGCCAAAAGTCGCCCGTGTCTCGCACCTCCTCCTGGCGCACATAGGTGGCTCCCTGCCGTTCCAGCTCAGCCGAAGCAGGACGGTCCCAGCCAACTCGCCTCTCCTTCGCGGTGGTAGTTCGCCGCCGCACCACAGGCTCAGCCGTAAACACCCCCGAGGCAGAGTCCCCAGCCGGCTCCCTTTTTTCAGGAATGTCAGACCTGGCCGCTTGCTCCTCCACCGCAGACGAACGCCGGTCCTGCCGAATCGGGTGACTGAGGATGCGGTACTCCACACGCTTAAGCGCTTCCGAGAGACGTTGGTGCTCCTTCAAATCCTCTTCCTCCCGCCGTCGCCAGTCGATCTTTGACACTCGGTCATCCCAGGAACTGAACGTCTCATTCAAAAAGCCAGTCTGGTCCACAGTCACATAACTGTGAGGGGCATCAGCACCCTCAGTGTCCCCAGAGTCACCAGTCCAAGGCTGTGTCTCATCAGCGTCCTGGTGTGATGGAGGACGTTCTTCTTCGTCTTCGGAACCGGACCCACATGACCGGGCCTGTTCCTCTGCCATGCTTACTAGCCTAACCTACGTATCCCGCAAGGAATACGAATCCCTCTCTTCACAAAACAACAAACCGCGTGCACTCAGTACTTGCAGTTATGCCAGCCAAATTATGCCCAACAATTTGACCAAAAAGGAATCAATGGAACCCAGGGTACGAAAGACCGCTCCTATCTGCTGTTACTCCTATGGCTTGACTTAGCCCTCTGCCTTGGGCAGGTCAGCCCTGCACCATCCTGCTGGGATGGCTATTCTCTTTTCTTATCATGGTGAGTGTGTAGGGACAAATGTGTTAGCTAAGGAGTTAGTCTTTATTATTTTAGTGCTGTATTCTAGTATTTGAAAGTTATGCCTTGTTGCAGCAACGTAGTTGCCTGTACCTTTTACTTGTATCACTATGCTTGGTTTGCGTAGCCTAAACTTAATAAACACCTATCTATTTCACCAGAGAGTGTTTCATTGGAACCTTGGAAACTAAGTCCTGGAAGCCTTGTTGCTTAGTCACGTACTATCTGCGTTGCACGTTGTATCCCCTGTCTGGCTTGGTCAGCCGACCTGGGACCAACGGTTCACTCTGGACCCCTTCCCAGTAGCCTGGGACAGGAAGGGCTAGGAGGCACCCAGTGCTGGTGGCAGTCTACCTGTACTATCCCCTTGGTCAGGGGTTAGTTGCTTTTACCCCCCTGTGGCTCAGGGGTGCCTTCTCTCCTTGGCTAGGAGTGGACAATCAACCGATTAGAGAGCAAATCTTCTCTGGCTAAGGTGGCCGGCCTTGGTTTGTGCCGGCATCGAAGCTAGAGGGGGTGGACCTCCTCTATGACATGGTGGCAGCGGTGGGATGATTGACAGGGGGGAGCAGACCAATGAAAGGGCAACACGCAAGGGAAAGTTCCCGAAGATGAGCTCACTCCTCGCTCCCCCTCCCAAGTCTGAGAAGCTCGTGATGTCCAGCACAGGTGCAGCTAGTTAATTGGGAGAAGTTGTGATATCAGGGTTCCCATGCAGATAAGGGATAACAAGGCAGCTTGAAGCACAGCTCCCAAGGCCGCTGACAAAGTGCCAATCACTGGGGCAGCAGAAGCAGGCAGGCAGAAAACCAAGACAGGAAACTCAAAATGGAGACAGACCAAGGATTTGAAACAGATCTGCATTACAGGCCCACTGCACAATTTTTTGCATATGCTCAGTCTGTTAACTGAGGGAAAAGGGCAGCCTGTTAACTGAGGGAAAAGGGCAGCCCTTTTCCCTCAGTTAACAGACTGAGCATGCGCAAAAAATTGCGCAGCGGGCCTTCCTTAGAAGGCCCCGGGCAGCGGCCGGGGAAGACGTCCCCGGCCGGCTCTCCCAATTGAGGGGGCCGGCCCGAGATGGCCTCGGCCTCAAGTCTCTGAGTCCGACTCGGAGACTCGAGTCTGAGTCGACTCGCGGGTGGAGAGGCGGGGCGCCCAGAGCCGGTGCTCCGCTTGCTCCGCCCTAAATACGCCTCTGCTTGTCATTGACAGACTTGGGGAAAAAAACACCATAAAAAGCAGCTCAAACATTTACCTCCCTACATTTACACAAGCTTGCAAACTGCAGGAGCTCAGCTCTTTGCAGGGCAATTAGCAGCTATCTGATTTTTGAATAGCCTCAAGACTTGAGGCAATTACTTATCTGATCTTTCCATCACCTGTATTTTCATTGGATGCTCTCCGGGACTCACCAGAAATCAGGTCGCGACCCAAAGTTTGAGAAACACTGCACTAGAGGGACCAAGGATTTGACTCAATATAAGTCACTTCCAGTGCAATCCTGCATAAGGATCCGCAAGGCGGATCCTGAGCCCTGCCACGGGCAGGCACCCACGTGGCGGAAAGTCTACTTGGAGAAGGGGACACTCGTCCCCTTCCCCAGGTGTAACTGGCTCTGGGGCTGATCGGCCTCCTTGGAATTCTGCCAGCGAAATCGCTGGCGGAAGTCAGAGGAGGCCGTATAACGGCCCAGCCGATTGGCGGGGGACGGAATATGGCCAAAGCCATCCCCCACCCCCTCCCCGACTGGCTGGGCCTATGGCCAGCCTCCCTTCCCGCCTGAACTCCCCCCCCCCCCGTCGGCTGGCTCCTTACCGGGCTCCTCCAGCGGACAGACGACGGGTCCTGTCAGCGGAGCATGGAACGCAGGCCTTGCACTGGCCTTCCCTGCTCTTGAGTCATCGCAGAAGTGCCTTACAGCACTTTTGCAACATCTTTGGCCGGCAGAACACTTGTTCCACCGGCCTTCAGGATTGGGCTGCCCATGCATTCCTATGTCATGGGGGGGGAATGGGTTTATGTAAAAGTAACAAAAAATAGGTGTGCATCGTAGGTGAAGACTAGGTGCACATCGTACGCATTAATAAAAGCTAGCTGTGAGATTTGATGTAGGTTTCTAACTACAAATGCTGGGGATGTTTGCTGGGCTTGAGCTTAGAAACAAACTTTGGGAGCTTGTTCCAATGTCTGCAATGAGCTCACCTCATAAAAAGGTGAACATTAGAAACCCCCGAATTCTTCTCTGGCTCAGTATCTAGCTCAGTATTGTCAGCCCTGGAGAGCTGCTCCTAGTCTGCCCCCATTGGGACATCCAAGGCTGCTAATTATGAAGCTTGAACAATGACAATGGTTAGTCACAAGTGTATCTGCTGTCAGATACACGATGTTGGCAAGTCATGTGTTCCTAATTCTGGCTAATGGTTGAAGTGTGAGGAGCTGCTGGTAGACCACCACCCCCGCCCAGTGCTGATCCATGGGGCACGGGGGTCTTCAGTGGTTTGTTGTTGTTTGTCTCCACTAGGTGTTTTTGGACCTGGAGCTCCATCATGTCTCCCTACTGAATGTAACAGAAGCATTGATGTTCCATTGAACCCAGTAGGAAGATTTCAGCCAAGTCAGAGATAGTCAGGGTTTTTTTTAATGCTCACCTCTGTGTGAGAGAGGGATGGAATATAAACAAGCAAACAAACTGTACTCATTTCCCAAAACATATGGAGTAACGGCAGGAGCAGCCAACCTTTTCTTCCCCATCCTCATTGTGTCTTTGTCACACCACATTCTCCTGGCTTTTTGGTCTACCTTCACTCTAGTCAGGGTTGTTGCCATTGCCATGTTCTGCGCAATACTTAGCAAATGGATTGTACCTGAGTAATTGTGATGGAGGAAAAGAATGCATGCAGTATGTCCGCCTGCCACAACCTTGCAACCTCCATACTATGCAAATGTCCTGGTAAGTATGCATGAATGAAATAAGCATATCAGCTACACCCTTTGAACTCATCTACCATCAGCTGTTCGGCTACCATCACCTAGGACAAGAGTCCTATACATTGCTCTCCAATGAATGGATGTTCCAATGTCTGCAAGGAGCACATATGGAGGGAAATGTTGGGAGAGTGACCAAGCCTTTTTGTCAGTGGCTTAAAGCGGAGATAAGCTCTGAGTGCTTAAATTGGCAATTCTAATAGCTACCTGAATCCAATTGAATTCCCTGCAGCTTGCCTTGTAAAGCAATTGGTGATACAGCATTAATGCCGACTAATCTGATAAAAATTGACACAGTGACAGTGTTCTGCTGTTAGTACAGGCAGCTTTTTATGTTATTGTAAATCCATTGCAGTTTTACAAGTTATCAGGGCGAGTTCATGAAAGGGTAGAAAATTTCCCCTTGTACATGGCCAGATAAGGTGGCTGAGCTGGTGAGGCGACATGCAACCTCCTGCCATGCTTATGCCAAAGAAGCCACTGAATGCAGGAGCATTAAAAGGCAAAATTTATCACAACTAATTTCTATTTGCCATCTATTAGGCTACATTGTTTTGTCCTCAACGTCAGGTTAAATAATGAACCTCTCGGAATAGAGTAAATTAACCTCCACTTTATGTTCATGTCATTGTCAAATGGAAACATCACTTGTACAAATGAAAAAGATTCATTAGGAACACTAATGCATAAGCTCCACTCCAGTAAAAGATAAGAGCGATTGAGGTCCTGTCATAATGCAGTGTCGAACTGCCGGCTTGTTATTTATGACGCCTGCCATAATCTTTGGAGATTATTTTCAGCAATGGTAATTAGCACACAATGCATCAAGAACAATTATGGAACAATGTCTTTGCTTGACAGGTACGCCACACTGCTGCGGGCGGGCTGTGATCCATGAGAAATTCAATCAAATCTGCAGGCTGCCGGGAGTTTATTAATATTTCTCCTTTCGGAAGTAGCTTGAAAGGCAGCTATGCTTGACCGACCACCCAAAAATACTTAGCAACATGACACGAGCATGTTCCTTGTTAACATGTACCTGTTAGCACTGAGACTTCCCAAGCACTTAGGCCAGATGAGAGTCAGTTCATTTGCAGCTTGTTACATCAAGGGGGCAAGTCTGCACGACTCTTACGTTTTCATTTCTTTTCATTCAGAGAATATGAATATTGTTAAAAGAAAAATGCCAGCTACAGGGGAGTGATGCTGATCAGGTTGAAATCCATGGTGGTACTTCTGACTGATGCTCTGCACTGCTCATGAGGGAATCTCACTTGTTGGATTCTTGGCTAGTTGTTACATTAGGATAGAGATGGAAGATGTCCATGAATTTCCACATATCTTTAAAGTCAACTTCTTGACTGTAATATCTATGTACCAGATCTACATGTTGGTTATGACCCACACCGTGCAATCATACTCTAACTTCAGCTGGCGGAACGAGCATTGCGCCGGCTGAAGACGTCGCAAACGTGCCATAAGGCTCAAGAGCAGGGAAGGCCGGCGCAAGGCTGGCCTTCCTCGCTCCACTGGCCAAGGACTCGCCAGCCTGCCGCTGGACCCAGGTAAGGATCCAGCGGACGGGGGGCGGTGTGGCCGGGAATGGTGGGGGCCAATAGGCCCAGCCAATCAGGGAGGGGGCAGGGATCGGCCTCGGTCTTCCCTGCTCAAGAGCCTTACGCCGATCGGCTGAGCCATTACATGGCATCCTCCGACTTCCACCAGCAAAATAGCTGGCGGAAATCTGAGGAGGCCTATCGGCCCCGCGGTTACACTCGGGGAAGAGGACGAGCATCCCTTCCCCGAGTAGACTTTCCGCCGCAGGCTGCCTGCTGCAGGCTGCCCGTGGCGGTGATCAGGATCCGACGGGTGGCCTCGGCCACCCGGCAGATCCTTAGAGCAGGATTGGGCTTTAAAGTCCTAAATAGCCTGGGACCAGGATATTTGAAGGACTGCCTCTCCTCATGTGAATCTGCCTGCCCACTTCAGTCATCAGCTGGGGCCACTTACAATGCTTCTTGCTCAGTTTCTTCAGTTGCAGAAGTGCAGGACTTTCATGTTTGATTGAAAGGAACAGCATGAATAAAGGAGCTCCTTTGTTGGCTCGGTCCCTGTAAATCAAACCAGAAGTCCTGCACTTCTGTGTTTGAAGAAGCCGCATGAGGTGCAAGGTAAGGAGGCGGGTGATCCATTTTCTGCTCACGTTTAGTAGGTGGAAAGAGGACCAGTGTGGTTTGCATCTACCGCAGGCTGGAGGGAAGCGGTGGCGGCAGCAGACTTGGCGTGAAGGGCACCCCGAATCCACCACTCTCTCACCCCCTGCAATCTACCATGAATGCAACCCACCTCACCTCACCTAATAGATGGGCCACCCCTGGTGGTATCAATCTGTCACTTGGTGAAGCTTTTATTGTTTACACAAGCATTTGGTTGAGTTTCCCCTCTTTTATTTATATTTTTACCTTTTCATTATGTGTTATTTCTTTGTTTTTAATTGATTTGTACTATAATGTTTTGATTATCTTTTGTGTTTTTCACGGAATGTGAGCCACCTTGAGGGATTCTGAGGAGATGGAAAGTTGGTATATAAATGACCAGATGAATACATAAATAAGACATGCAGGGTGCAGCCATGCCAAAAAGGTGCATGCTGTATCCAGCGGGGGGGGGGGGGGGGAGATGGGAGGCTTCAGAAGGGAAAGACAATTTAAATCCACTTTCCCCTGTGTAAGCCTCATGCCACATAATGGGTCTCCTTGTACCTGCGCCAGCGATTTTGCTGGCGCAAGTCCGAGGAAAAGGGGTGGGAAATAAACTCGATATGAGCAATCTGTTGGCACCCTCCTGCTCTTACCTTGAGTTAGCTGGTGACTCCACTAATGGTGCAGCAGGAGGTACATCATCTTCAGTTTTGTAATGACACTGCACAGCACTGTGGAGCTGATCATAATTGTACTTGGAAGGCTCTGCTTCCTTCAGCTGGTAAGAGCAAAGAGTAGGGGGTCTTTAGCTTGCTAGTATTTCCCGGGCTGTCTCTGACCCTTCTTCACCCTCCCCCAGTTCATCCAGTTAAGCTGTGGAAGAGCGAGAAATGCTGTGAATAAGAGTCATTTTGTATGTGTCTTCTTGATCTTTTTATTTTTTTTGTTTTATTTCATAAATGCCAGGAACAGGCACATGCTTTTCTGGAAGCAAGGGCTGAAATGAATTGGGCTCTTCAAAAATCTCCTTTCGAATGTTGAGGCTGAATATTCTCTGGTTGCTCAAATACGATTCTGGCTGGGATTTCACTTGGGGAAGAACTTCACTCTGTTTCTTGTTATAAGGATAAGGTGAAATAACACCATGTATGTCATCCTGCAATCCTTAGAGGAAAAGAACTGTGAAAGCAATGGGTTTCAACCACACCTATTTTGTCTTCTTTGAGAAATGGCCCTATCCTATAGGGCATTTACAGTGGCAGAACTCCTGGTCCGTTGCTGCAGAATTGTAAAAGGTGTGCCACTGTTGGGTGCTTTGGGGACGCTTGTGCAAATGGCTGAAGGCCCCACGTGCAGGCAGTGGCTCTTGGACAAGTAAACTGGCAGAATATAGTGGCAGGTAAAGTGGCAAAGGGGGGCGGTTTGTGGGCAGTTCGGGGGAGGAGTGGGGTGGGGATCAGGAAGGACAAGGGGTGGGAGGGGGTGTATCTCGGCAGCAGCATCATGCACGAGAGCCTATCCCCCTTTCCTGGCCCATACCTGCCCCTTGGAATCTCCTCGGATTTACGCCAGCTAAAGAGTTGATGTAGGTCCAAAGAGACCCACTGACAGCCAGGTGGCCTATGGAGAGGTAAGTAAAAATGATTTTACTTATCTCTCTTAGGCCATCTATTCGTGCCCCCCCCCCCCCAACATAGCATGCAGTGCACTCTCCATCAGTGCCTCTGCATGCTATGGACTGGAAGGAATGGATTGTTCAATTGCAACCTGGTCAACAGCTCTATGAATTTGATGGCTCAATCCTATCCCCCGCAAGCCCATAGCAGCACTGCTGACAGAGTGTGCACTGCATGATATGAGGGGGGGGGAGATAGCCCAGGAGAGATAAGTAAAAATCTTTTATTTATTTCCCCGGTAGGCCACCTGGCCTCTTACGGGTCTCCTTGTGCCTATGCCAACTATTTAGGCAAGACAGGCTAGGAAAAGGGGGACAGGATCATGGTGTGCACTACTGCCGCTGAGATCCTCCCCCTGCCCCCAGTTTGGCCCAATCCTTGCCCCAACCCTCCCCTGAACTGCCCCCACCACCACTTTACCTGCTCCAGCATGGTGTCTGGGACCCACTGCAATGTGCTTCCAGCCATTTGTGTTGGCAGCTCCGAATGGCATGGTGGCAGCACGGCTTTCATGCTGCCAGATCAGAGCTTTTGCTGATGGATCACAAGAACCATCAGTGTAAGCCTAGCACTGGACTGGGCTGCCCATCTCATTAATTGCAATATGTAAGTACATGGATGTAACTGACAGCCATCAATTTATCATAAATAAACACATAAAATAGAAAACAATTTACATTACTTACAGAACAGGAAAATAAAGCTCATCCTTCTGAACAGAAAATTAATATCCCGACACCCTTTTTCCTAGAGATGTTTGTATCGACATGTATTCTGTGCTACATGTGTTATCCCAACGCGCATGTGCACACACACATGTGCACACACGCATGTGCACACACGCACGCGGAAGGGGCCATAGCTTGCTTGGGGAGCAGGTGCTTTGCATTCAGAAAGTCCTAGATTCAAACCATGTCATCTCCAGGTAGGGCTGGGAAAGATTCTGGTGTGAAACCCTGGAGCACCACTGCCAGTCAGTGTAGACAACAGTGACTTAGATGGACCAATGGACGGAGTTGGTATATAGCAGGTTCATATGGGTTATGCACAGAGCCCTTCCCTACAAGTAACTAAATCCCAACCAAAATCCATTTAATGCCTATTCAGGAACTCTGTTTTTCAGGCCCCCATTGCTGATTTGAGGAACCAAACTAATTTCATGTGGTTCTCCCAACACCCCTCATGACATTTATGACATATTTTTCTGTTTAGAAGGAATGATTTTTTCCAGATGCCAGCTGATCTGAAACTACCTAATGAGATTTCCACAGATGTAGAGTTTTTTTATGGTATGTTGTTTTTTTCATAAAAAAACGATGCTCTCCAACAAAAATATTTCTGTTCCAAAAAATATTACAAATATAGTTGGATGAGTTTTGAATTCATGAATACTTGTTCATTGAAAAAGAGGCAGTATGTTGTTGCTTGTTCTTTTCTTCCCTGGTTTACGAATCTGCCTTTGCAATTATATCTAGGCCGCAATCCTTTCTTGGAAGCTAGTCGCTGATGTCCATGGGGCTCATTTCTAAGTAAACAAAATTTGGTTTGGGCTGTTAATGACATTTGTGATCGTGTCTGAATGGCAGCTTTAAGAGCGTGAGTGAACATTAGATGTGTAGGCCAAACATTCCACAGCTCTCTTTTATAATAGGAGTGTTGCTTTTGGCTGTGGATTTCAAAACACCTTGCAAAAATGATTAACAATGTAATGCAATGTAAACTGAGGTTTCCTGGAGGAAGTCCGAAATTTCATACCTCTAGTTATGATTCTTTTCCTTCCATTGTGGAATACAAAAGTGAAAATTCCAGAGGCGTCGCTCCGGTAGGGGCGGGGCTGTAAGTATCGCTGCGGTCATAGTCTCTTTACCGAGCGAGGAGGAGGCAGCCCCGCCCCCTCACTGTCTGAGCCAGTCCCCTACGGAGAAAGTAGCAGGCAAGAGACCCTGCCTGCTACTTTCTCCGCACGGGACTGGCTCGGACAGTGAGGGGGCGGGGCTGCCTCCTCCTCGCTCGGTAAAGAGACTATGACCGCAGCGATACTTACAGCCCCGCCCCTACCGGAGCGACGCTTCTGGAAAATTCCCAATCAAATTAACTGCTTTGTTGTCATTTTGAGATGACAATGAAATTTATTTTGAGGGGGGGAGCAATAGATGACTGACAGTGTGATTCACACCTCTCCTTCTGGCTGTGCTGGTCTCCCAGAGCGACAAACTCCTGAAGCTCAAATGCTCCAGTCCCTTTTCAGGATGCAGAAATGTTGTACAAATGAGTGATGCTCTTCTGAATACACATGGCATCAGCAGTGTGTCTCACTATTCTTAATGAAAAGAAATGGGAACAAATATGAAGATCATCAGACTTAGCCATTGTTTTCCCAGTCATCCAAAGATATCAGTGAGTGCTGTTAAAGTGTAACCCAACCATCTTGGATCTGCATCAAGAAATTCTGCGATTTGTATTTTTTTGCATCCCCCCCCCCACTCTGTCTTAACACAAAATGAATAAATGCCTTCAGAATTATTTCACCGAGGCTGCGTTCACTCTGCCTTTACATAAGGGAAGTGCTCTGATTTTTGAATTGCTCACCTGTGTCTCACAACAATAAAGTATTCTTTGGAACATTTTAAACTACTGTGGAGGTTTCCCACAGTAATTTTAAAATGCTTTGGGGAATACTTTAGTGCAGAATGCATGAGAATACACTACTATGCTAAATCTTAGGAGAAAATCTTCTGCGGTTTATTGTCTGGCCACAAATGCAAAGTGAGGGAATAACTTTTCAGAAGCTAGGACCCTAAGGAAAACACTTCTGATCCAGCAATTGCATCCTTTTTCTCTAGGGAAGAAATCTCTGCTGGGACAGCTCCTTATCTCCTGTCAATGCTCAGCTGATCAAAGCTGATAAGGGTCAGCCTCTCATGTACCCCCGTCTGATGTTCCGCGTACCCCAAGGGGTACGGGTACCACAGGTTGGGTACGGCTGCTCTAGCCATTGGAAAAAGACATCATACTGTCCATTCATTGACTTCAGTATAATCTAGGGTTGGCAGGGAGTAATTCTGACCATATCTAGTTGGTAGAATTGTCAACTTTTTCTTAAGCTAGTTTTGGAGACTTTTTTCCTCAACATGATGGAAATTCTTGGAGGCCCTGTTACAATCTCCAGGATTGCTTGCAGGAGTCACCTGGAGATTGATGCTGATTCCTGGAAAGTCCAGGTCAATCCTGGAGGTGCTAGCATAGAGTATCTCCCTTGAACGTCTCCTCTGGGCTGCCTGCAAGTGAGTTGCTGCTTGTGGTGGGACAATCTCTTGATCAGGCCCAGCACAAGCCAAGAGAGAGGTGAATCCTACCAGGGCAGGGTAAGTGGTGAGCAGAGGTGGTGGGCAGGTGTGGGACTGTGTATGGGGGGCTCAGGGGGATTAGGGCAGTGCCAAACTTAAAAGTAAGAATTATCAAAGAATGGGGGGGGGGAGAAAAAGCAAGCCCTTTCCTTCTCTGAATATGCTGTTCTTGTACCCCTTTGCACTCAACCTCACACCTCATTCCATTTTGTGTGTGCCTTTTCTCTATATTTATAGTCTATAAATTCCAGGTTGTGTGAACAGCCAGCAGCTCCTGTCAGACTACAAGGTAAGTCCCCGTCCAGAACAAAAATGAACACAACAAATAGCACGTGCCATTCATTTCTTTCCAACCTCCACTCATTTCCACAAGCCTTTGTTTCAGAACAAAGAAAACAACGAGCCAAATGGGCCCAATTCAGTGCATCATTTCATTCATTCTGAAACTACTGCACATCTCAGTAGAGCAATCGCTGGATTTTGTATATACCGTATTGGTCTGAGTATAAGACTCACTTTTTTCTCCTAATTTAAGTTTTTAAACTAGGGGTGCGTCTTATAATCAGGCTGTTGCAATTGAATGCCAGTGATTTAATTAAATTTTTTTAATAGCACCAAACTTTGAGGGTGTGTCTTATAATCAGGTGCATCTTATACTCGGGACAATACGGTATTTGTCTATTTTATGCGACAATTGGTTCTGTGGGCGATCTAATGTATGTGTTTTGTTTATGCATTTTGCAGAACTGTATTTTTTTATTAAATGAGAACAATAGCTGGGGCTTTGCACAGGTCAACAAACCCTTTGGGTGTATCATTCAGGCCTGGCTTTATATAAGTATTATTAACATTAGATATGTTTGGTTTTCATAGACATGCCTATTCAATTCCTTCATTAGCTGACCTCTCCCCACACCCAGTTACATTGCGGGGAAAATTGCAGCATCGTCTGGAAATATTTAAGCGATATCTGTCTCACTGCTGGAGGAACAGAACACCCACAATCGACCATGTGGGGCCTGGGCCTTTCCAGCTCTGAGCTCAGCCTCACAGATGTCTGTCACCTGTTTCTAAGGAAATGTGCAAGTGTTTGGAAAAGAGCAGAACCTCGTTGTTATTGTGGGAATCTGAAACCACTTTGAACTTTGCCCTGCCCTCTCCTGTAATAAATGTTTTAAGAGAAATAGCCAGGCTCCCTCTTCACAAACTAACGCGAGCTTGCGTGAATAAAGGCCTGTCCTGAAAAGCGCCCAAGGACTTCTTGAGCCAATGGCAATGCAGTAAGTGGCAGAAGAGGCAGCTCGGGCCCTGAGCTCAAACACAGTGAAGACATGAGCTCTCAATGAGACAGCCACCCCCTGCTTATGTTGGCAGGTTTTCTCAAATAGCATTCTTAACGTTGGGAATGGAATGCTGGGCACATGGTTTTAATACCGAAGAATGCACTGTACTTTTCCCCCCCATCCATGGGAAATCCTTTGGCCATTTTATCTGTCCAGCGGGATCAAGGAGGGAAGCTGTTCCTGGTCTGCACCGCTTCAGACTGAAGGTGTGTGTCTCGGTGTGTTGGGTGGATGCTTTGTCAAATGTGATGCTGCCTCGCAAAAACATTTCCTTACATTTAGAAAAAAAACACTATGCCAGACAGGAGGACTGACCTATTCATGAGACAATTGCCTCAGGCAATAGATTGGCAGGCCTGACAAGCATTTTTATTTCTTTTTATGTGAAAAATAAGAGACAAATGTAAATACTTGCATACATGATACATGGAGAGGAAGTGTGGAAGAGAGGAGCATTAGAGCTAGAGATGTTCTAGGCCACTAGCCTCTTGTCCTCCACACTTCCTCTTGTGCCCCATTCCCTTCTTCCTTTTTAAATCCAGGAAGTAAGAGGAGTGGCAGCAGCTGGTACACTGCCATGGGAGGGGAGGGAGAATTTGGTACCCCACATCAGTCACCGAGGGGGTCTTGGGCTGGCCCTGAAATTTAGGCTGAACTCTTCTCCATGGCACACTAATTGTGTACATACAAGGACTTCTTAGATGTGTGTGTGTGTGTGTGTGTGTGTGTGTGTGTGTGTGTGTGTGTGTGTGTGTGTGTGTGTGTTACACAATGCAAAGGATGAAGTGGCACTCTCCAGGAAAATCTTTGCGATTCTGTTCTGCTCAGTGGATAAACTGGCAGCAGCCCTTTTTGAATTGCAGCATATAGGGAAATGCTATGCTAAACATTTCCTGGTGCTCACATAGTGAGCCATGACATGATTTACTACTATATACATAAATATTTTGGAGGAGAAAATATAGCACCAAAAACTGAATCTTTGACCTGGTCCAGTTTTTGTGGATGAGTGCCAGCATTGTGTCAAAAATCCATTACTGCGTAAATCTGTGAGGATTTATTCTTGCAAATGTAGTGCATTTTCATTACACTCACTGTAATGTTTCCCATAGAACTGTGTTAGTACCTATTAAATGAATTGGTTTGTTTTAATATTCGTCACTTATATAGCACTTTCACAATCCCATTCTGAACGTGTTTACTCAGAAGTCAGCCTCACTCAGTTCTATGAGCCTTTCTAGTAGGTATGCTTACACTCAAGAAGGAGATCCCACTGACCATTGGTGGGGGAGTTCATGCAACCCTCTTGAATGTTCGAATTTAGACTCTAGGGGAGTAACTCTAGGGGAGCTTGGGGGAGGGGAAGGGTGCCACTATCAAGGCAGTGACGGGCCAGGGAAGATATGATGGTGGGGGTCAGACAAGCCGTTCCAGGAGAAGGAGGGTCCATCATAGACAGATTGTCTCTCCTTCTGGTCCTTCCCCCAACTCTTGGATGACTGGTACTCTTGGCAGTGATTCCCTGAACCTGAAGCTGCTGCTTTTGAACGCCAGGTCGGTAAATAATAAAACCAATATCATCCGGGACAAACACAAGCACAGATTTTGGTTCTCACAGACACAATACTGGGATTAAAAGCCATGACGCAAAAAATCTAACGTTAAAAACACAATAAAAACTCTGTTTTAAAAACAGAGTTTTTATCGTGTTTTTAACATTAGATTTTTTGCATCATGGCTTTTAATCCCGGTATTGTGTCTGTGAGAATAGTTGCTGGCCATGAAAACCTTAACACACATTTACAGATTGTGGTCTTTGCTCCAAGTCCACTAAACTGATCTGGATGAACAAGCTTGCATTTGAAAGGCTAAGCGACAGAAGAGGGGTCTCTGTTGCATGTGGGCCACTCAGGGTTTTTAGAATGCAGAAATCTCAATCCTCCTCCCTCCCTCTTTATGATGCTCCATACCAATACCGGCATGCCTCTTTTGACATCAGAGCAGATAAAGTAATGGCAGTCAGAGATGCCAGAACAAGTCTCCATATTCAAGGTTACTATGATATTGGAGCAGATCAACCAACAAAAGAGAGACAGAGAAAGGGGTGGCAAGGAGAGGTTAGAAGCAGAATCTACAAGAATGCAAGGGAAGTCTAATGTCACTAGTGGGCTGTTGCCAGGGGCGGACCTGCGCCCCCACGGGGGGGCCCAAATTTCGGCGCCCCCCAATAAAAAAATTTAAAAAAATTAAAAATCGCAAGTCTTGCGCAGGCGCAGAACAACAAAGCGCCCTGCTGGGCGCTTTTCCGGAGTTTCTGCCGGTCGCAGGCAGAACGGAAGGAAGAACGGCTTGCAATGGAAGTTCCGAATCGGCTCCGCCTCCTCCGATACACAAGCTAAGTGGGAGAAAGCACACACACAGGAAGATACCACTAAAATAAACCCTGTAAACAGTAAAAAAAAAACCCGGAAAAAAGAAAAAGAAACTGAAACTTAATGAGGCCCGCGCCCCCCGGAGCCTCAGCGCCCGCCGCCCGGGGGCCCTGCCCCCCCGCCCCCAACCGACGACGTCACTGGATGTTGCACTAAGGCAGTGTTTCCCAAACGTTTTTGACCTGCGGCTCCCTTGACCATTGACGAGCATTAGCCATGGCTCCCCATTACATTATGTTGATGCCTGCCAATTGGCATTGCACTGTTTTCTGAGAGGATTCAGTGGCACTCTGCGGCTCCTCTGGCTGGTTTCCACGGCTCCCCTGGGAGCCGCGCCTCCCAGTTTGGGAACCACTGCACTAATGTATCCTTTGTTAGTATCAGTGTAGCAGATCTGCACACCTTGTACCCCATCAAGCCAAACATAGCCTTCCATCCATCAAATTTATTTGTTTATTTGAATGTCACCTTTCCGGCTGAGGCTTCTCAAAGCAGTTCATGTAATTAAAATTAAAAATTATAGAAAATAACTAGGACATCTGGGGACTGGAGTACACCTGATAAAAATAGCCCCCCCATGAAATGACCACCAGGAACACTTTCCAACAAACGACAATTGGGAGGGGGGCAGGGGGTTGGCTTCTCTTTCACCAGACTGCAGATCTTAGAACTGGCTGCCGCTGCTCTCCCTTCTCCATGATGTCTCTAAGTGGCAGAAAAGGCTGAGAGAACGAGATGGCAACAGTCCTCACTCCAACCCACGTGTTCAGTTTTGGCAGTGCCAAGCATATGGCACAAGTTTGCTGATTCTCTTATGTGACTCTCCATATAGCTGGTAGGCTCCATTCAGCCTGATTAGCAATACTGGGTGGGTCAGTTATATAGGATTGTGAAGGTGCAAAGCATTACTCTTATACAAGAGATTCCCAGACTACAGAAAGATCCAGATCAGAGGGGCCTAGAGAAGTGAGGTTTTGCTGTATACGAAAATGGTCCCTTATTTTCATGTACGTGTATACAGTATGTGTTTCCCAAGCCTAAGTTAAGAAGGCAAGCTTCAGTCTGTTAGTCAATGTGGAAGGGAAACCAAAAGCAACAAATAAGAAGAAACATTATGTACTAGTTTTAGGCAAGATTTTTCCATTCAGCAATTTAGGAACCATCTGGAAGTAATCATATTATGGATGAGGCATGCCATGACATCTACAGCAAATATTTTTGCTGCTCATATCCATCCACTCGCCATGCCCCATCAAGTCCCACACAAATCAGATGCTTATAAAGCATCCAGTAAATATTACAGGTTCTGTGATTTATATCAAAACAAGAGCGATAAAATCATCTAAGTGCTCATATTTCTCTTTGTTTATTCTTATACTTTTGTGCATGATGCATGTGTGCGCGGATATCTATGAACTGTCTTTGCTATGTTGTGGCTATGTCCTGAAAGTATACCATGAGCTGGAAAAAAAAAACACTACCCGTCCCTATTCAGTAAACGGAATAGTTGTGAAATAAGAGGATAGGTCCTCCTCTGGATTAGTAGCTGGTTAAAGAATAGGAAGCAGATATTAGGAATAACTGGATCAGGGGTGTCAAACTCGTTTCATACAGTATGCTGAATAGCGTTCATGCTGTTGTCTGAGGGCCGGAAGTGACATCATTAGCAGGTGATGACCATGTTTTTCACATAACATCTGTCCATCACAGTTTAGTCTTTGCCAGCCAGAGCCAGCTAATCGGTAGCCCTCGGTTCAGTATCCAGTCCTCTGAATGTGAACCCCTGACTGTCCCAAAGGTGGAGGTTTGTTTCCAGTTCAAGGAAATGGGTGGCACCTGCCCATTCCTAAACACCCATAGCCGTTATCCCAGGAAATGATGTGTTCCTGAACAGGCACAGTGCAGAGGCTTAACAGTTCTGTGCAACCTTCTAATGCGGGGCAGCAGGGGGCCACCCAGCTTAGAGAGGCTTAAGCTCGACCCACACTACACGCGCTCAGGCGCGGAGGCCTCTGCCTCCGCGCGCAGAGCTGGTCGGAAGGAGTGCCTTCCCGCCTGTTCTCCCTCCTGTTGTCCTGCCTTCTTAGAAAGCGCAGCGGTGATTGGTTAAGCACAAATGCGGTCCAATACACGAGAGAAGAGAGAGAGGGGCAGGAAGGAGAGAAAACTAACATAACAATTTGTGCCGGGAATAGAATTCATTTTGCTAACTTTTGTGAGAAGGAGAAATGGATCCATGAGAAATCGGAGACTCGAGTGAGTTCCGATTGATTGACAGCCCCTTTCATCCCACCCTCTCATCCGATTGGTTGGCTGCAGTAGCTCCGCGAACCCACCCCCTCAAAAGATGGGTTTTCAGCTTTATGTACACGTCGGAAATCGGGAGATCGCAGCTGCTCCGCTTGCTTCCACAATGGTGACAGAGAGCTCTGCACATCTCCGTAACGCGCTGGGATTCGTGTAGTGTGGGTCGGGCTTTACAGTCAAGGGGAGTGCGCCCCTGACTGCTGCAACCAAAGGAAGGATGTGCCAGAGGATGATGGGGGGGGGGAGAGAGAGAGAGAGAGAGAGAGAGAGAGAGAGAGAGAGAGAGAGAGAGAGAGAGAGAGAGAGAGCATTGCACAGGATCTCGCTTGAGTGAGAAGAAAAGGTCTGTGGAAAATCTTTTTCCCACAGAGGGGTAGGGAAAGTTCACCTCTAAATCCAGGAGAAAAGTGGAGAGGGGAGTGACCATTTCCCTGCTGTGTTGTGGAGTCCAGGAGACATCCTTCTCCTGGGCATGCCCGATCTTCTCTGGTGAAGCAGGATTCCTCCAAACCCCTGTGCCAAGAAATACATATAAGCACTTTGACTGAATCCATCACCGATGCGATGAAGTATCCTGTATTGTGGGGTGGTGATGGTGGAGACTAAAGAGCTGGTGTGGCTCAGACGTTTGCCTCTGATCCTGTCCCAATTGCTTCCAGCAAGACTAGGGTTGTGGGGCTTCCCCATCAACAATTACTACATTTGGGGGCTAGGCTCTAGTAAAGCTGCTGAGACAGCTTCAGACCCCCAACGTATTTCTTCTTTGGATGGTCTTTTTCTGTGAGACGGGTTGCTGCTAATTTGCTTCAATGCACACTGGACTGGATGGTATTCTGAATGGACATTTTCCTGCTGCAGCCTGCAAAACTTCCCTGTTGAGTTGTTGCACTCACTTGGCAGCTTGCTTTTCAGAAGAAGCACCCACCCAACTGCAGTTGCCATGAATCCCCGTCAGTGTCACCATATCCTGTATTAACTTTACTATTACTTGACTCAAATAAAAGTTGCCTGTGTCTTCATACAACCATCCTGTGGGAAATATGCCATGACAAAAAAGAAGTAATCTTTTCAAATGTAATGTGATGCTTTGTGCTTTGATTCTGTTAGGAATGAGGGTAAAAGTAATGTGCTTTGAAGCAGCCCTGGACTAATTCATGTCCAGAAGAAGATCATGTTATTGTCCCATCTTTACTCTTACGGTCATGATGCTTGTTACATTTTAAGTTGCTCAAGTATGAAACCATCTAGCCAACAGCCAAGTACTTTATGCTTTGGACTTCTTTGGGGTTGTGATAACCCATGGAACTCCTTGCTACCTATTTTGAAATGTTCCTTTGGGGGTGTTTTTTTCCCCGGATTGCCATTTGTCTATGTACTTGCATTGCTTTTCATTGTTCTTTTATCCATCTGTTAAGTAGATTGGGAGAGAAGGGTAGTGATTGAACTGCCTTTGCTTCCTTCTTTTTCCACACATTTCTCTTAAGTAAAAGAAACCTCAGCACAAGGTTCAATGTGAGGTTTCCCGAAGACACTTTGAAATCTGGGCCATTGCAGAATGACTGCATGGCCAAGTGGACAGGTTGTTTTGTATATTCTGTGTCTTCTTAGCCTGGATTCCCCCCAAGAGCAATAGGATCTAGTCAGCCCACTTGCTGGGATTGGCATGCAGCAGCTGATTGGGCATTCATGCCCACCTGACAAGGTCAAAGGGCAAATACGGATGCCCAGTTGGTGATAAAACATCCAATCAAATGGAGTGATGACATCACTGAAGGAAGATTTCTTAAGACCAAGACCAAGGGTACTTGTGTGAGTTCCGGCTTGGTCAAGCTCTCATTCACCTCCCTGGGGATGAGAGGTGTAGTGGACTCCTCAAACTGATACCGGTTGAGTACAGTTAGGGAGTAGTGGCAATTAGATGCATTTGGGAATTATTTTGCTTTTATGTTTGCCTGTATTCACCTTCTTTATTTTTGCTAAAATTCACACCTGGGCACTCTGAACGTTCAAGCCATTTTCTTGTTCTGTTCTTTCCTCCTTGTGTTATCAACCCCCCCTTTTTTGTTTGTATTTTTAATATATTATTTTTATGTTTTAACTCTTTACTTGCCTGTGGTTGAACTCAATCAGAGCCTTGCCCCAGTTCTCCTGGACCCTTGGCTACGTGCTACTAGATAGGTTTTAGGGGAATTCTCCAGGTAACTGGGAGGGAGACTTTTGAGGACAGTTTCTCTCTCTGCCTGACTTTGTCCTCATGGTGGTAGCAGAGTCTACCTGGCAAGGGCAAATCTGGGCAGAAAAGAAGAGCACCCCAACAGTCAGCACAGATATGGTGATGTCTGCTGATTTAGATGGCACTAAAGATGAATTCTGTTACCCACAATAGCTAAATAGTATTTCCAGATTTCAAGGACGTGTGTGCCTGAATATGGGTTGGCGGGGAGGGGGAGAACAGTGAGAGAGGGCTGTTGCCATGATGCTCTGCTTATGAACTTCCCCAAGCATCTGGCTGGCCACTGTAAGATATCAGATGCGGGACTTGATTGACTTTGATTTGATCCAGGAGGGCTCTATTATTATTATGTTCCTAAGAACAGAAGGATTACTGAGGGCTGTTATAAGGATTATTGAGATAATTTATGCGAATTGCTTTGAATATTCTGAACTGCTCAGACCACTCTTGGGATAATCAGGAGGACAGCTGAGCATGGGGGCCTGGGAAATAAAAGCTGCTTGCTCTTGAGAAAGTGCAGAAGGACCTCGCCTTTGATTGAATGTCCTGGCCATGATGCTGTATACCTGCCAACACAGGGGAAGAGAGGAAGGTTTTGTATGGGACAGTTACACATGTAGTTTTACAGTATGTGTGTGGGCAAACAGGACTGCACCTTATTATATAAATACTGCACATTGAAGATGACAATGATGATTACAACACAAACAGCCAATCCTATGGCGTTGTGTGTGCTGTCGCAAAGCCATTTATGAAAGCGGGACTGTGCCCTGCTGTTGTAAATGGTTTTGCAACAGCATGCACAGTGCACCATCATTGGACCTTTCCAAGCCACCGCCGCAAAGCAGTGCCAGCCAGTGGCATCGCTATGCCGCCCCCGTGACGTCACCTCCGGAAGTGACGTCACTGCCCCTGCAACTTCCTTTGGAGATGCAGGGCAGGAGAGTGGGCCAACCCCATCGCCTTCTCCACTGCCATCCGCTGTTCCCGCCGCCAAAACGGCGCAGTTGTCACCGCCGCCCACCACTTTGTCACACACACACACTTGTCGCCCAGGGGGCTCCGGCAATGCTTCTGGTACCAGCATTGGAGGAGTGCTGCCACAACTGACTGCACACATGGAGCTGTTTCGTGGATGGGGAGGGGGAGTAACTGGGCAGTTCAGTGAAGGGCAGGAGGTGGGATCGGGGTAGACGGGGCAAATCTCAGTGGCAGATGCAGATGCCAGATCCTATACTATGAAATTTGGTTTGTGCTGCCTCCTTACTCTCCTTAGACTTATGCCAGTTATAGAGCTACCATATGGCCAAGGAGACCAATAGCCCATCAGGGGGCCTACCTGGATGTAAGGGAGCAACAATTTCCTTACCTTGAGGAGACCACCTGATCATCCTGCCCACCATGGCATGCAGTGTGCGCCTCCATGGTACAGCTGCATCAGTGCTGGTGGTGGGGATAGGATTGGGCTGTAAATCTGATAGAAAACATTGTGGCACAGATTGGCATAAACCAATAGCCTAAAACCTGATTTTGAAGTCATACCACATCCATTTATGAGCTCCTGTGTATTGAAAGGCAAAGTGTTAGTATCTCAGAGGGAAGGTGGATTGTAAGGGATCTTGTTAATTAAAATCAATAGCATAAAATTCATAATCAGCGGATGCAAATATTTATGCAGCTGAAGTTCTTAGGGGGCTTGTCCAATCATCTTCATGTTGCTAAGCTCCTTCAGAACCCCACTGATTGATTTCCCTCACTGCTACCCTGGAGGCTTTTCACCATAAGCAGGTCATTTATAGTTATGAGTTCATTTTGGTCCTGTAGGTTTACAACTTAGCAGAATAGTGCTTTCTTATGAGGTGTAATGTTTATAATGGATCAATTCCTTGATTCTAGCTGGAATTCAAAAAGACCCCCAAACTGCAGGTCTTATATTATCCTGAGTCAGAAGAACAGAAGGCACCTGGGATGAAGAACCAGGGAGTAGGTTGATTGTATGTGTGTATGGAACAAGATATACCATTAACATGCTTGAGCCTGTGCTGGCTTTTGAAAGTCTCAAATTATTTCTGCATCCCAATGCAAAGGGTCACAACATGAAGGATTACCTCTCATAAACATCTTAAATCCACATATCCAATCTGGTATGTCATGCCTCATATCATATGGAGGTGTGATCTAGTGCAGGGGTTCTCAACCCCTTCCCGGCCAAGTACCACGTCCGGTGCCACTCTCCTGCTGCATACCACCGGAAGTGACTGATGATGACATCATCGCCAGTTACTTCTGGGTTTTCGGAGGCCAGAAAATGCAGGTAGGAGGCTCTGGGTAGGTGGAAGGGCCCTTCCCAGCATTCTTGAGAGGCTCGGCTCTCCTGTGTATTGAAAGGCAAAGTGTTAGTATCTCAGAAGGAAGGTGGATTGTAAGGGATCTTGTTAATGAAAATCAGGAGTGAAAACATGGTGCTAAAAGTGCCACGTTGGAGCTGGGGTCCAGCGGTCCAAGTACCACTGGTGGTACTAGTAGGTGGTACTAGTACCGCTGGTTGAGAACCCCTGGTCTAGTGATTGAGTTGCCGCCTTGCCTGAAGAACAGCTAGGATGGGATCAGTTCGAGACAACCGCAAGCTGCCAACAAGCTGCCAACAAGATGCAATATCTCAGCTGACAAGCTGAGATAACCTGCAATGACCCTACGTGGGAGAGAGGAGTCGCTGTCTGTCACACTTGGCTCAAAGCTGTGTGCAGCCAGAAAAGGTACCATACCGTTGAAAGGAAACAGTTGGAGAAGTTGGGTTCTATGCTAATAGAACATTTATTGTAAAAATCCCTACGGGGGGTTAGACCGCCTTGTATGGGGAGTTAGACTGCCTGTGTAAACCACCTTGAATAAAGTCTGAGGAGAAATCTGACGACATAGAAAAGCGGTAGATATTAATTATCATGATCATGATCATCGTCATTATTATTATTATTATTATTATTATTATCATCATCATCATCATCATCATCATCATTATAATTGAAGATATTTTGGTGTGTGAATGGCTGTTCCTTTTGACTTGGAAAGAGAGTTGTGTGTGTGTGTGTGTGTGTGTGTGTGTGTGTGTGTGTGTGTGTGTGTGTGTGTGTGTATATATATATATATATATATATATATATATATATATATATATATATATATATATATATATATATACTGCCACTCAGTTATAAAATCCTCTTTTTCCACCAAAGTCAAAGATTCAAGTGACTATTTTCTGAAATAATTGTTTCCCGCCCCACCGCTTGGGGCCCGCCGGCCCGCCGGCCCGCCGGCCCACCCCACCCCTAACGATGCCTCTGGGAGGGAAGTGTCAAGGGCTCCATGGGGGTGGCCAATGTAGGGCTTTGCCCCAAGGGCCTGAGCAACCTGCTCCTAACTCTGACTGGATCTTTCTTTTTCTCCCCCCTCCTTTCCTTTCATTCCTCTGCCCTTGAAACTAAGGGGCCTGATTATACCTATAGAGTTATAGTTTACTTATAACTGTACAGTAACACTGGTGATAATTTAACATTAGGCAAAACTAATTTTTCCTTTCTGTTGCTGTAGCATAACTATTAGGATAAAGCCTACAATGAAGAATTGGTGTCATGATGGGGAGCTCACCTAGCTTTAGGACTAACTGGACTCTCCTATCCACTTTTTCGCCTGGTTGTCAATGGTTTGTTTGCGATGCTACTGCCTGCATCTGAATGATATGCTGCTGCCCTCACAATTATGGAGGCAACCTTTGGCTCCCTCGTATCACACTTTGCGCTGTTCTTTTACCACAGCCTTTCTTGCGACGTGTCCCTCCTTTACAAATCAAAAGAAAAGCACCTCTAAATACCAGAGTCAGAGAAAGAAGGGAACGGTGAAGTGACATTCAGGTTGACACCTGCTTTCCCTCTGAAGGCCTTTTCCTCAGACACTGGGGAAATGGGGAACCTTTTCCTGTGGTCTCAGCACACACACACACACACACACACACACACACACACACACACACACACACACACACACACACACCTTTCCACTGCTCCTTGTGTTTTCAGGGGCTGGGACACTGGGCTCTCCATTCTCTGGAGGGACCACCAAACAAAAAAAGACAGACAAAGGCAGCATTGCTATTAATCTTAAACTTTATCTCCTATTAGCGTGTCAATATGCGAACCTTTTCTTATGCCACCCTTTGATATGCCGGACATGTGTCAGGAGGAAAACATGGGCCATCCATATCTTCTCTTCTATTAAGAAGAGTCGTTGAGAAACATACCTTCATTACTGCGACAGTCATGTCAAAAAGAATCGACTTATTGTCAGCGCATCTAACCCAGCAATGTTAATGGACCCTTCAGACATCTTCTCCTCCTCATTTGTTTTTTACATGCCTATCAAAGAGACAATGCAAGGTAGTTACCAAGCTCTGGGGAGTGGTGTGTGTATATGTTAAGAGCGTCCATGACAGCTCTTTGGGCTGCTTATAATGAAGTGAGATGGGTGTGTGGGAGGAGGGAAAGGAGAAGCTTTTCAAGATGTCCAAAGGCCCAGAGTGGAACTTTCAGCCATCAGTGCGGCTGTGTTTTCTCCATCATTTTTATTGGCTCTGTGTGTTATTTTGGGTGAGGCATCACTGTTCTATTGCAGTCTTGAAGGAAATAATTAATTGTATAATAATTAATCGGCCCCTGAGCATATCTGTTTGCATACCCTCTCAAGGCACAAACTCCTTAGAAATGGACGTAGGTTCCAAATGTTCAAATCTGAAAAATTATCTTTTCCTCCATCTTTCACCCGTACTCACTGGTACCCCCCCCCCGCCTGCCTACCTCATACATGTAGTATGGCAGCCTCCTCACACACATAGCTCCTCCCTCCACACGACAATGCCCATTGTTATTTCACTGCACAAGCCACAAAATTATGCAAACTGGCCTCCTGTAGAATATCTTTGCAGCCTTACATACTCATTGAGTGGTCTGGTGGTGGCAGCCGTACCTTCTGTTTAAGGGCTTCGCTAGATGTTACATGGAGATGGATGATGTCATGCCTTCAGTATTTCCCTACCTCTGCTCCAATTAATTGGCTGTCGGTTGCAATGGGTGGGGAATTTGCTGAATGCAGTGATCTCACATATCGTGTTTATTTTAGTCGATGTTTCTAGGGAGATGCATGGAGAGGACACAGTCTGATGGCAACCCTGTAGTATTCCTATAACTTCTAGCTAGGCCTAAAACGAGGCATGATAGTTTAAATAGTTGTTTGAAGGCATGGAAAATACATGATAGTTGACAGAAGTGTTTGCTATGCAGTGCTAATTAGTAATGATTGCTATTAGAATTTGTATCCCATCCTTCCTCCAACAAGCTCAGAGCAGCATACATAATTTCCCCTATTTTATCCTGTGAGGTAGGGTAAAAAAAGAGAGAGATTGACTGGCTCAATGCCACCCATTGGGCTTCATGGCTGAGCAGGTCTCCTTTGTCTAGGTCTGACACTGGCACTCTTACGGCACAATCCTACAGTTTGCCGGTGCCAGTGCTGCGGCCCAGCGCCAATGTTGAGTGTTGCAAACATGCCGTTAAGCATATTTGTGATGACTCATGGAGAAGCGGCACTGGCGGCAAGGCCTTGCCATCCAGTGACCAGGGTAACCAGTGACCAGGGCTGGGGAGCTTGTACGTATGCTGCTGGCAGGGGCTGGGGGAAGGCATGGGGTGGGTGTGAGGGAGTGTAACAGGGTGGGAGGCAGGGGCAGATTGGGCCTGGGAGGGGGTGGGACCAGCGTCCTCATCAGACACCCTGTCCTATCCTATCCTCCTTCCCAGACCATGAACCCTGACACGGGGCTCTTCAGGTCTGCGCCGGCTAAATAGCTGGCATGGATCTGAGGAGACCTGTTAGGGAGGCTGGGGTTTTTCACAGGGGAAGGGGACTAATGTCCCCTTACTTTGAGAAGACCTCCAGCCAGCAGCCTGGGCGCATAGGATTTGGCGCTGGGCTCAAAGCCATTCCCTCTGCAGCCCGGTTAGGATTCAGCTGCCCGTCAGTGCTCAGCCTACTATATTCCTGTAAAAAACCATCATCACTCCCCCTATCAGTGCAATAGCTGCTTCATGTGTGATGCACTTCATGGGAAAATAGAGGCAAAGGATACGCTAAGGTCAGGCTCTGTATATTACAGAGAACCCTGAGGAATGCAGAAAACAATTGATTAACAACAACCCCCACCCACCCCCGCACATTCCTTCCCAACCCAGTGAGGACTAAGGGCTATGCAGGCACACACTGCCTTTATGATTACTCCAAAATTGGCAGCAGATACTAGCTGGTACAAGCTTTCAGCCTGGTGGGGCTGAAGGGAAACAAGCAGACATATACTCCCCATTCAGCCTGAGCCTTAAAGGAGAGAAGGGAATTGTCTTAAAGGACATAAACCCAATTACCTGAGGATCCTCATTCATAGTCCAAAAGATTCTTTGGAAAGACGATTCTATCTATGCTTGAGCCAGACGTTTTGTGGCATGGAAATAGGGACAGCTGTGAAAACTGTTGGCTCTGTGGAGCCAGGCCTTAAAAGACCCACTGTGGACTCTGTGCTGGAGCAGGGCACTTTCTGTCTTGAGCACTGGGGTCTTCATTGGGCTACATCCAAATATGCATCAAAGTGCAGGTGCTTTATCTGCATTGCATTGCTTTCAATGGAAAATGCATTCAACAGTGCATGCAAATGTGCATGATCATCCACATCAGACTGCACAACTGGATACACATTCTATTGAAAGCAATGTGGCGTGAGCAGAAACCCCAGTATTCTGAACAGCAGTTAGCATTAGCTAACTGGGAATGGAAGAGAGAGAGAGAGAGAGAGAGAGAGAGAGAGAGAGAGAGAGAGAGAGAGAGAGAGAGAGAGAGAGAGAAGAAAATAAAGACTGGGTAACCATTGCATTATTATTACCTTCAATTATTTTACGCTTCGTTGTAAGAAACATATTTCATAGAACAGTTTGTCAAGTCAAGAGACAAAAATAATCAGTTTCCCCCCCTGAAAATTTCACTTTGCATATGTGTTTGTGTTTTTAGTGGGCTCCCAGATCACAGCTCAGAAGAGAACCATATTGCTTATTTTACACTTTAAAAAAATTGATCATGGAAATCTGAGGAAATAATTGAAGCCATGTATATACAAAAATGTGAGTTGGAAGCTTTTGACAGACTGATATGTCTAATGGAATGTTGAGTCATTATTTTTATACATGCAGTTCATGAACATTTGTTTTTTGTATTATGGCAATCACAAAAGACTTAGGGCCCAATCCTATCCAACTTTCCTTTGTGATGTCACTTCCGGTTGTGCCAGCCAGACACGCCCCTTTGTGATATCTCTTCCTGGCACCCCGGCCAGACACGCCCCTTTGTGACGTCACTTCTGGTCATGCCAGCCGAGCACACCCCTGTGATCACACATCACGGTTCCTTGACTCGCCTCCCATGATGTCACTACCGCCCTCTTTGGGTTCCGGAAAATGTGGTAAGCCTTCCTATGGGTTTTATTGGACCTATGCCAGCTATATAGCTGGTGTAAGTCCGAGGAATGAAAAGGGGCAGGATAGGTTCAATAAGAGGGGATAGGATCCTGGCACAAGTCGCTGCCACCAAGATCAACCCTTCCAAACCACCCCCCCTGCCCTCCCCAACCCAAAACTCCCCTTGCCCTCCCCACCCATGCCAACTTACCAGAAGCACCAGAGCCTCTGGGAGTCGCTGCTGCACATACTGCTGCCCACTTGCGACAGCGACCTGGAAGCGTGTGATGAAGGCCCAGCTTTTGCACCACCATAAAGGGCCTTGTGCTGCCGGAATGCTAATTCCAGCAGTGCAAGGCCACCATAGGATTGGGCCCTAACTTAAGCAGGGCTTAATCATGACTAGTGCTTTGGATATAACCCATAATCTTTGGAAATTGGGTGCAATATTCATATAGAAATGTCATATAAATGCCAATATCATATAGAAATGTCATATAAATGCCAATACCGTATTTCTTCGAGTCTAAGGTGCCATCAATTCTAAGGCGCACCTTAATTTCAGGAACACCAGCAGAAAAAAAACAAAAACCATCGATTGCAAGACGCACCTCCTTCCTTCAATTTGTCTGCTCAGCTCCAACTCTCCCCAGCTTGCCTGCCGCTCCATTTCGCCAATCCGATTATTACCGTGCCATTTTGCCCCCTCTGCTCAGCGGCGAGCTCTCCCTGAACCTGAGAGCTCGCCCCAGCATGCCCCATGCGCTGCAGCTGACGATCACCTTGCTGCCTTTGAGCAGTGCCTTTGCGGTCCGCCAGAAAATTCAATTTCTTTACCTATCTGGGCTTTGGGGAGGACTGCGCGACCCTCTGCAGGCCTCCCTGATCTTCATTTCAGCAAAAAATGGTGATTTTCACCATTTTTCGCCGAACTGAAGATCGGGGAGGCCTGCAGAGGATCATGCAGGCCTTCCTGAAGCTCCCCCAAGCCCCGGTAAGTAATAAGATGGCATTTTGGGGTGCTTTTTGGAGACCTTCGATTCTAAGACGCACCCCATTTTTTGAAATGCTTAATTGGGAAAAAACATGTGTCTTAGATTCGAAGAAATACAGTATATGTAAAACCTAAAATGTGCATGTTTCATGCTAATTTGTACCTGCTAGTTTGTGAAGCATGTATTTTGAACATGGATCCTCTACCTGAGTCCAAAAATAAAATACAATAAAATAAATCACAGTGCAATGGCTGACCCAGGTTTCACTATAAAGCATATTTTTCAAATGAGCAAACTTCTTAAATAACCTGGAAGGGGCCTCTTTTACCCTTAATGTGAGAAAAACGATACAAGTTACTTTGCAGAGGAAAAAGTGTGTTAATGTGCCAACATCAATTGCATTCCATTGGCCTTCTATTCATTAAACTTCTATTGCTCTACACATAATTCATCTCAGTTCCGTTATGCTCCTCAAGGGTCTGCTACTAAAATAAAAAAGGAATCAGGTATATGTCGCCAAATAAGGTGCTCTTGGCTCCAGACATCTACTTACACCTATTGACAAAGAAAAGCCTCTATACTGTGCCAAAAAACAAATGAGTCATTTCTCCCCCTCCCTTCCAAATAGGCTGTTAGAGTCTGTATCAGATGTGTTGTTCTCAAAAAGTTCCATTTAGTTAAGTCTTTTCATATCTACAGCTCATGGAAACACTGGCAATTTACAAAAAAATTCCAGGGAGTGTTCTGCAAATTTATTAGATATTGATTGCATAGGTAACAATGCATTGCACTGAACAATTGCAAACGTTAAGCTAGCATGGGACTTGGAAAATGTGAAAAAAAACTTGTTTCCCTTCTCTATCACATATTTGCTCTTTCCTTCTGTAAAGGGGTGTGGAGAGGCCCTACAAGCTTCAGAAAAGGAGGTTGTATCATGAAGTGGTAGATACCAAGTATCACACTACATCTTGCCTTCAAGTATTGGGATGATCCAATATGATGGATCTTCCCACCCTTCACCCACTCCACTGCATCCTGTGGGCTGGCTGAGGACCAGGCTGGTGGGGAGAAGTAGGTAAAGAAATGTTGTACTTCCTCTTCCACCTTTCCCTGGTCCCCTGTGGGCCTACTCAGATGTACGCAAGCTATTTTGCTGATGTAAATCTGTTAGGTCCAAGGGAGCCAGCGGCCAGGTGATGGTGGCCTGCATGTTATGATGACGGATTGTGAGCTCCACCATCATATCGTGAGGATAGGATTGGACTGTAAGTACACACCGAACTCCAGAAGTTTGCAGAGGTTCTGAATTTTCAAACTAAAACCCCAACCTCCAAAGGGGGCTAAAAATCAACCCCAAAATGCTTTGCTTCCTGAGAAGTTAAAGGGTTACAAGCAAAGAGTCAAGGTTCCTAGAGATGCATCACAATACATTGGAATACAGTACTAATTTTCTGTCCTAAAATCTATGGCATGGGGGGGAGGGACTTTCAATTTCAATGTGAGCCGGGGGGGGGGGACATTTGAGTTGTGTAAGGCTGAGTTTGGGAAGAGAGAGAGAGAGAGAGAGAGAGAGAGAGAGAGAGAGAGCAAAGATCACTTGGCAATGCTGGAAACATATGGAGTCCCAGTTGGACTTTGTCCCAGGAAGATGGGCATATTGCAACAGTGTGTTCAAGAACCCTTCTTGTTTTCTTCTAAACTCTAAATAGGAGAATGTTTGCATCACTCCAGAAGACTCATAGAAGCTAAGTGTCCAAACTTATAACTTAAACTTAATAATAAGAAAATCAATGAAACGAAATCTTCTGTTCATTCAAGCACAGTTGCCTTCAGTCTTGATGCCTGAGAAGATATAAGCCTGCGGAGAACAACCTTTGCAACAGTATCTCCAAGACTCTTGATGTTAACAGATACAGCTGATATCTAGCACTGTTAATGGATACATTTTTAAATACCCCATTTATATAGAGCTGCTCAATGAAAATATTATTCCATTAATGCTTTGCAACTGCAGTAGAGCTCTAGTGGCAGAAAATTGCTCACCAGGGATATGAAATCTCACAGACAAGCCCACATGAAAAATGCAAGCTTACTCATTAAAATTGCTGTTATTCTAATATGTGCTTGCTGCTGTCACTCAGGTATTGGCATCCAGCCTCAGGCCCCCACGCCAAACCTGCTGAGGGAAGCCATGCACTTCTCTTGCAGTCTGAAGCTTTGGGCTCAGGAGAATTTCTGGGGATAAATTTATTGAAAGAGATCAGGTTACAGAATACCTCACTTTAGGTTTCCCCTTGAAATTAATGATGCTATTAGGGATACCAAGGCTCCTTAGAGCTGTCACTTTAAATTATGGCCATTCTTGCTTTGACACTGCACCACAAGAGCCTCTCTAAGAAGCAGTGGTGTGAGAGAGAGAGGTGTCTGATTCAAAAGCTGGGAATGGTGCTCAAATGGTCAAATATTTTCTTTTCCAAAAGATTAGACCTGACTGGAGTTAATCGCAACTTACGTGTTTCTCTCCTCAGAGAATTCTGCCTCTTTCTGACTCCACTTCTGTAAGGAATGAAAAAGCATATCAAAACACCCTCCGAGTGACTAGGAAAAATGGTTAATTATAGTGTCACAGAGTGAGATTCCTACTGTAAAGTTACGCTCACCAATCTTATAGCCAATGGGCAACAGGACTGTGAACAGTAAGGCCCTGTGGGCAACATCTTACTTTCCTCTTCCTATCACAAGGATCTATTTCCATGGAAAGCAAAATAAGACTGGGAAGGTTATGTGTATGTGAACAGAGGTGCTTTTAGTAGCTTTTCCTCCACAGAGATTCAGAAATCTTTTGGAAAGTCAATGTAGGCAGTGATCAGAGTGAGTTTTGGCAGGACGCTCACTTGTGCAGCAGGCTACCTAAGGGTCAGATAGCCAACATGCTGCTGCTGATGGCAGTGTTGGCTGGTTGACAGATTGTTGGGTTTGGCCTGGAGGGGGGGGAGGCCTGGTTTCAAATCCGTGCTTAGTCATGAAAAAGCTCACCCACTTTCTTAGTCAAATTTACCTGAGAGGGTTATTGTGGAACTAGAATAGGATATAGCCCCATATCTTGTATGTCTCCCTGAGCTCTTTTATGTAATGCTTTCTGTATACGGAAGCAAATGCAGGGAAATTGTCCCAGCTAAAAGTTCACTTTCCATATTTATTTATTATAATGAGCATGGTTTACATGCATCCTAGGTGCAGTGTCCACATACAGGAGATCCTGCGAGGACTCCATATACACACTCCTCTTAGTCTTTCCTCCCCTCTCCCGCAAGGCAAGCACACAGTCAGGGAGCGAGGGGGAAAATGGTTCTGTTGAATCCTATTTTGGTCTTCCGTGCATGGACACTAGCAGAGGTGTCTCCACAGGTAGGCTGCCTGGTGGGGCAGGAGCTGGGATCCATGTCTACAGAAGGGCCCACACCCACAGCTACCTGAGGCAGCAAGATTCTGCTGTTACCATTTTTTCCCACCATTGCCCAGTAAGCCAGGACCCATGGGAATGCTTCTTGAAGCTGTTTTCCATCTTTTCCTGATAAGCCAGCCAGGGCCCAACACAGAGGCTTATAAGACGACAGTGGAGAGCAAGTTGCAGCAGTGGACATCAGCGCTCCTTCACATTGCCATTCATAACTATATCCATAACTAGATATAACTATATATCAGTGGCAGTGAAGGAGAACTATCACCCATTCACTATCTGGTTTGGTTTCCTGGCCAGGGACCATCGATGGTATCCAGCCAGGAAAGCTAACCAGTGTTCAGACAGCAGGCAGGCAGTAGATTTCCTTCACTGCTGCCGCTGTAGTTATAGGCGGCAGCATGAAGGGTGACTTGTGTCACTCTGCTGCCTTATTGTTCCATGGTCAACCAGGAGAAAGATAAGCAGTATTTAGTCCCCAAACCCCTACTTTGGGAGCAGAAATTTCTGGTTTTAGGGAGGAGGGTTTTGCTGGGGAGGCAGCAAGACTCACAACTAGGTTCCAATGCTTACTCCTGAATACAGTCACATTTAAATTACAAACAACCAGATTTATTTTAGGAGACTGCTGAAGCAGCTCGTCACCTGGGGCACCATTTGCTCCAGGGCAGCTAACCCTGCCAGGGATGTAGCAGCATCCCAATGCTTGACCTGACACTGAGCCAAGCTTTTAGGCACATTCCAACTTGTGCTTTGTGAACCATCAATTCTGTCTCTCGCAAAGGCTCAAATATGCCCACAAAAGGTCAAACCCTTGTGAGCATCAATCACTTGCCAAGGTTCATAGATCTTTGCAAGCAGTCGATTCATTTGCAAAGGCTCAAATTTTTTGTGGGCATGTTTGTGCTCATCTTGACTGCTCACAAATATTCCAGCAGTGAGTTTAATATTTCAATGCTTCTAATGCTTGCAAAATCTCTGGTCTGCCCATGGGTAAAACACTGGAAATATATATATTTCAACCTGGTAGACTGCCCACCATTCGTCTATGTGTCTCCTCGGACCTACCCCAGCCATTTTGCTGGTGTACTTCCAATTAAAGAAAAGGGGTAGGGTAACTTGGGGAAGAGGAGATAAGATCTGGCACCTGGTGCCACCAGGATCCACCCCCTTGGTCCCCCTCCTCATCCCCCCTGATCCAACTGGAAACTTCCCTTCCCCCCCCCCAACCATGACACACCTCTACCACCAACTTGAACTTACTAGTGCCAACAGAGGCCTCTTGGAGCTGCTGCTACGTGTACTGCACCGCTGCCCATTTGTGGCAGCAGTCTGGAAGGGTGCAACAGCAGCCCAACTTTCATGCAGCCATAAAGCACCTTGCCCTGCTGGAACTAGTGTTCCAGCAGCACAAAGCCTTAGTAGGATTGGGGCCCTAATCAGACCACATGATATGGGGGAAAGTCGACTTGGGGCAACTGTTTCAGTAGCCATCTTCTGTCGGCTCTAACATAAAAGTTGGTCCTCAGCTTTGCCAGGCTTCCATTTCCCTTATGTAAGATGAGATCATTTGGTTGTAACACAGCACAGAGTTTCCGTTCTTTCCAATATAATTTAAGGACCCTTATCAAAGTGCCCTGAATTGAGATCTTGTTTTCTGCTCTTTGGAGATTGTTTCTTTCTTTTCTTTTTTCTTTTCGTTTTTGCTGAGAACTTGTAGCTCATATTACATATACTCTATTGTGTCACAGATAACCATTTCAAACAAAACCCACAGGTCAGAGACTATTGTACGGTATTTATTGTTTCATGACTGTAGGAGTGAACTAAAAAAAGAAAAATAGCAGGATCTGCTAATCACTCAAAATCATCTCCCGGATTTGTCTTCAGGAACAGCATCCATCTGAAACAAGGGAAAGGTGTTCTCGTTGTGAAAATTGATTTCCTTTTTAGCGTGTTTTCGCCCCTCCTTTCCAAATGTCCATTTCTGAAAAACAGCTATTATTAAAGGAGGGATGGGAGGAAAGTAAGTAAATGGTAGAAAACCTCTTCTTAGTGTTCCCAGTTGTGGCCCACAAAAGTCTCATCTCTAATCTCTTGCAGGAAAAACTCATATAGCTTTTTGTGATGTTTAGGGATTTACGGAGTTGAAGGCAGCAAAAGCATTTATTGCTCTAATGGCAGTATACTTGCAAAAATTGTCTGTACTTTGAGAAGTTATATGGCAAAATTGCTCCAAACAACTAATGCCCAGTCCCTCTGCACAATGAGCAATTAAACTCGCGTGAGCTGTAAAACTTGGGCAATACATCTTTTGAAAATAACTGTTTCATTTCCAAAATCGTTAAGTCTCACATGTGTGGCCCAACAGAGTCAGTCTTCAATAATTAATTTAATATATTGAGGGGAGACCATTCTCATGATCACTAAGGGGTCTCTAAGCTGAAGCACCTGGCCAGCCACTGTGGGGCCCCCACCTGCTACGGTCCCCCCATTCAATTGGGCAAGCCACAGCGGGGTCGATGGTGCCTGGCACGAGGCGTGCACTCCTGGAGGTAGGCTTTGGTGACATGATGACGTTGTCTCCAAAGCCCTTCTGTGGATAATTGTCCCAGGTTCATTTTGGCCAAATGTTGCAATATTCAAAGCTCCCCCTACCGGAATTTTGATTTTGCTCTAGTTTGGAAAATAGTCACTGAAACAATAAAATAAGTGAAAGGCATAAATTAATGAAACAAATGACACCTTATGATTCTGATTAGTGATAGTATTAGATGGCTAGAACAAATTAAATTAACCTATTGAAGTAGATAGATGAACCAAAGTAATCAAGGAGAAGGTTTCCAGAAGCTGAAATCAATCAGAAGATACATAAATTACACAAAAAAGCAGATACTTCCCCCACCCCTATTCAAAAGATACCCAATTTCAAAATATGTGTATATTGTATCAATTGCAAAGGATGAGTGTGCGCATACGCACGCACGCACGCACACACACACACACACACACACACACACACACACACTGCAATTGTTCCTTAGAAAGGATCAGATCTTTCATGTTTTAAGAGAAAACGATGTTTACAGTACATGCATGCACCCTAGTCAACTGGTTATGTGTGTATTTTGTGCTAATACAAAATTTCATGTGAGAAACTGCCTTTACAATGAGAGGCCTATTCATTATGACTCAACAACAAAATGACAAAAAATACTTCCTCCTACATTTTAACGTCTTTTCCCCCTGAAGCCAAAATGATAATACAAACCTATTTTCATTTACTGAAATATTTCAGGTGAATCCATGGCAATTGTTTCTATGGACTGATTTCTTCCATCTTCCCTAAGACGTCTATAGCCCATTTTAAAATAATTACTTAAGATTTGAGCTTGTTATTTTGGCCCACCTCTTTAATAAATACTGAGATACTACACAGTGAGGACTGAAAGAAACAATCTCTTCTTCTGTCTTTTACACTTATTCCAAAAATGGCATTATAGTTTCAAGGGGAATTCTGATAATTTTCATTCCACTGGAAAAGTTAGAATTTTAGAATGGGGGCGATAGGGTGAAAATATTTAGCTAACCAGAAGTTTGGGTACCTGAGTGTTCAATACATGATGCTCTATATCTAATGGGTCAATAGTAATAAAGCACAAAGATAAATGTGGTTCTCTGACTTGCAGTCTTCAATGCTGTCAAATGGGCACATTTTGCAAGCTGCAAATCCTGTGTTTGACTGGTCTGTGGAGAACTGGCACAGACTAAAGACCATGGCAATATGCCACTTTTTGAGTAATCAGATCAATAAGAGTTTTGGCAGCTTGTCATTCTCTGATTTAAAAAGTCATATTACATTTCCCTCACTCACTATAATATGTACTAACCTGTCTAATATAGATCTTTGTGGAACTCACATGAAAACAGACCTATTGAATTTGGGATTATTTTCATGAGATCCTGATGTAGGTGAGCCTAACATGGAAGCTCCCTTCACAAACACCCCCCTAGTTTATTTATTTATTTGATTTATATCCCACCTTTCTCCCTGAAGGGCACCCAAAGTGGCTTACAACACATTAAAATACATATATACATTATAAAATGCATACACATATAAAATACACACACACACACACACACACACACACACACACACACACACACACACACACACACACATATATATAGCACAATATTTCATAAGCCAACCAGCGGCAATCAGCAGCTATAAAAACCACTGTCTTCATGCTATGTGCTAGACAGGAATCTCTGTGTAGTAATCTGGGCTTCCCAGCTTCAGGGAGAAGCTAAAGGTCAGCTGCTGGGTACATCCACTTGCCATTTCAAAAGAGTGACCAGCACAGCAGCCAGGTGCACCCCTGCTCTGTTTTTGGAATGGCTAGGAGGATTATCCTCCACTCCTTTATAAAGAGGAGTTCCATTCGCCTTGGAGAGGCATAGGGCAATCCGGCATTTTCCAGTAGGGCTACTGGGCGGGACTATGTTTGGTCTGTCATTTGCAGCTTTGGCAGAAAAAAAGGGACGCCTCTCTCTCTATGACCCAGCAGCAGAGTGCAGAGCAGCAGCAAATAGGCTCTAATGAGTAGTTATTCCCACATCATGGCTTGTTCTTCCCACCACTGTTGTCCCAAAGGTGCGCAGCCGTGCACCTTATAGCCAAGTTCCATGCAGCTTGATGCTCAGCTATCCAGAAGTTGGCAATGATGTGGGGGTATTGCCAAACACCTGGAAGCCCCCTCCCGCAGTTGCTGCGCAGACATCAAAAGCCTCCATGCAGTGTGCACAATTTGTACAGGTAATGCTGCTTCCCACCTTTTAGCTCTGACTGAAGACAAAATAAATACATGTAGGAAAGAGAGAGGGTCCTGTGGCAGTGAGCACAGCATTTTTTGTGGATGCCACCTCTTGTTCTATTGTACACTGTTGAGGGGGGGCAGTTATCCACCTCTGCGCATAAGGGAACCTACTATGCAGCAAGCTTGTCCCAGCCTCATTCACCAGGACACCATCAAAGATCTATGGAAGTTGCACCACCTCCCTTCCACAGGCTGCCCTAGCACAAAACTAGCTTGCACTAACATGCAAAGTAGAAACCCAGGATCAGCTGAGCCAGAGGTCCCCCTACTACCTCTAGCTCTAGTGCTGTAATCAGAGGCGTCGCTCCGGTAGGGGCGGGGCCGTAAGTATCGCTCCGTCCTAGACCCTTTACCGAGCGAGCAGGAGACGGCCCCGCCCCCTCACTGTCGGAGCCATCCCGTGCGGAGAAAGCAGCAGGCTGCCTGCTGCTTTCTCCGCACGGGATGGCTCTGACAGTGAGGGGGCAGGGCCGTCTCCTGCTCGCTCGGTAAAGGGTCTAGGACGGAGCGATACTTACGGCCCCGCCCCTACCGGAGCGACGCCTCTGGCTGTAATGTAAGCCTAGATTCAGGCTTGGGAATGTTTCTGTGTTAAGGTTTACAGCGATTAGGGTGAGATGGCATGTCTAATTCTGTTAAGTGTCAAAATGATGCCTATTTTACTGGTGCATTTTGTGTGTGTGTGTGTGTGTGTGTGTGTGTGTGTGTGTGTGTGTGTACAGGAATGGAGTGTGGAGTCGTTTGCATGATGAAGAAGCAAGGCATCCCTTGAAATACAATTTGCTTAATAAGGTTTTAAAAGAATTTCTTTAAAAATGAAATAACGATGCCATTCCCACCCTTCTGCTTAACTGCATGCCATGATTTGCTGTGTTCTTTTTGTAAAGGGTTCTCTTCAACAAGCTGATTTGGTATCACTGGAAAGTTCCCAAACAAATTAAGCTTCTTTATTGAAAGCAAATGAAGAAGAAGGGGGGGGGGAGAATGCGAGAGAGCATCTCTTGCTGAGTGGGAGCTGCATAATTGGATTAAAATCTCTTCTGTGTATGTACAGTAAGGGGATCTAAGGACCCCTGCTGCCCTTTTGATTCCTATGGAGATGGCAGGCAGAATGCAAGAGCATCACTGATGGAAGCCTGAGCCAGAGGTATGTAGCACAATGTGATTTGCCATCCAAAGCCTGAGGATTTAACCAGTGGCGGCCTCCCTGGAGGAATAGCAGGTTTCTTTCAGCAGCTAGGGAAGGGTGACCAGCAGTGCTCATTAGAAGCTGGTTTCTTCTGCTACTGAATGCAAATTAAGGAGCCATGTTTGTGTTTGTGGTTCATTAGCAGTCAAGTGGTTTGTCCAAAATACATGTAGTTTTAGGGGGAGGAAAAAAGAGAAGATCCACAGCCTGAGATTCCTTATGCATTTCAAATCACTTGCTCCAACTCAGGTCTTTTATCTCCCTGTAATGTGAAATGAGTTTGGGCTCTGAATCCTTTTACTTCTCCCTCGTAAAGTTGTCAAACTTTTCTGGGCGAAAGCACAGAGACGCTATAGTAAAAACTGAAAGAGGCAGCTTCCTAGATGCACTCAAAGGCCATTTGTGTGTTTTTGTTTGGAATACATTAGTAAAAAAACAAAAAACAAGAGATGAAACAAATGAATCTTCTTGATCAAATTTGCCTACAGAATTAATTATATATTTTTATAATTAATATTGTTTACAGACAGTATTCCCAATTCTGTATGCCAATGGATGTAAATGTTTTAGAGGACAGAAAAAAGATGGATGAGGATGATGAGGAATACTTATATACCACTTTTCAACAAGAGTAGCGAAACCAGATAGATTATGTGCTTTGCAGCCAAAAATGGAGAAGTTGTATACAGTAAGTAAAAACAAGACCTGGAGCTGACTGTGGCTCAGATCATGAGCTTCTTATTGCAAAATTCAGGCTTAAATTGAAGAATGTAGGAAACACCACTAGACCAGTCAGATATGACCTAAATCATATCCCTTATGAGTATACAGTGGAGGTGAAGAATAGATTTAGGGCATTAGACCTGGTAGACAGAAGAACTATGGACGGAGGTTCGTAACATTGTACAGGAGGCAGCAACTAAACCCATCCCAAAGAAAAAGAAATGCAAGAAAGCAAAGTGGCTGTCAGATGAGGCTTTAAAAATAGCTGTGGAAAGAAGGAACAGAGGCGTCGCTAAGCACCCTCGAGGGGGGCGGCCCCCCCGACGCCCCCCAATAAAACTGTCAAAAATTTTAGGTTTCGGTTCCAAGCCGGAATCAAGATTGCCGGGAGAAATATCAACAACCTCAGATATGCAGACGATACCACCCTAATGGCAGAAAGTGAAGAAGAACTAAAGAGCCTCTTGATGAGAGTGAAAGAGGAGAGTGCAAAAGTTGGCTTGAAACTCAACATTAATAAAACTAAGATCATGGCATCTGGTCCCATCAATTCCTGGCAAATAGAAGGGGCAGAAATGGAAGCAGTAAAATATTTTACTTTTTTGGGTTCCAAGATCACTGCAGACTGAGACAGCAGCCATGAAATTAAAAGACGCTTACTCCTTGGAAGGAAAGCTATGGCAAACTTAAACAGCATAATAAAAAGCAGAGATATCACCATGCCAACAAAAGTTCGCATAGTCAGGGCGATGGTGTTCCCAGTAGCAATGTATGGTTGCGAGAGTTTGGACCATAAGGAAGGCTGAGCGCCGAAGAATAGATGCTTTTGAACTGTGGTGCTGGAGAAGACTCCTGAGAGTCCCTTGGACTACTAGGAGATCAAATAAGTCAATCCTAAATGAAATCAACCCTGACTGTTCCCTGGAAGGACAGGTACTGAGGCTGAAGCTCAAATATTTTGGCCACCTAATGCGTAGAGAGGACTCTCTGGAGAAGACTCTGATGCTGGGAAAGATTGAAGGCAAAAGGAGAAGGGGAAGGCAAAGGATGAGATGGTTAGACAGCATCACCAACGCAACGAACATGAAAATGAGCGAACTCAGGAAGATAGTGGAGGACAGGAAGGCCTGGCGGGATATGGTTCATGGGATCATGAAGGGTCGGACACGACTTCACGACTGAACAACAAGAAGTTCACAAAGCGGTTTACTTAGTAAAATAAATCAATAAATGGTAACCTGTCCCCAAAGGGCTCACAATCTTAAAAAAATACAGAGGAGACACCAGCAACAGCCCCTGGAAAAGACGCTATCCTGGGGTGTTGCTCTCCTCCTGCTGAATATAATAGAACACCACTTTAAAAGGTGGCTCTCTGCCCAGTTAACAGGGGTGAGTGAACAATGTACAACAATGAAGCTGGTCCCATAATATTTATTATAGCTGCTGTTAAATGTTCACCAATAAGGCTTTTAAGATATAACTTTTTTTAAAAAGTCCATAAAATTCAATTTGAGATTTGAAACATTTGAACTCTTGGATTCAAATTTTGTCATTGCGATTTAGTGCAAATAGCAGATCGAGTACAAACTCAGCATATGTCTGGGTTTCGCACAATCTTTTGAGGCATAGGGAAAAATGGACTGACCAAGAACCATGCCTGCACAGGTTCAAAAGGTCATGTGAATGAGGTCTAAGAAAAAGTAGACCATTCGATTCTCCCATAGCTGAGATCAAAGATTTGACTGTGCTCCATGAGAGGAAATGATGCTTGCATGGAATATCTTTTTTCAAGCTTATTTTCAGGGGAAGCAAGTTAGGGCCCAATCCTATTCTTACCTGCTGTCATTGCGCATCATCCTCCGCTGGCGCTAATTGCTGTAAAGTAGTCAGCACCAGTCGCAAAAGGCGCTCCGACAGCGCACTACACAATGCCGGCAGGAAGGCCAGCAGATCCCCTGATGCAGTGGCGTCACTAGGACGCGCGTCACCCCAAGGCGGGGGGGCACGCATCACCCTAGCGAGGCTCTGCTATGGCCGCGCTGCGATTTTGGGGGGGACCCGGCTGCACCCTGCCCCGGGTGCCCGCATCGCCCTCCGGACGCTCCGAGGCCAGCTCGAGAGCCGGCCTCGGAGCGTCCGACCCCACCGGCGCTCCAGGGCCTTCTGAAAGCGCGTTAATACGGGTATTTTTTACAATTTTCGCTCATGCGCAGAGACCGTTTTGAGGGCATTTCAAAACCCGTGGCGCGCGTCACCCCCTGGCGGCCTGCCCCCCCGCCACGCTCCAGTGATGCCAGTGCCCTGATGCGATCTGGAGGAGGTAAGATGTCGGGGGTGGGGGGAGAGTGGGGGGAGGGTAGAATGGGGGTAGAGTGGGGGTGAAACAGAGCAGGGAGGGGTGTAATGGGAGCAGGGAGGCTGCAGGAGGAGGTGGAACTGTCATGGAAGGCGCATGTTGGATCCTATTCCCTCTGCCGCCAGGACGCCCATGCGGCTGCTAGAGTAAGGTAAGAGGTCCCCCAGCGGCCGTATGGGCAGTCTGGGAGGTGAGCCATTGGCCGAGCTGGCCCTGGGGGGATGACGTCCGCCATATCCCTGTCTCCTGCTGGGCCAGCTTGGCCATTACACGGCCTCCTCCAACTTCCATCAGCTAAATAGCTGGCAGAAATCTGAGGAGGCCCATCGGGCCTTCCCCGGTTTACACCGAAGGAAGGTGACGAACGTTCCCTTACCCCAAGTAGATTCCGGGCTGCTGCAGAGCAGCCTGGAATGGGCATAGGATACTTGCATACGATTGCGCTGTTGGTGTATGTGTGTCACTCTCTCTCTGTCTCTCTCTCATATATATATGACAGACAGAGTGACACGCACACATTTATGTATGTGTGTTCATGCTGTTAATAATATGTATATGGTAAAATTGCTTTTAAAGTGTTTTTTCAATCTATGAAGTACTCCTAGCGCTAGAAGCCGAACACAGCCCTTGACTATCAAACTCTTCCCCCCTTTAGTCTCCCTGAGGGAGAGAGATGCAACAGTTAATTCCTCCCTTTGGCCATTAGTATCCTGGCTCCAACCAGAGTGAGACTCTGATTTCCCCCACCAACCCATGGAAAGGAGATCAAGGCAGACAAATTATCCAGCTCATCCCAAGCCAGAATGCCTTTAGGATGGCCTTATGGAACGCAGGCTAGCATCCCCGAGCCAGACACAGCTTCTTGAAATTGGTACTTGCTTTTCCTCTGGTCCTTGCATACCTTAGGATGCACACCAGATCTCTACTCCTACTCCCAGTACTGCACTATCCCTACCAGAAGTGACGAACCTGCCACATGACCCCATGCTGAGGAACCTGCCTACACTAACACCACACCTCAGGAAACAGACTGGGGTCGTTGAAAAAAACCTCCACCAAGTGCCAACCAGGTAGAGGGCCAAAAATTCTTACCTGACCCCCAAAGGTGGGCAGCTAATCTCAGACTATCCCAAAGGTAGGTGGGATGAGTGTGATGTTGCCTGAGCTCCAAATGGTGAGCTCAGCAAAGGCGCAGGGAAAGAAATGCCATGGGAGCACAGCACTTCACAAAGAGCCCAATCAGATGAAGCTCTGTCTCTCTTGCCTCATACAGGAGGGTGGGGCTGAGCAAGAAGGCCACGGCTCTTAATGGCCGCGTTGCATGTTAATGTTTAGGGGCAAAAGACATCCATGAATCAAAGGAACTGAGAACCGCAGCAAACTGTACATGCATAGTGCTCTGTACTAAATTTGGAAATAAAAATTGAAAATTCCTAATACATTGGTTCTACCTTTGAAACATCATCCGGTAATTTTCAACATCCAGTGAGAGATGAAAATTTCAGAAGCATCTGCGTCCCTATTTTGAAACTAATCATGTTTTTTGATGCCTCAATTCCTGTCAGCTTCATTTTCTTTTTCATTGTTTTGGAGTGTTGACCTAGGAAAGCTGTCAGATTTTTAATCAACTTGTTAAAAAAAATCATTTCAGAGCAATAGTTCTCTAGTCTTTACATAATCCCGGCTAAAATTCTTCTCACTATTGCCCGATTTACTGTCACCTTCTTCCCTTTGTTAATTTAGAAATTGGTCGAAATCTAGAGAATGCTGCCACTGAAATGATCCTGAAAGGAGTTGAGCAGCTTGCAGGGCAACAGTGCTTCAGTCCATTGGGCCTTTATTCTGACTGGTCCACTTGCTTCACGTTCTCACTGTAACCTGTGGGTAGGGGGAAGGTACTGAATAATAATCATTGCCAGAGAGATGCTTGGTTTTCTGCCTAGGATGCAAGCTTTTGTTTTAATATGAATAAAGCATCTGGAGGCAAGCCAGCAGCAGACTGTGTCACCTTTGTGACACTGCAAGCCACTTATGAATGGCTTTTTTGTCATTGTTGTTGTTCTTTAGCTTCCAGTGGGTGTTCCTCATTCCTACCACCATACACGCTCCTTGGCCGAATCAATGTGCTAAACAGGATTAGCTCTTCCCCAGCCTGTGCAAACGTCGTCCTTTCCCCCCTTCCTCCCATAACACACGCTTCACCTAGCTTCCACCCTCCACCCTCCAGCTCCTTGAGCAGCCTGACACAGGCCTTGTGTGGAGTTTAGCTTTCTCACTGTAGGGCAGCTGGTAATGGGAGCTTGGCTGAAAAGAAGCCTTTCAAGCTCATTGCTTCGGAAGAATAGGCGGGTGTCTGCTCTGCAGCTTTCCTTTTTGATAGGAAGGGATAATCCCCTCCATAAGGCAGTGGTGTCAAAGCCGTAGAGAGAAAGAGATCCAGACTCTCCCATGATACAGAAATAGACCAGCTTTCCAGCCCTTGGACAATCTGGGATTTGACAGCTATACCACTTTGGATTGGCAATTATGACTACATTAATGATTTAAATTCTTCCAGTTAAGAATGGTTACTCTATTATAGTAATAAAATACAAATATATATAAAACGAATGGTTATTCCTGCAGCCAACTCTTCAGAACAAGAGTTTCTAACAACAACAACAAAGAAATGTTAAAGTGCAGTAACTAATAACCTCTCTAAATATCTTCTTTAGTCACAGAGAATCTAGGTGACTGATTTATTCTCTTTTGTTATTTACGGTCGTTATTTATTTCAAACCATTAAGTATTGACTAGCTAATTTAAAAATCTGTTCTGTAAACTGGGACGACCATATGTATACTCTCCTTTTTGAGAAAGGGATGTAGATCTGAGACAGCCAACTAGCTGGATGATCTTGTTCCTGGAAAAAAGAGAAATGCTGCATGTACTCTGGTGTCACATCTTCAGGCACTGCAGAAGTTTGCGCTCACTGACTTTTAGGGAACTGTTTTTGGGTGGCATTCAGAGTGGCATGCTTATATTCAATGTACTCAAGAGTTCTGTGCATGCTATTGACTTTTACACCATCATCTCCATGCATGGAACAGATGTAACAGACAGCCCAATTCTGCATAAAGATATGCGGCTGGCCTAAAGGATCAGTCACTGTATCCACCGCCCATTCTGATCCACATCAGCGTGGCCCAGGCCAGGAATGTCCCCTTCCCTGGGTGTAGGGCTGCCCAGCACCAATGGGCCTCCTTGGATGTAAATTGGCTCTGGAGCTGGTGTACATCCAGGGCGGCGGGGAAGGAGCCGGATGGGAAGAGGCTCGGGATATCGGCGGAGTGCATCACTGATATCCCTGCTTCCTCCTGGCCCGGTTAGCCCAATGGCCCCCTCCTGGTCCAGTTAGCCCAATGGCCCCTCCCTCGCCACCCGGCCCACCTTCCCCCTGCCCCTGCACTGACTGGTGCAGGATTCACCTCCGCCGGTAGGTGCCGGGTCCGGAGGGTAGTGGAGTGAGGACTGCCAGCCTCCGTGCTGGTGGCCTTTACTCTCTAGGTGCCATAAACGTGCTTATGGCACATTTACGATACCTGGCACCTGTGGAGCACGCACTCCACAGACGCAAAGTTTTGCAGGATTGCGCAGTTACCCAGCACACACAGAAGCTACTGTGCTAGATCTGTTTATAAGAATAAATGCTTGAATAACTATGGTCCTAGAAAAAGTTTTGTAGAATGTAAAGACAATGTAAAATAATGATTAGGAGGAGGAATTTGGGACTGAAACATTTATTTGCAGAAATAGGAAACAATGTAAAAAGATCCCTAGATAAGTAACTAAATTGTTGGGACGTATAGCCTTACTCCATGGGTTCTCAACCCTTTCCTGGCCCCTGCCCAGCTGAGTACCACCTCTGGTGCCACTCTCCTGCTGCGTACCAATGGAAGCACTGGCATCACTGAAACGTGGCGGGGGGGCGGGCCACCGGGGGGTGATACGTCGGGAGTAGGATGCACCAAGGGTGACGCGCCCAATGTCGCTTCACCCCCGCTGCCGCCATGTCACCCCCGCTGCCGCCACGACTCTTCCAGCGCTCCACGTCACCCTAATGCTGCCCGGTACAAGCCGGGAGAGGGTGACGATGCATCTTCCTTGCCCGGCAACTTGGCCGCTTCTGACTAGGCCAGAAGTGGCATTTTCGCACATGCGCATAACTCCGCTGAGGGCAAGAGGCTTCAAGCAGTGTTGTGCGCATGTGCGAAAATGCTGCTTCTGGCCTAGTCGGAAGCGGCCAACCTGCCGGGCAAGGAAGACAGGCCATCATCCTCTCCCGGCTCATACCGGGGCCGGGCAGCAGCAGGGGGTGACGCAGCAACAGTGGTGAGTGATGCGGCAGTAGTGGGGGGGTGACATGATGGCAGGGGGGTTGATGCGCCCACCTCCCGTCCCCAGGGTGACATGCACCCCCGCCCTGGGGTGACGCACACCCTAGTGACGCCACTGACTGGAAGTGACTGGCGATGACATCATCACCAGTTACTCCCGGGTTTTCAGAGGCCAGAAAGTGCAGGTAGGAGGCTCTGGGCAGGTGGGAGAGCCCTTCTCAGTGTTCCCAAGAGGCTCGGCCAAAGGCAGGAGCCTCTTGGGAGTGAAAATGTGCCACCAAAAGCACCATATCAGAGAGGGGTTCCGGTGGTCTGATAGTCTGAGTACCACCAGCAGTCAGCCAAAGTACCACAAGTAGTATGTAGAGAACCCCTGCCTTGGTCAGTTTGGGTCATGACATACAGTATATGTACATAAACACCATGTCATAAACCTCATGTTCATGTAGGTCTTTAGATTTCTCAGTCGGCATAGAGAATCGAGTTTAAAATGTCAGGGTTTTCTGACAGTTTATTAAAAGAATAAAAATTAACTCGGTTACTTATAAAAATAGATTTCAATTCATGTCCGGGTTTAAAAGCCATTCTAATTATTTTTAAAAAACATTGTCTTTATAGTTAAAATCAATAAAACACTGATTAAAAACAACAAATACAATAACATTAAAAGGACAACGTTTCACCCAGACATCCATGGGCAGCATCAGGTCATAAAGTTCCAAGAGCCTACTGGCTACTGAAGATGGTGTTGTTGCAGCCAGCAGCCACAGACAAACCAGTCACAGCCAGTAGGGAGTGGCTTTTAATGTTACTGTACTTGTTGTTTTTAATCAGTGTTTTATTGATTTTAACTATAAAGACAATGTTTTTAAAAAAATAATTAGCATGGCTTTTAAACCCGGACAGGAATTGAAATCTATTTTTATCAGCGCTGGCCATGAAAGCTTTCGTTCTTATTTTGATTACTTATGCTCATGGTTTTGGAGGTGGTGGTGTATAAGCTAACAAGCTGCACTACACAAAGTATTTCTGGATGGTAGATGTGTGAATTGGCCCATAGCCACGTGCCTAAGCCCTCACTGATGTTTGTTATTAGCCCAGAACCAGTTCTAATGCTCTCTTTACCAGTGGCGTAGGAACGCGGTCCCTTATTGGGGGCCGGGGGATGTTCTGATGCCCCCTGGCGTAAGCCCCACCCCGCCCAGCTGCCTGATGTTACCTGGAAGCTACGCCCCCGGGTGACGTCATGCGGCCTACCAGAGGCCGAAACGGGACCACAGGGCTGGCGGGAGGACCGGAAACGTTCCCCCCACCCTCCAGAAGCCTCGGCAGTGGCGCTGCAAGGCTCACCACCGCTGCCGAGGGCCGCGAAAAGGAAAAAAACGATGTGCAAAGGAGCCACCACCACCGCAGGGACCGTGGGGGTGAATTTGCTGCCCCCCCGACGTGCTGCCCTGGGGCGGACCGCCCCCACCCCCCATTCCTACGCCCCTGCTCTTTACTAAATGTCACTACCTGCATGGCAAATATTCTGTTAAATTCCGTGGTCACTGAAAACCAAACAAACAACATCACAGAAGATTATTGATCACAAAGTTAAGATGTTGCTCCATTAGACCTTGAGTATGCTGGAAAGATTAACTGTTCACTTCAATCTCAACATATATCCTCTGTGGAGGGATGCAAGTCCAATCTACTTTCAACATCTCTATGAATTGTCTTTTTATTTTTTTACCCTCCTAGCCATTACAATTTAGGCAAATTACTCCACTCTTTACCAATCTATAAAATGGGGCTAGTAGTACTTGGTTCCTTCTTTCAGAATGCGCTGAAATAGAACTTTTTCTATTTCTAGAATTATATGAAATTCATATGTATCCAATATTTGATCTTCCTGTTTCATAGAAATTAATTGGTATGTAGTGTAATGCAAACCAGCCAACATTCTGTTTTGTACTTGGAAATATGGAAGATGCAAGGCCTACGTTTTTTTAAAAAAAGGATCTTGGATCATCTCAGCAAAAGGGATTGGCATGCAGGGATGATCATTGTCAGCAATGCTCCTGGAAGATTTCTTGCCCCATTGTTGTGGGACGTGATTAAATTACATCATTTTCATTTTTTCCATCCCTAACTCTCACCACTTAAAATGGTTTGTCCCATGCAATCAAGTGTGATCTTCAAGTTTCAGTTTGACAAGAAAAAGGAAAATACCCTTAAATCAATGAAAGTACTGTACTTTGCGGCATGGAAATAGAGAGAAGAAATTAAAAGGGGATATATAGTACCGTAATTCACTTAGCAATTTCTGTAGAATCCAGCAGAGCTTTACTCCAAATATACCACAATGAAGTGCATATCATACATCAGAATCAGATTCTTTTTTGATGAGGTCTATGTGTTTGTGGAAAGTGCCAGTTTATGTTAGTTCCATCTGTTTGTAGGCAAGTTTGGAAGGGAGGGTTGAGAAAAGATTGCAAAGTAACAGGGATTGAAAGGAAGGAAAAGGCCATCTCTCATCTGCTCTGTGAAAGCACTCCATTGACCACAGTGTATCCACAGCTAAGTATTGCCCACATTTTCTGAACAGTACTATTTTGATGTTACGTGGAGATTTTCATGACTGGATACAATTGCAAGCGTATTAGGAAGTATGGGTTCCGCAGCCATGCATATATTTTAACGAAGAAAGAAAAATCCTAAACCGCAGTTGTAGTTTGGTGAATTCTTTACATACAGCAGAGGATGGTACACGCACAAATTCACAACCACAGGCAAGGGATCCTTGTTTCTGAAGCCAACGTTTCACTCCTCGCGTGGAGCTTTCTCAAGGCATTCGCAGTTTGACAACTGCTAGATGAAAAAGACATACGAGAAGCGCTAGAAGCTAAATACAGCCCCACCACTTGAAAGCGCGGGAAAACCGCTAATTGAAAACGGAAGCAATGTCCTTCGAGTAACCTCAGGAGCCTGTCAGTACTTACTTCCGCGATCTATTTAAAATGGGCATGCAAATTTTGTTAGCAAACGCAAGCTCCTGTTGACGATTCATCAGGTTTGCAGGTTTCCTTTGTGAAATCATCAAAGCTTCTAAGTTTAGTCTCTGTTTAAGTTTCGATTCATGAAAAAGAGAGCGAGTTGATTCAAACTTGATCGTGTGTCCAGTCTCCGTCACATGTGAAGCCACTGCTGATTTCTCCTCCTGCCCGGACTTGGTGGCTCTTTGATGTTCCCGGTGTCTTACCCCTATTGGTCTCTTCGTGTTCCCAATGTAAACTTTGCCACACTCACATTTAATTTCATATACTCCAGGGTTTGACAGTGCAGGTCTGGGGTCTTTAGGGTTATGCAACATTTGGTCTATTTTTGCTGTTGGTGTAAAGATAGTTCTTACATCATAATTCCTAAAGACTCTGGCTATTTTATCCGTAGTGCCCTGAATAAAGGGCAATGATAGCCAACGTTGTTCCTTCGTCTCAGCCTGCCCTTTGAGATGAAAAAGACATACGAGAAGCGCCATACCTTGGCCCCCTCAGCAGGCCTCCCAAGCCTCCGAACGGCTCCTGGAGGTGATTAAAGCCCACTTTTGGTTTACTTCCTGGTTCCCCTGAAAGCCAGAAGTGGGCTTTAATCATCTTCAGGAGCCGTTTGGAGACCCCTGTACCATCCGGAGGGCGGCACAACCCCTGGTAAATCTAAAAATATCCCTTTTGTTGCATTCAGTGCCTGCGTGAAGTTCCCAGGCGCTGGACGTGACCAGGAAGCTCTGCGCAAACTTTGTTGTAACACATGCGTCTAATGGTCCGGTGCGTGTTATTGAGAGAAAAATACGGTATATCAATTAGCCTACAACAGTGTTTCTCTAACTCTTGGGAAGGCCCTACACTGCTCTAAGTGGCAGCGGGGCCTTACCAGGGGTTGCGACGACGCGCCCGGGATCGCGCCACCGCCACCACCACCACCGCCGTGGCCGAAATCGTCCTTTTTACCTGCATTGGTGGGCAGTGGATGTCCGGCAGTGTGTGTGGGGAGCCTGGGGACCCTTCCGCAGGCCTCCCCAAGCGTCAGAGCAGCGCAACCCACTTCCGAGGGGTCCCCAGGGTCCCCAGACATCCACTGCCCACCAACGCAGGTAAAAAGGACGATTTCGGCCGCGGTGGTGGTGGCGGCAGCACGATCCCGGGCGCGTCGTCATCACCACGGGTTGCCATGCCCCTTAAGGGTATAGCAACCCTTTGTTCCCGGCTGGGGCGTCGCGACGCCCCAGTTCGGGAACCACTGGCCTACAGTAAAATTGGTTTTATGTCATTTGGCTTAAAGTTGCAGTTTCCAAGTTAAAGTTGATAGTTTCCAACCTAACAACTTTAAGTGAGGACTAGCTGTACATACTTATCACAAGTTTATAAAGCAGGGTATAGATTGGATTATATTTTAATCACTCAAAGTATACTATCAGCAACAACAAGTCAAACAAGTCAACAACAAGTAGACTGCTCTGTTGATGAGCAAATTAAAAGAATTTGGATCTCTTGCAGGATTTAAAGTTGTTAATAAACAGAAGACAAAAATAGTGACTAAAAATATGAAGATTCAAGATCAATTGAAACTGATGAATAAAACAGGATTTAAGGTGGAAAAAAAGTTAAATATTTGGGAATTGTATTGACGAGTATGAATTGTACATTATTTCAAAATAATTATGTTAAAGTATGGAATGAAATTAAGAAAGATCTGTTAAGATGGGAAAGATTGAAATTGTCTTTACTAGGAAGGATATCGGTGATTAAGATGAATGTATTGCCAAAAACGATGTTCTTATTTCAAACGATACCAGTGATTATATCTGATGCACCATTTAAAGAATGGCAGAAAGACATTTCTAAATTTATTTGGCAAGGGAAAAAACCAAGGGTAAAATACAAGATTCTTCAAGATGCAAAGGAGAGAGGAGGATTAGGACTACCTGATTTGAAAGTATATTATGCAGCATGTTGTTTTTTATGGTTGAAAGAGTGGGTGTATTTACAAAATAGAAGATTATTGGAGTTAGAAGGCTCCGACTTGAGATTTGGTTGGCATGGGTGTTTGTGGTATGATAAAGTGAAAGCAAATTTAGAGTTTAAAAACCACTATGTTAGACATGCATTATGGAGAATTTGGAACAGATATAAAATGAGGTTTTATGAGAAAATACCATTATGGGTTGCACCATATGAAGCACACTTTGGTGGAAGTAGCGTGCCAAAAGAGAAAGGATTATTATACAAGAATGTATTAAATTTTTCACAAGGAGACTGTACCATAAAGTCAAGAGAAAAATTAATGGAAGAAGACTTTAATTGCCAATGGTTTGTATATGTTCAAATTTTGGAGAGATTTAAAGTGGACAAGAAGGCATATGGATTTGTAGAAGAAGAATCAATACTGGAGGTACAATTAAAATCTGAAGACCAGGTAATCTCAAAAATGTATAAATTGCTTTTGAAGTTCGAGACAGAAGAAGAACAGGTTAAAGAATGTACAATTCATTGGGCGAAAAATGTAGGTCATGTTATTTTAATGGAACAATGGGAACAACTATGGTTAAAGCAGTTGAAATTTACGTTAAATGTTAATATTAAAGAAAATATGTATAAAATGATGTATAGATGGTATATAACCCCAAGCAAATTAGCAAAAATGTATGAGAAGGTGATGAATAGCTGTTGGAAATGTAAAAAGCAAGAAGGAACTTTTTGCCATATGTGGTGGACATGCCCCCAAGCAAAGAAGTATTGGACTCAGATTCATAAACAGATTGAGTTGATTTTAAAGATTAAGGTTCAAATGAAACCGGAAACCTTTTTGTTGGGTATGTGGGATGATCATGTAGGCGAAAAATTTCAAACTTTGTTTTTATATATGATAGCTGTGGCAAGAATTTTATATGCACAATATTGGAAGAATTCGGAGATACCTTCGCTGGAAGATTGGTGGCTGAAAGTTTTGGACTATGCTAAAATGGATAAACTTACAATTTTAATTAAGGAAAAGTCAGTTAACCTTTTTGAGAATAACTGGAAACTATTTATTGATTTTTTAAGAGAGAGAGAGAACAACAATGTGATGATATGCGGATTTAATGAATAGAATGTGGGTGTTATTTTGGCTTAGTTGGATATTATATGCAGAAAATAGTGAATAGTATGCTAGTAGGATGTATTGCTTCGTGCTTGCTTTAACTTTATGAAATATGTATTGTTTTTTATGTTTTAATATATTAATAAATAAATAAATAAATAAATAAATAAATAAATAAATAAATAAATAAATAAATATATATATATATATATATATATATATATATATATATATATATATAAAGCAACAACAAGTCTATGTTACAGTTGGACTTTGCTATCCATGGGGGATCCGTTCCAGACCACCACCACACCGTGGATAGCGAAGATCTGCGGATACTGGGATCCACCTAAAAACATGTAAAAAACAAACAAAAAAAAGTGCCCTTTTACCTTTAAATAGCAAAATCGCTACGTTTTCAAGTCTCCACAAGGCTTCTTGAAGCTTTGCGACCCACTTCCAGGTCATGTGAAGGTTCTTCCTGGGAGGGGGAAAGAGCCTTTGCGTGACCTGGAAGTGGGTCGTGAAGCTTCAAGAAACCTCGTGGAGTCTTGAAAGCAGAGTGATTTCGCTATTTAAAGATAAAACTGCGCGTTGGGGGCTCCCCCCTTTTTACATGTTTTTAGCATGGACCCTCAGTGTAACAAATCTGTGGGTCTTGAACCCACAAATAAAAAGGGTCCACTGTACTTCTGGTCATGATCCAGTAGAATTGATACTAATGATTCTTCCAGAGCAACAAAGGACATCATTCACTAGAACAAAAATTAGCAAAAGAAACTAAAAATTATGATTTAGATCCTTGTACAATACAATTAATAGTACAATCCTAAGCATGTTTACTCTTGCATGTTTAAATAAGTTCCAATGTATTTAAAGGGGCTTACATGTGTTTAGGATTCTGTTTCTTAATGGTACATGAATAACAGCACAATCCTATCCAACTTACACCACCGGTGTAACCAGTGGTGCAGCGAGAACGGGAGGCCCCGGAATGGAAATGAATCACCAAAGCAAAGGGGGATTCAAATCTCCCCTCCCCTCCCAAGCTTCCTGCCCTGCTCTCCCCCGCTGGTTACACCGGAGGTGTAAGTTGGATAGGATTGTGCTGCAAAGGAATGGAATGCCATCATTTTGGATCACCCTAGAAAATGCAGATATGAGTTATGTTCATCTGTGTCTTTGCTGCAGCATCGTGGTCATTCGCAGGAACTACTTAACAATATGAATCCACAGGCCAACTTTCAACCACTTGCCTTTGCCTCACAAGCCAAGAGTCATTAGTGGCTTTAATTCAATCCACATTGAAAAGCAGATAGCGGCAGCCTAACCCTTGGTATTGCAAGATACTGGCACTGCATTGCCTCCTGTCATCAGATGAAGCCGTTGCGATTTGAGGTTTCTGTCTTTTTTTTAGTAATGCAAGACTTTGAGGGTTCTCTTTATTGCCAATATTATAAAAAATGATCTGAAAATTATATTTTAATTTGAATAACAGGAACGTGATGGTTTCATGCCACATTTTTACATTTTCCATTGCTACGACGATCATCAGTATTTCATCATACTCGACGATATTTCTCTGTTTTAAAGCTAAGCTGCGTTTCTTCTGCTTCTGCGTGAATCATGGTCACCAACTGAGTGACTGCCTGCTTAGAAGCGGAGAGATGGAGGTAATTAGCTTGCAGTTTGTGGATAGTGATCCACTGCAGGCAGCTGGTCCAGGGGACTGAGTGTCAGACTCTGTTTATCATCTATACTGCTAGGCCCAATTTGGCACCAGTGGTGGAGGCTACTCAGGGGAAAAGACTAGGCCTGAGCCAGCATGGATGATTAATTATCTTTCACACAAGCAGTGGCCCTCTGAGGTCAAAAATGAGGCCGCAGGGCAGTGAATATGTGTAGCCTCCTTTATTGTGCCTGGGTTTTGCGGCTGCTTAAAGGAAATCACTATTATTAGTCTCCAGCAGTTTGGCTAACCCTCGTGCTTAAGAAAAGACTAGATGGTTTGAATTTCATTTGAAAAAAAATGTGATACTTCCTAGGAAATATGCACTATATATATATATATATATATATATATATATATATATATATATATATATATATAGATATAGATATAGATATAGATATAGATATAGATATAGATATAGATATAGATATAGATATAGATAGATAGATAGATAGATAGATAGATAGATAGATAGATAGATAGATAGATAGATAGATAGATAGATATAGATCTTGCAATAAAAGTTTAGAATTTTAAATCCATATTCAGCAAAGTAGGTCCTAGTCCTGAGAGCACCATTATGCGCATGCAACAGTGTTTTTCAAACAGTGGGTTCTTCTTCCCAGCTATTGAATATAAGTGGCCTTATAAATTCAGGGGAATATTATAATCCTCTCTATAATGTGGCATATGTGGAGGGAGGGACAGGGACCAGGAAACACTGCCATTTCAGGCAACTGTCATTAGTTTTATGTATTGTCTCTGTCTGCATTCATTTCTCCATCTTAAAATCTTAATGGCTTCCATCTCGGGTTTCTTCAAACTCGATGGATGAGATAAGGATTATAAGGCTGTTAGTCTGTGCCTTCTAAAAATGCAATAGTAAAGGTAAAGGTGACCCCTGACAATTAAGTCCAGTCGTGTCCGACTCTAGGGTGTGGTGCTCATCCCCATTTCAAAGCCAAAGAGCCAGCGTTGTCCGAAGACGCCTCCGTGGTCATGTGGCCGGCATGACTCTCCTTGCCGCAGCGCGTAGCATGCGGCTGGAACACGGAGCACTGTTTACCTTCCCGCAAGCGGTACCTATTTATCTACTCGCATTAACATGCTTTGGAACTGCTAGGTTGGCAGGAGCTGGCCAAGCAACGAGAGCTCATCCCGTCATGGATTCGAACTGCCGACCTTTCGATTGACAGCTCATGGTTCAGCAGTTTAACCCACTGCGCCACCCGCAATACCTTCCTTAATTCTCTGACCTAGCTATGCCCATACATATCTAGAAACAATGTTCTGCAGCAAGTGTAAAGGTAAAGGTATTCCCTTGACATTAAGTCCAGTCGTGTCCAACTCTAGGATGCGGTGCTCATCCCCGTTATGAAGCCGAAGAGCCAGCACTGTCCGAAGATGCTTCAATGGCCATGTGGCCGGCATGACTCAACGCCGAGGTGCACAGAACAGTTACCTTCCCGCTGAGGCGGTACCTATGAATCTACTTGCAATTTCTTGCTTTCAAATTGCTAGGTTGGTAGGAGCCGTTGTGCGGATTCAAACTGCTGACCTTTCGATCAACAGCTCATGGTTCAGTGGTTTAACCCACTGCGCCACCCGCTGGCTCTCTGCAAGTGTATCCCTAGTTAAATTCACACGTGGGCAGGTGCTGGATGTTTCCTGATGCTGAGGCTGAAAAGCCCCATTCAGAAGCAGCATGTGCAGTAAGACTTCAGCAATACTAAGCCCAGTTCATGAGGTCAATAATGTCGATGTGTGGGGTACAAGGCCCTGCCCTGGACATTCAAACCCTGGACCCAATCTGTAGCCCTGTTCACACTAGCCTTCTACATGCTGAGTGAACTTGTGGAAACAAGAGCAGAAGGGCACCTGCTGGCCCTGGCCCTGACCACCATATGTCCAGCAAAAAGTGTGAGAGGGTCTCCTGTGTGCAAATAACTGTGCACCTGTAGGATCCTCCAGAGGCGTCGCTCCGGTAGGGGCGGGGCTGTAAGTTTCGCTCCGTCCGAGTCCCTTTACCAAGCGAGCAGGAGGTGGCCCCGCCCCCTCACTGTCGGAGCCTTTCCCGTGTGGAGAAAGCAGCAGGCAACCCCTCCTGCCTGCTGCTTTCTCCACATGGGAAAGGCTCCAACAGTGAGGGGGCGGGGCCGCCTCCTGCTCGCTCGGTAAAGGGACTTGGACGGAGCGAAACTTACAGCCCCGCCCCTACCGGAGCGACGCCTCTGGGATCCTCTACACAACTGTAGATTGTGTTCTATATCATAGAGAGATGAGGTTGAGATTTTCAGCCGAGGGAAATATGCACATTGGCCAGCTGCAGTGCATGCGTAGAGCATGCGTATGAGCACGGATGGGAGTGCCTTGCTCATTTTGGAATGCTATGTCAGCATAAAAGCCAAAAGGGATCAAGAATTCTTCAAATGGGAATGGAACAGTGCAGTAAGATCACACTGCATTATCAGACATGTCCTAGCAAGGATTTCCCTACATCCACTGAATTTGGCAGGTTGCCCCTGGGGCATCTTTACTGGATCAGGGCCTTTGATATATTCATTTTATTATATTTATTTATTTAAAGAATTTGTATACCATCTTTTTCCCAACAGGGCAACCAAGGTGACTTACAACATTTTTAATACAATATAGCTTGTGATGTTCCTTACTTGTGTGGTCTCTCTCTTCTTTATTAAAGCTTCATAACATTTCAGGGCCAAACCCTGGCACCAAAAGCAGACCTGAAGCTAAGCTTTGGTGGACCCTGGCTAACAGGAAGCCCTGGGTGCACCACAAAAAACTCAGCCGAACTTTGAAGTGATGCCTTTTTGCTGTTCGAGTGCATTCCATTCTACACTCCACGAGCAGCAAGGTTCATTCATTAGTTTCAATGGAGCTCATGTCACCTTATTGCCAGATGAGGCTTAAGTTGCTAGTTTCCCCTCCAAAGTTAATTTCTAGCTCTTTAAAAAAATGTTTTTCTCTCTATAAAAGCGAGAAAATACTCCCCAAATTGGTAGGTACTTCTATAAAGAAACACAAAAGGCCTACCCATGAACAGGGTGTGTGCCCCAGAAAGGAAACACACAACTGCTAGAGCGACAGAATCATTTCCACTCAATAAAAACGAGCACCTTTCACAGGAAGATCTGTGACCTCAGCTCTCCAGAACTGGTTAACCTGTTGTGTATATTTCACAGATGAATTCTGCCCCATGATTTCCACTTTGCTATACCCCGTGACAGAGAGACACACAGCATCTGCTGTTCATATTCCTTTCCAGACTCCAAAAGCCAATCTCCTGGTGCCAGGGGAAGCAGTAAAGAAGAAAAGAAAAGAAATTATGCAAAAGAGCTGAGAACAGATTTACTTTCCCAGCTGCTCTTCTTCCACCCTAATCAAGGGCCTGCTGGAGAAAGCCCAACTAGATTGCATTTGTCGACTGAATATTCTGAGTATAGCTCACCGATCTTTGGAATTTTCCACATTTGGGAAGACTGCCGCAGTTTATAATACATCCCTCTTTAAGAACCAATCTCTAAATCATCGCTGAGGCAGTTCTGGGACTCACCAGTTTCTCTCCATCTCTCCCTATGCCCTATATACCGATATTGTCTGTGATCAGCAGGAGTGACCGCACTGCAGACTTTTAACACACAAGCTGGCTGCTAACATATTTTCTGATCCCTTAAAACATTTTTTTTTGTGTGGGGGGGTCTCTATAACAGCCTGAGTTTAGCACCATTTCCACTGGTCATGGGAGAATATGGATCAGGTGTGAGTGACCATGAGGGGAATTTTGAGGGGAAATTTGTAGAGATTGCAATATTGGAACCATTTTCACATGATTAATTCACTGGACAAGAATAAGGGCACATCGCAACCAACACACATGTTGCATTTAACTGAACATAATTTTCTCTGTAGCTGTCCCAGTCCTATTTTTTGTACCTTTGCCATACATATATGCACTTCTTCCTCCTGGAATTGTGGGTTCAGGTTTTATTTCATAATAAGTGCTGAATCAGAGCAATTTGCAATTATATTGCACAACCATCTACAACTCAGTAAACCTGATACACAGCCCAATCCTGCCTAAGATGCGGCGGTCGGCCTAAAGGGAAAACAAGCTTGGCCACTGCATTCTAGCCGGGATGCAGGCCACGCCGGCGCAGCCCGGGCTCACCACGGGGGAAGGAGGAAGTCATATGGCAACCATGGATAAGTCTTATGGCAACCCTTATGGCACGCTTGCAACACAGCGCCGGCGCAGAGGCCCAGTGCCAGGGCGTGCCTTCGATAGGATTGTGCTGTTAATTGTGCCTTTTTGTCAGCAGGGACAGGACCCTTTTACTTTAGTTTCAGAATTTTTTTCTTCTCAAGCCAGACCTTTCAGCTATAAATAACAAAGAAGTACTGAAAATATTCACCTGAACCATGTTTAGCTGTATAGTCATGTCCCGTTTGCATAATATCACAACAATGGTGAGTCAGTCCAATGCTTCAGTAGATGCATCATCAGATGGTAGTCACGTAGCCTTCCTATTCATGCGCTAGTACCATCACGATTCTTTGCCAGCACTGAGTGCATTTTGAATCTAGGATACGGGATGTTTTCTAAAATCCTATCTGGGCGTCTGCTCCTGTCCCTTTTATGGAGCCTGAAACCACCACTGGCCAATTTTGCTGATCGAACTTAAAAAGCTCTCTGTACATTCATCTCTTGTCATTTGACAGAATGTCACCCAGGAAAGACAATATTGTCTATTGTCATTTGACTGAATGCCACCCAAGACACACATTGATAACAGAGGAGTCTGCTTCACTGTGTCCTTTTTTATTAACTACCAGCTGATGAGTTTTTAGCAGATTGTGTTTTAGGAAGAGCTGCAATTACAGCTGTGATGCTGACACAAAGTTCACCTACTTTTGAAAACAAGCTTGGAAAGGTTTGGAAGCTAATGAGCTGCAGCTAAAAGAGTGAACTTGCTTTCACTTCTTTAGGTGGATTTCATTTGAGAGCATCTTATGGCCTTCTGCTTTTCCTCTTTGCTCTCCAATGACTCACCGTGTTGACATTTGCCTTCACCTCTCCAAGCCTCATTCCTATTAGCTCCAGTTGGAAAGCTGTCAACAGTTTCCATCTGTTTTCTCAACATTAAATGTACGCATTTTTTTCCCAATAAATCTTTCCCTTGGAACACATCATTTTAGATGAGAAAAACGTCCATTCAGTTTGAGGCAAATGTGCCAATTTTTTTTAATATACATGCACTATGGGGAGGGCATGGAAGGCAAAGGCAATGCTTATAGTTATTTATCTCCTTTATTTTTACAATGGTCCCATGAGAAAGGTCACTATTGTGCCCATTTTGTGCCCATTTTGTGCCCAGTGAGCATTGTTACACATATTCTATTGTTTGAATATGTTTATTGTTTGGTTCTTGGCTACTCTCTTGATTACATTTGATGATGTTGCTACATAGATATTACTTGAATGTAGGAAATTCCCCCTGTTGCTGCTATATGCTTGTTTTTACTGTTAATCTGCTCTGTATCATGCTCTGTAAATTTGTAATTTCATTTTAATACCTAATTTTAATAATGGATTTTTTAAAAACGGGTTTTAATTGTTGTATCTGTGTTTTGTTTTGTATGTTTTACACCGCTTTGAATGTTAGAAAAGCGGTATATAAATCTTTTAAATAAATAAAATAAACCATATATACCATGATAATTGCATATCCATTCCAGTGCTTGTAAATGCTGGAACATAGATGCATGTGTGTTCGTCACACCTCATGATGTACATGCAGTAAATGTGCTGTCATGTTGGTGTAGAATAATTATTTTGTGTGAAGTAATGGTCCTTGGTTAAGCTTTTCGACAAACCCAATACCTTGTTTGGTTATTGGGTCTAACTCTCAGTGCACCGAAACATGTACAGTACATTCCCAAGAAGTACATGCTCACTGTTTTCTTTTGCTTCTTTGAAATGATTAGGTATTCTGTATCTTAGGAAACATGGTCCTGTCATCTTGGCATCTTGCTTTTGTGTATACGCTCCCAAGCTTTTTATGAATCATACTCTGCTTCGCTGATTTACAAAAATCTAGATATAAATTGTCATCAGCACTAGTGTAAGGATTTACAAAAGGGAGCGGGGGCAGAATACAATTGCATGTTGTCCTGGTTCATGTATCTTGATATCACCTTGCTTGTTATTTAGGATCTGCAGTTCTCAGACTCTACCGAAGTGATGGAGAGTGACAAGGATTTTTTAAAGTCCATTTTGATTTTCAGGTGCCAAGCTGAGCGTACTGTTCAGTCAGTGACTACTACTGTACTGTATTTTGACCTTCAGACTGAGCAGATTTGATAGGCGCATTAGAGATAGGAGCATAAATATAGAACACTCATGATGTCATGTCATATTAAATAGTTGCTCATCTGACCCTAAATTCCTCCTGCTGTGGTGCTTCGGTTTGAGATCGGATAGTAAAACCCAATGATTTCTCTTTCATCTCCCACCACTCCTACACACAAAAAAGGCATTTAAAAACAGGTCATCCAAACCTCTTGAAAATCAATGCTCTTCTACATTTTCCCGGTTTGAATTCTGCTTGGGTAGAACACTCTGCAAGAGAACAGGTGAAATGTGTTTGTTTGTGTGTGTGGCACAAGTCTGATGAAAGCTTGTCAGAGCAAATGCGGTTTTACTGAGGATATCAATATGATCCACAGGACAGAGTTTCTGTTTGGCTTCAAGACATCAGCTCTTCAAATCTGCCCACAAATATGGGGGAAAGTGTGCTCCATATCCACTCCTCCCCCCATTTCTGAAGTCTTAAACACAGGCACTCATTTGTACTGATTTGTAACTGCTGGAGCCAATATTAGACACCTTGAGTGGGTGTGTGAAGGGTGGAAATGACAGTCATGCAAGCCGTGAACATCATCCACACTGTATTTAGGGTGAAGCAGATCGGAGTAACAATCGCAAGGATCATATATAATGCAGTAAAGCTGTCTACCTGAAATATAAACAAAAGCCCTTTCCTGAGGCACTGTGGGATAATCACTCACAGTGACAGCATCTTCAGCCATGCGCAGGCAGCCAAGAATCTTTATCCTATAGACATGGGGCTTTGCTTGTCTTCATTTGCATCCCGGGATTGGTGTCTCTTTTTAAAATAAAACATGGTATACTTCGGTGAAACATCCTCTTTTTTTTCCTGAAACAGTTTGAATCTATACGGCAGGCAGGGCTCTCACTATTCTTGCGTGACATTTTCGTTTTGATGCTCCCTCCAATCATTTCCCACCATGTTTTTGACAGTAAAGGAACTTAAAACATTTGCTAGTAAATCAGAACGCCATTGTAAAGAAGGAGATTACCCTGTGCCACCAGGAATAGCAATGAAACTAAAGAAGAAAAAGGGGTGGGACCAAGGGCTGTGCATATGTGTGGCTCCTATGCTGCCATAGTCCATTTGCAGCATGAGGGACATAGTATAGGTGCCACAAGCCCTTGATGTGCTAGTCTGAAGCAAACAGCACTCTGTGGACCTAATAGAGGGCTAACTTGCATCTTCCCCCAATCCCCCCCCCCCCAATACAGGGTCCTTTAAGCTGTTAGAAGGTCTGTCCCTTTCAGAGCATAAAGGTCCTTTGGAAGGTGTTCATTGAGGATAGTTAATTGGGAGCAGAGGAAAACACTTCCAAATTATCTCCATCAAAGGGGTTTCAAGGATGGCTGCCCCAGTGCTGAACCTTAGCACTATTGCAGTAGGGTGTGGGGAGATTTCCCCATTGTTTACCACTCCTTGCAACAACACATGGGTCCCCAACCTGTTGGAATATATTTTTGATTTGAGGTGGTGACAGAGGTTGTCGTGTACTGCCTCTTTAAAACACAGTCCTGGAAGGTCTCCTATGAAACATGCCTTGTGCAGAAATGGAGGAAACAATTTCACCTTTTCATCAGAGATCTGTGTGAGTATTGAACCTGTACAGTCTCCTCAGTTCTAGCCTCAGCAAGCCAGTGACAGTTCTAAGACAAGTTGCACTTTTCACCAGTCTAGGTTTCCTGGCCTGGATCTTCCAAGTAAACAATGAATGCTTGAGTGATTAGACACTGTGTGGTGTGTGCTGCTGTGCCCACATATCTAATGATGGAAAGGTCATACCTGAACAGCCAAGAGACCACGGGTGAGCCAAAACATTCTAGCATCTGAAGTAGGGCACCAAATGCAACCCACTTTGTCCCCTGGGTTTACCACTGCTATATGGCCTATGGCAATGAGTCACATCATTCCTCCTCCTCACCTCTGTCCATCGTTACCAGCATCCCCATATTTGGTGCACTGTGATGAGTCATGGCTGTCCGGCAGGCAGCTGAACCGCCACCACTGCTCCATTTCTGCTCCAACAACAACAAAAAAAGTGAGGAGAGGAGAGTGTTGGCATCTCCATTCCTCTTCTTTCTTCCCATGGCAGCGGTGACGCTGTCTAGCAGCAATGGGGCATGCAGAGTGTGGTGGGACAATATTAGTTGTCCCCAATATTTGGCATCTTATGCAGCTCCCTTCACGTCAACCCTTCACGCAACCCCTGAAAATCCACTGCCTGTGGCGACTATCTCAGTTAACCTCACGATGAGGCTGGCTCTGCCACAGACTTGAGATCAGTTTCCAGCTATTCAGCCATTGTTTTCGTACAGAGCTCAAGGCCATTGCAATTTTTCTTTTTTCTTTTTTGAATGTGTCATAATCGTTGAAGGAACAGCTCCTAGAAAGGTGCTAACGCAGTGAGATGTATAATTCCCATGGAAGACTTATGGGGTTTATGGTGATATTTAGAGAAACTACATTGATTGTGTTCTCATTAATATTTTTCAAATTGATTTCAACAGCAGCAACATCTGACTTGAAAAGATTTTCCCAAGGTCATACAATGAGTTCATCTGTCTTGCAGCAACTGAATCCCAGGAGAATTCAGCTCAAATCTTCCCCACCAACCATGTTTTTTTTTCCCCCTTCTCTCTCATAACTTCTCATTTCAGGGTTAGTAGAAAAAGGATACAATTCAAGCCAGAATGTACCACAAAAATGTCCACCCCCTTAATTCTCAGTCCAGTCTACTTATCCTTCTCCAGTCCTCATGGAATAGATTATGTATTAAGATGAGAGCTGATCTTTGGAAGGACGTGGGGGGAGAAGTTCATCTGGTGATTTCCATTAACCCTAACAGATTTAAATAGCATTAATTATCTTGTGCTGATGGCAAAAGAGAGATCTTGATACTCATCCACTGACACCCTCAGGGGTTTTAAAGTCACAAACAAGAAAGGAGGGGGAGACCTTTTTTGTGATGAGCTGTCTGGCTCATTTCCTTGTCAGTGTAGGACTATCCCCTACAATATTCCTGCTAATGCTCTGACCAGCTTAATCATTATTAAAAGGAACCAGAGTCCAAGTTTCTGTTATTATCTTGGGAAGATAATATGGCAACTAAGGAAAGCTATTATTCAGAATTTAGTTGATGTTCCCTACAGAGACAGTGTGATGGGGGAGGGGGAGAGATAGTAATGTGTGGAGACGGAGTTAGTGTGACCTTTGAATTTTGACTCCTGGGCATTGTTTTCTCCCCAAAGCCTAAAAACTGTATAATTTAAATATTACTTTTAAATGAGTAGAGATCTCTGAAAATATTTCTTGGCAGTGTATGTCTTTGTCTCCTACATTTTTTTAAAGATCGCCCCACCATTTTTTAAAACTATAAAATGCTTTATTTTGAAGGTAAAGACTGTATGTCTTTTCAGTTTTCATTATTTTTACTTCTCCTCTCATAAATTTCCTCATGTATTTCATGTGTTTTTGTCTATATATTTTTAAGTTAAAAAAGTTAATTGTTCCTCTTGCCAAAGTCTTATTTTTTTAAAATATTGTATTTAGCTTTTTCAAACAAACTTCCTTTAAACTGGTTAACCATTAAAATGTTTCAAAGATAACATATAATCTTTTAAAACAGCAATGCTGCCAGGCTTTTGCAGTAATGTCCCTGTATCTCCTGTGGTGTTTTCTTTAAATTGTTTTATAATTTATATGTATTTTGATATTGTTGTAAGTTGCCTTGGGTGCCCTTCGGGGAGAAAGGCGGGATATAAATCGATAAATAAATAATGTGTTTTCTTCCTTTCAAAATTCCATCATGCATTTCAAGTTCTTGAGTTCTAGCTTGTGCTTTTAGTATTTTCAATAGACTGTTCTCACATTCAAGAGGTTAGAATAATTACTTCTTCACAGTGTTCACCCTCAATCATCAGAAATTGGTCAATGGTTCATTCTGTAGCTGTCCTTTTTCTCACAACATCTACTTTGGCTGGGAATTGTTACCTGCAGTGTTTCAAATTTATACACCTGTTAAACCAACTGTCACTTCCCCAACATTCTAATCTTTGCCTTAGTTTGCCGAAACTTCCCTGTTATCGTTTCCTCCTGCACATGACCTCATATTTTCCTTCGCTGTTCTGCACGTGTTCTGCATTTATTCCTCTGCATGTGTTCAGAAACCCTTGTTTTTTCGTTTTTGCCCACAATATGTTTTGAGGCTAAGTGGATTGCTTGCTTCATTCACACCCACATTTCCCTCAGCCTTGTCCCCTTTGGCATACCATATTTTCACTGTACACATAACACTTATTTTACTTGAATTTTGATCAAATTTACCTCTTCCCCTATGCTACCAGTAACATTCACTTCTCTTGTGCCTGAATACACAACTCTCAGTTGAAGTTAGGTTTGTTCGTGGAATTCAACAACCGTGTGTGCATGGCCTGAGTCCCCCCCCTTATTTGTTCTCTTTTCTTCACAACCCCCCTGCCAAAAAACTCCACAGTTTTGTTTTATATTCAGCAGTGTGTCCTGGCCCTTCTCCAATACACTCCTGCCCTCTCTAGGTTCATTTTAACACACAGTGCAACTGCATGTGAAACAGCCTGATTGAACATAGGGGGAGTGATATATCCATAGTTTGGATATATGGAAACCTGGCCTTTGACTACAACAGTCCTGTGCAGCCATTATCTGTGTGCGTTTAAGATTGATATATCTGTTGCATAGGTTCAATTTAAGGTTTGCCTCATGAAGACATTGCGTGACTAGTGTAAATGAACATGCACACACATGAACATAGTACAGGAGGTCTTGAGATATTGCTCAGGAATACAGTAACTACTTGGACACTTTTAGTTACTTCAAACTTGAATGTAACCTTATTGAACAAACTGCTCAGTCATATATCCTAGCTTCCAACTCCCAATTCCTTCCCTTCTTATCTTCGCTTCCCCTGTGAGAGCTTCTCTCTCTTAAAGTCACTGCAGGGTTCCCAGAACATCGATTTTGAGTTCTTGTATCAAGGCCTCGACATTCTTGAATTTTGTTTCAAAAAACTGTGCTGAGGGGTGGGAGAAACTCCAACTTTAGCTTCCTGTTGCACACACACAGTCCCCAACTTTCACAGCACCATCAGCTGCTGCTCTTCAAGAAAGTGCCTAGGGGCAATACAGCTGCCATACTCCTTTGTGATTTCTCCTCACCTCAGACAGCAGTGATGCCAAGCATAGTAGCTGGAGTCGATACACTTCATATGGCATTTGATTAACTGTAGGTAAGATTTTTACTATGCTGGGTCATTTTACGTGACATCCCTGTGCTATAAGCTGTTTTCTATTTCAATTGATTGATTCATGTGTGGTCTCTCAGCTTGAATTTTACCCCATGTAATATTTAAAAGTCTGCTCCAAGAGTTCTGGTTTCACGTTTTGTGATAGTTTACTGTGCCAGAAACTGCAGGAGTTCTGGCCAAAGTTTCAGTTATTGTTGAGGCTCTCTGTAGCGGCTTAACTTAGCCAGACAGCTCAGCCTAAGTCTGCATGCCCATGTTGTTTTTACCTGTTTCATTGAAAAAACTATCTTTGCAACAATTGTCTATTTGCATCTTAATGGATTCTACATCATAAAGCTTTTGATTTGGGTTGCAACAGGTTACAACAGAAACTCCTCTTTTAACCTTCCCTTTCCCTTTCTGTTTGTATGGTCATGCCTCAGCAGCTAAATCTTCATCATCATATCTTCACGAGGGGCTTATGTCCTGCTTTGAAAGCTCTAGATCATAGGTTCTGAAATTCTTCTCGACCGTGTACCACCTCTGGAGCCACTCTCCTGCTGCGTACCACCGGAAGTGACTGGCGATGACATCATCACCAGTTACTTCTGGGTTTTCAGGTTTTTGGAAGCCAGAAAATGCAGGTAGGAGGCTCTGGGCTGGTGGGAAGTCTCTTCTCAGCATTCCCGAGAGGCTCGGCCAAAGGCAGAAGCTTCTCAGGAGCAAAAATGCACCACTGAAAGTGTTGCATCAGAGCCGGATTCCAGCGGTCCGGTGGTCCGAGTACCACCGGCAGTCAGCCGAAGTACCACTGGTGGTACTAGTACCACTGGTTGAGAACCCCTGCTCTAGATCTTCTGCACTGAGGGCTATTTGACAGTTTCTTTATTCGTTTGTTAATAGCCTCCTGTTCTTCCTTCCGACGACCATCTTTCTGTATAACTGAGTCTTACGACTTGTGAAAAACTACGAGCTGTTTCCCTGAATTATTGACACATTAAAATTTAAAAGATTAATTAAGAAGGCCCTTATCTCAAAGCAGTTGATCTACAATGAAATCCCAAACCAGCTGAATCAGAATTTTCTTTTACAACTTCATTGCCGAATCATGGCACTCCAGCATTTATTTTATTTATTTATTTATTTTATTTTTCATATTTTTATACCACCCTTCCTATCCCTGATCATGCGTATACAAAGGATGAGTGGAACAGTGTGTTCACAATTTATGGATGTTGAGTTTGTTCTGTGGAAAATGAGAGGTTTTGATGACTTTGATCCAGACTATGACCATGGTGGGGGCAGAGGATTAAAAAACCCTCCTCCCAGGCCATAGTCCTGATCCGAATTTGGATCCTGTGGACGCTTTTCACATTTTTTGAAAAACAACTGCATAGAGTCAAACACTGATTTATGTCACATCGAGTTTGATCCTCAAGCTTGGCTTTACCATGAAAGTGTATGTGAAACAGTCCTGTTGTGCCTCAAATTCTAGAGGGGCCATAATTTTCTCACCTTTGATTCTTATCTGTGTGTATCTTTATAAAATGAACTGGAGCATAGTGGTGTTGTTGCAATGTTTTGCATCAGGTGCAAAATTATGTAATTAATTAATCTAACCTTTATTTACTAAATGAAATATTACAGCCCTACTGAATAGCAGCCTTGGAAGAGGCTCATACTTGGAAGTGACTGCTATAAGAGTTGAGTGTGGGCTTACTTTGCAGTAAATGTGTTTTCGGATCATTGTCTGCACATCACTAATTCCCCTTGCAAACTGAAGGACATAACTCTTGTGTTGTGATGGCTAATTTTTTTTATTCACTAATTGGCAGCTGCTCCTTCTCCAAGTCAGCAGAACAACATGTTTGTCATGTACACGTGACTTTTAAGCTCTTACATCTTTTGATCAAAAACCTTGCTAGCAAAAAGCCCTTTTGGATTAGCTTTCTATAATTATGATCACATCCTTTTATTCAGCAGAAAGGCTGGGATGCCCTTTCATGCTTACACAAGAACTGCCTTCTGGGATTCATTTAAAGTCTCCCTGGTGCGCCACTGGTCACCTGTCAGTTCTACACCTGAAGGGTGTGGGAGGAAAGGGAACCGTGTCAGCTGAAAAGGAGCCTGACTTCGAGTATTTAAAATGAGTATTGACAAAAGGGGCAAGAAAATCAAAAGCTAGGAAACTGCTGACTCAGGCCAACCTGGCCGCCTTGTGCCTAAGATGCGAAATGGCATCATTAGTAAAGGGAAAACTGGCTGCAGTTATGTAACATCCTCTAAGGGCTAAACACTGCGATAGGGGATCAAGTTGAAAGAGAGAGAGAGAGAGTTTTCCACTTCAATCTGGAGCAGTCCTATTTTGCCCATGATGACTATATCCATATATTAGGAAACCAGTGTAAGACATCCGCTTGCTAGCCCCACCCAGAAGCTGTTTTGGGATACAGAAAGCAACTTATTTTGGATCATTTTTGCCATCTAAAAAAATATAGTTGTAAAAATCCCATGGAGGTTTTAGCAATCCAAAAAGCATTTCCCCGTGATTCAAGGTTAAAAGCATTTTTTTTCCAAAATTGCACTGAGTGCATCCAAATCAGCAGAGACCTTCTATAGATTATTGCTTGAGGAAGTGACACAGACTGTGTTGTCATTCTTCAGTACCAACATGACTGCTTCTCCAGATTTTTGAGGCAAAATTCTCCTCAAAACTTGGCAGGACATTATAGGCAACTGGATTACCACAAAGTTACATACGTGCTGTCTTAAAGTCACTGCCTCCTACTCAGGGGCAGGCCATCTTGCTCAGTGGCTCTCCAGGGTTTCAGGCAGGAATATTTTTCTGCCCTGTCTGGACATGGAAGGGGTTGAAGCTAGTATCTTCTGCACACATGAAAAAAATGCAACAGGGTGTCTCTGGCGCCATCTACAGGTTGCTTCCGGTAGCAGTTTTTCTTTTTTTCAGTCAGTTTAAACAAACTCAGGAGGAGGGAAGCTGCGAAGATGCTGGAAAAAAAGGTAATGTGGCACTGCTCCCCATCCCCCACCCCGATTTTCATATAACACTTTTTTATCTACTGGAATTCGGGGAACAGAACCCCAGTGGATAGAAAGGTCTGACTGTATTTTGCAAAATAAGCATCTCTTTGATGTAACAGGGTGGGGGAGGGGCAGGGGGTAGATCAGGCTCAGGAGGGGGGCAGGATTGGTGGTGCTGGTACATGGCGCTGGCTGGGGCTTTACCTGGGGTAAGGGGACAAATGTCACCTTACTACAAGGAGACTTCCAGCCTGCTCCTATTCAGCACTGGATACAGCATGCGCTGTGCAGTCCCGCTACAATGGCGCTGGATAAGATTGGGCTGCCTGTCTTTGCTCTCATAGTAATTCTAGTATGGCTACTTTAGAGTTTTACTCTTATAGAAACAGTCGTAGGGAACCATTCAGGCAGCTGGGTATGCCAAAACACAGAGAAGCAATTCTTATAAATGGTTTTGATCTCCAATTTGTATATCAGAATGGAATGAGCTATTAGGCTTTCCCGGCTTTCCCATTTCTGAAGCTGAGGTCAGCTCAAACATCTCCTCCTGGGAATGCATCCCAGAACACTCATGTTCAAAAATAGCAGTCAAAGAATTTCTGCTACTATTCTGCTTACAGTAATCTCTTGTAACCATTGCTTTTCCCTTGCTTCTTCACCTCTCTCTGGTATGTTTTTACACTTGTCTTTCCATCCCTCCTCCCTCTATTATCCTTCTCCACATGCACACCATTTAAATGTAGACTGTAAGCTCCTTGGGGCAAAGAGTTGTCTTTAGCTTATGTTACTCTTTAAAGCACCATGTACACTGGGTCTGCTATATAAATAATAATTCTTATGGTGCAATCCTAACCACCCCCCACGCTGGGATGCAGCAGCGCCGGGGCAGACTCCACTGTATCCGGCGCGGGGTTGGAGGCTGTTGGAGATCTCCTCAAGGTAAGAGGACATCCATCCCCTTACCCCATGTTGAGCCCCAGCAGCCTCTATGGAGCTACTTGGACCTGTGCCAGCTAAATGGCTGGCACAAATCCAGGAAGTTCTGTGTCGAGTTTTCAAGTCCAGGAAAGGGGATAGGATTCGATGGAGGCCTTCTCTGCTGAACCCGCCCCTTTCCCAGGCCTGATCTGCTCTCCTCCTTGTCCTCCCCTGCCCTAAAACACCCCCTCCCCGCCCCCATTTTATCCTCTCCCCACCTCTCCACAGCCTGGAGGGAGCTTACCTGCTCCGGCGGGGGCTCCATTAGGATCTGGTGCCGGCAGGCCAGTGCAGGCCTTTCCTTCGGTGCCATGAGCCTCCATGCTGTCGCAATGTGCCTTATGGCATGTTTGCAACAGTGTGCATGCTCATTATGCCAGCGGAGGCCAGCATAGGATTGGGGTACCCGACATGTTTCTGCTTGCAAGGTAGATATAGTTATGCTGACTATTTTCTGTGATTCTCAATATAGACAAGACAGAACTGACTTGTGAGTTCTGACGTTCTGGGAATATTCCTGTGAGTGAATATAGCATCATAATAAGCAGCCCTGTGATCCACACTACTAGCAGCCATAATGCACTTCTCTGCTGTACCAATTCTTATGGAATGGTCCTTTACAAGTTAAGCTGTTGCAAAATCCAGTTTGGCAGATTAGTTCTGTGCTGACCTGTAGGGTGCAGAGCCGCTGCAACAACAGCATATACTGCATCCTGCAGGCCAGCTGGGGACCAGGCCACCAGGAGAAGTAAAGAAAATTTTTACTTACCTCCTTAGTCACTGCCTGATCCCCTATGGGACTCCTCAAAGCTATGCTAGCTCTTTTGCAGGTGTAGCCTTGAGGAACCTTCTGCGGGTATGTCCGGCCTGGAATGGGGCTTTCAGATATGGTGAGCAGGGTTCCCTCTAATTTTTGCTACCAATGCATGGAGCCCTACCATGGCTGCGTGGTGGCATCTCTAAAGCATTGGTGATGACATCACCATCATCACTCACTTCCTGGAAGCCGAGCTCCGAACTGTGTGAGGCACAGTTTAGAGCTGCGTGGCCTTCCAGGAACAGTTATGGCAGGTGCCACTGCTGCTGAGATCCACCCCGTCCCTAATGCTCGACCCAATCCACCCCACCACCAGCAAAACCACACCAGTGGTCAATATGTGGGGTGCTGCCAACAGTGTGTGGCCCTCTGGGATTGCACCAGTGGCAGTGTTCCACACACCAGGGGAGAGGCTAACACGGCAGCGTACCATGCGGATAGGATTGGGCCATAAATGATTCTAAGGCAGATACACCTCTTTTCACAAAGGAGTGTTGCAATAAAGACATCTCTAAGTTCCTGGAAGGATTTCCTCCTGAAAGGCCAAGTGTTGTGTGTGTTTTGCTAGCAAGCCATGCCAGTTTCAGAAAACTCTGATTTGTTGTTTTTTAACGCAGTGGGTTCCTTGTGCGTAGCCTCCTAAGTGAATGCACTGGTTGTTTCTGGCATGCTTTAAGCCTCCATGCATTTTTAATGATTTACAAGGCAGGAAAAAATTCCTCTCATTGGTTTTTTTTTTTTCCTCCTTCTTTAAAAGACAAAAACAAAACCCAAAAACCCAAAATAAATTAAATGACTTAATACACATCAAGTGAAATTGTTGGTTTGTGGTGACGGTTTTATAATTCCAGGTTGGAGGTTTTTTCCTATTTAATTATGCACAATAACCCTTGTGGTCTATAATGTAATAACAAAAAGCAGGCACCAATCTTGGCATGAGCCAGTCAGTTATTAGAAGGGGGACCGGGACAATACTTTATGTTTGAAATAAAATATTTGCAACTTGTGCAGAGGCTGTTTTGTTAGAACTACACAGAAAACTTTCTTTAAAATATTGAGCTGCTTTATGTTAAGTTGTATTCCATGTCAAAAAAAAAATGGACAAGGGCTCCATTTATATATTAGTACTATTATTACTATTAAGAATAGTCATATTCTTTTCCACAAAAAGGTTCATGGACAGCCCAATCCTACCTAAATGTCCCTGCACCAATGCAGCTGCACCAGCACAGGCTACACTGTATCCCATGGGGGAGTTTAGCAGGCAGAAAGTCTCCTTGGGGTAAGGGAACATTTGTTCCCTTGCCCTGGGGAAAATCCCAGCCTGTGCAATGGGTCAATCCATGCCAGCAATATTGCTCGTGTTGGTCTGTGTTGACAGATCTGGCTCAGGAAGGCAGGATAGGATATGGTGTGCACCAGCACCGCCGATCCTGGCCTCCTCCCGGGCCCAATCCACCCACCCCGCCACTGTTGCTGCCCTCCCCTCGCCCCGTTACAACCCTCCCGCCCTCCTTCCACCCCTGTGCTGCACAGCGCAGAACATACTTGCTCCAGCGGGTGTCCTCTACTGTGTTGGCACATGTGGGAAGGCTCTGGCCTTCCCACCAGTGCGCCTAACTGTAATAGTGTCGCAAAGTGCTTTGCGACACTTTTGCAATGGCTAGTGCTAGCAAAGCGTATGCTCTGGCAGTGCAGGAGCAAGTTAGGATTGTGCCAAACGTGGTTTACAAAGGTAAATAAATAAATGAATGGTCCCCTGTCGCCAAAGGGCTCACGATCTAAAAACGAGATGCAGAAGAAACACTAGCAAACACCCAGTGAGGGTGAAGAGGGACAGTTCTTCTCTCCCAGCTAAATATAAGAGGCCCACCATTTTGTAAAGGGCCTCTTTTTGCCCCATTTGTTGGGCCATACCACGTGCTACATTCATGGAATCAAACAACTTTCTTCCTTCCTTCCTTCCTTCCTTCCTTCCTTCCTTCCTTCCTTCCTTCCTTCCTTCTCCTTGGAAGTGCCTCCTGGAACATCTGTGAATGCTTCCTCACTTGCTTTCTTCAAATCCTTTCTTAAAACACAACTTTTTTGTGTAGTCTTTGGCACTACACCTTGTCCCCATTCCTTACTGTAACTAAACAAACAGTGTAATACTGTCTATGTGTCATAAGGCACATTTTTGACACCTGGCAAGTACACCTGGCTTTCTGCCGGACCAGGCAGGGACAGGGGGAGAATGGAACGAGGCATTCCAGGGGGCCAGATTGGCTCGCTAGGTCCAGGAGGGGGGGGAGGGATCATTGGTAGCATGCTCTGTTGAATCCTATCCCCCCCCCCCCCGGGCCTGTTGGGCCTTACATGGGCCTCCCAGATTTGCGCCGGCCATTTTGCCAGCGCACATCCAAGGAGGCCCATTGGGCCTGCTGGGGCTGTACCCAGGGGAAAGGGACAAACATTCCTTCCCCCCGAGGAGTGATTCAGTTCCACCAGCATGGGCCCAATCCTGGCTAGGTTGCAGTGGTCACCTTAGGTGCACCACCGCTGCATTCTAGACAGGATTGGGCTGTAAAAGACGTGCAACTGAAACATAGCATCTGCTTCCCTTGTGTACCCCTTGCCTGCATCCCCTGCCTGGGGACCTCTCTGTTCACTCTGTGTAGAGTGCCATGTACAACATTGGTAGTGTTATATACGGTAATAACAATAGCAATAATATACATTCATATCACGAATAATTTTAAAAATAGACAAAAACTGGTGACATTTTGTGACACACAGCAATGACCACATGTAGTGCCTTTTGCCACCTCCCTGTCCAGCAACCACATCTGGTCCAAGAAGAACACACTCTACCTATCTCTAGAAGCTGCCAGGACACTTCATAATCCCATAATAACCACAATAATAACTCAGTCTGTTGCTGATTCACTGACCTGAAGTCCTAGCGCCTTACTTCTCAAGGGTAAAAGTGATTCCTTGATGAACTGTTGCTTGTGATGAATATTGACTTATTACCGTACTTAGATAAGGATATCCCTTAGATGTCAGACTTCTGATCAGCTACTGTTATTGTCTTGAAGTCAAATGACTATAGGAGGTCATGTTGTCAGCGCTCTCTTAAACTTGGAATAATGTCCGCAGGGAAAAGGCATTGAGAATTTTCTAGTGTCAAAAATAGCTGAAGCCTCAGAGGCTACAGTTCTGAAAAAGAGATCATGTGTATGCTCTACATGTGTGAATAATCTCATGGATTTCCCACAGAACTATCCACATGTTTAAAATTGAATACTGGCAAGTTCAAAAATAAAATATCCTTGCCCAGTGACAATTCTGATTCTATTCCAAATAATAGAATCAGCGTTTTTCTAATCAGCGTTAGAAAACCAGCATTTTTACTGCATGAAAACATTGAATTTTAAATGCTCCACTACAGGATGCTTACATATGATGTTTCCTTACACTGAGCCAGACTATAGGTTCACCTAGGATATTATTGTTTATATGATTCTTTCCCAGCCTGACCTGGAGATGCCAGGGATTGAGCCAGGACACTTCTACATGCAAAGGATGTGTTTTACTGCTGATCTGTGGCCTCTCTCATGTCAGCTGCTGAAGCGCATGCCTCGAGCTCCTACCCATGAAAAGGCAGAGTGAAGTCAGCATGCGCTTCAGCTGACGAAGCCGAAAAACTCTCCCTGGCATGCCCCGCCCAGAGGTGGAAGGAGGATTGAGCGCACGGAGCAGACACGCCGGGCGGGGGCGGGGGGGCGCAGTCAGTGTTGGGGGGTACTTACCCGCGCAATGGTTCGGTCCTCCCACCCTCCCTGGAGCTCGTTCGGCCCCCAAAAGGTGCCGAAACTGGCGTGGGGCGTGTTCGTTGTTGCGCTGGGCGCAACGACGTCACGTCACTTAGGCCCCGCCCCTTGGACCGGGCGCCGGGAGGACTAGTGGCATTACTGGCCCCGCCCACCCTCCCCTGACGATCGGAAAGGTGCTCCGGAGCCGAGCATCTTTCTGATCGTCAGTGAAGCGCGCCGTTTAGTGCATTTGCGGTGGGGGAGGGAGGAGGGCTCCGAGAGTGGCCGAGGGCTGCAGGCTTGGTCCATGGGTTGGACCACGCCGAGATAGATAGATAGATAGATAGATAGATAGATAGATAGATAGATAGATAGATAGATAGATAGATAGATAGATAGAATCACCTATTACTGATTGTGAACTGGAACCTTTATCCTGATTCAGTGGGCTACGTTTTCCTCTCTGCTGGTTGTTTCTGCTGGTTGTTTCTGTCTGTTATCTTTTGCTTCTGATTACTTGGGATTTGCTTTATTTGTCTAGACTTGGGGTATATATTCTGTCATCCTTCTTCTGAGCCACCTCAAACAGAACTGGCTCATTTTATGTAGATATGATTTTGTAATATAGGGAATGGACTTACTCTCAACAAACAATTGACTTAGCAAAAAGCAAACCTTCAAGATATTTTTTTTTAAAGCTTGTTCCTTAATTTCCGTTTTGATTCTAAAGTCACAGGTGCTGATGCTCTTTAAGGTTTTTTTTTCTTAAGCAGCCATAATGTGTCAACATACATTTATTAGCAGTAGACAGTTAGTAGGGATTCTTCTTCATAGTTTTAAATATTGCTTTTTATAAAGCAATAAAGAAGTTTATTACTGAGATTCAGTTTCTCCACTGGGCATCAAATATCTGCCATATATTACTCAAAAATACCATTAGCAGAAAAAATCATGCCAGAAAAAATATTCATGCATATAACGTAACAAGAGTTGCTTTTTCAAAACAAAGAAAAACAAAACACTTCTTTCTGTGGATGTAATTTCTTTTGTTCCAATTTTGTGCCAGAAAAGTATGTTGGACACAATGGGAAAACTAACCTTTTCACTTTAACATACAACATTTCCAAAGCACAAATGATTTACAGTTCTTCTGAAACTGCAAACAAACAAGAGCTTGATTATTAAAAATTAAAACTTCAGTCCCCCCAAAGTTGAAGAAAAGGCCAGTAATTTATCTGATATACACACATTTTCTCAAATGATTTTTAATGCTTATTTTCCAGTGACAAAACAAAACTGGGCAGTTAGATACCTTGCAGAGTGCTGTTTGCAACATTCTTGAGGATAAGTACAAGCACACCTCTAATCAACAGGCTACTTTGACAGCCTGCACAGCCCCTTCCAGTATAACTGGAGGAGGGTTCCCATAGGTTCCCAAACCTGCCTTACAAACAAGGTCTCCTCTCCATTCCTTTTCTCAGCTCTCCAATGGGGTTTAGTAATTTAAACACCCTAAACATCAAGTAATTTAAACACACTTGCTGATCATGGCAATCAGCTGATAATGAGCAGAATAAATCACCCTCTTTTTCAAATGCTGGAGCCTGCAATGCCTTCTCCTCTTCAGGCCTCTGTATACCTTCAGCCAGAATAGCATTAGCCATCGTTATTCCTGGCTTCCACTGATCATCTGGGCTAAATTCCAACCTATATCCCTGTCAGAAACAGGGGTGTAAGCTGCCATTAATGGTGCGAGACTCCCAACCCAAGCCAACCTTTGTGTCTTCTGGGATTCAAGAAGATATAAAGAGACTCCATACTCCCTAAAGAGCCTGCAAGTGTAGATGTATTCCATAAGACCAAGAATTTATTTGAATGACATTGCAGCCCCTCCACCATAAGAATTGAGGCAGGTTGCCCCTTGCACGAGGCAGGAGCAGGAAATGCTGGCAACTGATTGGGTCCTGGGGTTGCTGGAGGCAAAGCCAAGGCATCACTTGCAACGTGCAAGTTCCATCCTTGGCATTCCGATGCTGGACCCCATCCCCCCCCCACCCCCACGGTATAGTCTGAGGTTAGCTGGTTGTCCGGGTCAGAATTTTTTAGCTCCTCACCTGCTTCACTGTTGGTGAGAAGCTTATTTCATGTACCCCAGACCATCCTTGAGGTGTAGTGTTGTTAGCCAGGTTGGCCACTTCTGGCAACTATAGTGAGGGACAGGGCATAGGATTAGGAATCTGTAGGATTAAGGATCTGGTGCACACCCTAAGGACAACCCTAAGGCAGCGGCGTAAGCAGGGCGGAGCGCGTAGAGCAGCTGCTCCAGGCGCGAGTGCGTGGCACAGCTGCTCCAGGCGTGGGCTCACCAGCTGGGTCTCTTACTGGTCGTCGTCACGGCCGGAGTCTGATCGGCCCGCCCGCCCTCCCTGGAGCCCGCTTGGCTCCAAAATGACAGCGAAACCGGCGGGGGGGGGCGGGTTAGGAGCCGTGCTGCACGCGCAGCTGCCTCCCTGCGCCCTCCTATTGGCTGCAGAGGGCGCACGCCCCGCCCCCTTGCCCTGGCGCCCTTCGAGATCCTTGCACCTCTGCCCTAAGGTTGTCTAGCTGGTGATCCCTCAGGCTTGAATTGCAAAGTTCATCTCAAAGGCTATCAGACTTGGGGTGGGCAGAGCAATTCTGCTGCCTTGACCCCTTTTCCAGGGGTTGGTGTGGAAAATCTGGGGTCGTTAAATGGTGACCCCGAATTGGAGCCAGGGCGGTAACACCCAACAGGGAAGTGACAGTGGCATCTGTCGCCTCCAAGGTAGCTGCCCGCACTAATAGGGGGAGGAGTTGTACTGAGTTAGGATCTACTGCAGCATGTTGCATTGTTAATTGGAATTAATAAAACAATCCAATTCATATCAAACTTGTCTCATGTCATCTGTGGGGGGTACCAAGGCAATAGTCCTTTTAGAATAGTCATAAATTGGTGTACAGACAAGAGGTGGAGGGAGAGCAAGATTGCCCCTGTTGCCCTGCTCCGGCCACCACATGTTGACTATTCCTTTGTGGATGGAACCCACATTCTGTATAGTCAATACTTACCTAGATGAACCAGTAGTCTGGTTTAGGATAAGGCAGATTAATATGTACACACTTACAGTCTGATCCTGCCTAAGATGGGGCAGCTGGCCTAAAGGGCTGGCTGCTGCATCCTAGTTGGGATATGGGCCATGCTGGCGAGGCCCGGGCTCACCTCTGGGGATGGGGACGTTCATCCTCTTCCCCCGGTGTAAGCACCGGAGGCCCCAATGGGCCTTCTTGGATGTGCGCTAGCTCTTTAGCTGGCGCACATCCGAGGAGGCCATATAATGCCAGCCTAGCCTGGGAAGGGGCATTGAATATCAGCACAAGCCAGTGCCAATATCCCCACTCCCCCCCCCAGGCTGAGCTGGCCAATGGCCCCCTCCCTCACCAACCTGGCCCATCCTCCCCACATCCCTAAGCCGACCCGTGCAGCACTCACCTGGGTTGGCCGGCTCAGTTCTAGGTAGGTGGCAAACTGAGCAGTGTCTGCCTCCTCACCGGAGCCGCTTACTCTTGAGGTGCCGCAAACATGCCTTTTGGCACATTTGTAACATTGTAGGCCAGTAGAGCAGGAGCTCCACCAGCCTATACGTAAGCGGGACTGCGTGGTTAACGTGTACACACAATGTGTCCTGTATACTCTAGCTCAAGATGTAGGCTCTATATACATTAACTGCAGTCCTGAAATGCTAGTTTACAAATATATGAAATATGTATTTCCATCAAAACAACACAGTTATAGAAAGGATACCTCTATGCATTGACTCACATTTGTAAAATCTGATTCAAAACTTCCCATCATGCAGAAAAAAATACTAATGATTTTCTACTGAGAGCTAAGGCCTTGAATAAATACCAATCTGATAACACTATACTTGTAACATTTTATGTCACTTCACGTTTCACAAATATACCACATAATGATGGAATTCAAGCTGTAAACAAGGTCTAAACAGCAGAATTTACAATGAATTAGCCACATATGTTCTCCAAAATGCTATCTACAAATGCAAGGCACATCTATGGACACATGCATGCATGGCCCAATCTATTTATGGGTGAACATGAGCAAGTTATTCTTAAAAGTGCCAAATAGAGAGCATTCGTATGGTGGTGTTGTACTGGTGACATCTTTGTAGTCTGGACCAGTGGCAAAAACACTTTTGGAACAATTTGAGAAGTATTTCAACGCTTACCACCCATCATCTTCAGATGTAACACCACTATGGAGGATTCACAAATCCTCTTCCTTCATCATAATACCTCTTTATGATATTTTCTGAAGAAAACATGTGAAGAACATTGAGCCAGTTTGGATATTACTTCACTTCAAACTGGTCTATAAACTGAGTAGAGAAGAAAAGAGAGTGCACCAGTCCCTTCTGCCCACCACGTGCACCCCATCCAGCCTCGAAAATCCCAAGATATTCACACAGAGCTGTAATACTTGCATGCAGCTTACATGGCTCAAATAACACACCTGATCCCTGGATTTCACTTGAAAAAGTGACTGCACAAAACCTACCAACAACAAATCAGCTTATGTGAATGTTATGTTCCCCCAAGGACATTGAACAATGTTGGAGATAGGGCCGGTGCACTGGATGGACAAAGAGGGGAGGTTTCCTTTACATGTATGGGTTGGATTGGGGTGAAGTATCATCCAGCCTGCCCCACTCACAGATCTCAGTGGAACATTTATTCCAGTACTTCAGGGCTACAATAATTAAAGTCTGGCTTTTTTCATATTATTCTAACCTCCCCCATACTGAGAATCTTTAGAATGATTTCCCTTAAAATGCGTGAAAGGGTCTACCCATTTTGCTTTAACTCTTCCTTTTGTGTAAATCTAGTGAGTGAGTCGTTTTGACCCAAGTCTATGGAGAGCCTTTCAGGTGTCCTGTCATCACAGTCAAATACAACTTCAACGACGTAAGGAGATTTTCTGTAAATGGAACCGATATATGTAGAATCAGTCTTATGCTGGGTTCACCCAGGTCCCCTCTCCCTACCCACCATGCAATGCAATCCTGCCATCCAGCCTCCAACAACACATTCTACTTTTTCCCCTTCGTTTCCGGAAACTCAAATTTGGGGCACATTCATTTTTCAGCAGACTGAACAGCAGGCTAGCAATCTACAGCCCACACGTCCTTCTTGTGCCATTGGGGAAAACAGTGCAAATCAAACAAAATTACTTTTCTTTTTACATCAAAATGCCACTCAAGCTGGAACGATGCTGCATTTTAATAAACATGCTGCAGGATATGTCAGTGTGCTCTGATGACAGGACGAGGAAAGTATATGAGGTGTTTCTTTTTTTAACTCTTTGACACACCCATGGTAAATAATTGCAAACTTACCGTACCTAACATTTTACTTGCATTTTTTTCAGTCTGACATTAAAAGGTACACTACTAAGTCCATTAGGATTTCAGGCTGGGCAGCTGTGGTAATCTGGTGAGTCTGCTGTGGCTCACAGTCCAGTGATGAGGAGCAAGACACACAGCCCATGCACTGAACCTTCCCATATACCCAGAGGTATCTCTTGGGCAATTAGGATCTGTCCAAAAAAGGTGGTGGATGCTGCCCCCCACAAAGGGAAAAAGTGAAATAAGGTAGTGTCCTTCCTTGTCCCACTGCCTGTCTGGAGGGGGGTGCCATTACTGGAGGGGGTGTCCCTTTACTTTCATGCTGCAGCATGGAAACAGGCTTCTAGAAGAGTGATCTAGAAAGCCACCTGCCCTATGACCCCACTCATCTGTACCTCAGCATGCCCTTTGTAGCATTAGTCCTGCACAATCAGTTGGGAAACATGTGGAGCAATAACTCTTTGCTCTGGCCAGAAAGAAATATGCAAGCATTTTTTAAAAATTGCAAGGGTTTATTGAGACAGACAAAACCAAAAAAGAAAATAGGCAAAGACTAAAAAGGCAAAAGAAGCACCTGAGATTAGAAGCAAATGAAAATGATAAAATCAAACATGAGTACCTAATAATAAGCCCTTGTTGTTGTTCAGTCGTTAAGTCGTGTCCGACCCTTCATGATCCCATGAACCATATCCTGCCAAGCCTTCCTGTCCTCCACTATCTTCCTGAGTTCGCTCATTTTCATGTTCATTGCATCGGTGATGCTGTCTAACCATCTCATCCTTTGCCTTCCCCTTCTCCTTTTGCCTTCAATCTTTCCCAGCATCAGAGTCTTCTCCAGAGAGTCCTCTCTTCGCATTAGCTCTACCTAGAATTATTTACTTAGGCTGCAATCCTATGCACATGTTCCTGAGAGTAAAGGGCGCTTCAGACCGCACGAATCTCGGCTTGTCCCGGATCTTAGCGGATCTTAGCGGAGGCGTGCTTGGGTGTCTGGTTAACACAGCGGAAGCGAGCGGTCTCCCGATTGCTGGCACGCTCGAACATCCCCTGGGCCATGTTTTCAGGGGGACGCACAGCGATGCTACTGGAGCCACCAATCAGAAGAGAGGGGGAGGAGTGTTAGCCAATCACCGTGGAGGTTTCTTCCAAGAAGGCGGGACAAAAGGAGGGACTATTTTCAGGGAGACACTCCTGCAGACAGGCAGGTCGGTGGCCAGCCTCTCGGGCTCACTCGTTTTCGTCCGCTTCCGCAAGCGGTCTGAATCCGCTCTAAGCCCTACTGAAGACAATGGGACTTACAGTTGGACCTCAGTATCTGCAGGGGTTCTGTTCTGGATACTGAAATCCACGTAAAGCGAAATCACTTTAGCATGGATACGGGGGCCACTGTAAAACCTTTTTAAAAGAAAAAAGTTTAAACATAGCATTCCTTACCGTTTTGCAAGCAAACCACTCCATTTGGAGGGCTGTAGACAGTGAAATCACGCTTCTACAGCCTCTTCCAGGTCGGGCAACTTCCCCCCCCCCTGTATTCTGGGGCGACCTTGGGGAAGGGAGGGGGAAGTCATGCAACCCAGAAGAGGCTGTAGGAGCATGATTTCACTGTCTGCAGTCCTGCAAATGAAGTGGGTTGCCAGCGAAAAGGTAAGGAACACTATTTTTAACTTTTTCTCTTTTTAAGGTTTTTACAGTGGCCCCTGTATCTGCGAGCATCTGCGTTGAGTCAAATCCACGGATGCTGAAATAGCAGATATGGATACTGTGCTGAATAGAAAAGTATAGCATTGTGCTCTTAGTTGCAGTTCCCTTGTTCACCTCCAGGGACTGGACGGGCTGTGTCTGCCGTGTACAGGTAACCTCTGCAAGTGCTAGAACGAAATGCGTGCCAGTTCAAAACAGCTAGTTCCTTTTATGGGATTTTGTGGAGTTGAGATGTTACCCTTCTAATTAGCTAATTCAGAGGTTAGAAACCTTGGATCAATCCCCTGGACCTTCCCACTGCCAAGGTCAGATGGATAGAGTTGACCAATGGACAAACATGAGCAGAACTTGGCAGGGTGCCAGTGTTTTCCTCCTGGTCCTTTTTTCTATTAGGGACAAGTGTCAGCCATACAGACACTTCCAATAGACATCCATTTACATATTTCTCTAACAGAAGAAAGCATTTCGTTCTTATTAACATAGCTACCTGGATATTTTAGTATGGCTGTGCTGAATATTCATGAATATTTTTAGAGCTTCTTTGAGGTCAAAGTTTTCCCTGAAAAAGCCCTGATTTTTACTTTATTATTTTTAGTGCTGTTCACAATTATTCATAGCCCTGTTTCTCCACACTGCTTCTGCTTCTGCACTATTTTGTGTGTTTCTTGTTCATCTTGGGGTAATACCAGCCAAACAAGGAACACATAGTGAACTTAAAGATGATGTCATGACAGGTAGCCAGTCAGATTTGGCTATCTAACAATATCACTGAGGGCTATCTGTTGTCATGACGTCATCAATTCACTATGTGTTCCCTGATTGGCTGGGATAACTTGACAAAGGGGATAAGAAACACTCACAAAAATGGTGCAGAAGCAGATTCTGAATCCAAAGCCAATTCAGAGTTAGGATAATGCTTCATATTGTCCTCAGTTTCAATAGGCATGGGGAGGAGTACATTCACCACTTGAGTGCTCATCAGAGAAGAGTAGTTCAGCTACCACCTAGGCCACTAGCAATGCTGGTGCTACGTGCTGAGAATGATTTCACTCCTATTGAGATCCTTCTAAACATGAGTGAAAGACAGTTGCAGAGCACTTCCTGTAGCAGACAAAAGCTTTTATCCTCCCTTCTGTTTCAGCTCACCCCCATATTTTATTAATATTTGCATAGTTTTCATATAGGTGTTATTCACTTTTTCAAAGGCATTTGTTTTAATCAAGTCAAATCTCATAAGTAGTCCTTTGCCCATCCCCTTCTGAAAATCTCATCCTCTTAGTACAAGGACAAATAATACTTCCCACCCCCATCTTAATAAAGATTTGAAAGTGCAGCAACCCCTTGCCTTAGTAAATGTGTATATCAGGGGTGGCCAAACTGTGGCTCCTGAGCCACATGTGGCTCTTTGACGTATAATGTGCGGCTCTCGGAAATATGTTGACTGAGCTCCTTTTTGCAACACAATTAATATAAAAGATATATAAGAAATGTTGACACTTTATAATTGTTTACCAGGTATAAACTGAGAGTCCACTGGATTAAAACATAAGTTTAATGTTCATGGTGATTAGATATATTTAAGAATTAAATGCTTCTTAAATATTACGGTTCTCAAACATCTCTCTTACGGCTCTCAAACATCTGAAGTTTATCATATGTGGCTCTTACATTAAGCAAGTTTGGCCACCCCTGGTGTATATGTAACTTTTTAAACCAATGTTGTTCAGTTTTGCAAAGGACTAACCTGGGGTGACAATAATAAGATTCTAAAGAGCAGCTTCCAGATATGAGGGATTCCTCATTAAATTGCCCTCTATGGGCCCCGTCCTACCTTGAGAGAGTCACTCTGCTACCTGCTGGACATCAGGCTATGTACACAGATGGGGTCACTCTAGGCAAGAACAGTGGGCCTTTGGCACCTGCTCAACTCCCGATGCTGGACCTGAGCAGCTTAGATTAAACTTTGATAATGGGTCATGTTAGAGCTGGTTCGTACTGGATGTTCAAACATTTGTATGTGTGAATCACAGAGTAAACCCCAGTGAAAGAATTTTTCATATCACGTGATATCAGATCTTCAATGGAGACAGTTCACACATTCAGCCGACAGTCTACAAACAGTTAATCAAGTGATGAAAGATCAAATTATGCACATGGCTGTAGTAATCAACACACAGACATGGAGTATTGCCTGAACAGACTAATGAAACTATGAAAGGACTAGAGATGGCCCACAACATGGAAAATCATCTCCCCAGTTGAAAGTCCTTGGCTTTATTTCCACTGTACAAGTGGAAACTTTTTGGAGAGCTGAAATACAGTAGCTGGCTGCCAACCTCTAAGAAGAGAAGCCTTCAAAAGTCACCACGAAGAGCTTTCATGATTTGCAAGTGGACAGTAGCATTGCTAGGGGGTGCGCTACATTAAGTGGGGCAAGACATTCCTACACGTGAGTAAGGAGCCCCAAAAAGTTTCCACTTGTACAGTGGAAATAGAATGAAGAACGTTCAATTGGGGAGATGATTTTCCATGTTGTGGGCCATCTCTAGTCCTTTCATAGTTTCATTAGTCCATTCAGGCAATACTCCATGTCTGTGTGTTGATTACTACAACCATGTGCATAATTTGATCTTTCACTTGCCAGTCGGAGCCATTTCGAGCAGTGATGGCATCGAACGGAGCCAAATGGAGCCGCCCACACATTAGCCTTTGCTGTTCAGAATGGCTCCGACTGGCGAGTGGGCGGAGCAACTTACTCACGTGTAGGTGCATTTTGCCCCACAGTGGCGTCTTCAGCCCTCTGGACGCCTGGGGCTAGGGGGGCGGGGGCTGGACAAGTGCCCCCGGACGTCACGTGACATATGATGTCACGTGACGTCAAACAACGCTGTGTTCAGGACTCGAAAGCTGGAGCGCCGCCCGCCTGCTATGGCTGCGGGCGGGGGGCGCTCCAGCTTTCGAGGAGCGAGAGAGCGTCTTGTCGTCTAGGCAACGCGCACAGCGCGCGCCCGCAGCCACAGGGTCTGGGCGCACACTGTGCGCGTTGCCTAGACGACGAGACGCTCTCTCGCTCGCTCCTCGGCCTTGAAAGCTGGAGCGCCGCCTGCCCGCTATAGCTGTGGGCGGGCGCCGCACTCCAGCTTTCGAGGCCGAGGAGCGAGAGAGCGTCTTGTCGTCTAGGCAACGCACACAGCGCGCGCCCGCAGCCACAGAGTCTGGGCGCGCACTGTGCGCGTTGCCTAGATGACAAGACGCTCTCTCGCTCGCTCCTCGGACTCGAAAGCTGGAGAGCCGCCCGCCCGCTATAGCTGCGGGCGGGCGCCGCGCTCCAGCTTCGAGTCCGAGGTGAGCACCCCCCCGGAAGCCCGGCGCCTGGGGCCCTGATCACCAGGGCCCCCTACGTTAGTACGCTTCTGTTGCCCCACTTACGGTATCATTCCCCCTCTAGCAACGCCACTGCAAGTGGAACTAGGAATTACACTATTATATAACTTATCTGCTGGATAAAAGTAATAAGACTACATCTGAAGTAATCTATAGAGTTTTCATGCCAATTGTAACTTCGAAATCATTTTTCTTGACATCCAAGTTGCAATGGATTCCCCAGTGCAATGGCAGAAAGTGCTTTATGTTCAGATTGTTACCTAGACACACTGTTGCTGTCTTACTTACTACCTGAGTTCAAAACAGGAAGCATTGGCAATGAGTGTGGGACAATGGAAAGAAATCCCAACTGTGCTGATATATCCTACTTACTGAAGAGATTCTGAAAAGCCATAAACATGTCAGCTTCTGCAGTACTGTTCTGCAAACCACACATGCCGAACAGCTCACCACTCTGCTTTTGCCACTAGGAAGACTAGCCTTCAGCTTTCCCCCTGAATAGTAAACAGATCGTTTCTCACCTGCCTGACAGGTGGCCTGGCTGTCATAGACCATAGACACGTTCTTGTTTTTAATTGTAATAGTGGTCTCTTTTATCATTTTTAGATATTATTTATTAGTTTTAGTTAATTGTATTTATTGCTTATAAAAAGTGATTGTTTTTTGGATTTGGATTTTTTGTTGTTTCTTGTAAGCTGCCTTGGGTCCCTTTGGGGAGAGAGGCGGGGTAAAAATATTGTACATACATACATACATACATACATACATACATACATACATACATACATACATACATACATACATACATACATAGACATTCCCAACATTAACACAGCTTTAATCCTTTCCCCAATGGCTTGCTTTTCTCCAGGAAGTGCAAGGTCCTTGCTTGTCATCTGCAAGCCATCTCTGCTGCCTAGACTGCTGGTGCCAGTTTGTGAACAAGCCATAGTCATCCTCAATTGGCACTAGGAAGCTTCCGCCAAGTTGCCCCACAGTGTGAGGATCTATCCTTTTCTTTTTTTTCATTGCTCTTTCAGCAGCAACACATCAGTGGTAGCTTTTAGGCTGGATTCACCATTAGTACAGCTAAACTGGAGCCACTGTCACCATGCATCATTTCTTCAGGAACTCTCAATCCACAAACTACCTGACAATTCTGAACATCAATTCTGAACTTTCTCGGACCAGGAATGCTCCACCCTCTGTCACTAAAGATGCCTTCTATTTTTTCCTGGGCGGGCTCCACTGCAGTATTGAGAAGGAGGCCAATATTTCTGGAGAGAAGAAAAAGCTCAAGCCCATCCTTAAAAGTATATTCTCCAAAATTGCAGTGAGTGGATGAGGGATGAGGTGTGGGAAGATCGGGTTCAACTCTGCTCAGCTAGTACTCCACTGCATGGCTTGGGCAGGTTACAGGGTTTTCTATCTGACTTCACTGGAGAAAGTTTGAGTTAGAAAAGTAACAATTAAAATGATAGCTGAAGTAGGATAATTGCCTTGTATTTACACTGGGCTCATTTAAAATTTCATATGGTATTCAATATTTTCTGCTATTCAATCTCATAGCTATTCTGCAAGGAGACGATCTCAGTGCTGCATTGACATGAAAATGAATTGGAGGAGTTATAGTTATAGGAAACTACAGCTCCTTGGAATTATTGTTGTTTTTCAGCATGCAGCTCAAGGACATTGTAGGCTTACCAGACCTATCACATCTCTATTACCAATTCCTCCTTTTCACAAAGATAAGCTTGCTTGGGGGAGGAAGAGGGCCTCGGCTTTCCCAAGCTTCCTTGGAAAGCCCCTAAGAATTTCCTGAGAATTTCCAAGGAAGCTCAGAAAAAAATCATTATGAGCTCACCCATCACAAATGAAGAGTTTTAAACACGTGCACTGCTCGATTTGTTTAGCACTCTTACAGCGCAATCCTATAAAACTTACACCACTGGTGTAACCAGCGGTGCAGCGAGAACGGGGAGCCCCCAGAACAGAAAGGGGATTCAAATCCCTTCCAAAGGGGGATTCAAAGGGAATGTAAATCCCCCCTCCCCTCCAAAGCCTCCTGCCCTGCCCTCCCCTGCTGGTTATACCGGTGGTGTAAGTTGGATAGGACTGCACTGTTAATCTTTAGCTAATTGTTTTAAGACACATATGTCAAGCAATTTAAACTTTAAGGTACTATGCAAATGCTGCACATGGTAACAGTGAAGTTACATGGATAGAGCCAACACAAGGAGTTTTGTATTCATTCTCAAGACAATCAAATCAATGTATTCTTTTTTCCAAGATTTTTCATATTAGTTATTTTCTTTTCAGAACATATATCCTTCAGACTGCTTTAAATATACAGCAAGTCCTCATTTAAAGTTGTTGATAGGTTCTTGGAAACTGCAACTCTAAAGCAAAATGACTTAGAACGAAATCAGTTTTACCATAGGCTAATTGATATATGTAAACAACAAGAATGTACGGCATACTTCTGGTCACAAAAACATCATCAAACTTCTAAATAAAGACCCAAAACACTTCTAATATTAAACAGTGAATTAAATGTGAGTTTTCCAGGCCAGCGACAGACATGGGAAGAATGTTCAAACTCCCCACAGACAGTGGCCCCGGGGCCGACCAGGAATCGATTTTTTTTCTCAACAACTTTAAAACGAAACAACTTATAATAAAATGACTTTAAGTGAGGACTTGCTGCACACCATTGCACAGTGGAAATACCCAAAATTCCTGTGATGAAGCTCATGTGGGCTAGAGTGTTGTTTCTACTAAGCACCATTGGGCGTTATTATTGTTGTTTAGGTGCTTATGATGACCAGATACAAAGAAAAGCAAGGCTTCTCAGTATTCTGAAGAGGGGGTTACTATAGCTCTGTTTTGTGAGAGATTTCCAGTGGGGAAAAATGCTATGAGCTACATGAGTACAAAGTTGTGTCATTAGAATGGGAAATATGTGTTAATGCTACCCCCTCCTGGTCCTCTTTGCTCCTTGCCTCTTTGTCACAGAAATGGGCAGCAGTGGGGAAAACATTGGTGCAGAACCAAGGAGGATCCAAATAGGATGTGCACAAGTGTTTGTGCACCGTCACTTATAAGGGACAAGTAGTGCAAAGACATATATACCAGCCCATACCCTTAGGGCTCCCTGCTCCACCATCTTATTAGATATTGGATATATTAGATATTGGATCAAGGCCTCAGCTCTGATCTGACATCTTCCTTCAGTAAATGTGAAAATCAGGTGCTCTGAAATCCTGACAAAATGCTGGAGTGGCCTTTAGTGTCATGAGGATTGCCTGCCTCTGATTTCACATTGTTTATTCAACAGCGAGAGAAATGTCCTTCAGTTATGGGAGATTATTTTCTGCTCTCTGAAAAAGTGGCTGACTTTGCTGCACACATGGAAGTTTTAATCATTACTCTCTCGCAGCCCTGGGAGAATATTTTTTCCCTAAACATGGAAACAAGGTCTACAGTTCTCGTTAAGTGGGTCAAATTTCAAGAAAGTCAGGAAAACATCTTGAAAACAGCAAAAACGTAATTTACAAAGAAAACAATCCAGGCATTACTGCCAAAGTGTTTTCCAACAGGAAGGAAGAAAGAATTTCATTTTCCCCACACACACAGAATGAATGTGCTGTACATTTAATTTGCAGTTTCTAGAGCACAAGAAACATCCACTGGCCCAACAAATGTTTAATGCAATAAAATCAGTGTGTGGGGTAGAGAAATGCCTCGTCTTTGTTATAATCCTTGATTATTCATGCCGATTACATCTTTGAAGTTATTCCTAGTGATGTACTGTACATTGGTACAAGGTGGAATTCTCAGTTTTGTCACTCTGTCATTTTCTGTAGGCTAGTGCAGAATTCAGGAGCTGCTATAAAATAGTGGCTAAGAGACTGTGTTGTGACTCTGGACTTACCTGTTTCATATTTTTTTTCTGTCATGAACTCACTAGGTGGTCTTCAGTAAGCTACTCAACCTCCCCTCCCCACTCAAACCATCAAAGGGGCAATATTTGATGTCCCTATAAGGAAAAAAAATGGCTTTAAAAAAATCAGGAATTTCCTTGTAGTTCTTGACCCTGAACCTGAGTGACGGAACAATCTGTAATTTTGTAATTTACATGCCGTAAATGCACCATAAAGTGCGTTTTCAGCACCTGGGGAGTAAGGGTTGCCAACACGGAGGCTTGCAGCCGTTACTCTGCCTCTGGACTGACCCTGCAGCTGCTGGAGCAGGTGAGATTTGCAGGGGCATGGGAGGGCGGGCACCTTCTCCCGAGGAATCCCTGAGCCACACCGGAGCAGCCTGAGAAGGGTGCAGGATTCTGTGTCTAGCCCTATGGGCTGGCCGTGGATCCTTACGTAGGATTGGGCTGTGAGACACATACAGCAATTGACTACTTGTGCAGCACTGTATGTGCAATATATGCCAACACCTAACCAGTAATCAAATGGACAAATATGGCAGTACTGATTACCCAGTGTAGTGGGCTGAATTTGATGGCTGGTGTTACAAAAGTTGGCACAATGACCATTTGCTCAGGCCTCCATTTTTGCTTCCTGATCTAGTAGTGAATGTGAGTTGGACTGAGGATGTGAGTCAGAATGCTGGAGAATGCTTTAGTCCAGAGTCAGGAAACATTGCTCAGCACCTGCCTGCTTATATTGTTTGCAGCCCAGAAGGGAAGAAACTGCAGAAACAGCAACAGTAGACCCAGGGCAGTGGCATTTGGTGGCATCCCCGGTCGCGCCATTCCCGATCATCTTCATCGTATCACAGAAGTAAATAATGGCCCTAGTGGAAATAATGTTATGGGGCAGTGAAGGATTGCAGGAAGCAAGCAGGGGCAGTTGGTGCACAAATGCAGGCCCTAATGACTTGTGCTTTTGTCTGGGCATCCAGATATACAAGTGCAAATATTGCTGTAGTGACACTGCACAGCACTGCCTTACAGCAGCATTCATTATTCCCCAGTCCAAGTGCTTCCTTGCTGGTGAAGCTGAGAAATGTGCTTAGATAAGAATTCACTACCGGCATGCCAACAAAAACAAATTTGCTCATCAAGTATTTGTAAACTATGGGAAGGAGGGCTGCACCCAGCAACAATGTGTATGGTTACACCCTTGGATCATCATCTTCATCAAGTATTTGGCTAGTGTGTCCTAAACAAGTACTTTACGCTGCTCCACAGTGCTGAAATAGGAAGATAGAGAGCAGATTAGGATTTAACTGAGGAGGAGGACATATGGAATGAATGATGGAGAAAGGACATGAAAAGCCCCCTAAAATGACCTCCTTTTGGTTATTTGGTTTCCATAACCCTGCATCTGAGCCGCGTGCAACTTAATTCAGTAGTGATTGCAAACTGCCTAGATACCCTTGGATGTAAGAGGCTTAAATAGGACAATGTATGATTGTTGCTAGGTATTTTCAAGGACAAAGCAAGCGAAGAACCAAGTGTGAAATGCTGGACTCAGTAGCACTAAGCTGAGTGTATAGCAAGCATATTGCTATTATTATTAATGTGGGTCTCTTAGAGTTTGCTGCTTCTACAACAGCTGTGCTCCATCTCTGAAGCATATTTGTCTTTATCTTTGGCTGTTTTGTCATCATTGGCAGATGGCAGAAGGAATCGTAGGTGGGGTCGTTCTTTTTAGCAAATTAAACAATGACCCAAGGTTTGCTTATTTCTTCCCACATGATTTCAGATTTCCATTTCTTCAGCTTGGTTTAGACAAGAGCTCTTTGCTCAGAAATGCACAGAGATGGAGCATGGGATTGACTGGAGCTGTGTGTAGGCCAATTCACATGAGCTCACAGGTTGATGTGGGTTGAGTCAATCTTTATTCAAGCTGGTACTTTGATTGTTTTGTCGCTCGCTCAGTTTATCCATCAGCAGGTGATGAATTTTGTCCATTTTCAGCTCAAGAGATGTAAATCCACTAATTCAGTTGTCCACCGTTGTGCAGCTTTCCTGGGCTGGACCATCTTGTTCTGTGCCATGACTTGACTGCAAATGGATGCAGTCATGGAATAAACTTTGGGATCAAGCAGTAGCCACCCACTCCTCCCTTCTTACAGGCTGTAGCTCTTATAGGTTTATAGCTACCACCATCAAGGAAGCAACAGCAGGAGAGGGGGAATGAGATAAGAACATAAGAACATAAGAACATAAGAAGAGCCCTGCTGGATCAGGCCAAAAGCCCATCTAGTCCAGCTTCCTGTGTCACACAGTGGCCCCACCAGATGCCTCAGGGAGCACACGAGACAACAAGATACCTGTGTCCAGTCGCCACTCCCTTGCACCTGGCACAGAGAAAACCCACTTCTAAAACCAGGAGGTTGCTTATGGCTTGTAACCTGTGATGGTCTTTTCCTCCATGAATTTGTCCAAACCCCTTTTAAAGGCATCTAGGCCAGGTGCCATCACCACATCCTGTGGCAAGGAGTTCCACAGATGAATCACACGCTGGGTAAAGAAATATTTTCTTTTGTCTGTTCTAACTCTCCCTCCACTCAATTTTAGTGCGTGTCCCCTGGTTCTGGTGTTGTGCGAGAGGGAGAAGAATTTCCCTCTATCCACTCTCTCCATCCCATGCATAATTTTATAAGTCTCAATCATGTCCCCCCTCAGGCGCCTTTTTTCTAGGCTGAAAAGCCCCAGACGCTGTAGCCTTTCCTCGTAAGGGAGGTGCTCCAGCCCACTAATCATTCTGGTCGCTCTTTTCTGCACCTTTTCCAATTCAGCTATATCCTTTTTGAGGTATGGTGACCAGAACTGGACACAATACTCCAGATGTGGCCTTACCATCGATTTGTACAAAGGCATAATGATATTGGCCGTTTTATTCTCAATCCCCTTTTTAATGATCCCGAGCATGGAATTGGCCTTCTTCACAGCCGCCGCACACTGGGTCGACACTTTCATCGACCTGTCCACCAGGACCCCAAGATCTCTCTCTTGATCCGTCACAGACAACTCAGAACCCATTAGCGTATATGTGAAATTTTGGTTTCTTGCCCCAATGTGCATCACTTTGCACTTACTTACATTGAAGCGCATCTGCCATTTTGCTGCCCATTCTCCCAGTTTGGAGAGATCCTTCTGGAGCTCTTCACAATCCCTGCTGGTCTTTACCACCCGGAAAAGTTTAGTGTCATCCGCAAACTTGGCCACCTCACTGCCTATCCCCAAGTCCAGGTCATTTATGAATAAGTTGAAAAGCACCGGTCCCAAGACCGATCCTTGGGGCACACCGCTTTTCACCTCTCGCCATTGTGAAAATTGCCCATTGACTCCCACTCGCTGTTTCCTGGTCTTCAACCAGTTCCTAATCCACAAGAGGACCTGCCCTCTTATTCCCTGACTGTGGAGTTTTCTCAGGAGCCTTTCATGAGGGACCGTGTCAAACGCCTTCTGAAAATCCAGATATATAATATCCACGGGTTCGCTGGCATCCACATGCCTGTTGACCTTTTCAAAAAATTCTAACAGGTTTGTGAGGCAAGACTTCCCCTTGCAGAAGCCATGCTGACTCTCCCTCAGCAGAGCTTGTTCTTCTATGTATTTTAAGATTTTATCCTTAATGAGACTTTCCACCATCTTCCCTGGAACAGATGTTAGGCTGACCGGCCTGTAGTTCCCCGGGTCCCCCCTCCTTCCTTTTTTAAAGATTGGCGTGACATTAGCTATCCTCCAATCCTCTGGCACAGTGGCCGTTTTAAGGGACAAGTTGCATATTTTGGTCAAGAGGTCAGCAACTTCATTCTTGAGTTCCTTCAGAACTCTTGGGTGGATGCCATCCGGGCCTGGTGATTTATTGATCTTTATTTTGTCAATTAAGTCTGAGACGTCTTCTCTTTTAACCTCTATTTGACTTAATTCTTTAGTCAGGGGAGACCGTTCCGGCAGCGGTATTTGCCCGAGGTCTTCTGCCGTGAAGACAGATGCAAAGAACTCATTTAATTTCTCTGCAGTCTCCAAGTCCCCTTTTATCACCCCTTTCTCTCCCTCACCATCCAGCGGACCCACCGTTTCCCTGGCAGGTTTCCTGCTTCTAACATATTTGAAGAAGCTTTTATTATTCCCTTTTATGTTGCCTGCCATACGTTCCTCAAAGTCTTTCTTGGCCTCCCGTATCATCTTTTTACATTTCTTTTGCCACAGTTTGTGCTCCTGTTTATTTTCCTCATTAGGGCAAGACTTCCATTTACGGAAGGAAGCTTCCTTGCCTTTTATAGCCTCCTTAACTGTGCTTGTTAGCCATGCCGGCATCCTCCTGGACTTGGTCGAGCCCTTCCTCCTTTGTGGGATACACTCCCGCTGGGCCTCTACGACTGTTGTTTTAAACAGCCTCCATGCACTCTGGAGCGATTGGACTCCTTTTACCTTCCCTTTCAGCTTTTTCTTAACTAGTCTTCTCATTTTGGGGAAGTCTGCCCTTCGGAAGTCAAGGGTTTTCGTGTCAGATTTGCTCGGCACTCTCCCTCCGACATGCATGGCGAAACAGATCGCAGCATGGTCACTGTTCCCCAACGGTTCGGTAACATTTACCTCCCTGACCAGATCTTGAGTGCCACACAATATCAAGTCCAGAGTCACCTGTCCTCTGGTCGGTTCCGTGACAAGCTGCTCTAAGGCACAGTCATTTAACATATCCAGAAATCCAGTCTCTCTTTCATGACCTGAGCATGAATTGACCCAGTCAATGTGAGGATAATTGAAGTCCCCCATGACTACAACCCTGTCTCTCGTTGACACCTCCCTGATTTGCTTCCTTATTTCAAGGTCCCCTTCAGGTTTTTGATCTGGAGGACGGTAGCATGCCCCTACTATTACATCACTCTTGGAGCCTGGTAATCTAACCCACAGTGATTCTACGGAGGAGTCAGAGCCCCCCTCCAGCTCTACTCTGGTGGATTCTACCCCCTCTTTGACATAGATGGCCACCCCACCTCCAACACGCCCCTCTCTGTCCCTCCTATAGAGTTTATATCCTGGAATTGCAGTATCCCACTGGTTCTCCGCATTCCACCAGGTTTCTGTTATACCTACTATGTCAATGTTTTCCCTAGCCACCAAACATTCCAGTTCTCCCATCTTTGCCCGTAGACTTCGGGCATTTGCATAAAAGCACTTATATACCTGGTCCCCCAAGAAGGGCTGCATGTTTGCCCCTTTATTCCTGCAGCCTTCTGTTTTGCTAGACTGGCTGTCATGTCCCATCACGCTACCACTCCCAATTCTTATTCTGTTATTACTTGATTGTTCCCCATCCTCTGCACCCTCATTCCCGAGGAATGAGGAGTCCCGAACCGGATGCCCCTCGGCTCCTGTCGGCTTTCCCCCAGGAGTCAGTTTAAAAGCTGCTCTGCCACCTTCTTAATGTTACGCGCCAGCAGTCTGGTTCCGTTTTGGTTCAAGTGAAGCCCGTCCCTCTTGTACAGGCCCGGCTTGTCCCAAAACGTTCCCCAGTGCCTAACAAACTTAAACCCCTCCTCCTCACACCAGTGTCTCATCCACGCATTGAGACCCCTGAGCTCCGCCTGCCTAGCTGGCCCTGCGCGTGGAACAGGTAGCACTTCTGAGAACGCCACCTTTGGGGTCCTGGATTTGAGCTTCCTACCTAGCAACCTAAATTTGGCCTCCAGGACCGCCCGGCTACATTTCCCCACGTCGTTGGTGCCAACATGCACCACAACCGCTACCTCCTCCCCAGCACTCTCTACCAGCCTATCTAGACGAGAGGTGATGTCCGCAACCTTCGCACCAGGTAGGCAAGTCACCGTGCGGTCCTCACATCCGTCACAGACCCCCCTTTCTATGTTCCTGACTATAGAGTCACCCACAACAAGAAGCCCCCTTCCCCCTCTCCCCAGAGGAGTATCCATAGTGCGACTGGATACGGGCCCATCACCTGAAGAAGGGGTCCCCACTGTGGGATTGTTTCCCTCTTTTCCAGAGCAATGTCCTCCAGCCCTGAGACTCCCTTCCCTGGCAGCTGAAGTGCTGGCCAACTGAGGGTAGGACGATGCCTCCACGTCCCTAGAAGTCTCACCCTGGTTCCTCTCTACCTGTCTCTGCTTCTCCAGGTCAGCAACCGTGGCTTCAAGGGAGCGAACCCGTTCCCTGAGAGCCTGGAGCTCTTTGCACCGAGCACACACCCATGACATGTGCCCAAGAGGCAGATAGTCATACATGTGACACTCAGTGCAAAACACTGGATAGCCCCCACCCTTCTGCTGGCTGTCTGACTGCATAGCTTTTTTTGTAAGTTATGGGTTTAAAACAGTTTGGGCACCTTAATGTTATTGGAGCTCTCCTCTCTTCAAGGGACGTGCCGGGCAGTGTGTGGGGCCTGGCTTCCTTGCCCCGCTGCTGAACTCGCCCAGCTGCTTAACTCGCTGTGTCTTTTTTTATCTTGCCACTTCGTTCCCGTGAGGCCACTCGCTGCTCGTGAAAGGGCTCACTCGCAAGCCAGCCCCAGATTTAAACTGTTGTGTAGCTCCTCCCCCTGCCTACCTGAAAGTTTGAAAAGACTGGCCTCTAAGGGGGGCAGGGCCTGATGTGGTTTACTGGCAGGAAATTCCTGTTGCTATTGTTCCTGCTGCTGCCTCAATTTACATCTGACCTACTCAGCTGGCAGGAATGTGTGTTGCTATGGTTTCTGAGTCACCCTAATTTACCATGTGGCCTTCTATACCATGCGGTCTGTATGTTTTAAACTGTAGGTTTTAAATTCTGCTTAAGTTTAACTCTGCTTAAGGTGCAGTTTAGCTTGCTTTCTCCCCTTCTTTTAGCCTCCTCTTGTTTTGTTTTAGGCTCCTACTCTAAAGTAGACTCAGGTCTCTGCCCTGGGCTTTTTACTCTTGAGTAAACACTGGTTTTACTCAGAGTAGACCTGTTTAGATTTGGACTGCAATTCTCTTTAGAATCAGCTGTAGAATCTACTCAGAGTAGACCTGTTTAGATTTGGACTGCAATTTTCTTTAGAACCAGCTCCCAGGCTTGTCCAGTTTCTGCCCCTGTCTTTTAGATAGGTGCTTGTTTGTGTTTTGAATCTATTTAATTTCCCACCTAGCTTCTGTGCCTGTGTCCTAGCTACTGGACCTTACAATCCCCCTCCTCAGGTTATATTTAGTTCTACTTAAGCTAGGCTTAGTTCCTAGCTAGGCTTAGTTCTATCTTAAGTTTAAGGTAGCTTAAGGTAGCTTTAACCAAGTCCTTTACAGTTAATGGTAAATTAAAGTTAGACAAAGCTGCACAATTGAGAGAGTTCACTTACCTTCTCCTTGCTTACCCTCTCCTCGCCCAGCTGCTTAACTCGCTGTGTCTTTTTTTATCTTGCCACTTTGTCCCCGTGAGCCACTTCGTTCCCGTGAGGCCACTCGCTGCTCGTGAGATAGGTGGGACAAATGATGGGGACATCATTTGTCCCTATACATGGGGACAGCGTACAGTATCTGACTGCAGAGGCTTCCAGTGGCCTGCACTAGCTATTGTCGGTTCAAACCACTGCTGAGGGATGAGCTCTACTCTGAGTCAGGATGGGCGAGTTCTTTGTTTGTATCATTCCTTCTTATACAGTCCCCCTCGTTAGATCTCACTTGTTTTTAAATGTGTACCTAAACTAGGAGACCTAAAATGCCCCATTTGTGTAGGGTGCGCTGATGACCCAGTGAATATCGTGATGATCTTTTCACAATCCTGGATGAAAGCAAGAGAGTACCAATTTAAACCACAAAGAAAAAAACCCCAGCAAATCCATCATTATTAATCTTGCTGTCAGTTTAATATTGGGGACATTACCTCACTCAACACTAATAGAAAGGAGCTGCCAAAAATGATGATGTCATCATCGGCAGGCACATCTGACCGTGGCTGCTGATTGCTAGAGCTAAGTACAAGTTAATAAATCCCCTGGTACCTGGATATGCAGTGGAGTTTTATTACAATGCAGGCAGTCCATGATGCTGCTTTAATTAAAGGCCCTAGAAGGTGGAGGAAATAAAGCCAGACAACTTTTTCCTGTTTGGTAAAACTGTAAAATATAATTCTCCCAATACATTTCGGATCAGCATCCTTCAGCTGTCATGTAAAATCACTTTTTTTTTGTATTTTACCACCAAGCTTGTTCTAACAAAAACATCTTGTGCTAGAACTTCCACATGTGAGTCTACGTTCCAAAACCCTTGAAAAAGATTTAAAACTGATGCGTGAATGTTATAGATTTTTACCCTCGGAACTAAAATTGAGGCATTGCCTGCCTCCTTGGAAAAATGGTACAGTGTCAGTTTCAAATGAGGCATCACCAGTTGGAACTGATTGACACTGTTGCAAATTGTGTTTGTTTTCAATGTGGGCTGAAGCTTCCCTTCAGCCTAGATTCACTGTGAACATGGAAAGCCTGTCATCATTCTGAACAGTTCACCACATGTCCTGGTTACTAGTGGGCTTGTGATGAGTGATGTGACTTTTCACACACTGCTCATCACGCAATTGACAGTAATTTGGACCTCATGGGTGAATAGTTCAAGTGACCAATATACTATGTGTACAACCAAATTGGGATGGTGGAAAGCATCAGCCCAGACAGAAAACAAGCACAGTTTTTGCCTATGTGAGCTTTCACAGTGTAGAAACCACCTGAGTTGTTGATGCTTCGGTCTCTTCTCTGGGGTCCTAATCCTTAGCCTAACTATGCAAATGAAAAAATTGTGAAGATTCTAGTTTGGACAATAATGGAGAGATGCCAGAGTGATAATTTTATTGGATCACCCAGAAGTTGTTGATATTATTATTATTATTATTATTATTATTATTATTATTATTATTATTATTTGGCTCCCTGTCCCAAAAGCGCTCACAATCTAAAAAAGATGCAGAACACCACCAGCAACAGTCACCAGAAAGACACTGTGCTGGGGTGAAAGGGGGGTCAGTTACTCTCCCCCTGCTAAATATAAGAGGAGCACTAATTGAAAAAGTGCCTCTTGCCCAGTTTGCAGGGGTTTAGATGCAATTTAGACATCTCAACTTGATCTCAATAGCAAGTTAGACATCTCAATTTCCTCTAGCTGGAGATTAGTAGGTAATGTTGTTTCCTCCCTCAACAAATAGTTTCCAACAGTCTTCAGACTCTCTTCTGGTCTTGCCTTGTGTCCGGCCCTATGAAATCCCTCCAACAACCTTTCACACGTAGCACACAGGCTACCTCTGAAAAATAATAGTGGTAACAAAATATGCACTCCAGTCCAGCCCCCTAGCTACTGAGAAATAAAAAAGAGCTGCATCACTATCAACCCCCTTTCTTCCTATCCTGCTCCTTGATGTCAATGGTGCAGTGAACAGTGGCAACTATCTGCAGTGCCACCATGTCTCTTCATGGCTCAGAACAGAAGTTGCCATACATGCATGCTCTGCCAGCAGCTCTCTGTGCATGTGCTGATACACCACCAGCTGAGTAGAAGTAGCATGGGTATCAGGAGAGCGGCAGCCACTTGCATCACGTCAGTGCTGCTGTGCTAGGTGTGCCTGGCCTGACTTGACTCTCAGCCTAGATCTGCCTCAGTGCCTCCTCCCTTTTTCCTCTGGCACTGCAGGCAGCTACTGCCAGGCTAGTACTTCTCCTTTCCCCTATCCAGAGTTGCCTTCTCCCCCATATGGGCCAGGACAGCAAGATGCTCTGTGTAGTAGCATTGAGCAGTGGAGCACCTGAAGCATCCTTCCATCCTCTCCACCTGTGGCCCAGGTCTCCCTCTCCAAGTCTAGTGGATTCTGCCACGCCAACCAATGGCCCAGATTCCAGGCCTGACCTGTGTTTATCCAACAGGCCTGCCAGCCTAATACTGTGCCTGGCTCACTGTGGCAGGATACCAGCAGGCAGAAGCAAACCCAACCAGAGGAACATACTCTTTTGCCAGTGAGTCAGTGAGAGATTCTTATTTTTTCCCCTTGTCTGCTTGGGGAATAAAATAATATTCCCCACCCATGGGGAGGGGAGGAAGAGAAGAAAGTATATCTATTGTTATAGGCTACTTGGCAGGGGAAAAAAACCTGGATTGATTGCTATTGATGGATTGGGGACAGGACAGGAACCTAGAGAGATGAATTAGCAACACAAAAATGGAAATATATGTGTCTGTGTATTTTTTTTGGGGGGGGGGAACTGGATTGATTGCTATTTGGGGGGCTAGAAAGAACACTTTAAACATTTTGAAACACATGTGATGAGTCTACCTTCTTAAATTTGTCTCCCACTTTGAAGTATTAATTCTACCTTCTGCTTTTTTTCTGACTTTTCCGCCAGGTAGATGCTGCTGCGACTTATAGTCCTAGAGGCTCACCACATGGGACAGCTGTAGGTTCCCAGATCTATCTCTGACAGTTGTGACAACAAGGCATGAAAACACAGGTCCACATGGGAAGAAGAGGGTATGCATTTTGCTTTTGTGGCATGATGGGAAACATCTGTCCGACCGACAGCAATGAGTCTTAATATATTCTTGACTTGCGTTTGTGAATCAGTGCAGATTCCAATCCTAATTTCTAACTCCATTCTGTATATTTGTCGGCCACATCTGGTCTTCCCTTCCCCGGTCCTTGTTTCTTGATTTGCTTGATGCAGATCCTTTAAATATTAGATTATGTTTTCTCTAGGGCAGGGAGTGTACCTCATCTTCACGGTGCCTGCTCTCATGAGCCCCTGAGGCCTGCTTGGGGTCCTTAGGTGCGACTGCAGTTGGAATAATATATGAATAATGGATGGGAATTGTTGCCTCTTGGGCCTGTCTCCAAATATAACTGTAAAACGAGACAAACAAGGTATTCATAGGGTGGCCAGATTCCCATGTCGGCAGCATCATAACTGCTTCTGGGCTTATAGAATTCTTTGCATAAACGAGTAATTGAAGAAGGACTTGGGTAAGCTAACGAAAGGCTTTGAACACAGGGCAGAGCTGGGGATTTCACACTGGGGAAATCTTTCAAATGCAGCTTGCATGAACTCCGATACATTTACTTCTCACATGTTTATAAATAATCTTGCTCCCTATTTGTGCTATTATAGAATGCTTTTTTTTTTTAGGAAGAGGGTTATATCTTTGCAATCTCCGCTCTCTTCTTTTTCAGTTCTTTGATATTGTCATCATCACTCAAGTAGTCTCCACACAGCAACAGAGAATGATGACATGAAAACACAGGTCCAAGTGGGAAGAGGGCATAACAGTGAGAGTGAATGAGCAATAACAACAAATAGGTCTACACTAGGAATTCATTGGCTAATGAAGTGGTTTTGGATAAACATCCTTAGCTTCCAAGTTTGCTCAAACAGGAAGCAACTCTTGAAACTCTCGTTTGAAACAAGGATGAATTAGTGCAATAATTAGGGAAAATAAAATTTTAGCCACATGTCACATAGGTTGGAATCATGCAAAAATTGGAATGAAGCCAACTGGGTGGTTCATGATCTCAGGGGTCGAGATTCTAAGCATGTCATAACTGTACTGAGCTTTACAGTTGATGGTGGGAATTGCTTTAAATGCAGCCCTTGGGGCTGTTGTGGCTTCTCTGTAAAAACTTGGGCAACTTACTTGATTTCTTCCTGGGCCAAACAAGGAAGTGCATGACAGGCCAACTTTCTTAACATTCATGATTATTCTGGGCTTGTGAGCAAATTCACTGTCCAGCTTCATTCTGCTATAACTGTCCAATTTATTTGAAAATGAAGTATATGGAATGCGTGAATGTACCTGATCCAACATATGATGTCAGAATCACTAATAGTATCCTGTTGGCAATTCCTGCTCTGCATGGAATATTGTCCTGATACAGCTGCAAAACCTCCACAAATATGGCTTTAATAACAAAATGGCACAGAACATGCAATCAATAACTCTAAATTAAATCCTTACACCAGGCACTTCATTTAAAATACGGGCAATGCATACTTGATCAGAAAAGCAGATTTGAAACTGACAATTCTTAGAGTTTGATCACTGGGACAGCAGGCATGTTTGGGATGCCGGTTGCATATGAATCTGATTGCTTGAGTAAGAATTGCCCCACTGCATTATTATCACAGAAGGGGAAAACTGCATTTGGAAGAGAGAAAAAGATGACACAAAATCACACACACACAAAATCACACACACACACACACACACACACACACACACACACACACACACACACAGAGAGAGAGAGAGAGAGAGAGAGAGAGAGAGAGAGAGAGAGAGAGAGAGAGAGAGAGAGAGAGAGAGAGAGAGAGAGAGAGAGAACTGCCCAAGTGCACCCATAGTCCAAGGCTGAACTGATACCTTGTACCAATAAAAAAAAAAACTTACAGTGTTGATTAGCCCAGGAAGCATTCATCCTGAAGACATACAGGTTACCTCTTTCCACCTGTATCAAGTATCTGCCGCATAGCTTCCTCTTTTCTGAAACTTGCCAACTCATGATTCAAAAAGACGATTGCACCCTTAGCAGCTGAATGATCTCCAGTCTTGCCGCTGCAGTAGTGATTTGAATGACCACCCTCTTCTACCACCCTCAGCAGTACATGAATACTTGACACATAAATATGTGCCACAAGGTTTGCTATTGAGAGACATCATGCATGCTGCAATGCCTGTTTCTATGAAAGCACCATCAAAGGAGAACCAGTGGGAAGTATTCAGTCTAGTTTATATTTATGTTGAAAAATTTGACTGTGAATAAACCTGTCCACAGACAGAATTTGAATCGGGGGGGGGGGGGGATACTTTCAAATTGCCTTTGTCTCATGGCTCTAGGATTGCTGCATTTCTCAGAAGGAAGGAAAAAATGGTCATTTTGTTTGTGTATGCTAATTTATTTAAATATGTGCACATTATTTTTGTTTTCAATGTTTTTATTATTCAAATTTATAATACACAAATTCCTCACACAGAATTGAAAGAGGAGCATTGTTACACTAATACACTTGTGACAACTAGCTTATGTTATCCCTGAAATAACTGATAATGTTTGAGAATGTGTTATATATAACACATATATAATGCACTTTTTGATATATGGATCAAAAGGTGCATTATATACCTTCTTCTCCAAAACGAAGCAAATGGATTACAGTTTTCAGTCAATACACTCTTTTTCCACATCTTTTCCCTGACAATGGGTTAGTTTAACTAAACTCATAACATCCCAAATTGTTCTTAATCATTCTTCAATAAACAAAGGCTTGAATCCAAACCTGCTCTAGAGTAAGTGGGAAAGCACTTCTGCGCATACAAAGTGATTTCCCCATTTCCCATTAATTCCCCTCTCCCGCTGGAGTTTCTGAAGCTCACCTCACACTGTTCTAGAAGTCCCCTCAAGAGCAATTTTTTGGAGAGGGGAGCAAGGAGCTGCCATGGGGAAGAGGGGGCCAGGAAGCCCCATTTCACAAGCAAAGTTCCACTCATGTGACTTTACTTCCATATTAAAGTATCTGAAAATGTTCAGTTCTGTTGTCGTTGTTGTAATCATCAATTTTGTTATGATCACTCAGAGCCCAATCTTATCCCCCACCGCACCATACCATGCAGTGTTGCCAACAGAGGCTACTCTGCATGCATGCATGCATGCGTGCGTGCGTGCGTGCGTGTGTGTGTGTGTGTGTGTGTGACAGGACCAGAAAGCAAAAACAAACCAACAAACCACCAAAAAACTTTACCTCTGCATAAATTTTATGGCCGCCTATGTGTCTCTTCAGACCTACTCAGCTATGGAGCTGGTGTAAATCTGAGGAGAGCTGGGGGAGTTCTGGGGAGGCCTTCTGGGGATAGGATCCTGTGTGCATGACTGCCGCTGGATCCACCCCCTCCCTTTCCGACACACCTCAGTTCCTTGCTAAAACACCCTGTTACCCTCCTTGCCCACGGCCCACCCCTGCCAACAAAATCCTGGCACCGGCAGGCTGACCAGCCAAGTGTGGCATGCGCATTGTGCTGCTGGCCCTTTCTCCCAGCGACTCCACTGTATGTGACAGCGGCATGATGTTTGCACTGGTGTAGGAATGCTCAATCTGCTGTCACAAAAAAGCCCAGATTGGGCCATAAATATCAGCTGAATTCCTTGTGAAAAGATTGAACACCACCCACAATCCTTAATACTCTGGGCACACTGTAATAGAATATCCCAGTGGTTCTCAAACGTTTTAGCACCAGGATCCACTTTTTAAAATGACACTCTATCGGGACCCACCTAGCTTTACGAGATGCTCACATTTATCTCCCTATATTTAAACAAGCTTGCAAACTGCAGGAGCTCAGCTGTTGCAGGGTAATTAGCAGCTACCGTATTTTACGCTCCATAGAACGCATCGGTCCATAGGACGCATGCATCCTATGGAGCATAAAATAGAGAAAAAATTGTCCTTACCTGGGAGTCGGGGAGGGCTGTGGGGGCTTTGGGGAGGCCTGCGCGAGCCTCTGCAGACCTCCCCGATGTTTACTTCGGCCCCAAACAGTGATTTTCGGCCATTTCCGGAAATGGCCAAAAATCGCTCTTTGGGGCCGAAGTAAACATCGGGGCAGGCCTGCAGAGGCTCGCGCAGGCCTGCGCGAGCCTCTGCAGGCCTCCCATCGGCCCCAAAGAACGATTTTCGGCCATTCCGGAATGGCCGAAAATCGCTCTTTGGGGCCGAAGTAAACATCGGGGGAGGCCTGCAGAGGTTCGCACAGGCCTGCGCGAGCCTCTGCAGGCCTCCCCCCGATGTTTACTTCACACCATAGGACGCACGCTTTTTTCCCCCTGTGTTTTGGGGGGGAAAGTGCGTCTTATAGTGCGAAAAATATGGTATCTTGCAAACTGTAGGAGGTCAGCTTTTTGAAGGGCAATTAGCAGCGATCTGATTTTTTAATAGCATCCGGGCTTGTGGCAATTATTTATCTGATCTTTCCATCACCTGGGACCCACCAGAAATCAGGGTGCGACCCACCAAGTGGGTCCCAACCCACAGTTTGAGAAACACTGGAATATCCTATTATTTTATTTATTATTTCTCCTGCATTTTTAATAACAGTCTTGAACTACGGTAGCAAACAATTCCAAAATGTAGGGAACAACATTCCAGAATGCCTACAATCTCTCCAGCATTGGTCAGAAAATCTGTACGCACTTATCAGGCTCATTGACAGGTTTTGAAATGCGGCTGCTTGCAAACATCTCCAAATGTTTGCACCCATTTAAAACTAGGCAGAAAGCAACCCTTGTTGATTCCAGCCTTCCTAAAATTACCTGGTGTCTCCCTTCTCTTGGGAGTTGTATTCTTCCCACACTATATTCTTAATATGAGCTGTACACAAACAAGCCAATTACAGATATTTTCAACTCAGAAGTATTCATGGCATGTTTACATACTTCTGCTTATAAAGGAAAAACACACTTGGACCCAAAGTTATCAACATACGAGGGGCTAATTAATTAGATTATATGCTGTTCAATTGCACTGCAGAGCTATAGGGCCATGTTGAGTTACTGCATTATGTAGGATAGATTCAGTTCCTTCAGTTTCCCTCCTGCTTTCCCCCTCTGCACAAGGAACATTGAGTCAGAGAGTCACATAAACATTTGCTAACTCAGAAGCATGTCAGAACAAATGGGAGTTGCACATGTACATTCCCTTATGTGTAACATTGACTATACCTCATAATATGACATGCTTGCCAACAAAAGACGAATGCCAAGAGCACAGCTGAAGAATGTCCTGCCTGAAAAGATTTGGAAGAAACGTTTCAAACAATCTCCTATGGCAAGACAAGGAAAACTAACATCTTTGCTCCCTGTTTGCTTTGGGCTTAGTGAGCATGCTAGTGATTTGGCTGGATTAACACAGAAAGGGTAAAATGATGATTTAATGAAATAAAAGATCCGCGCCCAGGTCAAACAGTGTTTTGCAGTGTTATCCATAATGCATTTTGAAAGCATATTTCATTACAGCAAACCCATATGATTTCATTTGAAAACGGGCAGCCCAATCCTGTCCAGCACCGCCGCAGAATGCGTAGCCGCCTTGGTTGCCCTTGTGGGAGAAAGGCGGGAAATAAATTCTATAAATAAGTAAGTAAGTAAGTAAGTAAGTAAGTAAGTAAATAAATAAATAAATAAATAAATAAATAAAAGCACGCTGTGCCGTATCCTGTGCTGGACAGGAGGCTGCTAGAAGTCTCCATGGAGTAAGGGGGCATTCGTCCCCTTACCCCGTGTTGAGCCCCAGCCACCCCTATGGGTCTCCTCGGATGTGCGCCGGCAAAATGGTTGGTGCAAATCTGAGGAGCCTCGTGTCGGCAGTAAAGGACCGGGAAGGGGGATAGGATTCAACGGAGTGTGCTGATGATGATCCTTCCCCGCTTCTGGGCCCAACAGGCCAATCCCACCACCTGGGAATGCCCCATTCCACCCTCTCCATGCCCCTCCGCCATGCCACGGGGAACATACCTTCCCCGGCAGCTGCAGCATTGTCCCCGGTGTGGAGAGTGGCACCAGCCTCAGTGCCAACGCCGCTTACTCTCTGGGTGCTGCAAACATGCTTTAAGGCACGTTTGTGACACCCTGGACTGGCAGAGCGCTTGCTTCACTGGTCCTACGGTAGACAGGATTGCGCTGTAAGTTTCTAGCTCTTAATTTTTGCATACGGAGAATCGTATTCATACTACTACTACTACTACTACTACTACTACTACTACTACTACTACTACTACTACTACTACTACTACTACAGCTAGCCTATTTGTAAACTGCCTCCAACACCTCAAAAGTTCCAAGGCATTTCTCTGCACCTGACATGCAATCCGAAGCATGTTTGTTCCGAAGTTCCACTTGAGAACAATAGGATTCACTCTGTAGTACGTCTATTTAGGGCTGCCACCTTCATCTTTGTTTAATAGATTCCTGTCTGTCCCTTTCAAGAACCTCAGAAATTCAGGTTGTGCAGCCAAACAATGTTGCTTGGTTCTCTGAAGGCCAGATGTACCATTCCTAGTTCAGATCGCCATCAAACTCTCACATCACCACTCTACTGAGAAACACCATCAGTGCAATCCCTGCTGCTTCCCTCAAAGCTGACATTCAGCTGGCTGGTGGTATCGATTTCCCAGCTTCTCAGCTTCAGGGAGACTTTCAGGAACCACAGTTGCACCCATGTGCTACTGAGCATAAGCCCTGGTGAAGCTGGCAGGATGCAACTGCCATCCCTGAAGTCAAGACTCAGCTGGAAGAATTTCACTGCTTTGGTGCTCAGTACATGCATAGGGTCCAACAACACAAGAGGCGACTCTATACATGGACATCACCAGATGGTCAATACCGAAACCAGATAGATTATGTGCTTTGCAGCCAAAGATGGAGAAGCTCTATACAATCAGTAAAAACAAGACCTGGAGCTGACTGGCTCAGATGTGGCTCTTATTGCAAAATTCAGGCTTAAATTGAAGAATGTAGGGAACACCACTGGACCAGTCAGATATGACCTAAACCATATATCCCTTATGAGTATACAGTGGAGGTGAAGAATAGATTTAGGGCATTAGACCTGGTAGACAGAGTGCCTGAAGAACTATGGACGGAAGTTCGTAACATTGTACAGGAGGCAGCAACTAAAACCATCCCAAAGAAAAAGAAATGCAAGAAAGCAAAGTGGCTGTCAGATGAGGCTTTACAAATAGCTGTGGAAAGAAGGAATGCGAAAAGCAAAGGTGAAAGGGAAAGATATAAACAACTGAATGCAGATTTCCAGAGAATAGCAAGGAGAGTTAAGAAGGCCTTCTTAAATGAACAATGCAAGGAAATCGAGGAAAACAACAGAATGGGGAGGACTAGAAATCTCTTCAAGAAAATTGGAGATATCAAGGGAACATTTTGTGCAAAGATGGGCATGATAAAGGACAAAAAAGGCAGAGACCTAACAGAAGCAGAAGAGATTAAGAAGAGATGGCAAGAATACACAGAAGAACTATACAAGAAAGATCTTAATGTTCCTGATGACCATGCTGGTGTGGTCACTGACCCAGAGCCGGACATCCTAGAGAGTGAAGTCAGGTGGGCCTTAGGTAGCATTACTAACAACAAAGCTAGTGGAGATGATAATATCCCAGCTGAGCTACTTTAAATCCTAAATGATGATACTGTTAAAGTGCTGCACTCAATATGCCAACAAATTTGGAAAACTCAGCAGTGGCCAAAGGATTGGAAAAGGTCAGTTTACGTTCCAATTCCAAAGAAGGGCAGTGCCAAAGAGTGTTCAAACTACCATACAATTGCTCTCATTTCACATGTTAGCAAGGTTATGCTCAAAATCCTACAAGCTAGGCTTCAGCAGTACGTGGACCGAGAACTACCGGAAGTACAAGCTGGGTTTTGAAGAGGCAGAGGAACTAGAGATCAAATTGCCAACATGCGTTGGATCATGGAGAAAGCCCGAGAGTTCCAAAAAAACACCTACTTCTGCTTAATTGACTACGCAAAAGCCTTTGATTGTGTGGATCACAACAAACTGTGGCAAATTCTTAAAGAGATGGGGGTACCAGACCACCTTACCTGTCTCCTGAGAAACCTGTATGCGGGTCAAGAAGCAACAGTTCGGACCGGCCATGGAACAACCGACTGGTTCAAAATTGGGAAGGGACTATGGCAAGGCTGTATATTGTCACCCTGCCTATTTAACTTATATGCAGAGTGTTGTTGTTGTTCAGTCGTTAAGTCGTGTCCGACCCTTCGTGATCCCATGAACCATATCCCGCCAGGCCTTCCTGTCCTCCACTATCTTCCTGAGTTCACTCATTTTCATGTTTCTTGCATCGGTGATGCTGTCTAACCATCTCATCCTTTGCCTTCCCCTTCTCATTTTGCCTTCAATTTTTCCCAGCATCAGAGTCTTCTCCAGAGAGTCCTCTCTTCGCATTAGGTGGCCAAAATATTTGAGTTTCAGCCTTAGTATCTGTCCTTCCAGGGAACAGTCAGGGTTGATTTCATTTAGGATTGACTGATTTGATCACCTAGCAGTCAAAGGGACTCTCAGGAGTCTTCTCCAGCACATATGCAGAGTACATTATGAGAAATGCAGGGCTGAATGAATCGCAAGGCGGAATCAAGATTGCCAGGAGAAATATCAACAACCTCAGATATGCAGACCAGAGGCGGAACTAGGGCGGAGCAAGCGGAGCACCGGCTCTGGGCGCCATCGCCCGAAGGGCGCCCCGCCGCTCCGCCCACGAGTCGGACTCGGACTCGAGTCTCAGAGTCGGACTCAGAGACTTGAGTCCGAGTCCGACTTGGGCCGGCCCCCTCAATTGGGAGAGCCGGCTGGGGACGTCTTCCCCGGCCGGCTGCCCGGGGCCTTCTAAGGAAGGCCCGCTGCGCAATTTTTTGCGCATGCTCAGACTGTTACGCCCTTTTCCCTCAGTAAGTCTGACTGAGCATGCGCAAAAAATTGTGCAGCGGGCCTTCCTTAGAAGGCCCCGGGCAGCCTGCCGGGGAAGACGTCCCCAGCCGGCTCTCCCAATTGGGGGGGGAGGGGTCCCGCCGGGTCGCCCCCTCCCGGAGCGCGCCCCTCCCTCCCTCCCAGAACGCGCCCCTCCCTCCCGGAGCGCCCCCCCTCCGGAGCGTTTCCTATAGGGGCGCCTACTACCCCCCCGTGCTCCGGGCGCCAGCTGAGGCTGTTACGCCTCTGATGCAGACGATACCACCCTCATGGCAGAAAGTGAAGAAGAACTAAAGAGCCTCTTGATGAGAGTGAAAGAGGAGAGTGCAAAAGTTGGCTTGAAACTCAACATTAATAAAACTAAGATCATGGCATCTGGTCCCATCAATTCCTGGCAAATAACATAAGAACATAAGAAGAGCCCTGCTGGATCAGGCCAAAAGCCCATCTAGTCCAGCTTCCTGTGTCACACAGTGGCCCCACCAGATGCCTCAGGGAGCACACAAGACAACAAGATACCTGTGTCCAGTCGCCACTCCCTTGCACCTGGCACAGAGAAAACCCACTTCTAAAACCAGGAGGTTGCTTATGGCTTGTAACCTGTGATGGTCTTTTCCTCCATGAATCTGTCCAAACCCCTTTTAAAGGCATCTAGGCCAGATGCCATCACCACATCCTGTGGCAAGGAGTTCCACAGATGAATTACACGCTGGGTAAAGAAATATTTTCTTTTGTCTGTTCTAACTCTCCCTCCACTCATTTTTAGTGCATGTCCCCTGGTTCTGATGTTGTGCGAGAGGGAGAAGAATTTCCCTCTATCTACTCTCTCCATCCCATGCATAATTTTATAAGTCTCAATCATGTCCCCCCTCAGGCGCCTTTTTTCTAGGCTGAAAAGCCCCAGACGCTGTAGCCTTTCCTCATAAGGGAGGTTCTCCAGCCCACGAATCATTCTGGTCGCTCTTTTCTGCACCTTTTCCAATTCAACTATATCCTTTTTGAGGTGTGGTGACCAGAACTGGACACAATACTCCAGATGTGGCCTTACCATCGATTTGTACAAAGGCAGAATGATATTGGCCGTTTTATTCTCAATCCCTTTTTTAATGATCCCGAGCATGGAATTGGCCTTCTTCACAGCCGCCGCACACTGGGTCGACACTTTCATCGACCTGTCCACCAGCACCCCAAGATCTCTCTCTTGATCCGTCACAGACAACTCAGAATCCATTAGCGTATATGTGAAATTTTGGTTTCACAATGGATTCATTGTGAGAGGATACTGCATGGGAGGGGGATATTTAGGTATTTTCTGTCTCTTGTGGCCCCAGGAATACTTCTTCCAGTACCCATTTTCCCCCATTGTCTTATCTTCCCTGGCTTCCTTCCCGTATCTAAGAACATAAGAAGAGCCCTGCTGGATCAGGCCAAAGGCCCATCTAGTCCAGCTTCCTTTATCACACAGTGGCCCCACCAGATGCCTCAGGGAGCACACAGCCAACAGTAAGAACAATAAGAAATAGAAGGGGCAGAAATGGAAGCAGTAACAGATTTTACTTTTTTGGGCTCCAAGATCACTGCAGACGGAGACAGCAGCCATGAAATTAAAAGACGCTTACTCCTTGGAAGGAAAGCTATGGCAAACTTAGACAGCATAATAAAAAGCAGAGATATCACCATGCCAACAAAAGTTCGCATAGTCAGGGCGATGGTGTTCCCAGTAGCAATGTATGGTTGCGAGAGTTGGACCATAAGGAAGGCTGAGCGCCGAAGAATAGATGCTTTCGAACTGTGGTGCTGGAGAAGACTCCTGAGAGTCCCTTGGACTGCTAGGAGATCAAATCAGTCAATCCTAAATGAAATCAACCCTGACTGTTCCCTGGAAGGACAGGTACTAAGGCTAAAACTCAAATATTTTGGCCACCTAATGCGAAGAGAGGACTCTCTGGAGAAGACTCTGATGCTGGGAAAGACTGAAGGCAAAAGGAGAAGGGGAAGGCCAAGGATGAGATGGTTAGACAGCATCACCGATGCAACGAACATGAAAATGAGCGAACTCAGGAAGATAGTGGAGGATAGGAAGGCCTGGCGAGATATGGTTCATGGGATCACGAAGGGTCGGACACGACTTAACGACTGAACAACAACAACAACATGCATAGGGAAGCTGTTAGCGTGTGTGTGTGTGTGTGTGTGTGTGTGTGTGTGTGTGTGTGTGTGTGTGTGTGTGTGTGTGTGTGTGTGTGAAAATACTGTACACACATATTAGCTTCATGTGCAGGCTTACTAGAAATTATTTCTCCAGAAAACGAAGTGGCATTGCCATGTAAGTAGATCAAATCGAAAAGTGTTTCTTTCTACAGGGACAACTAAAAGATAGGAGCACATTGCAGCAAGCAGAGCCTGAAGGATTCAATGACTTAACCAGCAGGAGGTAAAACAAATGGGGTAAAGGAGCCGAAATAAAAGTAACCCAGTTAGTTTCAAGGCTTTGATGAGCAAATTTCTGAATAGAGACCAGAGTTTAGCAAGGATGTATCTAAGTCACTAGGTCACGAGTTCGAGTCATTTTTGCACAAGTACGAGTGAGAGTCAGTGCCAATTTTGGGGGGGTGAGTATGAGTCAAGTGCAAGTCATTTTTGCATGAGTGTGAGTCGAGTGCAAATAAGACCAAAAACCCCAAGTCACGAGTCAAGTTTCTTTGGGGAAAATGGATTTTTTTCCCTGAAAATGGGGTGGGTGGGTGAGTGGGGGTCTGTGTGGGGTGAGTGTGGGGACCTCTGAGGCTTCTAAGGCACCCACTTGGCTTCCCCTTTCCCCTCATCTCTCAGTCTTGTCACCACCCATCTGGCTTGGGAAAAACAAGTGTACTCATGTCCACATTCAAACCCGCGCAGAGCTGTATTGCTCTTCCCTACCCCCTCCCCTTGCCTTCCCTCACCCCTCCCCTCTCCTCGCACTTGGAGTTGTGGCCAATGGCGAACAGACGACAAGAAAAAGAAAAGAAAAACTCCGAGCCAGACTTGCTTTCCCGGACCCCTCCCACTCCACAACCTCAAAAAACCACACAGAGCTGTATTGCTCTTCCCTTGCCGAGCCTTGGGTTCGGAGGTTTGGCCAACCACTGCAGCAGCCTCACGTTCCCTCACCCCTCTCCACCCCTGAGTTGTGGCCAATGGCGAAAAAACACCAAGAAAACAAAACAAAACTCTAAGCAAGGCTTGTCTTCCCTGACCCCTCCCACCCCACCCGCTCGAAAACCCTCCCTTCCCGTCGTCCTCCTCCTCTGAGGTCTCCACTGTGCCTGCCTGCCTGTGTTGTGGTGAGTGTCGCCAACCTGCTTGCTGATTGACAACGGCAGCCATTAAAAGAAAACAACTCTGAAATGGCAAGTTGTTACCCCCACGAGTGTTACACCCCACTGACTCAAGTGCGAGTCAGTGTGAATTGCTTTTGGATGAGTAAGAGTCAAGTGCAAGTCCCATGGGTCGCGAGTCTGAGTGCGTGTATGTGGATCGCAAGTCTGAGTCCAAGTCAGGGAAAAAAGCGATTCAGACACACTTGCTAGTTATTTGTCTCGAGTCCCCATCCCCTGAGTTTAGGTGTTTCTGGGAAATTTTCATAAGATTAGATTATGAAAGGAGGAAATTGAAAAATGGCAAAAAATGTTTGCCTGCAGCAGGCTGGAGATCTCCTCAGAGTAAGAGGACATTTTTCCCCTTATCCCGGGTAAAGCCCCAGCAGCCACAACAGGGCTACTCGGATCAGCTGTTGAGCTGGTGCAGAACTGGGAAGCCCCGTGTTGGTGAAAAAGCCCTTGGAGGGGGGATAGGATATGGTGTATGCCGAGGCTGCTGATCTTGCCCCCTCCCAGACCCTGTCTGCCCTCTGCCCTCTTCCACCACATTACACCCCTCCCCATCATCCCCAAGTCCCCGCGCTGCTTAAAACAGCTTTTACCTTCTCTGTGGCGCAGTCTGCTGGATTCAACGCCTGTGGGATGGCTTTATGGCATGTTTGTGACACCCTATGCTGGTGCAGCGGTTGCTGTGCGGATAGGATTGTGCCGTTACATGTGTGTGAGTGGGTGAGGGGTAGATTTTCAGCCCATTGCAATCCCCTGCCACTCCATAGCACGCAGCTGCACTGACAGAGTGCACACAATTTTGCTGGCATAAGTCCGAGGAGAGGAAGGGGGAAGGGTGGGTTGGAAAATCAGGGTAGGATCTCTAGTGTGCACTTTTGCTGCTGAGATCCACCCTCTCCAGCTCACTCCCCACCCCAATCCTCCCCCCAACCACCCATGAACCGTTCCCTCCTCTATCTTACCTAGTTCAGCACAGGGGGGTTGTTGGTAGCTTTCAACTGTTTGTGTTGGTGGCTCTGACGCTCCCAGCAGTGGTTCTCTATTTACAGTGGTGCTGCTGCATTTATGACAGTGGAACACGACAAGTTCTTCCTGTACCCCAGTCTGCGTTTTCCCAGTCCAGGCTTTACAGCTTGAACCCCAGCTGCCCATTGGCTACCTTTTAGCTCTTCTTCTTTGTGGAACAAGTCCTGGTATGGGGAGGGGAGGGGGATTTGAATGTTGCAGTCTTTGCAAGTGTACATAGTGGTTGATGCGAGAGAAAGAAAATTCTTGAGGGAGAGGGCTAGGAATGGTGTCCCACTGCATGACAGCATCTATGGGAACATTCGGTGAGGATGATTTGGAGTGTATAAACTGGTCCACAGAGAAGAACCCCGAATCCGTTTCTACTGGTTTATAATTCCAATCCCTTTACATTAGTTCTATGACATAGGCTGCTGGAGAGGAGTATTTGCTAATTTGTTATCACTGATTGTTGGTTGTCTTAATTGGGGCTTCAAAGAGCAGGTGTAGTGTGTATACCAGCCTTCTTTTTCCACCATCACTCATTAGTAGCCATTTGTCACCTTCAAGAGAGCTTGGGGGTGGGGGGGGAACCATCTCTTTGAACTTTGTTTAGAACTGCTTTGCTACACATGCTGAACAGTTACTGACAAACTATGGGCAGCAACTGCTCCCCTGCAGCAAATAATTTGATTGGTTGCTGGAAAATGTAAGTATTTATAGGCACACTACTTATTAATTTCATGTTAATTGTACTAGGTCTGTAATTGTTGTTGTTCAGTCGTTAAGTCGTGTCCGACCCTTCGTGATCCCATGAACTATATCCCGCCAGGCCTTCCTATCCTCCACTATCTTCCTCAGTTTGCTCATTTTCATGTTCGTTGCATCGGTGATGCTGTCTAACCATCTCATCCTTTGCCTTCCTTTGCCTTCCCCTTCTCCTTTTGCCTTCAATCTTTCCCAGCATCAGAGTCTTCTCCAGAGAGTCCTCTCTTCACATTAGGTGGCCAAAACCATAGTTTAGAAGCTTTGCAACAGTTTTCCTAAAACTGCAGAAGTATTTACAAACCTACTAAGGGGGAAAAATGAAAATACTGTTACACTTTTGAAAGCTCTTATAAAAGCAAACAAAACCCTTCTGATTTGCTAATTCCTGAATTAGAATAATGAATAAGAATAATGCCCAACAGAACCAACCATCCTATACTTATAGAAATGTTTAATATGAAAAATGAGAGAAGCAAGACTCATCCATTCTGCTCAGGAAACCCTTCCTCAACCCCAGATGCTTAAGAGCTAGTGGTGATTCTCCAGTAGTGAGTGTTAAGAAAGGCACTCTGCATATGCTTAAGAGCACTCTGTTATTGCTTCATATGTTTCAGCACTAAGCTGAGCTCCAGTTCAACTTGATCCCTCAATACCAAGCAGTCTGGTACAAATGTCAGGCTTCCTAGGCAGTGGCCAGGAGAGACTCTGATAGCGCAATCATAACCAACTTTCCAGGGCCGGTGCAGCCGCAATGCAGCTCCGAAGTAAGGGAACAAATGTTCCCTCACCTTGAAGAGGCTGCCCTTGCACTGCAAAATGTAATGTGCGCCCTGTTGGCATGACTACGCCGGTGCTGTAGGTGCTGTGAGAGTGGAAAGGCTTGTGCCTAGAAAGGAGAAAGCTGCACTAGAGTCCTATCTTGGGAATCCTAAGAGCACCTTCCAGAGCTCATTGCTGCTATTTATGCTAATGCTGGTGCAAATCCCTGTGGGAAAGTGGGGACCCCACATACAGTCTTCATTTTCCAGGACTAGAAGCCTCTCTCCAATGCCAGCAAGATTGGGCTGCTACTCTGTTCCAGCAGCTTAATGAACAGCTGTTTAACTTAATGGCCAATATGTGAAGTCTATCTCTAGTAATGGAATTAGAAGCAGACAAATAGTTGCTCCTGTAGAATGAATGATGGGCCTTTAGAAAAGGACATCTGAAGGTCAAGGATACAATTCTGGTTTATATCGCAGGATGGTTTATTATCCATATGACTGATGTCATTATTTCTTTCAAATTTAAATAACTACTTTGTTTTCCAACCTTCCTATTAGACATTCAGTGTTTTTGCACAGCTGTATTGCTTTTTTGTTGGGAGCTTTGCAACTTGCAAGAGAATAAGTGTTGCTGGAGACCACACTGTTGGGTTCAGTAGGCTTCCATTTGTAAACATCTATCTAACCTGTATACAACTTTTGGCACAATCTTGCATAACTTTAGAGTGGTGGAGCACGCGCTCCACCACTCTAAAGTGTCGCAAAAGTGCCGTAAGTCACTTTTTCGATGACTCGGGAGTAAGCAGCCCAGGTGCAGAGGCCAGCACCGCTCACTCTGCCACGCAACTTACCCAACTCCAGCCGCCGCAGGTATGTCCCACACCAGTCGGTGGCTGGGAATGCTGGGGCGGCAAGGGTAGGGGGCCATTGGCCAGCCTGGGCTGGGAGGGGGCGGGGATATTGGTGGCGATATCCCAAGCCCCTTCCAGCCTGCGCCAGCATTACACCACCTCCCCGAATGTACGCCAGGTCTGAGGAGACCCATAGGCCCCTGGCTTGCTTACGTCCTCTTTTCCCAAGGTGCATCTTAGCAGCACCAGGGCAGCCTGTAATGGACGTAGGATACAGTGACCGGCCCTTTACGCTGGATTGGGCTGCCCGTCTTATATAGCCCTGCTTGCATTGTTTATGACCTATATAGGATCTATATAATATAGAAATTAAACTCAGATTATTGCAGTCTATAGATCATAGCAAAAAGCCTAGAAGATCTAAACTGAAAACTCAGAGTGGTTTGTTGGATGTCTTCATAATGTTTCTCCACTTCACATGTTAAGGAACATTTCTGTTGCAGTTCTTTGGGGGGGGGGGAATGCATGCACTTTAATATATTATGTTCACAGAGAAAAGATTTGCTGGCAAAATACTATCCAGTGGGATTAACCTTAGGAGTGGCCTGTGGTATGAGTCAGTAGAGATTCCCATGGGAATCGCAGCTGCGTCAGGGTTCTGGAAACAGCACAGGGTCTGGAGGATTGGAGAGACCCTTAACACTAGAAACGCTTCTTTGTTGCATCCTCATAATCAAAGCTTGATTGCTGGGAGGAGCCCTTCCTTCCTTCTTTCTCATCAGATTCCTTCCCACAGTAGTAAGCAGTAAGACCTAAGTTCCCTGTTAAGGGAACGAAGCACAGTAAGTGAGAAACAAATGTAAGCAGCACATTAGTTAGAAACTAAGGGATCCTTTTTAAAGTGCCTTGTCTTTAATGTTCACGAACAGCAGGGATAAGGTATGATGATGAATCAGACGAGGGGAAATGGTCTGGCCAATTTAGGGACCTCCCCTAAAAAGAGTTATTCCTAGATTCTACAACAGACAGGAGGCTGCGACCTCAAATAGCACCCCTATGTTTCCTTCTTTCTCTGTTATTACACCCAGGAAATTGCAATGTGTGATGGTCTCAAGAAGACATCATCACATTGCAATGTTTTCGAGGCTGCTTCTCCTCACTGGCTGCTGCTTGTAGGGACAAGGAGACTGGCAGTGTGAGAAACATCAACGGGGTGAGGCCATAGCTCAAGCATGCAAGGAGGTCCTGGGTTCAATACCCAACATCACCAGCTGAAAGGATCTTTTAGGTAGCAGGACATTTCTTTCTGACATTTGCCTGTCAAGGTCTTGTAAGTTCAGGGCTACAAGCAGGACCTGCTTTAGGTTTCAGCAAGGTGACCTCTGGTGGGCCCCTCTCTCCTTACGATGGCAGGGGATGCAGGCTTATAAAATTTTTGGTGGGTTGGCCAAGAGCCCCAGCAACAATTTTCTAGCCAGCAAGATGCATTGTGTGTTGGGGGGAGGGGAGAAGAACAACAGGGAGGCTAACAGCTGCCAGGAGAGCGATGCTGCTGCTGCTGCTGCTGCTGCTGCTGCTGCTGCTGCTGCTGCTGGCCTGCTGAGAATGATCAAGACCTGTGTCCACTACTGGGGTAAGAGGAGGGGTCTCACCCAACCAGGAGCTGCTTGGATTATCCATAGATATTATGGGCGAGAGAGGGAAAACAGGACATAGGAATTCTATTTTCCACATTTCTTGCTCATAGTGTTTAGTTCTGTCTTTAAAGTTAGATATATTACTAACAGCCCAATCTTATTCTTCCCCCTCTCAGATGCAGCGACCTCAAAATGGCAACCACTGCGATCTGCAGGGGGAGGGCAGTTGTGGAGGTCTTCTCTGGGTAAGGGAACAGAGGGGACTACTTGGACCTGCACCAGCGAATTTGCTGGCACAGGTCTGCGTGGACCCTTGCCACGGGATCAGTTCCAGAAAAGGGGCTAGGATTTGGCGGCGGCCGCTGCCACCGAATCTACCTCTCCCCAGACTTAATCCATCCTTCCCCCGACCTGTTGCTGCTCTGTTCTGCCCTCCCTCGCCCCGGTTTGAAACATCTGAAACACACCATTGTTGTCTGAGAATGGAGCCAAGGTCCTTTTAAGCCTTCAACAACCTCTTCTGTGCTTCAAAAGACCCACTGGGAGGAACAGATATTGCCATGCAGAATTGACTCTTCATTATTGTTCTTATCTTCAAAAGGTGTTGAGTAATGGAGGGGACAACAGGGATTGGAAATTTTTTCAGCATAATTGTATCCGGACAACGAAACAATTCTTATGGGATTTCCAGCCATGTATAATTCTTAACTGAAGAAATAAAGAAGTAGATGGTCTATAACTTGCCTGTAGAAATTCTTCTTCAAATGTCTCTGCCACGATGTATGCAGGCGTCCCGAAAAAGATTATCCAAAGCCAGGCAGGCAATGAGCTTTAAATCTCCCGCTTTACGTTTCTTCCCGGCACTTCGGGATTTCCTCAGAAGCAACAGTGAGAACGAAGTCAGTAACGATACTGATAGATGGTCTATATCAGTATCGTTACTGACTTCGTTCTCACTGTTGCTTCTGAGGAAATCCCGAAGTGCCGGGAAGAAACGTAAAGCGGGAGATTTAAAGCTCATTGCCTGCCTGGCTTTGGATAATCTTTTTCGGGACGCCTGCATACATCGTGGCAGAGACGTTTGAAGAAGAATTTCTACAGGCAAGTTATAGACCATCTACTTCTTTATTTCTTCAGTTAAGAATTATAAAAAGGTAAAGGTATCCCCTGACAATTAAGTCCAGTCGTGTCCGACTCTAGAGTGTGGTGCTCATCTCCATTTCAAAGCCGAAGAGCCAGCGTTGTCCGAAGACGCCTCCGTGGTCATGTGGCCGGCACGACTCTCCTTGCCGCAGTGCATAGCATGCAGCTGGAACACGGAGCGCTGTTTACCTTCCCGCAAGCGGTACCTATTTATCTACTCGCATTGACATGCTTTGGAACTGCTAGGTTGGCAGGAACTGGCCAAGCAACGAGCGCTCACCTCGTCGCGGGAATCGAACTGCCGACCTTTCGATCGACAGCTTATGGTTCAGCGGTTTAACCCGCTGTGCCACCCGCTGGCCCTATAAGAATTATACATGGCTGGAAATCCCATAAGAATTGTTTCGTTGTCCATTGTAGCAAGCCATGAAAATTTGCATACTAACATAATTGTATCCTCCTATGTAGATTTGCCCAATATCATACCCATTGATATGTGTTCTCTTTTTACGACTTTCCCCTCATAACAATTGATAGTAAAAAGGCACGTTGTCCTCATCAAGATTCCTCACAGACTGAAAGTTTGACAAATATGTAAAGATCTTGCCGATTCGGGGTACAACTTGTTTGTGCAGCCTGTGGAAATGTTGTCTAACTCCCCGACTAAAAATTAAGAGCTGTGGGATAACAACGATGCCATGAAAATGTCCTAGCTCATTAAAGACTTGAAGATGATAGCATGCTTTTAATGTTTCACATAAATCATTTGGGATTTGAGGAACTTTCAGTGCTTGCAAAGAAGTCAGAATAAATGCTTACATGGGTAAAGAGGGAAAAAAGACAACAATGCTGAATTCAATTTTTGAGCGTGGCATTCTCCACTTTCCTATGTGTTGCTCCACTCCAAACAGGAAAAAAAACCCAAAATAAAATCAGCTTTGTTCATGAGCATATGCTTTTGACATTTTTTCTTCTTGAAGCCCGTGAATTATTAATAAACTAATTTCTCTTTATAGTTCAATCTTTGGAGATTTAAAATGCTCACTCAAATGCATCGAGAAGGAAAATGCTTCAGCTCCAATCAGCTCCTGTCTTCTTTTGCGATATTGGCCTTGAGGTATCTCGGAGTCTTTGAAATCCATCTTTTATTCAACCGGGAATTTCTGATGGCTTGGAGGTGTAGTCTGTTAATTCTACCTAATACCCTGTTTATGATCAGCCCATTTCAATCATATGACTTTGTGCCTTTTTACTTTGCTCATGAGCTAAATGTATTTTCTTTCTTCTCTCCCTTCACCCCTTTTATGTGACTGTAATGTAAACTAACATTCTGTTGGCAGGATGTTTGGGAAACATGGGATCCCGAAATAATTAGGAAGACCTCAGAACCCCAATCACTGTAGGATCTTCCCGTTTCCTTCTGCAGCAGAGCCAAAATAATTTCTGCTAAAAGTTCATCTTGTGCTTATCTTCTGCTCTGTTTTGACTCAGATATTGATGATCAGACAGGCTGTTGCCCTGCAATGAATAATAACAGAGAGTGGAAGGGAATGGGATTTGCTCAGACTGCATCACCCATCTCAGGTGAAGTCATGTGAGCTGGATAGTGAAAACAGGGCCACAAATGATCAGCCGCATTGTCAGAAGATAGAGAATGGTGGATGTGGATCAGGCAACCTGAAGACATATCTTCAGACAATGAGAGCAGACATATCTTCTAAATCATGATAAAAGTGATTTGAACACATGTTTACAGCAATCTAGGGCAGCATTTCTCAAAGTTCTCCCCGTGAGGCAGGCAGAACTTTGAGTGCTTGCAGGGGCGGGACCAACGGCAGGTGCAATCTTGGAGATCGCCGCCGCAAAAAAGTTTAAAAATGCAATTTTGGGACTTACTGGAGACCCTGGAGCCCTCCGGAGGGTTTGGGGAGGATTGCACTACCTTCTGCAGCTTCTCCCCCCCCCCCCGAGCTTCATATTGCCGCAGAGCGGCGATTTTCGACCACTTCTGGTTTTTGTGAAAACCGGAAGTGGTTGTAAATTGCCGCAGAGTTTTACGAGTTTTAAAAAACTCTACCTTAAGAGAGGCTTAAGAACTGGTGAGATATCGCTGTATAATGTTTCTGTATAATAATATAATAGTATAATAATATCGCTGTATAATGATATCGCTGTATAATGCTCATTGCAGTTGTTCAACTGTTATCTTGTCAATGCCTATATTGGCCAGATACTTCTTAAGGGCCTTGAGGATATTATTATTATTATTATTATTTACTAATAATAGTTTTGCACATAAATAACATTTCTTTTTTACCAGGTTACAGATTAAGACTAAGCTCAAATACCAGTATTAAGAAAGAGCCTCCCCTTATTCTCATTGCTATACTTACTTCAACCAGGCTCCTTGTCTGCTGTCTTTTCTGAACTGAGGAAGGTATCTTGAAGCTGTTCTCACTGCGTGATGTTCTATCTTGTTTTATGCTCCCTACTTCTCTCACTACTGAGAAGAACCAGCACTATACTGTAGGGTTGAGTTTCCTGTTGGATGAGAGATCACTGGAGACTTACAGCATTTTTGTTGTACTGGTTTATTTACAAATACACACAGTGAGCATGGAGGAGCAGACAGGCACTCACCCAGACAGTGCTAATTTGGAAAGCAGTAGAATAAATGCATCCGTTCCCCAGAGGAACCACATCCTTTGGAGGATTCTCCTGCCATGGCTCCTTCTTACAATGCAGCTGCAAAGATCAGACTTCTTCCTGCTGAGACATTCCATAAAGAATGGGAATGACAGAAGAACTGGATTGGACCAAAGGTCCATCTAGTCAAGCACCACGTTTTCAACACTGGCCAGCCAGATGCTTCCAAGCAGAGAATTCCAACTCAGAGAGAGAGAGAGAGAGAGAGAGAGAGAGAGAGAGAGAGAGAGAGAGAGAGAGAGAGAGAGAGAGAGAGAGAGAGAATACACATCTCAGCCCTGCCATGACTAATGGGTCCTTGCCAGCAACCTTGATGAGTCATTTAAGAAACACCTTCTAGACTAGACATTAGTGCCCATTGACGAGAATGATTATTAGCAAGTATACAAATACAGATGATGGTCCCTTGACTGCCATTACTATACCCTTGATGATTTCTGTATCTCAGGGTTGACTGAAACAGCTGCTTGGAGGTGGCAACATGGTGAGGACTGCACCCTCCTCCTGCCACCTCCCCCAGCCTGTGATGTGTCCAGCTGCTCCACCGAGCTGCCCCAGCCTCTTCTCGCAGGCTTAGACAGTGTGTGAGAAGAGGGGCATTGCCTCCTCTTCTGGCTCTGCCCACACCTTTTCCAAAGCACGCTCCTGAGTGTTTGGGGAAAGGGTCATTGCCTTTTCTTTCCTGCTGCTGCTTCTAAAAAGTGTCTGGGTTGGAAGGAACAGGATCCTCCCAGCATGGCAGTTTACAAGAAACCGCAAAGGAGATGGTCGTGGAGAAAGAGGATGACAATGAGGTGAGTGCTGGTGCATTGTGTGTGTGTGTGTGTGTGTGTGTGTGTGTGTGTGTGTGTGTGTGTGTGTGTGTGTGTGTCTAGCATGAGGGTACAGTTGCATAGCGGGGTGCTGGAGCAGGGGTGCAGTTGAATTTAAGGGTCGGGTTGGCAGTGGCAGCTTAGGCTGTCCCTGTCTGTACTCCTTGCAGTTGGGTGTGCTAACTGTAAATAGTATATTACACAAGTTTTATATGCACCATAGATTTATAGAGGATATTCTACTTTGTATATTATTGATCCTATCTGTTTTTTATATTCTGGGATTAACATTTCCACAATCCTAATGATCTGTTTGCTTCTTTTTTTAACAGCTGCAGCATTGAGCTGACATTTTCAGGGAGCCATCCACAATGATGTCTGCAACTCTTCACAGTTTGGGTTGAAAGCTACAAAACCACATTTTACTGAAAAACGCATGCTGGACTCGTGTGCATGAAATAAAAACAATAACGCATGCCGGACTCATGTGCATGAAATAAAAACAATATACAATGCAGCTTGATCTTTTGTTTCTCATTCTTTAAGAAAAATATGTAAAAGGGCTAAACAAAAATTAAATACTACAGGCCATTGGAGGGTTTGGAACAAAAAACTGCCTACACTTAAATTTGAAACTGTTGCTGAAATGAGCATTTCTCATTGCATTTCTTTACCAGTCCAGAAACATTTAAATAGGGAGGAACTACAAGAGGCAATACTCTCATTAACAAAACTAATTCGGATGGAGGCAGAATTCCCTCTAATGTCCAGAGGGGAAAAAGTGCTTGACCCCCTAAGGAAACTACAAAAATGCATTAAGAAACAAATCTGAGCTATATCTTATAATAGATACATTTTTATTCATCATTATAGAGCCTATTTACATGTAAAACATAAATTTAAAAAGTCTTCCTTTTTCACTCGGGTGTAAATCCATTGTGGCTCATGTAGAATGCAAAAAACAATGCCTCACAATTTACTTAGAGTAGATAGGAAAATAATCAGAACTGCAGCCACGCAAATACCTGTACAATTAGCACAATAAAGATATTACTCAGAAGAAGGGAATTGTTTCTAGATATGATCTGTATCTGTATTTTCCCTGAGGCATCAACAGCTCTTTAACACAAAGAAAATATACTGGAGCAGGAGAGGGGAATGAGTTATGTATATACACCACCATGAAAAACTAGAATGCTTTTTTCCTAAGAGAATATTCTTTCTTAATTCAAAAATTATTGATGATAGTTCAGAAATTTACATTATATTTCCCATGAAAAATTATCAGGGAAAAAATAGTTGGATAGGGAAACATTATTCTTCCTTACTGAAATTTTTTTCTTTAAAAAAATGTGATTATAAAAAAAAAACATCTTCAGTCACATACCTTGCCATCATACCCCACATGAGACAAGGTATTTGAAGTAAAATAGGGTCACCATTTATTAAATAATGGATACTGTCCAATTCAGTCACAGACTGCAGTGGTTCTTAACTTACACTCATCATCTTTAGGGCGGGCTCCTGTCGTAGGACAGACAGACAGCCAGCTACTGTCGTTCCCCCTTTCTGAGTGAGCCAACCCTGACTCCAAGCCCTGTACTGTCAATGCCAATAATAATTCTCAATGTCAAACGGAAAGGGGGTCAAGGAAGATGGATCGCCAGACAGCCCTTTGAGGTTTGCTTTGCAACCCTAGCCAAGGGTCCCCAGCCTGCATCCCTGAGTAGGGCAGCCTCTGGAAACTGGTTCTGAGCCCCCTCTGGCCACACAGCTGGCAGCAAAGAGAGGGAGAGGGTGTTGTTGTTTTTTGGTAGCTGCACCACAGTTATGTAGGTTTAAGGTCTGAACTGTCCCTGTTGGCTTTCTGTCAGGGACTTAAGACTTTTTGTTTGTTTGTTTCATATGGCTTTCTCTTTATAGAGATTCAAAGGTGGTTGCCGCTTTTATTGTTGTGCTTTGTGTTTAGATTGCATTTTTTAATTATTATTGTTTATCGTATTTTAAAGAAGGGGAAGGCAAAGGATGAGATGGTTAGACAGCATCACCGATGCAACAAACATGAAAATGAGCGAACTCAGGAAGATAGTGGAGGACAGGAAGGCCTGGCAGGATATGGTTCATGGGATCACGAAGGGTCGGACATGACTTAACGACTGAACAACAACAAATTTATTTTAGTATTAAAGTACTGTAATCTGGGAGGCATTTTAAACTGAAGCCATCTTCATTCCTTGTATCGGGGATCGTACTAGACTATACCATAAACCTCTTCTCCTATGTAATGCAAGAGCAAAGCTCCCTTCCTGCTATTATCAGTAACACTAAGAACCAGAAATATGTTCTGCAGTCTCACTCTGAGACCACTTTTTCTGCCTTGTGCCTAAGGCACTATCTCTGTGCTCTTCAAACTGCAGCAATGCTGGTAGGTCTTGAGCAGCTATAGTAGGACTGGACAAGTTACACTTAAGAGTTCAGATCTTTTCTTGCATAAAACAAGGGCTGTCGTTTTGCTTTTGTTTCTGCTTCTTCTCATCTCATTGACAGATAAACCATTGTGGGTAAAGAACTGCTCAGGCACCTTTAGTTACTCAAACACTAGCTTAACTTTACTGGACAAACTGCACAGTCATTTGTCCAAGCTTGCAGCTGTCCCCTGTTCCCTTTATTTCTAATCCTAAATTCTTGTGTTGAAAAAGCTTCCTTCTCTTATCAAAGCAACAGACACGTTTTTAGAACACATATATGGAGGAAACTAGAGTGGTCACCTTGAAACCCCATAGAATTTGGAACCAAAATCTCAATATGTTTAAATAAATGTAGACCATAATGAAAACAAGGCTTTATTTATAAAAAATAAAAAACAATGACATATTTCAATGCTTTGTCCTTTCTCTCCTTCACTCTCACTTCTAAATAGAAGGATGACAGTAAATTATACGAAGTGAAAAATGTGTGGAGAATGAATTGCTCTGTCCCAGTTTACATTTTCATATACTATATTCCCTTGTGTTCAGACATTGCCTTTTTTTGATTTTCTTTTTAATGCAACAGGGCCAGCCCAAGAAGACCCCCTGGGCCCCTGGCATCTGAGGCAGCATGCGAAATGTGGTCGACCCCTTACTTGGTGATGTATCTTCCTTTTCTGCCCCCCAGCTTGGAAAAGGAAGAGGAGGAATGGAGTGGGCTAAGTGTGGAGAAGAGGAGAGTGGTGGACTAGATTGGTGGCTTTCCCTCCCCAATCTGCTCCCTGAGGCAATGGCCTCAGTTGGCCTCATGGATAGGCTGGTCCTGTGAGGGAAAGCAAAGCATCTTGAAAGGTAAAAGTGAAGTGCTTCTGAAACAATAGCTGTGTTAGACTGTTGCTGTAGAAGCAACAAGAAGTCTTTTGATGGACTAAAGACTGACAAAATTGGGGCATGAGCTTTTGTAGACAGGAGCCGATAAATTTGGATTGTTAGTGTTTCTAGTGCCACAAGAGTGTTAATTTCAAAAACATGAATGGGGCATTTAATAAATTTAAAACATTTTTAAAATTATATGTGACGTTTTTACTTCAAAGGAAGAATACTTATTATGTCCAAACATATTTTGTTTAATTAACTGGAGCATGATTCAATCAAAGTTATGCACTTTAGCATCTCAATGAGAACACCTGTGTCTCTCGTAATTGAAAGCAATGAGATTGATAGCTGGATTGTTTGTTTCTTTGATTATTTGTACTCTTGGTTCTACCATTCGTGGGATAAGCCGCCCCAAGTAAAGTCAATGTCTTAAAATCCCTTTTTACAACTACTTTAAGAACCAAGTAAAACAAAATGGCAGCTCTGAAGAATGTTGTTGAAGAAAGAGACATTTTACCTCTGTAAAGTACTTACTCTACTGACCATCTAGTTCTAAAAATCACAGGCCTCCCCTTTATGCACTTATTTAACAAAGTTTGTCCTTTACACTTTATTGTAAGGTGGAAGGAAGAAAGAAAGTTTAAAAAAAAGTTGCTGTTGCAAAAATAAAAATTATTGCTTAAAAATAAATGCCACAATGAGGAAAAATATGTCTATGGAACAGCAAATGAGTAGTACTTTTAAAACAATGTGAGGCCAACAGTAAAAAGTCCCATTACTAGATTATGTGTATTCCTTTAAGTGGCTGTTTCTAGTCTCGGAGGTAACAAAGTTGTCATGTGATGCAGTTGGTTGCCATGGCAATAATCTGTAATTGTGCAGAAAATCCACTGAACTAGTATGCAACTCCTTGGTGTATTGGATGGAGACAAAAATCAAGCCTGTGTTAGCCACGAATTGATGTTGTGAAGCAGCAGTGAGATAACTTAGGCCTGTTAAGCCATAGTGAATTTTATGTAGTTACTTTCCTTTATTCTCCATTTAGTTCTCTCTCTCTCTCTCTCTCTCTCTCTCTCTCTCTCTCTCTCTCTCTCTCAAAAAGGTTGCATTGTTCTTGTTTTGTTTTTTTAATGTTTTCAAGCAGTAAAAGTGAGGGGAGCCATTTAAACCCATCTTCCCTTAGAACAAAAATACTCAATTGAAGAACACACAAACAAATTTTGGACTTGAAATTCTTTTCATTCTTGCTGACAGACTTACTGTGGTCTGAGCACCAGAATATTCTTTTAACACACAGGCAAAACACATGGACACATACATACACACACTCATAATACTGTTCACAATCCAACACCAAAGAACTGACTCCATGAGTTTAAGTGTGCTTAAAGCTTGGATGGCGACAAATCCCTTAAAAATATGACAAAGTGAGTTTTTACTAAAATTGGGCGGCATTCAACAGTTTAGTTGGGTGGTGCTCAAGTTGTAACTTGGCAACAACATATGCTCATGTAAACACACCCATTTGGTGGCCGGCCAAATGCAGCATCTCTAACTCAGAACAGGACTGTGAAAGCATGAGGTTTGTACACTTATACCCATTGCAATCAATGGGAATAAATATGCTTAACTCAGGGCTGGATTAAAAACAATGAAGTATCTTCTGGCATTTTAATGACTAACAAAATTATTGTGGCATAACGTTTTGTAGACTAGAGAAGCTGGATCTGTGTAGAATGTGGCAAAGGGTAGTTTACAGCCCAGATTTTTCCAGGATTAGGCTGTACTGCGGAGTGGGTTGTGACAGCGGAAGGTACTTTCTCTGTCACAAAATGGCTGCCAACAACAGTGTGTGGAGCATTCTGTTGGTGGCCATTTTGGGAGTGCTGCTGTAAAATGCAGCAGCACTCCACCTCCGCTGCTGGACCCTGCAACGCCTGCCAGAGAAAGTAAGGCAGGGAGGGGCGAAACCTGGCAGGGAGGGGGAAGAATGGGGGCAGGGAGGCTGCAGGAAGGGTTGGATCTGGCAGTGGTGGTATGTGCCAGATTCTTTTCCCTGTTTTGCATTCCTCCCTGCCCCCTTTGTCTCCTTGGACTTGTGCCAGTTTAAGAGCTGGCACAGGTCTGAGAAGGTCCATTGCGGGCCGAGAGTCTTACAAAGGGGTAAGGTGAGTAATTCCACTTTCCTCTCCAAAGCCTCCCAATCCGTCGTCTCCCCACTGGATACAGCGCATTCATTTTTGGCATGGCTGCATCAGCGCGGGGGAAGGTTAGGATTAGGCTCGTACAGCGTAATCCTATCCAATTTATGCCACCGGTGTAACTCAGCTCAATCCTATCCAATTTATGCCACCGGTGTAACCCAGCAGTGCAGAGAGAACGGGAGACCCCAGAATGGAAAGGGGATTCAAATCCCCTTTGAATCCCCCTTTGGAGAGGATTTGAATCCCCTTTCTGTTCTGGGGCCTCCCGTTCTCGCTGCACCACTGGGTTACACTGGTGGCGTAAATTGGATAGGATTGAGCTGAGTTACACCTGTGGTGTAAATTGGGTAGGATTGCGCTGTTAGTTTCTTTTCTATTTCCTAGGAAATAGAAGTGTTTTCTAAGTAGATAAAGATGTCTGTTTATAAAATTGTCAGGCCAAATGTCTGCTGAAGTAGATCATACAGATTGTGTAAGAACAATGCTTCTCACTGTAACCCATAATATCTACATTAAGATTCTGTTGCCTTTTATGTAATCTGGAATTATTAAGCAAATATCAGATGCTTCCCTTTTCCTTCTCTTTCTTTTACATTGGAAGAGAAATAGAATGTATTTCATGTCTTACCTACTCCATACAATAGCTTGGTTTCAGCATACTGTTGAAGCTGTATTGCTTGGAACCTAATGATTGGAAAGTTCAAGATTTGCACAACCTGAAGTAAGAGCAGTCTCAATAAAAGTAGGAATCACAGTACTTGGCACAGGTGAAACTAGGGGAAAGTTTTGCTGGGCTTCTCATTTTATAAGAAATTGAGGAGCAAAGTGGAGCAGCTTTAGAAGAGAGCAAGAAAACGAGACTGTGTAGGAGATAATGAAACTGGAGATACTGAAAGAATGGAATGAGATATGCTTAAAGGACAAAATGGTGAGATTATTTATATATATTTTTAATTGTCTAAAATCCTGATATAAAGGAAGCAAAGATTCTGCTCTTGTTCATTTCAAACAAAAGTTCATTTCAAACGTAAGGCACGTTTTCGACACTTGCGGAGTAAGCAGCACCGGCACCGAGACAGGCGCTGCTCCCTCCGCCAATGGCCATGGACCGCACCGTAAGACCTGTGCTGGGCGGCGGGAGGGCGTGGGGAGAGTGGGCTGAGGTGGCATGGGAGGGGGTGATTGGCCGGACAGGACAGGGACGGGGGTGGGGATATCAGCGGTGTGCTCCATCGATATCCTAACCTCTGCCCCAGGCCTGGCCAGCCTTAACGCAGCTTCCCCGGATTTGCGCTGACCATTCTACCAGCGCACATCCGAGGAGGCCCATTGTGGCCGCTGGGGCTTACACTGGGGGAAAGGGATGAACACAGCAATTTGCATGCTGCAGTGGATCTTACGCAGGATCAGGCTGATAGTGGACATAATGTGAAATCTGGTAAAATTGAGAGAACTTGTGGGATATGGCTATTCCAGGATATCAACTACAGAAAGGTCAGGAAGGGGCATTGGAGATGATGTAGCTCTGTATGTCAGAGAGGGTCTAGAATTCAACAAACCAGAACACTTTGAGGGATTAGACTCCACAGAAGAATCATTGTGGGTAAAAATGCCAGACCAAAATACTAATAAGCCAGTACTGGGGATGCTATCACCTTTCTTTTAAAAGACAAGCCGCTGCATTTTCAAGCTTCCACGAGGCTTCTAGAAGCTACCCAACCCAATTCCGCGTCCCAGAATGCACCCTGGGACAAGGTTGGGAGGGGGAAGAGCCTTTGCGTGACCCGGAAGTGGGTTGTGAAGCTTCAAGAAGCCTTGTGGAGGCTTGAAAATGCAGCAGTTTGGCTTTTAAAAGGTCAAACGGCTTTGGGGGCTTTTTTTTTCTTTAAGCAGCATTTTTATTGTGGACCCGTATCCACGGATCTTCGCTATCCGTGGAGGGTGGGGTCCAGAACAGATCCCCCACAGATAGCGAGGTCCAACTATATATGTATGGTAATTGGAAAGTTTTGAAGCAAGTCTAACAGATACATCTGACTTCCAAAGAGGAGGCTTCTAAAAAATGAGGGTACTAGTAACAAGGAAACTGAAAGGGCAAGTCAATAGGGTCAAATCTCTCCAGAGTACATGGAGATTATTTAAAACCACACTAGCAGAAGCTCAACTGGAATATATACTACTAAGTAGGACAGGTAACACCAGATCTAAGAGGATGCCAGCATGGGTGGTTCATTTTTTCCTATTCTTCAGAACATCTGGTTTTAGCAAATTGTGTTACCGGGTAAGTCCCTCTTCCCTCGCAAGGTTTAAACTCCATTTTTGATGTGAGAACTACATTTAACATCAATTTTTAAAGCAGTCAAGACAGCAAGCCAACTCCATTCCCAGTTGGCCCAGTTTAAGCATTTGGGTGGGAGGCCACAAAATAATTTTTGAGCCACCTCCCTTTCAGGTCAAACAGAACCAGTTGCTGCCAACCATTATCTTTCCAATACAGTCAGAACTGACCTAAGAATAATGGGAAGGGTTAGGGAGATTATTACTTAGGGCCTTTCTCAATTACAAATGACTTGCTGCAGAAAAATGTATGTTCTTTCCTTGTTGCTTTTTGTTTCAGTTAGAATTAATGAAAAATTCATGCAACATAAGGTTCCAGACTTGAAAAGTCATATACTGGACCTCAAATTTCCATCACTGTCACTTTAAACCTATAAACATCTAGGGCATATTCACACCATAAATGTTTATCAGATTTACAACGCAATCCTGACGATAGGTTCGGCGCTGGAACTAGCGCTCTAGCACCAGAAGCCATCATGAACGTGCCATAAAGCACGTTCGCGATGACTCGGGAGTAAAGGAGGCCGGCGCATGACTGGCCTCCCTCACTCCGGCGCCGGATCTCCACACGGACAGCGGTGGAAGGTAAGCACTCTGTTGCCAGCCGTGTGGGCAGTCCGGCTAGGCGCGGGAGGGAGGCCATTGGCCTAGCCCGCTGGGCCGGCTACGCCATTACACAGCCTCCTCTACTTCCACCAGCTATTGAGCTGGCAGAAATCCGAGGAGGCGGATAGGTCCAGCCTGGGTTTACACTAGGGGAAGGGGACAAGCGTCTCTCTGATTTCAGTGGTCCTAATTTCACTCATGGCCCAATTAGTGTTCCAGCAGTTGTACATGCTTGACAACATCATAAATGCTGATCTAGAAGCATGTATAGCTTCCACATGCATAGCTTCCACAGACAGCAAGGCAGTTTGGGGAACAGGTTGAGGAATGAACAACATGATGCCAGGGAACCAAGAACACAAAGCTCTAGTGCCCAGGGTTTGTGGAGACGTTTTCCCCATAGAATTCTTTGGGATTCTAGGTGAAGTGAACTAATCAATTAGTTTTCCAATAAAGGGAATTTGAAGACTGGAAAGTGGTCCAGGCAGTGGCATTCCTAGGGAGGTGCTTGGGGGGGGAACCACCCCAGGTGACACCCTAGCAGGGGTGGTGGTGTTGACACCACTAGTGGCCAAAATTGTGAAAACTTTGTATTTATGAATAATACCATCATGTTATATATCATTCAATGCGCACTTTCATGAGGAATGCAATGAATCAAACTGCTTTGAATTATCTGTATTCCATGAAAAGGTATGGCTAAATAACCAGAAAAATAAAACACAACTGCCTTGTGTAACAAAAAGTGGATTTCCTTAACTCAAAACAGACCAATTGAGACTGATTGTTCTGAGAGCCGAGTTGGTTACTGATTTGTATGACCTGTACTGTTATATATTTAAATGTATATTTAAAAAGTTAATGGGGGTGACACCATGAGTTACTAGACCGGGTGACACCAACCCTAGTGACACCACTGATCGGGAGTAACCTGTAGAAATACATAGTCCTGCCTGATGGGCATCTTTTGTAGAACCCAGCTCAGCCCAACCTTGTTTCTCCCTATTCACCTCTGGGATCCATCATGGGGGTAACGCTCTGAGCTCTCACACCAGGTGACACAAACTCTTGCAACACCTCTGGGCAGCGGGACAGGCTTATGGTGGGTGCCATGTTAGGGTCTCTATAGGGCCCTAGACTTTGCCTGAGCCTGCATGGCAATGTTAAAAGGTGCTAGGATTGGGAACCATAAGGACAAGTGGTGGAAGCCATTCACGTCATTCTGTTTACTTTGTATTGTTGTTGTTCTAGAGCATGGTGGTCTAACACGTGGCCCGCGGGCCGCATGCAGCCCCCGAAGGCCTCTGCTGCGGCCCCCGGCTGTTCTTGGAGCTCCCCTTCCACCGCAGTCACCCACGCTCCCCTGATGATCGGAAAGGCGGTTGGGAGCCAACCGCCTTTTCGATCTTCAGGGGAGTGTGGGCAGGGCATGCTAGACAGCAGGGCGGGGCATGCATCGGTCATTATTATTAATTAATTAATAATTTAATTTATTGTGCAGCCCCCAGGTTTCATGTCGAAGTTCGCATGCGGCCCTCGAGGTACGAAACGTTGGACCACCCTGTTCTAGAGAATGAGATGAACGTGTCATGAAAGGATTACACCGTCACCCTTGAGTTATGCACCAACCTATCATCTTTAGGAACTGTGCCATAGAATTCTTGCTGGAATTTTATCAATTGTTTACTTTTGTGCCGGCTGAGAATTAAATAAAAGTCGCATGAAAAAGTACATCACCAACAGCTTATGCAATCCCTTATCGTTTTAAGAAATACAAGATTAAATATGAAACAGAATTAGGCAAGAGGCCAGTATATTTTTTGCTTTACAAATCCTCTGGCTTTTGTGAACTTCTTCAGCGTGGTTGCATGTACAGAAAAGGCACTTTGAGAGACAATCCGGGTTCTCTAGCTGCTGCACTCTGAAAGGAGTCCAAGAATGTGCCAGAAAGCATTAGTATCTGAGATGTTACACACAGAGTACCAACTGTTTGTACCGACACAGTGGTTCCTCTTCAACTTTTCTGTGTTGCCATTTATAATTATATAACATTACCACAATATTCCCAATGCTTAGAATAGAGGCTACCAAGGGAATAGTGTGAATACCACGCTACAATTATTTAGTTAGAAAGGCAATTGAAAATGGGTTGAGTGTGTGACTGCTGCAGAGAGGAAAAGCTCTGTTTTAATGACTTCTATTAATGTGATTTTAAACATTGTTTCTAGTACAGTAAAGCCACATGCTACCATGCACTATAGGGCATTTGATTCTTGAAGGTAGTATTGAAAATAGGAGCTGTTTGAACATTTTCCAGGGTTCAGATACAATAAGGAATGCAATGACTCTCAGCTACAACATAAGCTAATGTAGTACATCAGGTTTGTTCTCACTTTACTTTGTGCATTCTTTCCCCATAAATTATATGAAATCAAGGTCAAGGTTGACGTCCTTCACTCTACTTTTGGTATGCTGTAGAATTTCTAAAAGACTGCTTAAAGATTTGAAACATTAAAAAGATCCCAACCCAGCATGGGGCATACAAAGTTATGTTCCATGGTGACCCCCCATTTCAGTCTCACCCAAAAATTATTCCCAGGATGGAGGAAAGAAAGAAAAGGGTCTGCCCAGGGCTGGCTCCTTCATGAGGCCAACTGACAGCAATCCTAACTGGGCTGTCTGCCAGCAGAATGCACGTTCCGCCAGTGGAAGTGCCGTTGCAGCCACGGAAGTGCTACTCTGACGGCACGCACAAAAAGGCCACCAGCACACTTGGCTGGTGGCCGCATGCACAGACAGATGGAGAGCCCTCACCCCCCACTGCCAGTGCCAGTAAGTTGGTGTTGGGGACAGGCAATGGGAGGAACAGGGTGGGGAGGGGGAGGAACACGGCAGTGTCTGGGCAGGGAGCGGGCAGGCGTGAAGCAGAACGGGAGGGAGGGGTGGATCCCAGTAGCATCGGCATGCATCAGAATCCTATCCCCAATCCTTTCCCCATTCCTTCTCCCTTACTCTCGACGGTTCTGCTTCAGCAAAATGGCTACTGCAGATCCAAGGAGACCCATTGGGGTAGCAAAGGCTTGCCCCAGGATAAGAGAACAAAAGTTCCCTTACCTCAAGGAGGCCCCGCAGAATGCAGTGCACATTCTGTTGGCACAGCTGCATTAGGGGGATTTAGTTATGATTGGGCTGTGAGGCAGTCTCATCAGACAGCAGATTGGCAATCCTCCTTTATCCCCCAACTAGCCTATACTGCTCCTTTTCTCCCTGCTCCTTGGATTGTAAAAGGAAGAAGGGCCAAAGCAGAAGAGGAAACATGGAGGAGAAGAGAGTGATGAACTAGAAGATCTCTAATATTCTAGCCCAGGGGTTCTCAACCTGTGGTATGCGTACCCCTAGGGGTACGCGGACCAATGGCTGGGGGTATGCCAGAGCCTCTCCCTTATCAGCTGCAATGAGCAGCTGAGTGTCCGGAATTTTAAAAGTTACTTGTTTCCACGCCGAAGCTCCGCCCCAGCATGCGTCCACAGCAGTCCCAGCTGGTGAAAGAGCCTAAAGCCCGACCCACACCGCACGAGTTCCGGCGCATCCCGGGCGAGTGCAAAGCTCTCGCAGGTGTGTGGCCTCCATTTTATGAGATCGCATTAAAACGCGGGAGACCTGCGCTCTCCCAAGTTCCAGTGCGATCTGAATTGGCCCTGTTCAAGATTTTGAGGGGGCGGGGTATACATGGCATGATCCAAGAGAGGTGAGCAGGATTCTTGTAAATTTGGAACGGCATCCTCTTTCACTTTCCTGGAACTTTAAAGGTACAGTCAGGATTTCCAGGATGCCATCAGGCAATACAAGTATCTTAGGATAGAAAGCTTATTTTCTCTATTTTATTTTCCATTATTCTCTCAATTATATAAACATGGTGTTAGATGCAGCAAGGTGAAGGAGATTTTGATTAAATAAAATATTTAGTTTGGTTACTCTTGCACAATTAGAGGTCCCAACCATGGGAACCAAAAACTCAATAGAAAGTGATATGGCCACTGCTATATTCATAGAAACTGAGGCTGGTGAGCAGTCAGGCTGAGGAAGGGAATGTCTGGATTGTCCGGGTGCCCCTTTGTCCCATAGCTGCACAGCCCAACAGCTCTTTGGCACTTCGCCCCCCAAACCCTCTCAGAGCTGATCTGAAATTTGGAAATCGTGATGAAGCCGTGACACAGAAGCAAGGTTTCTGCCTGTATAAACAAGTACGCTTGTAAAAATGCTTGCTCTAAATTGCTGTTTGGTTTTTCCCTTATTCCATTCCCTTTTTGTTTGGATTTCTACCATCATTCATACAAATAGGATATTTGCACAAATATCTAGGGCATGGAAATACCCACTGTCTTATCTTTTCTGTCTGAGTTGGCAGGACTTAATTGTTGTTTCAATCCCAATTCCACTCCAGTGGGATTTTAATATTATTACAAGCCGTTCAGGTCTTCAAGTGAAGCAATGAACCTCATTATTTTAGTGTGTGTTGGGAGAAAGCATAATTGACCAGAACTGTAATCCTATACAACCTTACCTGAGAGAAAAGCCCATTGAACTCATTAGAACTTGCTTAGGATTGTGCTGCAAGATTGGTTATGCATGTTTGAGATTGGCATCCCATTAACATTATGGTTGTTTCCTGATTCAATTCTGAGTTGCAATACAGTGTAACGTCATCACCTCTTTTTCTTCTTACAGAGCAGTCCTGTCTACCGGCGGAACTATTGTTCCGCCAGTGCCAGTGTCGCAAACATGCCATAAGGCATGTTTTCAACACCCAGAGAGTAAGTGGCGCGGGCACCAAGGTTGGCGCCACTTGCTCTGCCCTGGACCCAGGTTACCACCAGGCGCAAATAAGAACTGCGCCGGGCAGCGGGGTGTGTGGGGAGGGCGAAATGGGGTGTAACGGGAGGAGGGATTGGGTGGCCAGGCCCAGGAAGGGGGAGGGATCATCAGCGGCGTGCTCCACCAAATCCTATCCCACTTCCCAGGCTTGTTGGGCCTTACACAGGTCTCTCAGATTTGCACCGGCCATTTTGCCAGTGCACATCTGATCTGAGGAGACCCATTGTGGCGGCTGGGCCATTACTCAGGGTAATGGGATGACTGGGCTGTAAGTCTCCCAGAATTTCTACTACTACTAAAGTTTCTAGACTTCTGGGGTGGGGGGAGTGCTCAACTTTTCTTCAAGGAGTGAACATTTAAAACAAAGTAAGCTCTATAGAAGCAAGAAAAGAATGCTAGCATTCCCCCCTCTTTTAGAAAAAAAAGTTGGTAGCCCTTCTTTAGGAGGAAATATTTAAATCAAGAATTGCAGTTTCTGTTACTAGAGAAACGGGTTAGGGACATTTGGGACTTCAAATGGAGAATGTCAGCAGAGCTGAGGGATCAAAGCAGTCTCACACACAGCAAACTGACTTTTGTTAAGAACTTTACTGGGACAAAAAAAGAAATGTAGCCATTGTTACACAAAGTCAAAATCAAGAAGACAGGAAAAGAAGGGGTGGCCAGTCAGATGTAGGGAGAGAAGCAACCAACAAGCTTTTAAACTAGCAACAAACTCCCCCTACTGGTGGAGGCCAACTCTTACCTCTGCCACAACTTGCTAGGTGGTCCTAGGCAAGCCACTCACCTCCCCATTTGTAATATGGGGATAGTAATACTTATTTACCTTACAGGGTTGTTGTAAAGACTACATCAAGTGAATACATGTGAAGCACTTTGCACATTTCAAAAGCACTATACAAATTTATATACAGTAAATTATATAAATAAAAATGTATACAAACAACAATATTATTAAGCTTTTTTTGTCATGGGTGTAGGCCAATTATGGAAGAAACAGAGCCCTATTAGTGTGTGACTCTTGGCTTGTTCCACCAGCGCTACAGCCCAATAGGATTGGGCTGTTACAGTGAGACAACAATGACACTTGCTCCACACACTACCTGGACACAAAGTGGGTTTCAAAAGATCATGCAATTAATGCAAAGTTATTAAATAATGTTTGTTTTCAGAATAATTGGACATTTTCAAGGTAGTAGATGAAAAACTAGATAGGAGCTTGGTGGGAGGCAACATGAAGGCTAGTGGGCCATTCAAGACTCAAATCCATGCAGCTTCTCATTAGTTTTCTGCTTGTAGCTATCAGAGTACAGTGCAACACATTCCATCATTAAATATTGTTAGGAAAGAATCTAACATCAGACTTGAGCCACCTACTCCTGATTAGATGATTTGGATTTTGCTTTCTGCCCCAGCTTCTCAATTGACTGTAGAGCAACAGCCAGCAGGATCAGCCTATTTGAATCATAACAACATGGAATCCAGTAACAGCCCCCTAAAAGGTGCACAGCCATCTTGATCTATCCCAGAAAAGATAACTGAGGAGTAACTTTGTTATATGCTTACAGCCCAATCCTGTTTGGGCCTTGTGCTGACAGAATGGCAGCCACTGCAACGGCAAGCAGACCGGGGCCTCCATCACAATTGGCTGGTGGCTACGAGCACACGCCAACGACCTCAGGAACCCCCACAAGAGCAGGTGAGTCGATGGAGGGGACGTTCTGGGGATATCCCAGGGAGGATTGGGTGAAGGATTGGGACTGCCTGAGAGCATGTCTAGGGTGGGACGGCCTGGGGGCATGTGACATGTCTAGGATAGGCTGGGGGTGGGTATCAGTGGCAGCAGCTGTGACAATATCCTTGAACACATACCCTTGGATCCACTCAGATTTATGCCAGCCAAAGAGCTGACACAGATCTGAGAAGGCCCATTGGGGACAAGGCAGAAGCTGAGTAGGTAAGTAAAAACGTTTTTTACTTACCTCTCCGTCACTGCCTGGTCCCTGGCCAGTTCATAGCATGTAGCGGAGGCTGAGCCAGCATCACTGCACACTCTGAGCTGGCCAAGGATAGAATTGGGCTACAACCTAGTTAGTGTAAAGTGTAAACATAATCTATGTTTACACTAACATAGAATTGGGCTATGTTTACATTAACATAGAATTCTACTATAACTAGAATTGGGCTACAACCATACTGTGTAATCATAATCTATGAGAAGGTAAGATTTGCCTTTGAACTTTCTGTGGTGCCAGAGCCTGGGGCAGACTGAGTAACAAACTGTGAGTTTGCCAAGTACATACATAGACCTAGTTACTACAGTGGGTTTCAATTAGAAGGCATCAAACTCACTTTCCAAACCTCTGTATCCATTTTTTTTACTGAACATCAATACCCCATGCAATAGCATTGCTAGGCCAGTGCGGGGGTTGCAGGCAACACCCTGCATGGCGGAGGACGGAGCACTCATTGCTCTGAGCATTCGGAGCAGCTTGCAGAGCGCTGAATGGCCCTCTCACCTCTGTTTGCTCCAAATTGGAGCCATTCCAGAAGTGGGGGGGGTGATGTCAGGACATGGGGGGGGGGGTTGACGTGATGATGTAGGGGGTGTGTGCATGGGGCCAGCCCAATGATGGATCTGATCCTATACAATTGTTCCTTCTTCACTAGTACATTTGTTCCTATTTTTCAACATACTGTTTTTGCAACCCAAAAGTTTAGACATATGTATGCAAGGTTAAGTATATGTACGCACAATCATCTAAATGTGTGTCTATGTGTTTAATTTCACAGGTTCTAAGGATTTAGTACAGAACCATTAGCTCCCCACTCAGATGATGCATTTAGTATAGAAACAAGTATATCTGATTACCAGTTCCAAAAAAGTGCCCATTTATAATTCACTAATGATGCAATGAAATCTTAGTAAAGGTGCCCTTTCCACAGGATTTATGGATTTATTCAGTTGAGCTTAAAGTTTAAAACAGCCTTGAATATTAAAGGGGGGATGTCATCATATACAGTACTCAGATATATTTGCATTGAAACTTTTGTCAAACAAATGATTTGTAAAAAAGCAAAAATTAACTGCTAATAAAGCTGGAAATCAGATGGGAAGAGTTAAATTCCTTGAAAAAAAATTGTTCATTACAGATAGTTTGCTCAGCTGCACCCTGGTTCCTACCATTTTCAGCATTTTTTGCTATGCACCAATCTCATTAGCCCAGCATAACACATTCGCTTGTGGAAAAACTAAGTTCATGGCATAGCAACAGATCCATCTCCACAATACTTAGACAATAAATAAAGAGCACCTGCTACGATGCCTTGAGCTGAGAAAACAGTCTGCCGCCCTGACTGATGCTAATCCTGCAGTGTGGAACCTACCAGGTCTTTATCACATGAATTGGGATGATGACTTCACCAGAGCATTAAACCATGCACTGATGTATTGCAGAAGTGGCCAAGTACATGTCATATATATGCAAACAGCTTCCAACAAGTGATGTATGAACAGATAACACACTGTGCCCTTGTCTGTGTCTTCAGGATCTTTCTCTGAATGGCACCCTCCTTTTGGAAGGGAGAAGGATAGGCAGGTATGTTCCCAATTCTCTTCTTTAGTAGCAGTTGGTTAAGAGTCTGGCTAGTCCTGTTTCTCCATCTCTATTAACCAGGGGTGTGGCTGATCCCTCCTGAAAGTCATAACTATGTGTTGTATCCAAAGAAAGTCAGTCGTGACTATAAGGCTGCAACCCTGTATGCACTTTCCTGGGTGTAAGTCCCACTGAACTCAATGGAACTTACTTCTGAGTAGTAGACATGGGTAGGATTGCACTGTAGAGGCCCAATCCTATGGGCTAGGGATGCTGGTGCTGCAGCCGCAGCACCAGGGGTCGCAAATGTGCCATAAGTAGGCTTACCAGATCTCCAACCGGGACAGAGTGCTAGACCTTTAGGAGAAGGAATGTGGGCAGGTGTAGCTTGTTAAGTCCTAGAGCACAATCCTAGGCATGTCTACTCAGAAGCAAACCCCACTGAACACAATGGGGCTTGCTTCTGAGTAGACATGCCTAGGATTGTGTTCTAGGACTTAACAAGCTACACGTGCCCACATTCCTTCTCCTAAAGGTCTAGCACTCTGTCCCAGTTGGAGATCTGGTAAGCCTAGCCATAAGGCATGTTTTGACTCCCGGAGAGAAGATGGTGCTGGCAGGAAGGCCCGTGCCATCCTGTTGGCGCTGTATCCAGGCCCTGCATGCACTGGAGCAGGTAAGGTCACTCTGAGTAGCTAGGGGGCTGGAGGGAGTTGGGCAGATTGGGCCTGGGAGGGGGGTGGGACCATTGTCCATGGAGGATGCAGTATCCTATTCCCCCCCCCCCCAGGCCTCCAGCCCCGACATGGGGCTGCTTGGTCCTATGCCAGCTCTTGAGTAGGAGTAGTGCCATTGCACAGGCTGGGGGTTTACCTGGGGTGAGAAGGCAAATGCCTGCTTACTCCAAGTAGACCTCCAACCATGGCCCTCCCTGGATAGGATTCAGCATGGACTGCACAGCCCATGCTGAAGAGCCTACGCCAGGGGAGGATAGGATTGGGATGTAAGTCTCATTGAAATTAATGGGTCTTAAGATAGTTACAACGAACTGGTCTCTTTGATTTCACTATGCTTGATTATTGCTTTCTTTTCCAATAATCACATAGAAAAGAAGTGGATACATTGCCTGCCTGCTGAGCAGCTGATTAGTTAAACCCATTGTATTCCTGTGCGAAAAGCCTTTCTTGTGCTCTGCTGACACACAGCAAGGAGGCAAGCAAGTAAGACAACATTTCTGAGCTATTATGTTTGACAGAGAAAACAAGTCAAAAGGCCCTATTGTTGTTGTTGTTTTTTCTGGGAAGCATTTTTCTTCAGGCTGAGAGGGTGAAAGAAAATATAACATGGTCTGCATAGTTGTATTAAGCAAGATTGTTTACCATAGTCATGCAGAGTTTAGGGAGCAATGAGATACACTATGAGGGATTACAACCAGTATATACAGCATGTGTCTCATTCTATAACACCATTCCAAAAGAATATGAGCATAGATAGAATGAAAGAATGATTCTGCCTTTTTATTTTTAAGTTGTTTTTTCACATCAGTCCCACTGGTCTGATGGAAAGAGGACTTGACATTTGCCATTATGCATAGGTTGGGCAAAGCCATAAACTCAGACTCTGAAGTTACAGGAGCAAAATAATAGAAGTTCACCGGCTCTCTACAATCCTACTAGAGGAGAAAGCTTGGAGATGAACCATGCCTGCAGGAGCTGAATACCCCAAAAGAAGTCTCAGGTTGCACATCATTTGCTGTGCAGAAACCTAACAGTGCCTTCCATTGTGTAAACCTATAACAGTGCTGAGACTCACACTGATATCAACGCAAACGAGAATGAATGCTTGGTTCATCCTTGAAGTATAGATCTCTGCTGAGAATAAGAAATGAAATGATCCAACTTTGTCATGCTGAACATGGAGTTGACTCATGGAAGTTAAGGAGGACTCTTCTTGAAATGTCAACCCAACACATCCTGATGGGTTAACTGAGAAGGCAGTTAACTTTAAGTTATTTCAGGAAACATTCTGCAGTGTTCCTCAGGTTAAGAACAGCAGTTGTCCTCTTATATTTTCAGGTATATCTGCTATTGTTTTTTTTTTTTTAATATATGCCCTTTGGACATCATCATTATTTAAGTTATATATTTTGTAAGAAAAATGAAACTTCCAGTGCTGCCAGCAAAATGCTCTTGGTGAGGTGATGACGCAGATTAGAGCAAATTTTATCCATTTCCACTAGATTAGATAATCTCTTAGTTCAGTGTTTCCTAAACGTTTTCTAACTGTGACTCCCTTGTCCATTGGTGGCCATTGGCTGCGGCTCCCCATTACATTATGTTGATGCCTGCCAATTGGCATTGCACCATTTTCAAAGAGTATTCCATGGCGCTCCTGGCTGGTTTCCGTGGCTCCCCTGGGAGCCGCACCTCCCAGTTTGGGAACCACTGTCTTAGTTGCTGAAGAGGTGACAGCATGTGAGCAGAACTGCACCAATTACTTGGTTACTTGTTACTTGGTTATTGCTTTGTGGTTGCTTCTCTTTCTTATGGCGTGTGAACCTCCTCTGTTTTCCTGTGTAACAATGCCTGCAGTTGTCTTGTAGCAGCAAAGAATTCACAAAATTCAACTCTGCTGTGTGTGGGACTGATTGATTCCCTCAGTTCTGCTAACATTAGTTACTGACACTGTGTTATGCTTATGTGCTTTGATACACTTGAAGATACAAATAAACATAAATGTACAGGACATTTCTCCAAGTGTGTTTATGTACTTGCTCCTAATGGGAGGCCCTGGAACTGAGTGCTGCTGCTCCCAAATGTAGAGATCAAGATTCTAAGGGATTCGGCATGACACTTTCCCAATGTGGACCTGTCCAATATTAGCCCAGAGCTCCTATCTCTAAGACTTTGGTTGCCGGAAAAAGAGCGCTTGGTTTGGTCACCCTTAGTCTGGTGGTGCAGCACTCTGACTATATCCTCTTCCCCCCTCCCCAATCTGTTAGAACACAGAGGACAAACAGCACTACTCTGATGGAACTGTTCAGAGAAAGAATAACCTGACCAAGGAAGTGTTTTTGCTGTTCATCATTGTGCAATTTGAAGATTCTTTATGCAGCTATGAGAAAATACATAACTTCAATAACGGAATATTGACAGAAACAGAATATTGACATGTGGCAAATACCAGCATGTAGGTGAAAGCTGCTGTCCTAAGCACATGGGTTACACACAAGTTCTACTGGAATTGATTTGTGCTTTTCATTTGATAGTATGAGAAGATCCAGTTTGCTTTTAAACTATGTACTTTAGCTTTACTCACCTCTCTGCAAAAATGAGTATAACCAGCATGTGGCAAGACAGTGGGCTCATCCCTCCATAATCCTCCCCTGTGCTCTACCATTTGAGCATGGTTCACCTCCCTGTATATGACTTGCAGCACAATCCTGTCTATTGAGAGACTGGCAGAGTGTGCATTCTGCCGGTCTAGGGTGTCGCAAACATGCCATTAGGGTAAGGCACATTTGTGGCACCCGGTGAATAGGCAGCACCTCTCTACATCACTCCGGAACTGGGGGTGCCGGTGAAGGTGAGTTCCCTGCCGGGCGATGGAGGGGCATGGGGAGGGCAGAACAGGGTGTTCCGGGCAGTGGGATTGGGACACTTAACTGATGTTTCAGTTAAGGAAGAGGAGATGGACTGAGTTTTGCTCCTTTGGATACAACAGTCATCCAGTACAACCAAACCTTATATGCTCTGAGTCTGAGATCTTGCTAGTTCAGATATGGGACCCTTGTTTTAGAGAGCCTGAACAGTAATTCTTCAGGTTCTTATATGTGTTGAAAAATAGAAAGAGGAAAACACTATATACTAAAGGGGAGAAGAAGAGGAAAGACTGTAGAGTTAATGTGCTTCACATGGGAAGGAGGAAAAGACTTTAGAGGGGCCCATTGTCCAAGAGTTTTACCAATCCCAGTCTACTGAGATGTTGGTATCCAAAGAGCCAAGTTGCATCTTCAGGCTGATTCAGCCAAGTAAAGCTCCAGGTCAATAACCAGGAATATCCAGGGGGAGGGACAGTGAATCAGTATGTAGAGAAAGAGGCCCTGCCAAGCATGCACGAGTGTAATTTCAGCTTGATCTCATCTGTGGTGACTCAATGGGGAAAAGACCATTGTGGAGGGTGTGTGGTTCTGTAGCTGGACTTTCCCACTCTCCCCCCATGTTCAGGGAAGTGTGGGGGATAATCAAAAAGGGCTCATATGTCTCCAGTTCTCTGTCCTCCAAGATAAAACCCTATAGTTCTGCTCTTGGAACAGGCATGCCCATGACTTTTGCTCCTCTGGCACCACCCTCACACATCTGAAAATATCCTATCCTTCAAAAGGCCTCCAGCCTCTTTGCTGCCCCTGATGCCTGGAACTGCCTCCCTAAACATCTGTGTGATACCAACATTCAAACAAACTCTATCTCAAAACCTACGTTTCCCATGAATCCGTTGGAAAATCCCACTACTCCATATACTCTCCTGTAACCAAGCCTTAGCATGCAGAACATTCTTCCCGTTTCCACATACAGTACCTCCATCTCTCACTCTTCCTCTGCTCTCTCCCCGTGTGAAATTACAATTTGTATACACTTTCTTCAGGTATGATGATCTCATATGTCTGTTTTCCAATGAGTACATGCTTTAGAATAGGTGTGAGTGACAGCTCTAATACATGGTGGGACAATACAAGACGTTTGGACAATCTTCATAAATAGGCTTACCATAGTCCTGGATCCAGTCGGGACAATCCCGGTTCGGGAGCCCAAATCCCAGGCTCCCGGCTGGTCTCCTGTTTGTCCTGGCCATCCAGGACTGCCCCCTGCAGCGCCACTGCATCTTCCTCTTCTTTGTTCCAGCCTCGTGCGCCTGCGAGAGGCTGGATATTCACTCAGATGCTTTCCAAGTGCTTCCGAGTACAGGCGCACGAGGCTGGGACAAAGTCCCCATCCCCAGTGATGTCATGATCCCGGACCCCACCCCCGGTGACGTCGCTGCCACCCCACCCTCCCCGCTTCAGGGAAAAACTGGTAAGCCTATAGTCATAAATGTCAGATCCTAACTACACATGATGTTCAGGACCTAACTACACACTAACTAAATCCTGATGGGCTTACTTTTCTTTAGTCAATAGAAGCCAGATCGGGGGCCACTGTAGATGGTGAGGGGGGGGTAGGATTAAAGCCCTATGCCTTAAAACGTCAGATGTATTTTGACCATCGGTGTACTCAGATGAACAGATACTCCCTCCCACTGTAGATGATCTTCTAGTAAGTAGCCCCTTGAATCAGATTCCAAGAGAACAAGATTGCAGCTAAGATTGCCAGGTGGAGACTCAGGTCTCTACTTTTTGTTGATGCAAACTGTTCATTCTTACACAAATTCGTACAAAGCAGCAGTCTCAATCAGCCAGCTCCTACAGGTGAATTACTCATTCAGGAAACATCAGCATCCATGAAAGGAACATTAAGGTTCTTTTGTGAAATCTCTGACTCCCATCAGGTGTCACTTTAGGCAAACTGGTAGTGAGAGACCCATTCACGGTAATCAAATGGCCAAACCCACACAACATTATTACACATGGCTTGAGGACCTTTTGAGGCTCCACAGTCTCATAACCAAAACATTTCTTATATTAATTTCACTTAAAAAAAATAGAGCCAGGAGGTATAAGTCAAACACTTGACAGGGTACGTGATACAAGATTCCTGCAAAGTGTGTTAACAATCATTCATAGCAGCATTTCTACAACTAGACTGAAAAGGAGTTTAGCTTAAGGGAAATACTTGTTTATACCTTTAGAAATGAGCTGCTTGAGAAACTATTTTGATGAAACCATTATGCATTTTTAATATGGTTTTGTTTAAATTATAATGTTGGAAAGAAATATGTGGACTGTAATGGGATTTACTGTTACAGCAGCCCTGCTGCATTAGATCAATGGTCTATGGTCTATCTAACCCAGTGTTCTCCTTTCCCCAGCAGCCTGTCCCAGGGTGAGCAGATGTCCTCACAGGCGCTTCTACATATTTGTGGTGGTGGTGCAGAGTTCTGTGGCCCTGCAAACATACAAATCAGGGCTGCAGTGTGCATAAACTTGCTCAAGGAAGCAGTGGCTCACTCAAACTCCCCCTCTACGCACGAGTGCCACTCAGCCATGAACCCACTGGCAATTCCACATGACATATACATATTTCTGAGTCATTCTCCAGGGGGCAAGTGGCAAGCATGAATCAGCAGAAGCTCATGAGAAGGATCATTAAGGAAGGAAGATGTTATCAGTGCTACTGCAGAGCACCACTTCATGGGGGTGAGGAACCCAGCAGCCTTACTGGAAGGTGTTGTGAAGTGGCAGTGGAGGTATGGATGCTGTGGGTGCCCATTGCACTAGTGGTCTTCACAGGACATCGCTAGCCACTCAGAAGATGCATGGCTTCACAGTGCTTAGCTAACATCTTCCATGCTTCCAATATCAACTCACAATGTCCTATGGTAAAGGGCGCTGAGCTTGCCTGCTCAATGCAGCAACACTAACAGTCCAATTCTATGCAAGATTTGGGCTGTTCTACGTAGGGCTTTGCAAGAGCAGAAGAGACTTCTGCTGTCACAAAATGGCTGCTGACGGAGCACATGCGAGGTGGCAGCATTCCAAGACCATTGCCACAGCTGGTAAGGCCGCAGCTGGAGCGAGGAGGCTGCAGGAGGGAGTGGATCCAGTGCTGAAGACACACGCTGGATCCTATTCCCTCCAGAAGCAGCCTCCCCTCACCCTTTCTCTCCTCAAGGCTGAGCTACATTACAGGCAGAGGCTCTGCCGCCTCTGCCTCTGCCTACGCGGTTGGAGCAGGGGAGTGTCTTCCCTTCTGTTGTCCCTCCTGTTGTCCCGCCTTCTTAAGAAGGTGATTGGAGGTAGTTCATTTTGGCATGCAGCCACCCTCCCCCCCTCTCCTACGATTGGCAGGCTGCAGTAGCTCCGCGAACCGCCCCCTAGCTCTGCACGCCTGCCCCCTCAAAAGTAGGATTCCAGTTTGAGGTACGCGCCGGCCGTGCGGAGGTCGCAGCGGCTCCGCTTGCTTCAAAAATGAGGTCAGAAGCTCCGCGACGCGTGTAATGTAGCTCAGGCTTCAGACTTGCGCTAGCAAAATCGCTAGTGCTGTTCTGAGGAGACCCATTGCAGGTCAGGAGGCTTATGCAGGGGTAAGAGGATTTAAATCCCCTTTCCCTGCTGAAGCATCCCGGTCTCCCCCCAAAAAAACTGGATTCAGGGCACCCGTATTTGGCATGGCTACACCAGCGAGGGGGGGGGGAGGATAGGATTAGATAGGATAGCTCTAAGACTGCTATCTTATACACACTTACCTGGGCATAAATCCCACTGAACTCAGTGTTCAATGCTCTCCAGCAAACTGCCTCTCAAGCCACCATTGCTGTGAACTGCATTAGGGATCAAAGACAAAGCATGCACTCCACCCTGACATTGTGTTTCATCAGAAACAGCTGCATGCTATCATTATTACTCAATCCATACCTATGTAACAGTAATGAGTGTCTTTTATTGTCAATTATGCCAGTTTCCCATTAAACCAAAGATTGCCTGCTAATTTAAAGGAATGTCTACGACTACCTGAAAGCATTAGAAAAACAACTTTTTATGCAAAACAGCCATTTCTAACATATCTTTCTGAGTTTTCACCTTAACTGTACTGTGGAATTTGAACGAAGCATGTAGGAGAGTCCTCAGCTCCCCCCTCCCCCCCCCACCCCAGCAATATTGCATCACATTCATGGTAAACCAGGTCAGTTGGGTTATGCAGATTATCACTTTCCTTGCAAAAACCACCACCAACAATAAAATTAAGCCTCTTCAGGGTCAAAGCAGAACAAAAAAAAAAAAACCCTTCAACCCTTAGCTAACCAATCATGTCCAGTGGGATACAGAAGAAATGGAAGGCAGTTCCTTGTTACCCTCCACCGGATAGTCAGCTTTGAACTCCCACTAGCTATTTCATTACTCTTTTTATTATTCCAACTCCCACACTGCAGCCACAGCTGTTATTAATCTGTTAAAATAAAATTCACAATTGATACTTGGAGGCTCATGTTTGACATTGCCCTCTCAGATATTTCAGTGTATGAGGTAATGTGTTTAAGATCCAGGGCATTTTTCGTATTCATCTGCACTGGTTATTTCAGTCTCTCCTGGCAAAGGCATTTCCCTAACTCTGGACAATGCAAACTACCAGGCAAGCATTACACTGGAAAAACTGACGGGAGTGTGCTCAGTCTCAACAAGTGTCTGTTTCATACATTAAATGGGTTTAATCATATAAACTTTTACTATGCAGCTTGGCAACAGGAACATAGTAGGAATTGCATGTTACCAGTTTAATGCACTTAAAGCTTTAAATGGCTTCCAATATATTTAGTCATGGCAATTCAAACGAGAATACTCACATGTTAGGGAAGGCTTAACAAAAAGAGATGATGTCATGTGAGTGAGCAGAACATTAAAATTACAAAGGAAAACACAATCAAGCATGAATCACATGGCCAAAAAGAGTGTCCAAGTTGGCACTCCCACCCTCAGTGGAATCCATGGGACTAACTTCCAAGTCATTGTGCTAAGAATCACAATTATCAAAACACCCCACTCCTAAACATATTGCGACACAGAGAGGATCCACCCCTACGGCGGTATCCCAATGCCAGCTATGAAAGTGGTAGGATCTCTTTGCAGTTTCATCTGCTACAGCAAGTAATAACACAAGCCCCATGGGACCATTATGGGGCTCCCAGTTATGAATCCAGAGAAAGCTAAGTACAGTACACTAAAGTCCCATTAAAATCAATGGAATTTAAGCACTCACTAAACCTGTTAAATTCCATTGGTTTCCCTGGGACATGCACTGTGATCCTAAGTACATCTATTTGGAAGCAAATCCTTCTGAACTTAATTCCCAGTAAGCATATTTAGGAACATAAGCAATTTTTTCTAGATTATGTAGGGGAAACTTCCACTGAAATACACTAGACTTGTGCGCCAGCTCACATGATACATTTTTGCACATGTTTACAAGGATAAATGTATTATGTGACCGGGGCAATTCCAGATATAGTCTGTAGCAATTCCCATGAACAAAGCAGTACTTTTTCCAGCTGTTGCTGTGGACTACTTCCTTGATCACCCAGTTCACAGATTACATTTATCCAGCATCCTGACAAGAAGAACTTATTTGCATGGGCCAAAATAAAAAAAAATACTTTGTGAACCTTACTTCCAAGGAATGGGTTTAGAATGAAGAAATCCAGAATTCACCTCTATATTGCCTGGTAGACTGGATGCTCTTCACATGCACTTCCAACAGTAAGGGAACTGTTTCAGCATCCTGAGATTCTACATTGCAGGGGCATGCTTGTGAATAACAAGGTATTGTTATTGGGCAGAACTGATTATACAATTCTTTTCTATTCAGTTGGCACCCTGTGCGGTTGGGAAAGGCCTCACCCCTTTGATCTTTGTATTTGTATATGTGTCCCTGCAGTGTGAGATAATATCATGCTGGTGGGTATGCTCTTACATGGGGGAAATCTATTGCATGTGCAGGGATCAAGTGCACAGCTCATTGGGATGGCATGAAATGAGGAGAGAGACAAGGTTAAAGGTGCAATGATAAATAGCTTTTATTTTGGAGGATAAGAATCTAATAACTGGGAAAGGGGAAATGCAGTGCAATAATATATAACAACCACCCCCCCACCCCCACAACCACCCACCCCCCCACACACACACACCCTAGGTCCTAAAATGTCAGTGGTTTCTAGGCAGAAAGAAAAAGAGAACATCCTTTCTAGAGAACATCCTTTCTAGAAGATCCTTTCTAGGGGGCATCAGGCATGTAATGGTGCAAAATAGAGGAAGAGAAAAGAGGAGGAGCAGAATATAAGGAAATCAAGAGGATCACCCAGGGGAAATCAGGGCTGAAGAACTGGGGCTTGCATGGTAGTGGGAAGGGAAGAAGAAAAAGACCAGGGGCAAAGAAAAAGGAGCAGGAAAACATCAGGGTTTCAACCTCAGTGTGAGACTGTGTGGCTGAGTCTTTGGTGTCTATAGCCTGAACCAGGGCTACAGGCAAGGAGTGATTCCCTCTGGGCTATAAAAGTACTCCTTCTCTTGCAATGGGAGGGCTAGTCTCTCCCACTGGATGAACCCTCTTAACCAGTGCTGCGGATGCTCAAATAAGCACTACCAAGCAGCCCAGATGTTTGGGCAGTTGCTTGCTGTGACAGGGGAGTCCATCTCAAAGGGATGCCTGCCTCCCCCTTAACCAGTGAAAGATAGACCAAGGAGTCCTCAGCCTCCTTGGTTCATGCTTCTTCTGTTTGAAGTGAATCAACTCATGCTCATTGCAAACAGAAGAGCAGTGGAGCAGGAAGGCTGCATGCAGCAATCTTCATTAGTGAAGGGAAGGAGTGGGCAGGCTCCAGACCACCTGTCCCTGCCTACTTGGTGCTTGGTGAGCCCCAAATAGGCAGGGAGAAGTGATTTGGAGCCACAGCAGCTTTTATCCCCTACAGTGCAGGAGAGAGAAGGAGGCTACCATGCTGCAACCCTCTTCCAACTTGCTCTCAGCAAATTGGAAGAGGATTGAGCACCCAGTGGAGTGTCAGGCTAGAGGAGGTGGCAGACAGATGGGCAGGGGGCTCATCTGTTTGCCGCCAGAGGCATCACTATGGTGGGGGCGGTACTGTAAGTTTCGTGCCATCCTAGTCCCTGTTTACAACCCGGTATGAGGTGGCCCCGCCCCCTCACCGTTGGAGCTATTCAGTGCAGTGAGGGCAATGGGCAGGAGACTCCCTGCTCATTGCCTTCGCCGCACTGAATGACTCCAATGGCGAGGGGGCAGGGCCACCTCGTACCGGGTTGTAAACGAGGACTAGGATGGTGCGAAACTTACAGTACCGCCCCCACCATAGTGACGCCTCTGTTTGCCGCCCCTCCAAGGGGCCACCCTCTTCCAATTTGCCGCCCTCTTCCAATTTGCACAAGAACACTTTGTGTGGCCTCATGGTTGGCTCACTCCTGGGGGGGGGGGGTCTGTGACCCAGCCTTTTATAACCAAAACTCCCACAAGGAAGCATAGAGGCCTTTGTGGGATGAACTCATCAAGGACTTTTCTTTTGTGTCATGATGGCCTTTGCTTGTCTGTGTCTGGCTTGAGATGAGACGCATTTAATGCCTCCATTGTTCTAAGCCCTTCGCTGAGTTTACAATGAAGTCAATGAGGAAGCCAAGCTTGAAGACACCTCTTTTGTGTTCACTAGTGACTTTATTTACTTCAAAGTTAGGGACTTCCAAAGTCCCAGGATGTGGCTTGTTTACATGTTTAATTCTTCTGGTTGGTCCTGGAATTTCGTAAACGGAAAGGCAAGGCTTCTCCTAAGCCAGCCAGCTAGAGGGAGGAAGGTTTGCTCTGCAGAACCAAACAGCCTTTTCCTTGTGGGACCAGAGGCTTCCACACCATCAAGCCAAGCAAAACGCCATGAGACTGGTCTGGGTCATGCTGGCCTGGCTTGCACAGCACCACGTTCACATGTAGACAAACATGTCAAAGGAAAATATGTCAGGCAAGAGCACCACATGTTCACCACAAGGTAAAAATTGTGTTAAAAGTCAATTATCACAACATAGCTCTGTGGGATTTTTCAGCGTTAACCGATCTTCTCCTTCATGTGGTCTAGCATGGACCTCAATGAAACATCATGTCCTTAGACTGACTCGAAAACTCATAAATTGGAAGCAACTTTTTTCCTATTGTCACTACCAAAGGAATTCAAATAATTTTGGATCTTCAAAGACATGTGCCACAAAAACACAAGACTTTTTAATGTTTCGCTTTTATTTTATACAGACTGGCATGTTTGTTTCTCATCAAAAATATTTTAAACTCACCACATCTAATGTAGAATATTTTGTTTTTCTGGGGTTACTTCATTTATTCCCCCAATCTTACGATGAACACTAACATCAGCTGGATTATATGTATGTTTTCTAGTGTCTAAATTAAAATGTTAAAGTTATATTTTTAGTGAAAGACTTCACTCTAGTGGCTAGGGAATTGATGTCAGTTGGAAAATGATTTCCCAGTGGTTTGGTTTTGTAGCAAAAGTCTTCAACTTTTATGTATATAGTCTTTGAAGTTGGAAATTGTTGTTAGACTATCAAATATTGTTTGAGGTGTCACTCATTTTTCTTTTTGTTATGGGAATGGGATCTTAGCAGAGAATTATTGAGGCAGAAAATGAGCATGTGAGTGACACCGAAAAGAAAGGTGTTTATAGGGCATATGCAAGGTGAATTGTTGTGGAACCTAAAACTGTCAATAAAATCTTGGTTAATTCTCTAAGCGTCTGGTTTCTTGTTGAAAGAAGGTGGGGTTAAATCTCTTAGGAGATCATGCTTGCATGTGTCATTTGCTATGTGGATTTTTTTTTTAAAAAAAACTCTCTGCTTGTGTAATGAGATTCTATAAGTCACACCCAAACTAACCGTTGTTCTGCAACTAGTATGGACTGCCCTGGGAATGGATGTACTGGTCTAGAGCTGCATTGTTCCATGTACAGTTTCATTAGTAGAGGCATTTCTGCACTTAACACCAGTATTTATATTAACAACAGTATCTATATACCGCTTTTCAACAAAAGGTTCACAAAGCGGTTTACACAGACAAAATCAAATGAACATTGCAAATCAGATGTTCTTGAACATGAACATGCATGTCCTGTCATCCTCCCAGAGTATTGTTGCTTAATCTTGTGGGGGGCAAATTAATCTGAACTACCCCATACAGTACATAATTTAATGCATACTGCATTATAGTAGGATTTGAACAGTACATTGACCCACATAATGACTCGTATAATTAAGCAACAACAACTGGGCACGAGAGGAGGGTCAGAACATACATGCTCATGGTGCACTCATGCTCTTATTGCATGGGGACGAGACCAGTAGGAGAACTATTGTCTAAACTGGCCCTCATTCTTAGTAAAGACTGAGGCTCAATGGCACTTAGTGCTCAATGGTAATGAATGGACTTGCCATTAGGGTAGCAAGCCAAGTAAGGCAAAAACTGGGGTTTAATGAAAAGGGCCAAATCCAATGTGGACAAACCTTCAACTGAGCTGTTTTTAAACTTATTTTGCTATGTAGGCCACACTTTGAGAACTTTTGTTGAAAAAAGTACAGTTGGCCCTCAGTATTCACGAGGGTTCCGTTCCCGGAATCCCCGCAGAGACTGTACTGAAATCTGCAGATAGCAAAGTTCGGTATCGCGGATACCAGGACCAACCTGAAAACGTTTTAAAAAGGGAAAAAAAGTTAAAAAGTGGTTTCCTTACCTTTTTGCTGCAAACCACTGTGCGACTCCCCCTCCTCTCTCCCAAGTTTGGCCCAGAATGCATTGCAATGCAGTCTGGAGCTATCCTGGGAAAGGGAGGGGGAGTTGCGCGACCTGTAAGAGGCTTCCGGAGCATGATTTCAGCTAGTAGAAGGAAGAACAAGCAGTGGTTTGCAGCAAAAAGGTAAGGAAACTGCTCATTCCTCAACTATCCACAGGAAAAAATTCAGATCTGAAATTTTGATACAATGAAATTTGATACAATGAATCTAAGTACCTCATATATTAATGTTGCTTCTATGCAACTTTGGGCCTTAATATGCTTTAATGCTCCTGCATCAGTGGGCTCTTTGCTGATTTCCATGCTAAGAGTGCTGCTGGAGGGAGAAGGGGGAAGAAGAAAAAGAATTACTTTTCCCTGCCCACCTGGTGCTTACAAAGATTTGGATCCCTCTCTCTTCCCCTCTCTTCCCTTTATTTAGCAGGAGTGCAACACACAGCCTCCTTGCTCTGTGCCATTTTTGTTTCCAATGAACACCAGCGATGCATGCTGGGTTCCCAGCATGCACCACTTCTGTTCATTTGAAACAGAAGCAGTGTGGAGGAGGGAGGCTGCACACCACACTCTGGGTAAGTAAAAGGAAGGGGAGATGGGGGCACACTTGCTTGCTTGTTTGCTTGCCCTGCCTGCTTTTCCATTTGCCCTGTCCACTCACTCGCTTATGCACTCAACCCTGTCTGCTCACTTGCCCTCCCTACTCATCCACAAGGGGGGGGTGTTCACGTGACCGTTTCAGGTTGTTTCATGGCAAGGCCAGCCCTAATTCCAAAATACTGTACAATCTCCCAGCTGCGGTTTGAAGTGGTACGGTTCAACCCGAGAACTCTGCCAACTCACTCAACCAGCTTGTTGCATGTAGAATGATTCTTTATGCTGTTTTCTTACAATGGAGCAGGCACTTGGCTTTGAAGACTTGCATTCAAAAGTAGAGGAACAGGGTAGAAGTACAGTCAATGCACCACAACAGATCAACCAATGAGGTAGGTTCAAATAGTTCTTGAGCCCTTTGGGGATTGGGAATGAATCCGGCTCACAGACAGCCCAGTCCCAAGCACAATACTTGGAATCAGTCCCACTGCAATAAAGTAAGGTAGATTCAGACTTTCTCGGGAGGATGGCAGATGAAATCATAATTTCTAGGTAATAGTGCTTGGTATAGAATCATTTTGGGGCTGGCCCCAGAGAAAGAAAAAGATAAAGGACAAAGCCAGTGCAGTCAGTACAGTAATATCTTTTATTGGACTATGTTCATTAAGAAGCACACCACTTTTTCTCACTTAGTGCCTCTTACTTTAGGGCTTGGCAGTTCTCTCTCAGAGTCAGACAGAAAGTTCACGAAGAGCATCAGAAAAAGGCATAAATCATCAGGGCCACATGCACAGCCCGAGCTATTGGGCCTGTAAGTGTATGTATGCACAGGTGCTCAGTCTTGAATGTAATGCACATCTTCCTCCCATGGTGTATATGGGGAGGTGCTCTCAGCCTGGAAATCAGCAAGCAGGAGCATCAAAACATGTGTGGGTGTTTTAGTGAGAGTGCTGGAGTACTTGACATTGATATGATGCTCACATTCTGGGAGAAAACAGACTTTTCCTTCTCTTTGCAGAAAGAAGGATAACCTGCAGGGCCAGCCTTTCCATGAATTGACCTGAAACACTTGGACAAGGCCCCAGCAGCCTGTCTGTCCTCTCCTCCAGCCTGCTGCTCCACTGAGGGCTCTAATTCTCTTCCGACTTGCTGAATGAGGGGGAAGAGGCGGGGAATGCTGCCAGGGCTTCGAATCACTTCTCTCCACCCACACAGTGCTCACATGAAGTAGCAAGTGGGCAGGACAAGGAATTTGGATTCCTCTCCACTTCCCCTCCCTTCCCTTTACTTACCAGGAATCCAGGGTGCAGCCTCCCAGTTCTGTGCATGCATGTTTCCCAGCATGCACTACTTCTGTTCATTTGAAACAGAAGCAGAAGGGAGGCTGCACACTGCACTCTTGGTAAGTAAAGGGAAGGGGGGGGACATGCCCATTCACTAGCCCTGTCCACTTGCCCATTCATCCTGTCCACTCACTCTCCCGCTCACCACATCTGCTCACTCACCACCCCCTGCCTCCTCTCTCCCCCCCATCCACCAGGTCCTATGAGGAACAGTTAAAAGAGCTTGGTATGCATATCCTATAAGATTGAAGGGAGATATGATAATGTGGGGGAGCAGGTCACCCCAATGATGACAGACTGGTGCTATATGGCCCAACAGCAGCGCACGGCACTCAATGTGGCATCTCGCCATGACACTGGCACAGTCACATGCCACATGCCACTGTCCCACAGACACAGGGTGGCCCCGCCAGCAGCATACCTGGAGTGTGCCTGACATCTTGGTCACTGTAGTGACAGGGACAATGCACCTGGGTCCCAGGAGGGCAGGATGCTGAAGGAAAGAAGGAGCAGGTCTGGTGACAGGGCATAAAAGCCTTGCCCCGGCCAAGGATGAAGGCTAGTAGTCCAGGACGGAGACAGAGGGTGAGCAGTGAGACCCACCTCTCCTTGGGAGCAGCTGGGGAGGGCCCCAAGCCCCATGATGCTAGTCTGACTGACCACCCCACAGAGGAGGGCCCGGTGATGCCCTAATCTCCCCATGGAGCTTCTGAGGCTCCCTGTGCCAGAATTTCTGTCCCTCTTCCACCCCAACATTTTGGCTCAGAGGCCCACTGAGGAGAGGGGACGGGCATGATGCACCCCCGATTCCCCCTCTGTCACCCACTTTCCCCCGCTTCAAGGGGAGGGCACCACAGGTAGCCATTTTCAAGTATCTTAATTACACAGACGATACACTTATACACTCTCTGTGTGTCCTGAGGACACAGGTCGAAACATTGGATTGAAGCTACAGGGAAGTATATTTAAACTAGACATGGAGAAGAATGTCCTTACTATAAGAACAGTCTTGCCCTGGGACAGTCTGCCTCATGCAAGAGTGGGCTTTTCCTCATGAAGCAGAGGCTGGGCAACCACCTGTCAATGATGCTGTGCTGTGGCAATTGCCTGCTCTGGTCAGGGGGTTGGACGAGATGATGACCTCCAATGCATCTTACAACTCAATGATTCTCAATGATTCTATGAGAGAAGAAGGTTCCAATGCAAAAGTGAAAGCATGTAGGCCTAATATAGAGCGGGGGGGGGGGGGGGAATCTTGCTCTCCTGTCCAAGGCAGGTTAGTAACCAAACCACAAAGGGACCTCCCCGCCAGAGTAGATAGGAAGTCTCAAGAAGTTTAGCCCTGCCTCCAAGGTCTGATGGAAGAAGGTACCCTAGTCAGGATTTTCTCCTCCGAAAGAGAAGGTAAGTGCCTGGGCCCTTAAGAAAGTCTACAAGCCCCTTTCTCTGACTCCTTCAATATCAGTCAAATATGCTCCCATGCCATATCCTTCTAAAAAAACAGTAGAATGGAGTTTTAACAAAAGGTAAGCCCCCCCCTTTCAAGTACTGCATTACCCATGGTCACAATTTGAAATCACAATCATGGGTTACTGTTACCATGCTAGCAAAAAAGCACTGATGAAAGGTTTATATCATATTGTTTATTTTCACATGGTGATATTTCTGCCTCTTTGGGAAGAAACAGGCTATAGGAAAGGATATGGTCAGGTTTTCAATATTTTTACATCTCAAATAGATCAGAGGACAGAGAATAAAAAAGGAAATGGCTGTCTTGAGATTAGCTCCCCCCTCCCATCATCTTTTTCTGGAGGCAGCAGAACACAGTGGGTACTGAACAACCTGCTTGTCTTGGGTGCAGATGGCTTTAATTGTCATTCCCAGATGTTCTGCCTCCTGAAGGTCAAATTCACCTTGTATAAATCTGGCTGAATCCTTCCAAGGGAGAGAGTTAATACATATAATCTGTGCTAAGAAATGTAACAAACCAGCCACCTTCTTGCTTTGTATCTCCCAGTTTGCATATTTAGAGGCAAATAGGGGGGACTTCATGGGAAAGAGATTAAGAATAGGTAAGAAAACTTTTGTCATTTGACGTTGGAAGTTCTTCTTAAAACTGATATTAGCTCAAAGTATTTTTTTTAAAAAAAGCAAATAAAGAAACAAGAACAAATTATGGAGTGTTTGGAATAAATTGAACCAAAAAACCCAATTTCCCTAGCCAGCGTTTCCCCCCCCCCCTCAATGCCTGATCTACATATGCAGTTGAATGGGGGTTGGCAGAATACTGAGGAGGTATTAAATGGCCACTTCCACTTTAAATGGCAAGCGGACTACTGTTTTTGAATGCTCCGCTGTGTTAAAAAAAAGGACCGGGTTAAAATAACCATTCTCTCTGATTGCTAGTTTTCTCTTTGCAGGGAGTTCTTTATGTGGGGAAGTGTTCCAAGGTGGTATTCCCCACCCCAACAGGCCCTCCTGCCACCTCATTTGATCTTCATTCTACTGCATGTGTAGACTCAGCCATAATCTAGCATCTTTCCCGATGCCTCATTGCAGACATTGAAATCGGCAGAAATAGATTTGAAGTTTCCCATTTTGCTAATTTGCTAAGGATTTAAATACCAACACAATCCATTATCAATCCTATAAGCACCTTCTGCTGACAGAACTAGCTTTCATCGGAAGGCGCTCTTCTGTCAGTGCTGCAGATACAACAATGACATGCGCAATAGGGCTGCCTGCCAGCATGAATGGCTGGCAACTGTGCACATGCACCACCGGAGCACCCAGCCACTGCCAGAGGAAGTATATTGGGATGGGCAGTGGGCCAGGAGAGGGAGCAACAGAGTGTCTCTGGGCAGCAACCAGGGGGCGTATCGGGAGTGGATCTGGCGGCAGTCGCACACACCAGATCTTATCCCCCATTTTCTGCCTATCCTTCCCCCTGGCTGTCCTCAAACATATGCCAGCAGTATAGCTATTTACCTGGTGTAGGTCTGAGGAGACCCATAGGCCATCAAGAGTCCTGTGCAGAAATAAGGGAAACATATTTTCACCACCACCATAGCATGCAGCTTGCACCTCCATGGTGCGTCTGCATGCTACAGCATAGCAGGAGATAGAATTGGGCCATCAATGCACTTTTTATGACACATGAGAAGCTCTCCAGTGTGCCGTGGTACACATTTGGGGTATTGATGGAAATCACTGCGAGTCTGCTCACATTGATTGGTTCTTCTTCCCCTCCTTCCCTTCTAATAGTCACAGAATCAGAGACTAGCTGTGCCAAAATGCTTCTCAAATTCAGACTTGAGAATCTTTTTAATGCAGAAGTTCCAGTTTAATGCTGGCAATCTATACCAGCTTTCACATTGGCACTCCTTACCACATATTTAACCCCAGTCAGGCGAAGATATCTGGACTTAAAAACTGGATAAATATTTGAAAAACTGGCCAAAAAAAGCTATGCATTGTCCTTATTTAGACCCCCTTTTGACTAAAACCTCTTGACCAGGTTTTGGTCCTGCAGAGTCAATGGTAGCTACACAGCATTAGACCAGGCAGTGATGTGATAGAGTTATCCACAGTAATCCATAACTAAACAGTATGTACCGATGAGCTTTGCTTTTTTTATCCTTGTTGATCCTCTTCCATGTGCTTCGTGCCCACACTCTCTAAATGGCTCTTCCTGGGGAGCCAATGACCATCTGCCCAAATCTAAATGACACTTAATAAATGATGTTTGTGCATGCCAATTGCATCTATGTGTTCAAAAATGCTGTATTTAAAGTATGGAGTGATATGTGTTTTTTTCACCATGAGTATGCAGATTGAGAAACCACTCCCCTGGACTTTAGACAAACTTACAGTGCATGCACATTCCCCTACACACCAAATGACATCTTGGAACAGGCAAAATGTAATGCATATAGAAGCCTTAAGGCAGGGATTATTGTGTTCTGCACTACCTCATGTGTGGAATTTCATGCAGAATGTGTTCCCCTGTGCAGAATGTGTTCCCCTGTGCAGAATCAAGCAGTTGATCTGAAAAACACATTACCTCAGGAGGAGCAATGAGTTTTGCAGGATGAGGAGCCAAGGCTATGGATTGAGTGAGTGATGTGACTGTGGCCACCAATTACATGGCTATTTATACCAAGTCCAAAAGGTGAAGAAGGGACATCCTGTGTCCTTTTCCCATTTAGCCAAATATCCAAATCCAATCAAGGGCCAACCAATCACAGGCCCCTCCCATGTGGAACAATGAGTAGTAAAGAAGCCCCTTTGGTTATTTGTACTGCAAAACAAGGGGCAGTCTAGTCTCATGATGAAACTACTGGGGTAACAGCAGAAAAACCCAGGTTCAAATCTTCACTCAGCCATGATGCTCACTAGGTGGCCTTGGCCATTCACTATCTCTCAGCCTAACCTACCTCGCAGGATTGTTGTGAGGAAAAAAATTGGCTGGGGGAAAGAACCTTATTCTTGGAAAAGAGACCAAGTTCCTTAGAGGAAGGACAGGATGGAAGTGTAACAAAAACAATGGGGTGGTGGTGGAGATTTCTTGTTTTGATTTTTTAAAAACATTTTACCCTGCCTTTCCACAGGGTATGTAGGCTCACAGATAGGCTTACCAGATCTCCAACCGGGACAGAGTGCTAGACCTTTAGGAGAAGGAATGTGGGCAGGTGTAGCTTGTTCAACTTTAGAGCACAATCCTAGGCATGTCTACTCAGAAGCAAGCCCCACTGAACACAATGGGTCTTGCTTCTGAGTAGACATGCCTAGGATTGTGCTCTAGGATTTAACAAACGACACCTGCCCACATTCCTGCTCCTAAAGGTCTAGCACTCTGTCCCGGTTGGAGATCTGGTAAGCCTACTCACAGAGGCTACATAAAACTAAAGCATAACACTTTGCATAAAAACAAGACACCCCCTTGCGGATTCCACCTCCTTCTGCTTGCTTGTTATGCTGGCTGTGTCTTGCTGATTGGTTGGTTTTGGAAGGAAGGTTGCCTTTTAGCCACTGTTCATTTTTTAAAATGTTTTTAATTGTTATATTATAAGCTACATTTAAACGTGAGAGAAGGGTGGGGTATAAACTGTTAAAATGAATAATTAAATACGTAAGAAACCAAACAAATCCAAATAATAAGAGCATCACAAAATTAAAACAGATGATGGAAAGCATATCACAATTAAACCAACTTGTAACATCGATTGCTAATGGCCTTCCCAAAGCGAGATCCTTGCCAAAGGTAACTTTGATGACTGTATGCAACCCCCAGGTTTCAAAGGTAGCCTATCTGAATGCCAGATACAAGGGAATGGCAACAGGATACAGGTATCTTGTTGTCTTTTGTGCAGAGGCATCTGATGGGCCACTGTGAGATACAGGAAGCTGAACTAGATGGGCCCTTGGCCTGATCCAGCAGGGCTCCTCTTATGTTCTTAAGGAAGGAAACCATATGCACCTCATATGGAAGGCTGTTCTAAAGTCTTAGGACAACTGTAGTAAGGGTCCTGGGACCCTGGCAGCAGGGGATGGAGTCATAGCTCAGTGGAAGAGCAAGTGTCTTACACAGAAGGTTCCAGATTCAATTCCCAGCATCTCCAGGTAGAACCTGACACACACCCCAATCCTGACTAACAATCCGGCGGCCGGCCCAGGGTCGCCCGCCAGATCCTATCCGTGTTCAGGGCCGCTCTGGAGTGGCTCGGAGGTCTACTCGGGGAAAGGGAACGTTCATCCCCTTCCCCCAATGTAAAACGGGGAAGCCCCAATGGGCCTCCTCGGATTTCCGCCAGCTATTTATCTGGCGGAAGTAAGAGGAGACCGTGTAAGGGCCGTGCCGGCCTGGTAGGGGGACGGGGATATGATGGATGCCATCCCCACCCTCACCCCGGGCCGGATCCACCAACCCCCAGCCTACCTTGCTGCCTGGACTGCCCCGTGCCCACCGGGGAATTACTTACCTCCTCCGACAGCCGCAGGGGCATTCCGGTGGCGTAGTGAGGACGATCAGCCTCCACACCGGCCGTCCTTCTCCCGAGTCATCGCAAATGTGCTTTCTGGCTCATTTGCAACGGCTTCCGGCAGTGGAACACTCACTCTGCCACCGGCAATTTGCGCAGGATTGCACTGTAAAATCACCACCAGGCAGTGTAGACAATACTGAGCAGGGTGAACTAATGGTCTGACTCAGTGTATAAGGCAGATTCATTTGACCTCAGTTTGTGCAATGAAGGCATAAAGATGAGGCCCTGATCAATGGAATACTTGCAAAGTTATTTTGCTTGCTGAATGTATTGCGTAACAGGATCTTCTACTAGCTGACGCAATCCATAATACAGTCACCAAAGTATTGTATGTGAAATGGTTATAAATCAGTCTTTTACTGGCTTGGCCTAAGCATTTGGGGGTTACAGGTGAGCTCTGAGTGGGAACTATTGCTTTAAAATGCTTCATGTTGAACACTTCCAATGATCACAGCAAAAAAAAAAAGTATTTATATTCATTTGATTATGCAAGTTCTTTTTGATTATCACTAGCTAAGATTTCTAGATTCATTGATTCATTTTAAGGTTTCTAGATTCATTGCTCCAAGCTTTGGTGACTTCTGTTCCAATTTGGGGTAGAAAAAAGCAAAAAGTACACAAGTGACAACGTGAATCTTACTGGAGAAATGGCTAGAAATTCTAAACGTGATTAAGGAAGAATTAAGGCGCCATTAGCCAACTGTTCTGAGTAATTTCAGACTAAGGAGAATTACAGACTGGGAAACAGCACTTTGTAAACAGAGCCCATAAAAGGAACTGAAAATTCCTACAGCTGACATTTATTCTTTCTACCTTTCTACTATGCTAAAATCTTTTATCATGATATGATGAAAGCACAAACATTCATTTATTTTTTAATCTATGCTTGCAAAATTATGCTGATAATCTATTGGCTAATTTGGGAGATATATGCACAAATAGAGAAGGAATAACTGAAATGTTGCTGCTTATTGAGTGAAGTAGAAACTACGTTATTAAAAAAAATCTGACTTGGGATCTACTATCATAGATACTTACTGTAGGTCACATATTTAAATTCAGGCTTTGGGGGCAGATTTACAACCAAATTTTAATTTCCAGCTTCATAGTCAGTCTTAGTGGCAATAGTGGTAGTGGTCCCATGCCATAGTGGTAAGGGAGATTTCAACTATCCTGACTTCTGCTGGAAGTCACACAAAGCTAAGAATGGGAGGTCCAATAAATCCTTGACTTGTTTTGCTGTCAACTTTATCTTTCAAAAGATGGAGGAAGAAACAACTGGGAAGTTCGTGACCAGGGAAGACAAGTGAAAATGGCAGGGACTATGGGCAAATCAACCATGTCATCTTGGATATCAAAGGAAAGGAAAGCTAAGGGTAGTCAGATGTGTATCCTGGATTTCAGGAAAGTTTATTTTAATGGTATCAGAGGAAAATTACATCTTATCCCATGCCTAGAACTTCTATAGGAGAAAACAAGATATTTTGAAAAGTGAGATACTGAAGGCACAGTCGCAGTTTCCATGAGAAGAAACGTTGGGAGACATTTCATGAAACCAGTTTGGCTGCATGGAAAGTTGAGAACCAAGAAAAACATGAACAAAAAGGGAGAGAATGGGAACAGTTAACAAAGGAACTGTCCATAACTATAGCCAGGAGCAGCCCAAACAGAGAAGCCACCTGATTTGGGAGTGAGATGCTGCTACTTTCCCTCCCAACCCACCTGTGCCTTCTCCTCATTCTTGCTCTTCAAGCTGCTTAGGAAAGTAGTCAGGTAAGCGAGGAAAGGGAGGGAAGCAAGGTGGAGCCTAGAAGTAGGTTTTCTCTGTATGCCAGGTGCAAGGGAGTGACAGCAGGAAACAGGTATTTTGTTGTCTTGTGCTCCCTGATGCACCTGGTGGGGCCACTGTGAGATACAGGAAGCTGGACTAGATGGGCCTTTGGCCTGATCCAGCAGGGCTCTTCTTATGTTCTTAAGCGATGCTAAAAAACAACAAAAAGGGTGGGGTTTTGGTTATATCAAAAGAAAGAAAGCTCAAGGAAGTGATTGGCCTGTTGTGTGGAGAAGATAATGATATGGTAGCAGATGACAGACACATAGCTGCTCAAATCTTATTTTGTATCTATCTTCTTCCACAAGGGGAAAGTAGACCAACCTATCAACAGCTGCACTAATTACGAAAGGGGGGGGGGTATCATCATGGATCAAGTTAGGTAGATAGATGGTAAGGGAACATCAAATTACTTTAGATTAATGTAAGGCTCCACTACCCGATGAGCTACACCCCAGTGTACTGAAGGACCTCAACGATGTGATCTTGAAACGGCTATCTGTAGTCTTTGATTACTGGAGAACCAGTGTGGTGCTAAAGGACTGAAGATAAGCAGATGTTCCTATCTTTAAAAAGGGGGGGGGAAAGGCTCCAGAAAACTACAGACCAGTCTTGTGGGGCTCTGAAATCTGGACTTTTTGAATGGCTCAGCAATATATATAATTTGTTAGATAACAGCTTATTGTTTTACATTTTTGTAAAAAAAAAAAAAACAGATTGTGAAAAAAAGGGGTAAAGGAAGATCCAGGAAACTACAGACCGGTCAGCTTGATGTCAATACTAGGAAAAATCCTGGAGCAGTTTATTAAGTGCAATGTCTGTGAGCACTTGCAAATGATGGGCTTACTATGACATCTAGTTTGACCCTGTCTTTCCCACCCCTCATCCTACCAAGAACATGAAATTCTCCTACCCTTAGCCTCTTGTGAGTTTTTTCTACAACCCCCTTCTAACTGCCCTTTACCTCAACTTGTCTCCCTTGCTGTTCTTTTACTCAGATCTCAGTCATATCAAGCTACCTGTTCCTCCACTTCCTGTTTCCCAGTCTACTATCTTGTCATCCTGTCCAACAACCATCTAACTTGTGTTCCAAGCCCTTTATATCCTAGGACTTCCTTCCACTCTACTTTCGTTGTCAATGTGTTATATAGCCCTTCCTTTCCTGAGGGTCTCTGTGAGACTTTGCCCCTCCAAATTGACTTTCTGCTTCTCTCACAGGAGTTGGGCTGTTTGTAAATATTCTGTTGCAGTTGTATTGCTAGCTGGGTCATGTGTGTGTGGGGGGGGATGACGCGTTTTGTGTCACTGCCTGGGCCCCTGCACTCCCAGAAGGCTTCGTTTGAAGCCTTCCAGGACTCAGGGAGGGTGGGAGGGCCCCACAAATGTGCCGATTTTGGCGCATTTGTGCTCTGTGGCTGCTCACGCAGCCCTCCGGCTGCAAAAAAGCAGCCATGAAGCTCAAAAAGCAGCCGCGGCTCCTCCTCATGAGGAGACCGCGGTTGTCACCCAGGGGCGTTTGCTCTCCCCGGCCCCATTATAGTGACACCTCTGTTCTGTTGCCCATACCTCGGAACTGGTGCACTTTAGAAACTATCTCAAGCGCATCACTAGAAATATTCAGAAAAGTTGTTATCCAAAGATATACTTTCATTCCCATAGAAAATTACTGTGGTCTTTTAAATCCCCCAGAGCATAAAGGGTCTGATCATTAAATGGAGGAAAGCATAAAGGGTCTGATCATTATTTAGGAAAGACAAGGGCTGGAGGAAGGCTCTGAGGTACATAGAAACTAATAAATACACAACACAACACTTCTGCTCTGCAGTGTGAAAAAGAGAAGATAAAAAGGCAGAAGAAACAGATGTCTCTGCCAGAAGTTAAATACACATCTGTTAAGGATGCTCTTCTCATATGCAGGGTCAGAAAAATATGTACAAATGTAGCACCTTGCTGATTGACAGAGAATCCTCAGTTCTGGCACTGTGAATCTTGTTTTCTTGACAGCACTTTGTTTTAAGGCTAGAGGCAGAAAAATGTCTTATGCATGTCCTTAAACTGGAAGGCCCTTTGTTCAGGATACTTATACCATTTGCAGATAATGATGTGCATAGCAGTTTCAGCTGTCTGCATATGCATTTTTATGTTTTTTTATGACAGCTCTGCGTACTGAACTAAAAGGCCATTTAGAGCTGTCAGGAACTGACAAGCATTACCCTTTACATTTACAATTCTGTTAGCATTCATTGTCAGGTGGGCTCACCATTCCTCCGACATATGATTTCCTTTGAAACCCATGTATGACTTTAATTTAATACAGCAGTCTTCCCCAAAAAGGAACCTTATTAAGACTTCCTTTTCCATTTATCTTTCACTTTTTTCTTTTATGTATTTCTCTCCCCTCCACCCTCATACTTTTTTTCTTTTTTAAAAACACTGTTCTGCTGAGAGATACAAGGAGAAAAAGACAGAAGAACCATCTACACAACTCACTTCCTGTCTTGGAACACTGTAAAGAGCAACCAAAATGAGCTGTGAAATCGGATTGATTTTAGCCCTTTCATTAGGAAATGCTGCCACTGAGATATATCATCCTATAACTTTTAAAAAAAGAACATCTGCAATACTATCATACACGTTTTTCAGTCCAGAACAGCACATCAAGAAAAATGTGTATGCATATAGACATATCTGGACATCGAGTGTGGAGGTTCCCATGGCATGTAACAATTTGCAATGATTTGAGAGTTATGGGATTTTCAGCCATGTAAAGTTGAAATGAAGAAATAAAGTTCTTACTAAAACCAGTGGTCTGTAGAAATTCCTTGAGATGAGGTAGCAGCTATAAGCGCTAGTATCTTCAGGATTATCCAAAGCAGGCAGCCACAGGCAATAACTTCAAACTGACGTTTCAACCCTCGCTTGGGTTTTCTTCAGAGCAGTAACACCAGACCATCCACCAGCTGAGACTGGTGTTATTGCTCTGAAGAAAACCCAAGCGAGGGTTGAAACGTCAGTTTGAAGTTATTGCCTGTGGCTGCCTGCTTTGGATAATCCTGAAGATACTAGCGCTTATAGCTGCTACCTCATCTCAAGGAATTTCTACAGACCACTGGTTTTAGTAAGAACTTTATTTCTTCATTTCAACTTTACATGGCTGAAAATCCCATAACTCTCAAATCATTGCAAATATTTGGACATGTATCCATGTACAGTGGGCCCTCACTTTACAATGGGTTCACATTACAATCAAATCACTTTACAGTGAACTCTCCATAGTAAAACAATGTTCACTATACAATAAATTATTCACTTTACAATAGGCTCATGATTGCATTCAACCGGACCTTGTTGCTGATAGATAAGCCAATCAGTGATGCAAATGCAAACCTTCTAGGTAATGTCTCAGCTGGTATCAGTCTTTTTTTTAACATCATGGCTGTGTGTAGAGAGAGAAGGATACAGCCTTGTAATTTGTGTTTTATAATTACAACATTATGTAAGCTGATAACCACCATAGCATAATGAGAGTGCATTATGCATTACCACTGGGCACTGATACTGCAGGTGTAGGGAACATGTGGAGATACCTTAAACTGAGTCAGACCCATTGGTCCATCTAGCTCAGTATTATTGATGCAGACTGCTAGGGCTTCAAATAGGACATTTTCTGCCCTGTCTAGAGATTGAGCCTAGGGCCTTGTGCATGCAAAGCAGATGTTATTCCCTTGAGCTAAAGCTGGCCAAGTGGGCCTTCTAATGGGCACAAGTCCTCAGCCCATGCCTGACCTGGCTGACGTCTGGTACCACCTCTGCCTCTCCAGCAGTGGCAGTGGACAGCAAGCAGTGAGCTTTGAGTATGTGTGCAGGTCCTTCCTTGCCAAGGCACATGAGTCGGTGCTCCCCCCCCCCCTTTCCTTGCTCTGACTGCTCTGCATGGGAAGAAGCGTTTTTCTCTTCCTTTCTCTCTCTCCCTTCATTGTTAACATGCATAGGTATATTCAGCTCTTCAGAAGGAGTGGCACAATGGCTGCTAGAAGTTGCAGTCTTTCCTGGGACTACTGTAATGGCTTGGACTGTTCCAAGGGCTGAGCTTCGATTCAGGTCTTGGATGCTATGGAAGTTCACCCCACCTTTGGATGAGAAATTTCTGAGTGTCCATGATTCACATATGACCCTGGTTTGGGTTATTAATATAAGTTGTCAATTCTGTAATATCTATAATGACTTCTGCCCATTTCTCCTAATTTTAACCTTTAAAGCCCTGAGTAGCATGAGACCAGAATCTCGAAAGGATTGAATCCTCCCACATAAACTTCTCCAAATTCTGGCCAGATCATCTGTCTCTAGATCCATCTGCCACCGGCTGCGGGGCAGGTAGCAACTGTAAACTGTGTCTTCTCAGTTGGGTCACTTGCCCAAAGAAATTCACCTTGGCACCATCTCTGTATTCCGTTCAGTACCAGATGAAGTACCAGTGCCAGGTGTCAAACAATTTGCCTATCTTTTAGATCTTGTGGTTTTTGCAACCAATTATTAAATGGTAAATCAAGGCCCTTCTGTGCCTCACTTACATGTATTCAAGCAACCTGCTGCTCCTTAGACCCTAGAGAGTATCATTCTTGCTTCTACTGTGAGTAACCTGTACCAGGGGGCTGGTGAGCAATGAACCATGGGGTGTACGTAGCTAAGATGTGAAGATCTTGGCTTATCAGGAATGGCCAGGTGCATTGTAATAGTACACGCAGCACTGCTGTGCATTTGTAAAATCCATACATAGGTACAGTATATAACAGATCTTGGCTTATCAGGAATGGCCAGGTGCATTGTAATAGTACACGCAGCACTGCTGTGCATTTGTAAAATCCATACATAGGTACAGTATATAACAATCGCCGTAATGTGACATCCATCAAATATGATTCATCAGTGATATCCTTATTTTCTTTAACGTCACCTTCTTCACAGTCTTCTTGGTTAAATATTGAACTGGTTCAATTCAGATACAGCCCCATTTGCTCATCGATACAAATTGCACTAGAAGATATTGTATTCACAGCACACATCACAAGTGGTGGTCACTGCCCTCAAAATTTCTTACGCTAGTCAGCAAAGCAAAGAAAGAACAGGGTGAACCAGAGTTGCTGCTCCTTGGCCAAAGCCACAGATAAAGTCAGTAGCGTAACTGAAAATAGACCCCTACATCACTGGACCCCTAGTTCAGCAGTCTAGACAGTATGATATAACATTCAAGTGGCACTGAAAGAGCAGTGTGCACATCACCCTTTTGATGTCGTTATTGATTTATTGGTTAAGCTTAGTTTTTACAAGGCACAAAGAAAGTTGCATCCCCAAGGAACCTGCAAATGACACAGAAGGGGCCTAAATCCCACTTCTTTCTAAATCAGAAAGATTGGGCAGTGGCTTTTCAGAATTACTGTTAAAATAAATTAGCCTGCTTTCAGCTACACAAGTAAAAAGGGGAGGTGAGGGCTTCAAATATGACAAGAAATGCTAACAAGTGTATGAACAAGTACATCAAGCTCGTGCTTTTGGGGCTGCCACTGTAATGTCAGACTGAAACTGGCCTGGGGACAGGGGGTGGGATAGGAGAACTTTGCCAGCAAGTCTACAGAAAGTCACTCATTTGAGGGGTTCTGAGAGGTAGGTGGAGCAAGTCTTTTTTATGTCATATGTAACCATTAAGATCATGAAAGAACATTTATTGGATACTATAGAATACTTTGAATAAAACATGTTGTCGCCTGATCACACACTGCTAGCTGTCCTAATTTTTCCCAATTGCATAAATCACGGGATGAGTTTCCATGGGATTAATTGTTTCATACATCACACAGGCAGATAAATCTAGAAGGTGGGAGGAGGTTCTGTGGAACAGCCGCCTGTGTGCTCAGTTATTCCGCCTTGTGAAACACTATGATGAGAGAGCTGTAGCGTTAGAGGATTATGTTCTGGAAAGAGTTAGGGAATGCCCAATGGTTACCCGTCACAGATTGCTTAATAAGAGCAACGCTTTGGCTGTAGGTCTTAGTTGAGTAAATTATGTCATCCTTGTTCACAGAATGGAGCATTTACAGTACAGATTCTAAATTAAAACTTGTGGTTGAAAATTAAAAGCAGAAAGGACAGATGTGCCTAGAGAAGAAATTTATATTCACATCCTTTGAAACAGCTAATTGTTCTGCCAGGACTTGAAATCAGTTTTTCCTGTGTAGGCCTCAGTCGCACCACACCTCTTTAAACCACATTGAATGATGTGAATTAAAAAGTTACTAGATGTTTCCTTCTCTTTCTGTGTCCCAAATTAAAAAAAAAAAACAACAAAAAACACAGTTTGCTAGATCTCTCATGTCCAGGCAGCCAAATTGAAATAATGCAAAAAATGATAAACAAGATGGTCCTCCTGCCCAGGAAATGGGCGTTCAATTAACCATTTCCAGCTCACTGTTCCAGTAAGCACTGAAGCCTTCACTAGAAGCATGGAAAGCTGGAACAAGCACTTTCTCTATTACTTGCGATCAGAATACAAACATCGTAAGCCAATTATTTTTTATTTTTCTTCCTAATATGATTGAAAAGGAAGACTGTTCTGAGACTTTTCCGCTTCTGCAAAAGTATCAGTGCCTTATGAAGGAGACCATGATGAAGAATGTCATCTTTGCCTTGGGGAATAATTGAGGATTGATTCAGATAATCCATTTCTATATGTTTATGGGATGACTTTTGAGACACACCTTGAAATAACACCTTTCATGGTGACCATCTGCACACAGAACCTAATATTGTCAATGGGTTCATCATGGCTGTAGCACTCCTCATCTTCTCACAGCAAGCAAGGTTCACCCTAATGTATGAACCTTGATGGTCATTAGGGCCAGGGTGATTATTAGAAGCAGGCCTCCGTGCCTTGTTATGAGAATACCTCTGCTTGAAAGACTGTGAACAGAATCAAGGTGGGCACAGTCCACGTTGAGCAAGCTCCTCACCTCAATTCTGTTCACACTTCATAATTCCCCCTCCCCAAGGCAAAACATCTTGCCAAGAGGATGGGGGAGGTGGCAGCAGTGAAGAAAGGGACCGCAGTAGGCCCTCCCGTAGATGCACAGAGCCAGGGATCTGTGAGCAGGGGCATTCCTAGGGTTTGTGTCACCCGGTATGGGAGGTCAGTGCGTCACCCCCATGATGAACCTTTTCCCATGCAGTGGGCAGGGAAACACATCATCACCCCGTAACCCATGCCATTGCTCCACCTCCCACTTAATCAAAATTACACCTTTAAATTTACAATATTATACACACAGCCTAATGTATGTTTGCAGCCTAAACAGAGGCATCACAAGGGTTTGTGTCACCCAGTAGGAGAGCATTAACTTTATTTATTTAATATACCGTATTGTCCCGAGTATAAAACACACTCCCCCCCCCTAATTTAACTTTTTATACTAGGGGTGCATTGTATACTTGCACTGTTGCAAAAATAAAAAAAATAAAATAAAATGGTGAGAACAGCGTGAGACATTGCTGGAAGAAGCCGAGGCTAAGAGGAGATGTGTTGTCTTCAAAGCAGCTAATTGAAGTGATTATCGGGTGATTATCTATCGCTGCTGACTGAGACAATGCTGCTGGCTGAGAAGTCTTTGCAGAGCTGCAGCGAGCAGAATCCTTCTCTGCAGCGCGTACACACACACTTCTCCCCTGTACAGGCTGTAACCCCTTCCAGGCTGCAATAAGTTGTTAGATCTTTGTAGCGCCTGCTTTTCAGCTCCGTCCTTCTCTGCCCTGCAGGGCTTACTTTTCTTTGTAAAAACAGGCATGTGCGCGCGCGCGCGCACACACACACACACACACACACACACACACACACACACCTCCCCTGTACAGGCTGTAACCCTTTCCAGGCTGCAGTAAGTTGTTAATTTTCATTCTCTGCTCTGCTGGGTTTTGTATCTTCTTGTAAAGCAAGATCACATACACTTTCATCCCCCCTCCCCAGGCAATGAATGGTTTAGGCTGCAATCCTGTGCACACTTTCCTGAGAATAAGCTCCATTGAGAACAGTGGGACTTGCTTCTGAGTAGACATGCACAGGATTGCACTGTTCGTTTAAATCACTGGCATATATTTAATGCCAGTGATTTAATTAACGTTTTTTAATAGCACCAAACTTTAAGGGTGCGACTTATAATCAGGTGTGTCTTATACTCGGGACAATACAGTATAACAGTACAGATCACCCAACAAATCAGTAACCAACTCAGCTCTCAGAACAATCAGTCTCATTGGTCTGTTTTGAGTTAAGGAAATCCACTTTTTGTTACACAAGGAAGCTGTGTTTTCTGTTTGGCCATAACGTTTGCTAAAATACAGATATTTCGAATATTTATTGCATTGCATTCTGCATGTGATTACGCATCGAATGATATATAACATGATGATATTATTTGCAAAGACAAAGGTTTTCACAATTTTGGCCACTAGTGATGTCATCCCCCCCTGAGGGTGTCACATGGTGCGGTTTGCACCCCCTGCACCAGTGTAGGGACGCCACTGTCTGTGAGTCAGATATCCTGGTCTATGGGAGTGTTTGTCCTACTCCTTCTCCTCTGCCATTTCCTCTTCATCTCCCCCTTGGTAAGGCTTTTTTGGCAAAGGGGCAGCAGCAATAGCGGCAGGTGCTCCCAAAGAGTCACCTTTTCTCACCAGGGATCTCACCAGGGTCTCTGGTGGGAAAAAGAGCTCTGTGCATCTGTGGGCACACTTTCCACTACGGTCCTCTCCTCTGTCTCTCCCTTTCCCCAAGGTAAATTATTGGGAGGTGGCGGTGATGGTTGATGCAGGATGTTTTATGACAGAAGACTAATCTGAGCCTTAATTCAGATCAGACTTATCAGTGGAAACGTTAATAAGGTATAGGTTGTTAAAGAAGGTGACCTCTGTGCTGCAAATATTAATTAATAATGGGAGTTCCCATTGTAATAGATTATTTTGCAAGGGTGAGACAATGCCAATGTGTGTGGGGGGGGAGGAGGGAATAGTTAAAGTAGACAGAATAAATTAACATTTTGTGTGACTATTTTGAATGGTCAGTGATGGATTTTTCTACATTTGTTACAGTGTTTGTGGTTGTATGTTTTGTTTTAATCTGTGCCTTCATTGACAGTCTAGTATTAGGTGAAATTTTGTGATATTTCCTAGCAGTTCTATTATAAATATATTTTTTTAATTTCAAAATACTGTAATAAAAAGTAGAAGTCATTTTATTAGTCTAAAGCAGATGATAGATATTGTCAGCACAGATGATATGGGATGCAATTCTGAATCCTGATGTATATCAGATGTAAATGGTCCCCACCAGAACTATATAACATGGATGAAGACATAATTTCCCTTCCACCTTGTAATGTGGATGAAGATCCACATCCTAATCTAAAATAAAGGGCAGCTGTTCATGGTTATTGCTAGGAGGACTGAGCACCCCACAGACAAAGTCAACGTTTTGGTAAATTTCCAGATAAGATGAAACTGGGGGGACCCTGAAACCAGGGGGGGTAATTTGGGAGGAGGGACAACATTTCTCAAAAACGTTCGGGGGGGCTTACTAGAGCTGGAGAGGAACAGTTCCTTTTTCCCCTCAAAATGCCGCTGTAACAGCATACTTGGAATATCATACTGGGGTATTCTGGGGGGGGGAGGGATTTCACTTGGCAACAGAAGCAGTTGCCAAGAGAATCTCCACTGTGGTTGAAGTAAAGTAATTTTTTTTAAATCTGTTTTTTAAACAAATTTTTAAAAAGTAAACTCATTTTTTAAAAACTACTGCCCTAGTGTCCCCTGCCTTCAAGACATTTTGAAAACTCTTCCTGCAATAATAAATCCTCCCCACCCACCATCCATTGTCTTCAAGTAAAGATGCAGGTTTTGGGGTGGGGATTTTTGCTCAGGTGGGAAGCCTGATCCTGCCTAAGATACAGCGGGCCCATTGCAGGCCGCACCGTTGTGGCCGGGCTCACCTCAGGTTTGTACCCTTCCCCAGATGTAAATGGCATGGGCCCCAATGGGCCTCCTTGGATGCATGGCAGCTCTGGAGCTGGTGTGCGTCTGAGAAGGCCACGTAAGGATATCGATATCCGATATCCCTGCTCCCTCCCAGCCCGGGTTGGCCAGTTGCCCCTCCCTCGTCACCCATGCCCACCTGCCCCCTGCCCCTGCACCGACCGGTGTGCACTGGCGTCACTTCAGTTGGGGCGGGGCTGTAAGTAACGCTCCGTCGTAGTCTCTTTACCGAGCGAGCAGGAGGCAGCCCCGCCCCCTCACTGTCGGAGCCTTTCCCGTGCGGAGAAAGCAGCAGGCAAGAGACCCTGCCTGCTGCTTTCTCCGCAGGGGACTGGCTCCGACAGTGAGGGGGCGGGGCTGCCTCCTGCTCACTCGGTAAAGAGACTACGACGGAGCGTTACTTACAGCCCCGCCCCAACCGAAGCGACGCCACTGCCGGTGTGGGACAGCCTCCGTGCCAGTGCCGCTTGCTCTCAAGGAACTGCAAATGTGCTTTACGGCACGTTTGACTAACGCAGAGCTGACCAAAATTAGGCAGGATTGCGCTGCTAGTATTGTACCACTGACAGAGCTGAGGGGAAACACTTCATTTTTTATTGAGAATTGAATCACCTATTTTTCTGAGAATTGGGCAGTTCAAATGTCAGACTAGAATCTGTTTCTCACTTTAAATCTGGGTGGATTTCTTTATGAGCATCCCGGGACACCTTGATTAACCTGTATGAAGTGGTTAAGTCAAAGAAAGTAGTAATTGGTAGAAATCAGACTTCATAATTAATGTTTCACCCTTTATCTGACTTTTCACCAGAAATACTTAGGAGACTTTTGAGATTTTTGTCTTCACATCTTAAGCAGAGAAATAATAGCTACAGATGGGGATCCCTTTGTAAACTATTATTTTTTTAAAGGTGAAGCTGTTCGTGTGCCCACCAGTGAGGAGAGAACCTTCTTTTCATTTCCAGGCACCTGGTGAGTCTTCTTAATCAGGATTTTACTGGATGTTTTCACTTTGTTTTACATTACTGGAATTCTGCTTAATATTTAGATTCCTGGAATTGTATTTAATGTTTTAATTTTATTGTGTTTTTCCATTACTGAGGTTTGAGTCTGGGATTTAATTCTACGGTATTTTGATATGTTGCATTTTGGGTGCTTGATTAGGCCTTGTCTGTGTTTTCATATATATATATATATATATATATATATATATATATATATATATATATATATATATATATATATATATATATATATATATATATTAATTGCAAAATAAATAAACTGTTTCTGAACTGGGGTTAAATTATTGCATTTTGACGTGAGTTAAAATCAGACGCAGCATTACAATATGGCCTTGGCTGCAATCCTAAACGCACTTAATAGGAAGTAAATCCCGCTGAAGACAGTGGGACGTATTTCTGAGTAAACATGCTTAGGATTCGGCTGCAACTGGATGCACTTCAGCGTCTTGTTATTCATCTATATCTTGTTTCCAGTGGGTCTCCTGTAGGGCATGGAGGTGATGAGATTTTCTCTTGATGCTTAGAAGCTTGAGAATGGAAATAGTTATCTGAAGAGCTAATATAGCTGCAAATGGTTTTTGTGGAGGTACATCAGAGAATCATAGACGAAGTGAACCAGTCAAGGTGAATGCATGAAAAACTGGATCCCCTTCTTATGAGGAAAACACAGGAAATTCTCATGCAACAGATGAATGAGGGAAACAAATCTTTCCTGCCATAAATAAACATGCAAAAATCATGGCAATCTAGTTGCATATTAGCCATGCAACAATTCTGAATACAATCAAAGCTCAGGTTCCCAGCTAAGGAATTTCACTAATTTCAGTTCAGTCTTGTCATATCTAGAACAATTGTACAAAATGCATAGTGCATGCTCATACTTTCTACTCTCTTAAATTCAGGATTGCTGAATTCAGAATTTGGATGTGACATAATGTAACTTTTAATGATAACATATACAGACACTGGCTCCAATCAAGCAACAGATAAATGCAACAATGGATCATATAATAATAATAATAATAATAATAATAATAATAATAATAATAATAATAATAATAATAATAATATATACAGTATTTATATACCGCCTTTCTCGGTCATTGGATTTCTCCTCCGACTTTAATCCAAGGCAGTGTACATGGGCAGGCTGTCCTAACCCCCCTTGGGTTTTTTTTTACAATATATATACATGTCCAATCTTTCATGAACGGCTACTTTCCAGGTGGTATCCTTTTTACAGTCTGACAATTCTGCTGGCTGGCACCTCCCACACTCGACCGACACAGCTGGAAGCTCATCTCTCCTCCTGGAGGCTTTCACAGCTTTTTTGCCAGCAGCGTGTCTCGAACTTATCAAGTTCACCGGTCTTCGGGCTTTGAAGGCAGCAGCTCTCTCCACTAAGCCAGACTCTTCTGTGTGTTCAGGAATTGTGGTTCAGGAATTGGATTTGGACCTGGTAGATCCAGGTTCAAATCCCTGCTCAGCCATGAAGCTTCCAATCCTGGGTGACCTTGGGCCAGTCACTATCTCTCAGCTTCACCTACCTCACAGGGTTGTTGTGAGGACAAAGGGAGGGGAGGAACTATGAACACCACCCTGAGCTCCTTGGAAGAAGGGCAGTATAAAAAAATGTGAAAAATAAATAAAAATAAAATGTGATTCTACTGTCCATAAAAAAAACTGCTTCCAGTGGCACAAAATTCTGTATATGAATGAATGCTTCCACCTGCATCAAGGTATGAATGAGAAAGTACATCCACATCCTACATCCACATCCAACCTGGGCAGGGATGCTGAGAATTACATCGTCCTGGTTAAATGTGCATGTACATAGGCTTCGAGAGATCTCTACCTATCTCCATACATACATAATGGTCTGCTTAGTTACAATGCTGACTTACATCCTGCATCCTCCAAGGTGCATAAGCATGTAGTGTGTGTGTGTGTGTGTGTGTGTGTGTGTGTGTGTGTGTGTGCGTGCGTGTGTGTGTGTGTGTGTGTGTGTGTGTGTGTGAACAGCTTTATGCTGAATTGGAGCAAAATCCAGAATAATGTTATGTTATTAATTATTTATCACAATAGCAAATTACAAATTTATACTCACAGTTTATGAATTTCTCACTGTAATCAAGAGCAGAATTTTTTTAGCTCATCAGAGACAGATGTTCAAATTTGGATCGGCACATTTGAAAATGCATTTATGGATTACATTTTTATCTCAGCTCTCCTCCAATTAGCTCAGGACAACATATATTTACTTTAATTATTTATTTAAATATGTATATCTTGACTTTCAGCCATATAAGGGCCCCCAAGTCAAGTAATGATGCATATAAAATACACTATAAAAACCACAAAACAGAAAACTGAAACCATAGGGGAAAAAAGAACAATTAACAACAATGGCAACCAAGCAAAATTCAAGTCAATTCAAACTACAAGTTTCATGGAAAGGAAGACTACTGAAAAGCAGCTAGGGAGTGGACTCCACAGGGGGGAGTTCCTTAATCTGGGTGCCATGACCAAAAGGGCCCTTCTCTGTTTCCCAGTCAATCAGGCTTCTAGTAGCAATGAGACATGGAGCAGGGCATCTGATGACAAATGCAATGGATGGAAAATCTCATGTGCATTTCCAAATGCAATAGATGGAAAGACCCTTTAAGTGGTATTAACTGAAGGCAGCTTTACAAGAGATTAACATATCATCACAATAAGCAGTGAGGGAGATTTGATGGAGAGATAGTGACCTGCTCCATTTGTCACATTCATTCCCTGCCAATTTGTTTCTGGAAGAATGGAATGGGCCTCATTCAGTTTGCATTCTATTTGCTCCAAAAATGAATGCACTCTTATTGTGCTTCCCATGGCTCACAGCTATGCTATATTGCACATTGACCCATGAAGCTTCTTTCTTTCTGGTATACACCCATCTTCTTCCCATCTCCACTGCAGAATTCAAGTTCACGTTAATGTTGGAGCTCAAGTTAATGTTTAAAGTTTTACAATTTTGGCTTCTCGACCAGAGTCTATAACAGCGTTTCTCAAAGTTCTCCTTGCGAGGCGGGGAGAACTTTGAGTGTGTGCGGGGGCGGAGCCAGCTACAGCGGTGATCCCGGGGATCGCCACCACTGCTGCTGAAACCACCCCCAGAATGGCTCCTGAAATGCCCCCCTCACACTTACCGGGGCTTGGGGGAGCTTCGGGGAGGCCTGTGCGACCCTCTGTAGCCCCCCCCCCCGATCTTCGGATCGCTGTTTTGCAGTGATCTTCGGGTGCTTCCGGTTTTCATGAAAGGGGCAGGGGACTGCAAAAGTTCTCAATGATGGGTCGCGACCCACAGTTTGAGAACCAGTGGTCTATAATGTTCTGAGATGTAGGAAGAGGTTCTGCACATGCACACTGCTCCTATTATGGTTGTCTAAGCACCTACCATCCACTCTGGCACGAACATCCCTTGTGCAGTTTTTCCAAAGCCCTATAATTAACAGCTCTGTCCACCATGGACTTTGCACAATCCTGTCCCCGAACACAGTACACTGCATAAGAGTTATGAAATATAGGGCCCAATCTTAATAAGGCCGTGCACCACTGGAACGCTCGTTCCAGCAGCATAAGGCCCTTTAGTGCTGTTACAAAAGGTGACAAGTCATTTGGTATAGCATGGCCACCGCCGTAAGCAGCAAGCAGTTGGGTTCGCACACCAGTGGATCGGGGAATCCCATCAGTGCCGGTAAATTGGCACAGGGGGTTGGAAGGAGGCAGTGAGGGCACAGAATGGAGCGGGAGGGGGAAGAACACAGCAGTAATGGGGCAGGGATGAGGGTGGATCAGGGCCAGGAAGGGGGCAGTATAGGCGGCAATGGCGCTCAATGATATCCTAACTCCCTTCCTGGCCTTGATCCCCTGACCTGGGTCCACGCAGACTTGCACCAACTATAGAGCTGCCACAAGTTCGAGTAGACTTGGCGGTCTGGCACAGGCTTATCCCAGGGCAAAGGAACAAATGTTCCCTTACCCCGAGGAGGTCTCCAGATGCAGAAGCTCCCTTGTGGGATTCAGTGGGCGCCACATTGACACTGTTGCATCACCGCATGGGGAGTTAATTTGGATTGGGCTGATAATTTCTGAACATGGCCAGTCTACTGAGGTTCATGGACTAGGTGCCAGGTCTTCGTCCTGACACTCACAGTGATATTTTTTACCCTGCATCCAGGCTAGATGAGTGTAGTTTGTAGATTAGGCTCCTCAAAACATAGAAGTTCCTGTTTTCCAAAACTGCAATTTTGTTCTTTTCATCTCTCTGCAAATGAGAAGCTCTTTACTTAGATCTCCAAGTTGCTTAAAAATACTGCACTATCCTTGCAACATTCTCAGTTACAAAACCAGTCATGAGAGTACTTGAGAGACTGCATACTAATATGTGTCTAAACTGAGGTGGAGACCGGCAAACTAAAATTCATACAGTTGTGGATCTATATTACCATTTGTTCCAGGTCTGGCTGAAGCTATTGGGCTGCCTAAGTCAGCACATAGGTCCACCGCCCCGCCCCCCGCCCCCCTTACCTGGTTCCTTCTTCTGCATGGACTCTTGAATCAAAGCAGGAAATGTGAAGCACACTGAGTTCGCTCCCAGAGCACTCTACAATTCCTGCTCTGTTTAAAGATCCCACGCAAAGGAAAGAGCAAACTTGCACTTTCCTCCACTAGGCTCTTTTAAAGCAACCAAGGGAGGAAGATGAGGGAGTCAGATCGCTGCACTCCGAGGATCAGAATAGTGGTCTCTCACTCCTTCCTCCGGGCAGACTCTACACAAAATAGGCAATGCAGGGCATGCTGGGAGTACACTGCATTCCCTGCTTTGATTAAAGAGACCGCGTGGTCGGCTCCACCCACGGCAGCAGAGTAGAGCGGAGGCGGCAGGTGTCTGCCGCCCCTCTGTTTGGGCCCCAATCTGCTGCCTGATGCGAATGGGCTAATTTACATCATGGATGGGCCGGCTGTGTTGTGGTCTTTGATTGCATTAGAAACATCTCTAACGTATTGGCTTTGCCTCCTTTTAAATCCACATAACAGCTGTGAAGCACGCAAACCTTCATTCCACTGCTCTTGGTATCCCACTGCTTTTCAAGCTATTATTTTAATAAGCCCTATTTTACAATTAAGGAACCATGGGCTTTTAAATTACATGTAAAATAAAACATGGAAATTGAAGCATTAAGTGGGTAGCTGCCTTTGGAGGTTCAGCAGCCATGCCTTGTGTTATACTGAAGTTGCTGCCTGCTATAAAAGCCAGAAAATGGAAGCACAACAGTTTTACAGAATGAATATGTACCACATACAACCAGTTTCTTCAGATTTTCTAGGAACCATCTAGTATCATTTGGTGGAGGGGCAGTAATAGGTGCTCCACACAAATACTGTGAGTTGCTGACTGATCACTGCAATTGTTACACGATGGTATAATCACTTAGGCACTTTTACAAAATCTACACAGACAACCCAATGTAGGTGCCTCTCATGTGCCCCCTATTAGTCCTTTAATAGCTCACGAGGCTGACTGCCTTGGCACCAACTCCTCCACTGTCTCATAAAATGCAGCGTTTTAGGTTACAGTCGTTGTCGCTGACGTGGTCTGTTGTGATATGAGCAGCAGTTCTTTCTCCAGATGGTTGTAAAGGTTAATGAGGAATTTATGCCATGCTCGATACATATTAAACTGTATCTCTCAGTGGAAGCATCTACCATGGACATAAATTTACTTCTCAAACATATATAGCTCTATGGGTAACTACTAAGGAATGCCAAGCTGTTACGCAGAACATCACCCAAGTTTGCTAGTTGTGTACAGAGTTTAAGGCTGGGGGGACGACGTGGGGACAGATGACAACGGCAAAGCCTCAGAGGACCTAGTAGAACTGAACAAATAGTAATCCTCTTGACATGCTGACAGTGGTCTTTTACCTCAATCATATTACAGTACTTATTGTTTTGTTCTATATGAACTGATGTCAGGGGTGAGGAAAAAGACAACAATAAGGGGTACTACTTCACTTTTTAAATAGGAAACAGCAAGAGTTGCCAGAGACCAGTTTATCCATGGATTGTGCTACAACAGTCTGAGCTCTGATCACATTTGCCATAATAATTTTCTAGCTATTGCTACTATTTATGGATATATGGCATTTATTTGCTGTTTCTCCAGCTAGAACCGGACTGCTCCTCCCTCCCCTCACAGAAGCAGACCAGTAGAAACACCAGTTGCTCTGTGAAAAAGAGAGGAGGAGGAGGAGGAGAGAACAGTGAGGCAACATGTATCACCATTTTCATCTCCACCTCCTGCTGCTGCTTCTTCACCTAGGACTAGGCCTCCCCTCTCATCACAGAGGCCAGTAGAATCACCAGCTGTTCTGGGTGATGGAGGAGGAGTCATCAGGCAAGAAAACACCCACCCCTCTTTTTATTGTTTTAATGAGTTGCTATTACCTGAGGGAAAGGGTCACATGTCCCTTTCCCCTGAGGTAGCCTCCTGCTGCACCGGCACTGGCCTGATCCTTTCCAAGATCCAGCTCAGTGTGCTTTTGCATGCTACGGAGGCCCTGGACAGGATTGGACTGTCCGAGTGAAAGCAAGAGGGGACAATGTAAATGAATGGGTGAATATTTTCACAAATAGTATCAAAACTGTTGAAAAAATTTTCACCATTGCTTGTGAGAAAATTGAGCAGTTTCAGCTCAGTTCTGAACATGATAAATTCTACTATATATAAGATATATGATTAAATATGAACAAACCCTCAATACTATCTGTATTGCTCCTTGTTTGTGTTGTGGTGGGAGAAGACAGCTTGTACTGAAGGATTTTATTACTTTGGCTAAGTTTATGACCATGCTACCCCTGATGGTGTTATACTAAATTATTTTTTCATCCTATTATTCTTGTGATCATGATAGCCTGCTGAATGTGTCTTACTGAAAAGGATTAGCATATGAAAATATCATAACCGAAGATTCATTTTCACAGAGAGAGCTGTTTCTGTATATTATTTCAACTTCTTGCTTTCTTTTTGGTTTTTTTAAATAGTGTTCTTTTTTTTCCTCTTTTTTCCCTTTGGATAACTAAGCAAACTGCTTCTAATTTGGGGAAAGTTGAAAGTCTTAGGTTGATTTGACCATATGGAAAGCTCTAAGCTAAAAAAATTCTTTTTAGCTTAGAAAAATTACAGTATTCGGGGTTTGATGACATGTATTATATTTTTTTTAATGAAAACCATTTCAATTTGAACAGTTCAACTGCAAACTTTAATCACATTTTTGTGTGTGTGAAAAAGAACAATTTGTGACAGAATTTAGGTAAGATATTTCAGTGAATGCATCTTTCAGAGTAAAAACACATTAGGAGACAGGTCTACTGACATGGAAGCAAATCAAGAGGGCAAATTATAAATATGATACCTGTGAACCAGAGAGAGCAGAGAGATAATTCAATAAACAGCAGGATAAGGAGGCAAGCTGTCCTGGAGAATTAAGAAGTACAGCTGAGAGAAGTCAAGAGAGTAGCAAGCAGACAGCCAATACTGCAAGAAATTAATGGCATAGAATTAACAAACATTGTTGAGGGGCGTTGTTGTGAAACTGCGGATATCTTTCACCTTTCTTGTAATGCTTTTGTTGTATTTCTTTACCCATGTAAGGTTAAATTAAGTCTTTCCCGTCTGTGTGAGTGAAACACCCTAGTAGAGAAACACAGCGAGACCATCACAGAAGCATGCTGTGGAAACATGCTGTCCACTTCCAATCGAGAAGAAATATTATTATTATTATTATTATTATTATTATTATTGTTGTTGTTGTTGTTGTTGTTGTTTTGTTTTGTTTTGTTTTTATTATTAACAGTATTTATATACCGCTTTTCAACAAAAAGTTCACAAAGTGGTTTACAGACAAACAGTTAAAGGCTTCTCTTTTCCTGTGCAGCAGCAAGTCAGCACAATGTGAAGTGCAGTGAGAGTAACATGAAAGTCTTAACCTGCTTCTACTGCATCTTACTTTGATCCATTTATAACTAAGGTGAGATTAAAGCCCTGTGTCATTACTACTACAGTTCTTAAGAGGAGTGGGCAAGGTTTTGACACAGTAGAGAGCTAGACGAATGTCTTAACCTGACGTGTTTGTCAAGGGTCAATGAAGAATAATCAAAACAGTTTCTTGGCATTCTGGAAGGGTTGAGGGGACGTTGTAACGTTCTTGCAGACTCCATTTTATGAAAGGGATACCTGCCTTGCTGTGACAAGCAGTTGTTTTAGGTTCCTATAGAAATATCTTGCCTCCCTCTTCACATGCTTGAACAACTGGATGGCATTGCCAGTTTTCCACAGATTGACCAGCAACAGGTAAGCATTGCTGTTTATTCCCACCAAGAATTCAACGAGTGTCCCATGGAGGATGGCATGTGATCAGCATTGATCTATTATTGCCGTTGTTGTCCTGAGTAAGGGAACCCTCTCTGCCTTCAGCAAGTATTGTAAGGGCCAAAGAAGACATGCGCTCAACTGTGCAATTTAACTAGATTGGTGGGGGGTTGTTCTAAATAGCTAGTGAGGGGGGGTGTCTGGAAAGCAGGGGGCAGGGAGGCTTTAGTAATTTAGTAGCTTTTTAGTACTGGATAAAATGCCCCAGCCGCCCCTATGGGTCTCCTCGGATGTGAGCCGGCAAAATGGCCAATGCAAATCTGAGGAGCCCGTGTAATGTCGGTCAGGCCTGGGAGAGGGGATAGGATCTGGCGGAGCACACTGCCGAGGATCCCTCCCCTTCCCCAGGCCAGTGGGCCAATCGCCCCCCCCCCATTCTGCCCTCCCCATGCTCCCATGCTGCCTGGCGCAGGACTTACCTACATCCACCAGCGGCGTCCTCTCTCTGACGGAGAGTGAGTGGCACCGGCCTTGCCGCCGGCACCGCTTACTGTCCAGGTGTTGTAAACGTACATTGCAGCACATTTACAACATCCAGGAGTGGCGGAGCAGCCAATGGCTGCAGACAGGATTGCGCCATCAGTTGTCTTCATATGCTCATATTGATATAACCACATAGCCCCACTGAGGGTTGATTTGGATCAGGGGTGCACAACTTGGCAGTGGGTAGGGGCCGAAATGAATAGACTAAACTTCTTCGGGGCCACAGATAGGTGTCGCGGGGGGCGTGGCAAGGAACCATGATGTCACTTCCTCAGGACATCATCACGATTCCGAAGCTTCCAGCCGTGTTACAGAAGCGACAGAGTTATGAGAGGTGCTTGGCTAGAGTGGCCCGACAAAGAAGCGATGTTGCCGCTCTAGCCAAGCACTTCCCATACCTCTGTCGCTTCTGTAACACGGCTGGAAGCTTCGGAATCGTCCGCTCCTCAGACGATTCCGAAGCTTCCAGCCGCGTTACAGAAGCGCCGGAATTATGGGAAGTGCTTGGCTAGAGTGGCCCAACAAAGAAGCGATGTTGCCGCTCTAGCCAGAAAACCTTTGGGGGCCACCAGAAAACCTTTGGGGGCCGCATGTTGTGCACCCCTGATTTGGATGGTATTTTTCCTCCAGAACCAACCCCACAAGTTAAATGATGTGCATGCTCATAGCATACTCACATCCTGATCCTTCCCCTGCTTTCCTTAAAAAGCCCCCTAATTATGTGGGAGGAGATTCATTCAAACTGCTCATGCATACTAATAAATAAGCCAAACGGGGTGGTTTGTATGAAACACACACACCTTGCACTTAGGAAGATGTTTAAGGAAAGCAGGGAAAGCAAGGGGAGGGGCCTTGACATACGAGCATTGTGAGTACACAATCAATTAATGGGTAGGACTAATTCAGTCTTAAAAATATCATCTGAATCAGCCCATAGTAAAATCTGGTTGGCTTTATAGTATTGTGGCATTATCCTGACCTATTCACAGGTGCGTAATGTTAGATTGCAATCACCCATGTGATTAATCTAGGAAGGAGAAATACATAGCAACCAGGAGAGAAAATGGTTCTAATAGAGCACAACATAATCAGTGGCACCAAATAAGAAAAATGAATAGTCACACAAAGAGATTTTTTCAAAAAAAAAAAATCATGTAGTAAAGATGATTGATGGGGGGCGAAGATTTAGAGAGCTTCAGGCGGTCACCCCAGCCAGGTCTAGCACAAGCCAAGGCTAGCACCCCCGAGAATGAGCCCCCTCAGTCACTCTAATCTTCTACAGCTCCTGACCAAGGAGCTCCGGTAGATACAACTCCTGAACCACAGGGGTTGCACTAAAGAACATAACGGTAGACTGCCACCATCTGGGTCAGATCCTCCTATCCCAGTCAGCTCCCAGATGCTGACAGGGGTACAGAGTGCGAAGGGGAATGGGCCAACTGGACTCCCTGACCAAGGGTGGGGAAAGAAGGCACTCCTGAGCCACAGGAGAATAACACAACTACCCCTGACCAAGGGAATAGTATTTGCCACCAGCCAGGGTACCTCCTAGCCCTTCCAGTCCCAGGCTACTGGGAAGGGGTGCAGAGTGAACCGTTGGTCCCACTAGGCTGCCTGACCAAGCCAGCTAGGGGATACAACGTGCAGACACAGGTAGTACGTAACCAAGCCCCAAGGCTTCAGGACTTAGACTCCATGGTTTCAAAGAAACACTCCCAGGTAAAATAGAGATATTTATTAAATTTAGGCTACGCAAACCAAGCATAGTAATACAGGTAAAAGATAAGAGCAACTGTAGTTGCAACAGTAAAGGCATAACATCCAAATACTAAAATACAGCACAAAATAATAAAGGAATAACTCCTCAGCTAAATACATTTCCCTACACACTCACCAAGATGAGAAAGGATAGTCAGCCATCCCAGGCAGGATGGTGCAGGGCTGGCTCGCCCAAGGCAAGGGCTGAAGTCAGGCCATAGGAGTAGCATAGACAGGGAGAACTGTCTCCAACAAAGGTCAGTTAGAGAATGAAAATCAAAAAAAAAAACTGTGAATCTTGTAGATCTTCCGGAGTGGCCCCCAGTTGAACCATCTGAGGTTATAGAATTAATTAACCAACTCAAAGCAGGGAAGGCAGCTGGTCCAGATCTGATTCCATCAGATCTGCTTTAAAGCAGCTCCAAACTGGTGGGCTCCCTTCCTTGCTAAACTTTTTACCCTAGTCAACAACACGGGGCATATACCTAGTTCCTGGACCCAATCCACTGTAGTACCTCTTTATAAAAAAGGAGACGTAACTATTCCATCCAATTATAGACCAATTAGTCTCCTTTCGATTGTGGGAAAGCTGTATGCTGCCCAGCTTCTTACTAAATTGACAGCTTGGCTTGACAGCAACAACATTATTGGGCCAGAGCAGGCAGGATTTAGGTCAGGGCGTTCCACCTTGGATCACTGTATTGTTCTATCATATCTAATATCCAAACAAGTATCCCAAACACATACCCGATTATATACAGCGTTTCTTGATCTTAAAGCTGCCTGTGATTCAGTCAACAGAAATATACTTTGAAGTAAGCTGGTGAAACTTGGGATAGACCAAAGGTTGTTGCAATTAATTCAAAAACTTTATTCCAATACATCCTGTCGCATTAGGCTAAAAAGGGACGGTACGCTTTCCGATCAAGTTCCCACCAACAGGGGTGTAAAGCAAGGCTGTGTCCTGGCGCCAACTCTTTTCAACCTATTTATTAATGATTTAGCCCCTTTCTTGGCTAATTTGGACTCACATTGCCCTAAGATAGGTTCTTTGCCAGTTCCAATTCTCTTATATGCAGATGATATGGTGCTAATTTCTCGAACCAGAATAGGTCTGAAACGTCTCATTCAAGGATGCATTAGCTATTTACATACCAACCAGATTCAGCTTAACTTTGACAAATCTAAAATAATAGTTTTTGGGAAGTCTTGGAGGCCTTGCTCATGGCAATTTGGTGGAAGAGCCATACAACAAGTTAAGTCCTTCAGGTATCTGGGTATCCTTTACCATTATAACCTTCAATGGTCTACTCACCGTATAGCAGCATTAAGAACTGCCAAAATGATGACCCAGGCAATTATTAGGTTTTTTTATACCCAGGGTGCTGCCTATATTCCGGCTGCTCTGCGAGTATTTAATGCTAAGGTAGTAAACCAGGTACTATACAGTTCCCAGATTTGGCTCTCCGCCTTTAACACTGATGTTGAACGAATCCAGTCTTCCTTTCTTTACAAAATTTTTGGTCTTCCTCATTGTGTACCCTATGCAGCATTATGCCTTGAGGCGGGCCAATGTCGTTTGCAATTTTTGATTTGGATCAGGTTCTTTAAATTTTGGTTCCGAGTGTGTTCTTTAGCAGAGAGTGTTCCCTTTTTTTAGAGGTATCTTAACTGATTTCTCTCATTGCTCAGGATATACTCTTTACATTAAGAAAATTCATGCTATTGGGCTTTCGCCAGACCTTTTAGGGTTGGTCACTTCGACTGCTGCTATTAAGATCTCCCTGAACAGATTAATCGACATCGAGAGACAGGAAGTTTTTGCTGCAGCGGCTAAATCCTGCTCGCCTTTATATCTGCAGCTCCCATGTATTCTCAGTAAAACTCCCAGGTACCTCTTTACGATAGATAACCCACAAGCAAGGCGCGCATTCTCTCTAGCCAGATGCAACGCCTTGCCCTCCAGCTTAATGGAACACAGATTCGATAGTTCCTCCAAGGCTCAGGGCCGTTGTTTATGTAACCAGGCAGACACAGAATCACTGGCTCATGTGCTCTTACATTGTTCTTGGTATAACGACCTCCGACACAATATCCTTAACTCTATGCTAGTAAATTTGCAAGGGAGGTCAGATTCTGACATCTTCATGATCTTACTTTCGTCTTCTAACAAGTAGACCATTGATCAGTTAGCTAAATTTTTTCATCTAGCCACAGAACGTAGAGTGGCTATAGTGTCCAACATCAGGGAACTTGGGTAAAGGATGTTATCTGTTTATTTCGGCATGCCCCCCTTTTCCCCATAACTTTGGGTGTTATTTCTTTTTGCTTGTTTACTGTGTTATGTATATTTACTATTGTTTTTTAAGTTTTTATGTCTGTTTTTGTCTGTTATGCCAATAAAGGTTTATTGATTGATAATCAGTGGCACCAAATAAGAAAAATGAATAGTCACACAAAGAGAGTTAAAAAAAAAATCCTATCTGAATCTGACCAAAATAGCTGATTTGGACCCCAAAGCTAAAAACTGGAGAATCAACATAGCCCTAATTTCTGACCTGAATAAGAACCAATAATTTCTATCACAATACAGAATTAATTGACTTAGCACTGCTAGGGGGCTGTTGCTATTGCCTATTACTGCTAGCTTTAATTATCACCCTGCTTATCTTGTATACTTTTAAGCTGGTCACAAGACTGGGCCACCTGCATCTCCTGCCATCTGACATTCTTGATCTCAGTTTTTTTCTCTATATCCGTGTGTGTGTGTGTGTGTGTGTGTGTGTGTGTGTGTGTGTGTGTGTGTGTGTGTGTGTGTGTGTGTGTCTGGCACCACACATACCTACCTACTTTGTGAGGATTGTGCTTCATGCATCTGATGAAGTGGACTGTAGACCACAAAATGTGTCACAATATCCTACATTTGCTACATTTCTTACAGCCCAATCCTGCCTAACTTAGCCCCAGCCTTCTAAACAGGTCTCTTCAGATCCACGCCAGCTATTCAGCTGGCATAAGTCCGGGTGGCCCGTGTCGGGAGAAACAGGCCTGGGAGGGTGATAGGATACGGCGTGCGCTGCTGCCACCCGATTTGCTTGCCCCCACCCTCCCCACACCAAAACACCCCCAGAATGCCCTCCCCCACCCCTGCGCCTTGGCTTACCTGTGCTGCACGCCGTCTGGATCCAGCCTGCAGGGGCTGACATAAGCCTCTGCGTGCACCTGGGGCCGGTGCAACTGCCTTACGTCAGCTTTTGCAACAGTCCTGAGCCGGCACAGTCATCTTACACTGGCCTAGCGGCTGGGTAGGATTGTGTCCTTAGTCTTTAAGATGTTATGTTGTTTCATTCTGTTGCTAGAGACTAACATTTTGACTCCTTTAGAAGTCACTCTAATTCTGATTATTTTAGAGAAATCTTATGGATTCTGGCGCATCCTTACACTATGTTTGTAGTAAAATGTATGATTAAGGACTTGAACTTCTATGGATACTTGAGAGTGTGACTCCTGAATAAATATGCACTGGTCTGGACTTTAAAAACATCTTATTCCCTCATATACTTGCTCTAGATGTGTCACCACCACTGTATAGCAGGAAGTTACCAACATGTGCAACATGCTATGTATTGTGGTTAGATTAGCTGTGAGCATGTGAATGTCTCAGGGATTAGTTCTGTACTGCCTTGAGGCAATCCAAGGCTGAAGAAAAATTGACTACTGAGATACTGAAAATTGGGGACTCACCCATAGTAACCATACACAAAATAACTGGCAGCTCACAAGTCCCAGACTTGTCACAGACTTGTCACAAAATACAACAAAATTGTTGTATTTTACAGTGTTTAAATATTTTCAGCTACATTTCAGCTAGTTGGCAACCCAAACAGGAATCCCTGTTCTTTCAGTCTTATAAACACAGAGCCTTTATTGGAAGCATGAAAGACTCCAGATCACTAGCCCAAACTCCCATTCAGCAATCTAGGAAACCAAACTCTACCACACTCCATAAAAAAAAATCCCGTAGCTACCTCTCTCAGAACTGTAAGCTGAGTAAGCTTGCCAAATGGCTCAAACTCTCTTATGTAATATAGTGTACCAGGCTTGGGGCCCACTAGGCCCAAGCAACAGCTAGGAGGCATTCCCCCCTGCAGCATTAAAAGGCATCATAATAAATCCCACTGGTGCTGTTGGCCTGTACTGTGGAATTGTTCAGTACCAGCCCTGCTGTTAAATCACAATAATGTAATAAAACACCATATTTGAACATTTTACATTTCCCCACAAGCCTCTTTTCTCGTTTGACCCCCCCTCCCCCTGATTACATCATTTCTTCTCTCTGTCTTTCAGCATGGCATTGTTCTTGAAAGCCTCACATGCTTTGGTTTGGTTTGCTTTCTACATTTGCTTTGGAGCAGTTCTTCGATTGCTGATTGTAGAATACATTACCGTTAGCTTCAATCAGCCTGCCTACTGAGAATACCACATGCCAGTGTCCACTAACAGCTTGAGCATATTTATACCTTAAGTGCTCTTCCCCTTCCTCCCCATCCTCTCCCCCCACTTCTTCTTGCCATTCATAAACTCGCCATTTACCAAATAACCTTTTATCTCTATTATGGCAGTTTCTGGGAATGTCAGTTCCGGGAACTGATGGCAGTCTCTCATTTCTCCACACACTTTTGTCAGCGGGGCTCTGAACATTCTTCATAGGCTGCCCAGCTGTGCTGTTTGGGCTGCCTTCTGTGTTATAATTTTCATACAAGTTACACACCCAAGTCATTCCCATGATGAAAATGATGACATGGGAAGGTTTTGCTGCTCTGATCTGACTCTCAAACACAAGCTCCATTCACAAGAAGAGGGGCAAACAGCATTCAGAACTTCCTCATGTGCTATTGAGGAGTCTGTACTGTTCACAAATGCTTTATCTACTGCTGCACATTTTGTAGAAGCGAGATTCTTTCCAATGAAGTCATGGGAAGATATCCCAGAGTTCTCCACTTCACTACTTTATGACATTCTATGGCTGCCTCTGTTTTTCAGCTAACAGGAAGTGATGTCACTAGCATGCCTCTAGCATGCTTCTAGCGTGATTCATTTCTCAAATGACAATGACTCGAGCACAGAAAATGGCATCGAATTTACTTCAGGGTGTTTTCACGGCATTAAATATTTATTTCCAAGAGCTGGAGTCGAAATCTGAAGATGACAAAGTGCCTTTCCACGAGCAGCGAGTGCCTCCCTGGGAGTAAGTGCCTCATTGGGAAGAAGTGCCAAGACGCGAGTTTAGCAGCTGTGCGAGTTCAGCGGCAGGGCGAGGAAGCCAGGCCCAAAACACTGCCCTGCACGTCCCGTGAGAAGAGGTAGAGGCCCAGCTATATCAGCTGTCTAGGTAAACCCAAATCAAATACACTAAACTAAACCAAATTACACAAAATTATGCAGTCAGCCAGCCAGCAGCATGGTGGGGGCTATCCAGTGTTTTGCACCGAGTGTCACATGTATGACTATATGTCTCTTGGGCATAAGTCGTGGGTGTGTGCGCGGTGCAAAGAGCTCCAGGTTCTCAAGGAGTGGGTTTCCTCCCTTGAAGCCTTGGTTGCTGACCTGGAGAGGCAGAGACAGGTAGAGAGGGACCAGGGTGAGACTTCCAGGGACGTGGAGGCATCATCCCACTCTCAGTTGGGCAGCTCCTCCGCTGCCAGAGAAGGATGTCTCAGGGCTGGAGGACGTCATTCTGGAGAAGTGGGACACTATCCCGTAGTGGCGACCCCTTCTTTTGATGGTGGGCCCGTATCCAGTTGCACTACGGATACTCCTCTGGGGAAGGGGGGAAGGGGCCTTCTTTTAGTGGGTGATTCTATAGTCAGGAACATAGAGAGGGGGGTCTGTGATGGATGTGAGGACCGCATGGTGACTTGCCTGCCTGGTGCGAAGATTGCGGACATCACGTCTCGTCTAGATAGGCTGGTAGAGAGTGCTGGGGAGGAGGTAGCGGTTGTGGTGCATGTTGGCACCAATGACGTGGAGAAATGTAGCCGGGCTGTCCTGGAAGCAAAATTTAGGCTGCTAGGTAGAAAGCTCAAATCCAGGACACCAAAGGTAGTGTTTTCAGAAGTGCTACCTGTTCCACACGCAGGGCCAGCTAGGCAGGCAGAGCTCAGGGGTCTCAAAGCGTGGATGAGACACTGGTGTCAGGAGGAGGGGTTTAGGTTTGTTAGGCACTGGGGAACGTTTTGGGACAAGCCGGGCCTGTACAAGAGGGACGGGCTTCACTTGAACCAAAACGGAACCAGACTGCTGGCGCGTAACATTAAGAAGGTGGCAGAGTAGCTTTTAAACTGACCCCTGGGGGAAAGCCGACAGGAGCCGAGGGGCATCCGGTTCGGGACTCCTCATCTCTAGGGAATGAGGGTGGAGAGGTTCAGGAACAGCAAGGTTACAACAGAGTAGAAATTGGGAGAGGAAGTGGGATGGGAGTCACATTTTGGACCTGGAAGAAACCTACACTCAGGATTTGGTGAGTTCAGCTGCCACCAAGAACACTGCTCTGCCTGTGCATTCTTGCAGTCTTGACTTGGTTATTATACAGCAAGCATTCCTGGTCAATCTCAAAGTTTACAAAGGAAAAAAGGGATGGAAGCAATTCCTTAAACATGCCGGGTTTACAGCACAATCCTATGCATATCTACGCAGAAGCAAATTCCATTCAGTGTTCAATGGGGCTTACTTCCTTGTAAGTATGCAGAGAATTGCAGCCTCAGAGCCCAATCCTATCCTTCAAACACCCCGCCGATGCAGTGGTGCCAAAATGGCAGCCGTTGCATCCTGTGTGGATGACAGGCGGGACCAGGAAGCTTCCGCAGGGAAAGGGAATGTTTAATCCCCTTATCCCTGCATAAGCCTCATGGCCCGCAATGGGTCTCCTTGGACCTACACTATCAAGTTTGCTAGTGTAAACCTGAGGAGAGAAAAGGGGTGGGGAGGCTGCAGGAAAGGGGAATAGGATCCGGTGTGGGCCTTCCACGCCAGATCCTCCCCCTCCCACAGCCTCCTCACCCCCATTAAGAGCCCTCCCCATCCTGCCCTCCCCCTGCCTTCCCGCAAGCTTACCTTTCCCAGCACACGTCCAGACCTCCAATGCGGCTGGGAAGGTGGAGGCCTTCCCGCTGGCGTCCCTGGCAGCACGCTGGGGACACTGGTCAGGGAGGCGTTTGCGACTGGCACTGACTGCTTTACAGCAGTCAGTGCCAGTGTGGGAGGTGCACTGCCATCGGGAGGTGCGCATTGGATCAGGCTGTCAGTCAAGTATCATTGACATCAACAAACAGTTAAAAAAGAAAGGTATTTAGTCATCTTTCAGGAAGAATGTCTATTCCACCCTCCTTCCCATTTAGTGGAATCAGAACTTGAATGGAAGTATGCCCCTGACTTATGAGACTGAAGGAAGAGTTTCTGTCTGCAGCGTTGTTAGACCAGAGCTGGGGGGGGGGGGGAGTTACTGTGCCCCGGGTGTCGATTGCAGTCTCCTCATTACTGCAGTCTTCTTGGCGACTGCAGTCTCCTTGGCAGCAGCTTTTCTAGCCCCAGCAGCTCCTTTCGCAGCCACAGTGGCTGTGGAGGCCGTTTGGACTGATTCCAGGGTGGGAGAATGGCCCTCCCGCCATCCCTCGCTCCTGGAAAACTTCAAATGGGAGCCTTTTAGGGAGCGACATCATCACGTAGGGGCGGGGTGACAATATGGAACGCATCATCTCCCCTCCTGCAGCCCCCCTCCAGCAATGCCACTGTTTTCTGTGAACACTGCCATTCGTATAAATCCTTCACACCTTACAATTTTCATGGAAGGCCAAAAATCCCTTCCTAAAGTCTTTTTCTTGTCCAAACGCCGCTGGAGATTAATGGGGTTATAATGATTAGAGTATTTCCTAGAGCACCAGAGGATTGTGGTGAGAAGAATCAATTAAGGAAAACTATCTTCTTTGAATGAGGATGATGTGTATACAGTTTGAACTGGGCTGCAAATGCAAAGTGAAACTAAGCAGAGAATGTGACAGACTTACAGCACGATCCTATCCAACTTACACCACCGGTGTAACCAGCGGTGCAGCGAGAAAGGGAGGCCCCAGAATGGAAAGGGGATTCAAATCCCTTCCAAAGGGGGATTCAAAGGGGTTGTGAGTACTGTACTGCCTCATATGCCCTCACGAGATTTGGGTGCCGCCATCTTGGATCTTGTGAGGTTTCGCGAGATCCAAGATGGTGGCACCGGGGAAAAAAGTGCCCTTTGGCACTTTGCAAGCGGCAGCGGCGGAGGCTTCCACCAGGCCTGGAAATCCTGGGACCTACCCGGGACCGGAGCCCGGAACCCAGGACGGTCCCGGGTTTACCGGGACGGATGATAAGCCTATGTAAACCCATAGAAGCCTCTCACAGCAATAAAATGTGTGATCTGGTATTTCAGTCTGGGTTTCTGTCTGTGTCATCTCTGAGCTGCTTTCCTCTTGTAGGCCAGATTGTCCTCCAGTTTTGAGCTGCATTACTCTACCAGTTCTCTAGAAATCTCTAGAGATATATATTCAAACAATCCAAATACTGCTCAGCACTGGCGTCGCTCGAGGTGGGGTGGAAAGCTGCAGAACTTAGCTTTCTGCCCCACCTCGACCTGCGCGTTGCTTTCGCTCTGCTGACGGGCTCCTACGACGAGGGGGCGGGGCGCCTTGTACCGGAGAGTAACGGTGGGGTGGAAAGCTACAGAACTTAGCTTTCCGCCCCACCTCGAGCGACGCCAGTGCTGCTCAGAAATTAAAAACTGAAAAGGTGATCTGCCCTGCCAGTGTCATTCTTTGCAGTATCTTTATTTCTTTATTCTGCCAGTTTATATTTGTTATTGTCAAATAAGCTAGCTAGTAAAGCAAATACTAATGCTTTATTTTTTCATTCCTTGAAAAAATGAGTTTTACTGATGTTTGCTTTAAGGCACAGAGGTGTGTGCCCCTGAGCTAGTGATAAGAAGAGGGAATATTATTAAAAGCGCTCACTTCCTACCCCCCTCTCTCTCTCTCTCTCTCTCTCTCTCTCTCTCTCTCTCTCTCTCTCTCTCTCTCTCACACACACACACACACACACACACACACACACACACACACAGAGATCTGCCAGTGATCTCAAGCATACCTAGACGGACCAATTTTCTCTAGGGATCTGTCTACTGCATCCGCCTCAGGCTTTTCCAGAAGAGAGATTGCTAATTGGGAAAAATTATGTTGCACTACGTGTGGTGATTTTGTGATGCAGACTGTGGTCTGCAGGGAAGTCAGCTGAGGCCTTTCTGACTCACTGCACAGATTCGAAACCTCAGTAAATACTTGGCTGTGATTACAGTGTATCACCAATGCTCTTATGATGTCAGATGCTTATGCCTGGTGCACAGGGGATGCTGCAGTCCTGATTTCAAGTCTGCAGGATAATTGGCTAATGAACAAACTGCAGTACATACTTAGAATTATTGGCAATCTGTTTTTTACAAAAATGTAAAAAAGGAGCTGTTATGTAACAAATTACAGATACTGCTGGGCCATTCAAAAAGTCCAAATTACAGAGCCTCACATATGCAGGGGTTTTCTTTGAAATGTCAACTTCCTGGATATGGGAATCAGGGATATCTCATATCTCAAGTTTGCAGTAGAATCCTATAGTCTCCCCTAGAGGATAGATGGTTGTTGTTTTTTTACCCCCCTTGATTGCTTGGAAATTTCTTAAGGAAGAGCTGCCAACAGTGACCTGTTTATCTTATTTTTGACTGACATAAAAAATCAAAAACTGGTGGAAATCTGGAACCTGCGAAAGCTAATAAAGAACAGAGTGCTGTTCAGCACATTAGTGTTCAAATTGTTTCAGATATTGTATAAGCCTTCTTCAGATGATGCTATTCTAAGATACAACCAATGTATTGGGGCCAAATGGGAGCATACTGAGTAGTCATGCCCTGCCCCCATGTTGGTGAACTTCCCACCCCAGACATTCCTGCAGAGGCAAAGGCTGAACTTAGGGAGAGTTCCTTGTCATAATTTGGAACCCTGGCCAGATTTAGAACCCCTGCTCTACCCAGGCATAACAACTCCAAAAGAGAGTCATTTTTGGATTATCTCAATAATCTCTACAACAAATCCGTAAAGTAATTCACTATTGTGAATTATACCCGTGTCACAGATGGGAACTGAGGTTAAAAGAAAGCCTAAGGTTGATGACAGAGGTGAGATTTAAACCAGGGATTTTCTGCTTCAAAGCTCTGTTTCTTAGCAGCTCTGCTACCCAAATGTCTCCTGATGGGCTTGAGCTCCAGAATCTCTCATTTTAGAAACAAAGCATCATTTCTTCCTCTTCAAATCTCCGTCTCCCCAGTGACTGTTGGATTGGAGAGAGATGGAGCTGGGGAAAAGCTGAGTCAGCCTTCTGCAGTAGCCATGCCTGGGTTGCTTTACCTGCAAGAATATCTTCTCTGCTAAATTTCCGTTCCCATTTTTATGGCGTAAAATATCACTAGCCTTCAGCATTCCATTTTAATAATCTGTACGTGTCTTCCGATCATGAATCCACACCCACATAGAGCATATACAGAGAAGGCATTGGAACCAGAGTAGGGTCCCCTATTTCATCATCAAATTGATTTGTTTGTTGCATTTTTATCCAAACTTTCATCCACTGAGCGCAGAGCAACATCTTAACCTCAACCCTGCAAAGTAGGTTCGCCTGAGAGATTGTGACTTGTCCAAGGCAAGATCTGGTAAGATTTGTGGCTAAGCCTGGTTCCAACAACTTAGCCACTTACAGGCCCAAAGACCATTGCCACGAGCCTTTGCACCCATAGCTGCCATGTTTTTCCAGTCAGCCCAAAATGACTTTCCCCCATGTTGCCATGGGCGCCAAAGAATGCATAGATTAGAAAGTGACCACTGTATTAGAGCATGCTGGACTCAGTCTAGTTCAGGGGTGGCCAAACCTTCACCATTAGGGCCTCTGCGTTCTTAAGAGTTGTGTAGAAGACAGAATCTTGGCAGCTGATGGTGCTGCTCAAGCAGCTACACCTGCTGAAATGCCCTCACCTAGACAACCATTAAAGGGCCAGGAGCATTCATGTTGAAAGGTTGGCCACACATGGTCTAGCTAGATCAAGTGCTCTGAGCACTTGATCCTAATCACGGGAGCACAACAGCAAATTCAGGGATGGTCTGGTAATAGCTGCTGGTTTTTGCATGACCTTTTGAGCCCATGGCAAAGTGGGAAAAAGTCAAGTTGGGCTCAGCAAAAATTGTGGCTATGAAAACCTTGAAAGATTGTTTGAGCGATCCCATAATTGTGCCTTGGTTGTACTTATATCCATCCTGCCCTTTCTGATCTATGTTTTCTGATCTATGAATACAAAAAAAAAATCAATGCAGAACTAGACATTTTGAATTTTCACTTGTTATTTATGCAGACACACTATCTGATTCAGAAATACATCAAGTGAGCCAAGCCAGGGATTTATAGCTAAGAGTGCCTAACGAATGTTTCATGTACTCAGCAGCAACTATTATAAGCTATTTCATGTACAACTGGAGACAAATGATCTTCCTTGTTTTGCTGAACTTAAAATTCAGGAGTGTTGGTCAAACCCATTTCTTTATCCTCTTGGAGGGGTGGGCGGGCATGGCAGATATATGGCCCTTTAATGTAATCTGTTCTAAACATATCTTTAGACAAACAACTTTAAAAAGCGATGCCTCAAGGACCTCTGTTTATTTCAGGATGTACAGTACACTTCAGTACATTTTTCCACACACTTTTTTTTTTTAAGAGAGAGAAAGAAAGAGAGGAGACCTCACTTTAACTTGGCTCAGAAACAAATTCCAACAGAAACATTTTGAAATAAAATCCCAGAAGTGTACAATCCCCAAATAATTAAACTGGGAGAAAGTCCCCTGAGGGCAGAGCAACAAAATTTAGTAAAAAATAATTGCCGTGCAGGGTCCTTGCTCTATTTTGGCTGAGTATAAGCAGACACACACACACACACACACACACACACACACACACACACACACACACACGAGAGAGAGAGAGAGAGAGAGAGAGAGAGAGAGAGAGAGAGAGAGAAAACCCTACTGCGAACAGGAACATTCCAGCATGAAACAGGCAAACAACAGAACCATGTAACTACCTGGCCACACTGCTGGGCTTGTTGCTGGCATGCAACCCAGAATTTTATACTTCAACCAATATAAAATAACAACCAGGCTATTTACAAGGCTCTGCCAAATATTAACCTTATAGCCAATTCGCTTCAAACCTTTCAAAGTCTCTAATGTGAACCATACAAGATCTTCGTTACTTTATAGAATTCCGTAAAGCCTGCATTATGGGCTAGTTATAGGTTTTAAAACATTGCGTGTTTATGTAAACATAATGATGTGGGGCATTTTATGCTGGGTAACCCTGCAATTAATTCATTTATAAACCTCATCCCTCCAGCACCCCCACCCCCCAAAAGGAAGAAACATTAATTTGTTGGAAAAAACCAGGTTCATGTCTGCCCTTAAGACTGGAACCAAATAACTTTAGCATGTGGGCTGCGGTTTTAATGAGTTAGAATTTTAAAACACTTTCTGCCCAGTGAGAATTATTAATGAAAAGAATTGAGAATGAGGAAAACAGATATTGATGGTGATGACTCATTAGAACGATGAAAATGATAAAGAAACATAAGCCACAGGTTAAAAGGAAGTTTCAAGGTGAGATTTTCAGTATGATGAAATAGATAAAGTCCTTGCACTTTACAGAAGAATAAATGTCATGGGTTTTATAAAGGGAAGCAGGATAACTCTCTATATCTGAATCTGAAACATACAAATTCCTTGTTCATTCTAGTCAGAAAACTAGTACTTTGTCATTGTGTGTGACATATATAAACAGCAGTGTAATTTTCAGAGTTTCCCTAGAGCTTAAATGAATATTTCATAATTATATAAAATTGGGTACATCTTACAGTATTTCCTCTCATATTTTGAATGAGAAATTTGAATTCAAAATTTGAATGCTTTTAACTCAAAAAAATTTAACTCAAGATTTGAAATTTAAATACTTTAGACTCACTTGCATCTCTTAGAAGCATTGTTTTTACAGTATTCAAATAAGACAGGATCATGAGTTATTATCTTCAAAATATTAATTACATGTTATTTATCAAGTGTTAGATATTAAATGCATTGCATGTTTCCTATCAAATGCTAGATTTAAAAAAATACCATTACATGTCACGAACCACTGTCAAATATAATATAATATTGCATGCTAACCATCCAGTGTGCACGGGTTCCTGGGCATACAAGTTGATGTGGAAAGTATCCTTTGAAGGTTGAAAGTTTGAAAATCACTGTAAGATACCATTGCATGTCAGTCATCAGTACTGTCAACTATGAAGTACCATTACATGCCAATTATGAAATACTATCAAATATCAAGTGACATATAAAAAAAACCCTTGATGTCAAAAACAGATGTCAAATTCAGCAAATGTTTGAGTAGATGGAGAATATTTGGAGAATGTTTGACATTAACATTTGCATGGAAGAATGTTGAGGAACTACAAGTCTACTCAGAAGTAAGTCACATTGAGTTCTATGGTACTTACGGCCCAATCCTATTGATTTCTCCACCGACGTACGGAGCCCTTTGCAACAGCGGAAAGCACTTCCGCTTTCACAAAATAGCTGCCAATGGAGCGTGCAGCACTCTGTCGGTGGACATTTTAGGAGCACTGGCGCATGAGGTGGCAGCGCTCCAGAGGCTTCCTTGGAGCTGCCTACACTTGCCGGAGCAGGTAAGGCAGCGGCGGGGGGCGGGCCAGGGACGTAACAGAGCGGGGAGGGGATGTGATGGAGCGGGGAGGCTGCAGGAGGGGGTGGATCTGGCACCAAAGGTGCACGCCAGATCCTATCCCCTCCAACAGCCTCCTCTCCTCCTTTCTCTCCTCGGACATATGCTTGCAAAATCGCTAGCGCAGGTCCGAGGAGACCCATTGTAGGTCAGGAGGCTTACACAGGGGTAAGGGAATTTATTTTCCCTTTCCCTGCTGAAACCTCCCAATCTGCCCCGCCCCATATAATTCAGCGGTCGTCATTTTGGTACCACTGTGTTGACAGGGGGGAATGGATAGGATTAGGCTGTTACTCCCAGGTAAGTGTGTATTGGATTGCAGCCTGACAGCCCAATCCTATCCCCCACCACCAGCGCTGATGCAACCATGCCAAAAGAACATAAGAGCTCTGCTAGATCAGGCCAGGGACCCATCCAGTGCAGCTTCCTGTAACTCACAGTGACCCCACAAGATGCCTCCGGGAGCACACAGAGAACAAGATACCTGTTTCCTGTTGCCACTGGCATTCAGAGATACCTCTAAAACCCAGAGGCTGAATACAATCATTGTGACTTGTAACCTGTGATGGACATTTCTTCCATAAATCTGTCCAATCCCCTTTTAAAGGCATCTAGGCCAGGTGCCATCACCGTGTCCTGTAGCAAGGAGTTCCACAAATTAATTACATGCTAGGTTAAATAAATATTTCCTTTTGTCTGTTCTAACTCTCCTCCCAGTCAATTTAAGTGGATATTCTCTGGTTCTGATGTTTTGTGAGAGGTAAAAGGACTTCCCTCTATCCACCCTATCCATCCCATGCATAAGGATTGGGCTGTAAGGCACATGGACAGGTGATGTTGTATTATACACGGCTACTGGACAGGAATCTTTCCAGCTAAGTATTAATTTGATCTGTGTTAGTAATACCCTACTCTTTTTTAAATTGCTTTTTGGATTAGTCCCAAGAAGTCCCTTCTTAAGTGTTATGAGCTTGACATCATTGCTATGGCCCTCTTCAGATGTTAGTGGATGAACATACAAAACAGGGCAGAGCCTGTCACCACAATGCTGTTCCCCCACCCTCTGTGTGTTTGTTGAATGCATGTAGGGGCCCTCAAACTTCAAGGGCTTTTCTACAAGGATTCAGAAATATGGCAATTATTTAGCCCCATCAAAGCCCCATCTCAAAAATATTAGGAAACATGATGGAAAATATTGGCGTGAAGGATTCTCTAGAGGAGGCTGCAGATTATGCTTTGATTGTTTCATGCTATTTAGATTAACTGATGTTTCTATTGATGTTTTTAATTGTTGTAAACTGCTTTGAGTAATGCATTTTGGAAAGATGTGTGTAAAGTTTAAAAACACAAAAAGCAAACAGCAGCTAGGATGCATCTAGTGACATGGCTGAGCACATGTGTGTGTCTGTGTGACGATAGAGCATAAGATTTTGATGGTTCTCAAAGCTAATCTTCCTACAAGACTTTCATCAGATGCAGCCAGCAAAAAATCACTGCTAGCTCTTCCCGCTGCTATTTTTAAGGAGTCGCACCCCCTGAAATTAGGGGAGATAAAGACCACCTCCCATGGGGCATTCACTGAGTCATAGAGTTTCACTGAAGGTCTTTCATCCCCTCCCCCATTCTGGGGATTCAGCTCTTTAAACAGAGCATTGGGAGCAGCCAGTGGAGATTTTCTTTCCTCTACCTCCCCTAATTTGTGTGTGTGGGGGGGGGATGCAGCCCTTTAAAAAGAGCATTAGAAGCAGCTAGCAGTGAAAATCTCTGCTGGTTGCTCCTAATACTTGTTTAAAGGGCTAGGGCTCTCAAAATGAGGGGAGGGGTGAAGGCCACCCCCCCATGCAGGACCCTCTGGTTCAAAGGGCCCCCCATGGGGTGGTCTGTTCTTCACCTCTCCTAGAGAACTCGTCAAGAATCTCCCATTTGATCACTATTCAAAGTAATGGAACAATGGCGCTTCATTGTATTAAATGAGAACTGGCAATTCTTTTTGGTTCAGCTTTTAATTCAAGCTGAACATAATTTGGGGGATTTTGCAGTTTGCCTCTTCTTGGAGACAAATTTTAACAAAATTTCTTTCTGAATTTGGTTTGGGAGAATTTTACCGGGATCGCTAACTGGGCGTTCTGGACAACCAATTTTCTAAAGGGGATGTGGTTCAGTTTTACTCTACTAGGCGTTTGTATATTGTTTGTATCCTAACCCTTAAAATTCAAGTTGAGAGCAAACAACTATGAAGCTATGCTTACTCAGAAGTAAGTTGCATGATTTCAACAGGGTGTATGAGCACATAGGATTTCAGCCTTTTTAATGACTGGATATATCTGCTCACGAGCACTTTCAGGATTGTGGCTTAACATTTTTTCCTCATTTATTGCTCTTTGAAAGAGAAGGGACACTTCTTCAGATAGTTGTCAGACTCCCCCCCCCCTAATTAGGTGTTATTCCTAATCAACTTGAGGCCTTGAAGTATATTTTGTAGACACATTTTTAATAGTAGGACTGCTATGTTAACAATGGTCTACCAGATCTCTCTCACATACACACCATCTGACTAAAAGCCCATATTTATTTCCCTAATTTTATAAACATTTAATAGGTCCTTATTAAACACATCAGCCAGCATGATTTAATAACACAATCAGTCTAGAAGTTTGAGAAAATTGAAAACAGGATTTGAATGTAATACAGCCACAATTACCGGAGATTATAGGCAATCATTTCCATATGTCTGCAATGGAGAGCTGCTAATCTTTGTTTGCGTGGAGGTGATTTCCCCTGGAACACTTCCCAGCCTTCAACAGCACTAGTGCTGAACAAATTAGATTTGAAAGTCCCCCATTTTATGACTAAGGTAATATACTCAGTGTGTTTAGAGAAACACCGAATCCCTATTTTAACTGGCTTCCAAAAGCTGGACAGAGAACTTCTCTTCACTGAGTTTGGCTCAATAACACTATATGGTAATCATTTTTTTCCTAGGGTCAGTACATGTTTTGGGGGTTCTGTCATAGACACACAAAAAGGCTGGCTCTCCACCCACTAGGCCCTAAAACACATGGTGACATCATGACTTTGGAATGCAAAGCAATTAGCCTCTGAATACTGTGTGCTGCTTGAGGCAAGGGGACACACACCTCCTCCTCTCTAATTTTAGAGTACTCCTAACACCTTACTCCTCCCTGATCTGCATCTTATGAGGCTTTAAATAGAGGTGTTTGTGTGTTATGGGGAGAATTCAGAATGTAGAAAGTGAGCCTTTTGTGTCACGTTGACTGGGCTTTCACAGCAGCAAATTCAGGATTATACTTTGGAAAGCTTCTTAATACTGTCCAAAGAGTCATAAACCAAGTATGTGTTCAGGTCACTGATACTCCCAATGTGCTGTAATCGTTTTGTAGTAGTAGGAACCATATGAAGTCAATTCATAGAAAGAGGGTATAAATAAAGCGCGAAGAAACTAGTGAATCCATTAAACAAAAGATGTATATACATGGGGGAGGGCTCATACCTGCTATCTCCACCCCTGATGTCCACACATTCATTGGCTCTCTATGTGTACAGCTGTGCATATCAAAGTTGTATGCACACACGTTCCTTACATGTGACCTGCGACCTTGCTGATTGTGCCAAGGCAGCCTACAGGCATTCAACTGGCATATGCAAAGGCTCTGTGTACAGACAGCCTATGGCTGTGGTGAGACCAAGGCTGGGAGTAGTGTGTGATCTCGCTCTTCCTTCAACATATTCATTATATAGTTTCATACCCCAAAGGTAGCGTTCTCAGAAGTGCTACCTGTTCCACGCGCAGGGTCAGCTAGGCAGGCGGAGCTCAGGGGTCTCAATGCGTGGATGAGACACTGGTGTCAGGAGGAGGGGTTTAAGTTTGTTAGGCACTGGGGAACGTTTTGCGACAAGCCGGGCCTGTACAAGAGGGACGGGCTTCACTTGAACCAAAACGGAACCAGACTGCTGGCGCGTAACATTAAGAAGGTGGCAGAGCAGCTTTTAAACTGACTCCTGGGGGAAAGCCGACAGGAGCCGAGGGGCATCCGGTTCGGGACTCCTCATCCCTAGGGAATGAGGGTGCAGAGGATGGGGAACAGTCAAGTAATAGCAGAGTAAAAATTGGGAGTGGTAGCGTGATGGGACATGTCAGCCAGTCTAGCAGGACAGAAGGCTGCAGGAATAAAGGTGCAAACATGCAGCCCTTCTTGGGGGACCAGGTATATAAGTGCTTTTATGCAAATGCCTGAAGTCTACGGGCAAAGATGGGGGAACTGGAATGTTTGGTGGCTAGGGAAAACATTGACATAGTAGGTATAACAGAAACCTGGTGGAATGCGGAGAACCAGTGGGATACTGCAATTCCAGGATATAAACTCTATAGGAGGGACAGAGAGGGGCGTGTTGGAGGTGGGGTGGCCATCTATGTCAAAGAAGGGGTAGAATCCACCAGAGTAGAGCTGGAGGGGGGATCTGACTCCTCCGTAGAATCACTGTGGGTTAGATTACCAGGCTCAAAGAGTGATGTAATAGTAGGGGCATGCTACCGTCCTCCAGATCAAAAACCTGAAGGGGATCTTGAAATGAGGAAGCAAATCAGGGAGGTGTCCATGAGAGACAGGGTTGTAGTCATGGGGGACTTCAATTATCCTCACATCGACTGGGTCAATTCATGCTCAGGTCATGAAAGAGAGACTGGATTTCTGGATATGTTAAATGACTGTGCCTTAGAGCAGCTTGTCACGGAACCGACCAGAGGACAGGTGACTCTGGACTTGATATTGTGTGGCACTCAAGACCTGGTCAGGGAGGTAAATGTTACCGAACCGTTGGGGAATAGTGACCATGCTGCGATCTGTTTCGCCATGCATGTCGGAGGGAGAGCGCCGAGCAAATCTGACACGAAAACCCTTGACTTCCGAAGGGCTGACTTCCCCAAAATGAGGAGACTAGTTAAAAAAAAGCTGAAAGGGAAGGTAAAAAGAGTCCAATCGCTCCAGAGTGCATGGAGGCTGTTTAAAACAACAATCATAGAGGCCCAGCGGGAGTGTATCCCACAAAGGAGGAAGGGCTCGACCAAGTCCAGGAGGGTGCCAGCATGGCTAACAAGCACAGTTAAGGAGGCTATAAAAGGCAAGGAAGCTTCCTTCCGTAAATGGAAGACTTGCCCTAGTGAGGAAAATAAACAGGAGCACAAACTGTGGCAAAAGAAATGTAAAAAGATGATACGGGAGGCCAAGAAAGACTTTGAGGAACGTATGGCAGGCAACATAAAAGGGAATAATAAAAGCTTCTTCAAATATGTTAGAAGCAGGAAACCTGCCAGAGAAACGGTTGGTCCGCTGGATGGTGAGGGAGAGAAAGGGGTGATAAAAGGGGACTTGGAGACTGCGGAGAAATTAAATGAGTTCTTTGCATCTGTCTTCACGGCAGAAGATCTCGGGCAAATACCGCTGCCGGAACGTTCTCCCCTGACTAAAGAATTAACTCAAATAGAGGTTAAAAGAGAAGACGTCTCAGACTTAATTGACAAAATAAAGATCAATAAATCACCAGGCCCGGATGGCATCCACCCAAGAGTTCTGAAGGAACTCAAGAATGAAGTTGCTGACCTCTTGACCAAAATATGCAACTTGTCCCTTAAAACGGCCACTGTGCCAGAGGATTGGAGGATAGCTAATGTCACGCCAATCTTTAAAAAAGGAAGGAGGAGGGACCCGGGAAACTACAGGCCGGTCAGCCTAACATCTGTTCCAGGGAAGATGGTTGAAAGTCTCATTAAGGATAAAATCTTAAAATACATAGAAGAACAAGCTCTGCTGAGGGAGAGTCAGCATGGCTTCTGCAAGGGGAAGTCTTGCCTCACAAACCTGTTAGAATTTTTTGAAAAGGTCAACAGGCATGTGGATGTGAGCAAACCCGTGGATATTATATATCTGGATTTTCAGAAGGCGTTTGACACGGTCCCTCATGAAAGGCTCCTGAGAAAACTCCACAGTCAGGGAATAAGAGGGCAGGTCATCTTGTGGATTAGGAACTGGTTGAAGACCAGGAAACAGCGAGTGGGAGTCAATGGGCAATTTTCACAATGGCGAGAGGTGAAAAGCGGTGTGCCCCAAGGATCGGTCTTGGGACCGGTGCTTTTCAACTTATTCATAAATTACCTGGAGTTGGGGATAGGCAGTGAGGTGGCCAAGTTTGCAGATGACACTAAACTTTTCCGGGTGGTCAAGACCAGCAGGGATTGTGAAGAGCTCCAGAAGGACCTCTCCAAACTGGGACAATGGGCAGCAAAATGGCAGATGCGCTTCAATGTAAGTGCAAAGTGATGCACATTGGGGCAAGAAACCAAAATTTCACATATACGCTAATGGGTTCTGAGTTGTCTGTGACAGATCAAGAGAGAGATCTTGGGGTGCTGGTGGACAGGTCGATGAAAGTGTCGACCCAGTGTGCGGCGGCTGTGAAGAAGGCCAATTCCATGCTCGGGATCATTAATAAAGGGATTGAGAATAAAATGGCCAATATCATTCTGCCCTTGTACAAATCGATGGTAAGGCCACATCTGGAGTATTGTGTCCAGTTCTGGTCACCACACCTCAAAAAGGATATAGTTGAATTGGAAAAGGTGCAGAAAAGAGCGACCAGAATGATTCGTGGGCTGGAGCACCTCCCTTATGAGGAAAGGCTACAGCGTCTGGGGCTTTTCAGCCTAGAAAAAAGGCGCCTGAGGGGGGACATGATTGAGACTTATAAAATTATGCATGGGATGGAGAGAGTGGATAGAGGGAAATTCTTCTCCCTCTCGCACAACACCAGAACCAGGGGACATGCACTAAAATTGAGTGGAGGGAGAGTTAGAACAGACAAAAGAAAATATTTCTTTACCCAGCGTGTAATTCATCTGTGGAACTCCTTGCCACAGGATGTGGTGATGGCATCTGGCCTAGATGCCTTTAAAAGGGGTTTGGACAGATTCATGGAGGAAAAGACCATCACAGGTTACAAGCCATAAGCAACCTCCTGGTTTTAGAAGTGGGTTTTCTCTGTGCCAGGTGCAAGGGAGTGGCGACTGGACACAGGTATCTTGTTGTCTTGTGTGCTCCCTGAGGCATCTGGTGGGGCCACTGTGTGACACAGGAAGCTGGACTAGATGGGCTTTTGGCCTGATCCAGCAGGGCTCTTCTTATGTTCTTATGTTCTTATGTTCTTATGTACTGTGTGCAAATTGCTATCGGCAACTAGATTCTGGATCATTACCTTTTCATCAAGCCTTAATTTTAGAAGTTCTCTTTCTTTTCATTTCACAGCCAAATTTACAAGTGATTTTGTTCTTGCAATGCAACAGGTTTTTATTATTATTATTATTATTATTATTATTATTATTATTATTATTACTACTACTACTACTACTACTACTACTACTACTACTACTACTACTACTATTTTGAATATGCTGTCATTTAGCATCTGCATAGCATTAAAATACTGTATATTCAAGCCATGATGCAGAATGTCATGTATTAGTGTTAACAACATGATGGACCAGACCGTTGAGTACAGCATGCCATCTTCAAGAGCAGTCAGGGAAATTCAAAAAGAGATAATCTAGTATTCAGTGGTACACTGCCTGTTGTATGGAACCTCTATTTAGCTATAATGGCTGTTAATAAACCTATTCTCCATAAAACAGTCTCACAATGCAATCCTGCCTAAGATGCAGCAGCCGGCCTAAATGGCCAGCCGCTACATACTATGCAGGATGTGGCCTATACTGGCAGGGCCATGGCTCACCTCGGCGGAAGGTGACATTTGTCCCCTTCCCCCCGTGTAAGCCCTGGCAGCCCCAATGGGCTTCCTCGGATGCACCCCAGCTCTTTAGCTGGCACACAACCGGGGAGGTGTGTAAGGCTGCCCAAGCCTGGGAAGGGGGTTTGGATATCGGCGCAGCCCAGTGCCAACATCCCCACCCCCTCCCAGGCCTGGCCGGCCAATGGCCCCCTCCCTTGCCACCTTGGCACTTGCTCCGCCGGCCTATAATTAGGCAGGATTGAGCTGCGCTTCCTTGACAAGGGTAGCTCTGTTGAATGTTGTGATTTCCCCCCTATTTTTGAATGCCTTGATATTTCCCCCAGAGGCCTATCATGGAATGCTCTTCTGAATTTCTTTGTTTGAAATGCCGTTCACAAAAAGTCACATGTATAGGATGTGAGTTGCTCTGTCTTCATACCTGGGACCAATTGAAGACAATAGCTCCTAGCCAACCTGCCTGCTGAGAATGGCATGTGGCTCCCAATTGCACCACCAAGCTCACCTGCCTAGGTAAAAGGAAGTGTTGGAGTGATCAGGTGGTTTCCCCTCATCCAATCAGCTGACCCTATGACATAATGAAACCCAGGTTTCTTAAGGTCAAACACAAATACCTACAGTAAATGTGTTCCAGCTTGGCATCCTCAGAGAAAGAATCTATGTGTGGTCAAGCCCTGAGCTGCCTCCTGGAGGTTAGAGAGATGTGAATGAATTCCTCAAGCTGGTCTTCGATGTTAAGGAATCATTTTGTTTTTAAGTTTCCTTGTAGTTGCTACTGGTGTTTTTTGCTAAAATCCACACCTGGGCACTGTCAACACCCAAGCTATTTTCCATGCCTGCTTGCATTATTCTTTCCTCCTTGCAATTAGTCTAACTCCCTGCTCTGTTTTTCTTTACTCCCCCTTTCTTTGGTGTTTTAATAAACTGGTTGTATTTTGACTCTTTGCCTTCCTCGTCCATGTTCACTGGTAATTGAGTGAGTTGTCCACTCTCGAATTGCTCATGATCACTACTGTGATTTAGAACGGCTAATTTCTATGCTTTTCTGGGAGGGGAACACTTTCTTAGAGTTGTCCACTCTGCCTGGTTCCCCCAGCCTGGGATGGTGACAGCAGAAATCTACCAGTCCCCGGCTGCCAGCTCTGTAAATCAGTGATACAGAGACCAGGAAGGGTGTGCTAAGCACTAACCACTAGATACTACTTTCCTTGGTCAGCCTTTGACTTCTCTAACAGTAACATTCTGTAAGAGGCAAATGAATCAGGTGACCATTCTGTTTCATGTTGTGTACCATTACTAATCTCATTCCAGTTGTGACATTTTCTCAGATGTCTACGTAGGTGGATCAGAATGCATTCAGAATGGTGTTTATCACCATGTCCTCCCAAAGCTCCACTCTTCCATCTCAGAACAACTTTGCCTAACAGTGTGCAATACTATGTCTCATGCCTAATGGCTATGCCCAGCCTCCTGCTGCTGGGGCATGGCAGGTTACCAGCTAATATGCAACATTTTGTGCCATATCAATGCAGTGGTGCCAAAGGTCTTCTGCTTATCTGTTGGTACGGCAGTCAATCTTTGGATCTGACAGTGATCAAAATGCTTTATGGTACATATTGACTGAATCCATGAACCTTTCTGCAGTGCACCTGCTCTTTCCTTGTATGGCTCACTATGACATCCCATTTTTCTGCGACATCAGCCCTCAATCTATAATATCACAGTAAATCATTACAAACAAAGTAAAGCATTACAAGCAACAGCACACATCAGCAGTAGAAAAAACAGTGTACAAAGAAGAAAGAAACAGATTACAGATTGTACCTAGCTTTACTATAGACGAAAGCAAGGGGAAAGGTCTTTGATACAAATCAAAAGTTCACATTATGTTAGTTGAAACATATTCACCTGACGTCTCCTAAATGGCCTTTCCTCCACTGGTTTCACGTGAGTAGCAGAGATTTGATTTGCTAAGTCAATTCAATAGATCCACCCCTCCAAAAAAAAAAAATCCATCTGTGCAGATTTTCCCTAAATGTTTAGAACACAGACACAAGTCAAAGTTTCTGTTGCTAAAACCTCTTTTGCATGTCCTTGTCAGCTTTGAATCTGAGGTAAAGTACAGTGCAAGGAAGAAGATGAAAGTCATTTTACCGTTGTGTTTCAGATCACATGGGATTATGCCCCAGAATTTAATATCAATCCATCTAGTCAATTTACAGTTTATTCATACAGTCGCCCCTCGTCTTACGCAAAGGTTACGTTCCAGAGTCAGCGTGTAAAGCTAAAGTCATGTATACTCAAAATTGCCTTGCAAATCCCTTACATCCAGAAAATACATACAGTACTGTCCCTTTAAAAAATCACAAGAGACAGGTGGGAACTGAAACCGACAGCGGCGGGAATAGCAGCTTCATTCTCCAATCCCAGGATCACTCTCAGGCATGAATTTACTAAGTGGTATGGCAGATGGAATGACCTGCACAATTTAAACTGCTGTTTGGTTCTGCTTGTTTATTTTCTGGTTTGCCAACTGTGTAGAAGTTGAATTCGCGCAAGTTAACTCTGCCTAAGATGATGTGCTACTGTACGCTGAATGGCTACTATTATAAGTTAACTAGTATGCACTATAAGGGGTCGTGGTGGCTGTAGGACGGAAGGTCTGTAGGACAGCAGTCGAGACCCGAGTGTTGCGTGACAGAGTGAGCTCCCGTCTCCTGTCCCAGCTCCTGCCAACCTAGCAGTTTGAAAGCAAGAAATTGCAAGTAGATAAATAGGAACTGTTGCAGCAGGAAGGGAACAGTGTTCCGTTAGTAATGCCGGCCACATGACAACGGAAGCATCTTCAGACAGCACTGGCTCTTTGGCCTTAGAAACGGAGATGAGCACTGCACCCTAAAGTTAGACACGACTGGCTTTCAAGCAGGGGATACCTTTACCTAGTAGTATGCACTAGACAAGCATGTCAAACATAAATCCCTTTGTTTGTTTGTTTAAGGCTGCATCTGCCTTTTTATCTTGGGCTAATGTAAAGACACTGCAATTGTTATGAAGTACTAGATGTAAAAAATTGTTACAATGAATGTTCTGAAAATACACCAGTGTTTCATGTTTTATTTTTCAGTCAGTTATGGAGTGGGCCTTTGAACCTTGCTGAATCTTGATCTTTCCTTAGGACTGACTTCTCTCCCTATCTCCACCTCTGAAATGGCATTCCTGAGAAGAAGCAAGTATAGAAGTGTATCAAAGTCTGTCAATGACAAACATTTGTGCTTTGTGTGAATGTGGCCAATGCTACTTGAATCTGAACAAAAATTAACCAGATTTCATTTCCATAAGTGGCTACTAGTTGAAACAATTATTAAATATAACCTGATGCTACAATATTGGAGGGGTTCATCTCCAGCTGTCATCCCCTACAACTGAAAATTGGCTTGGTAGATTGAGTAATCATTGTCTGATTGAGTCTCAGGCTAATCTGAAAAACATCCTGACATGGTGTGTAACCCCAAGGTGGAAAGTGTACTCAGCATAAAAAGCAAAACCAGAAGTATGTCATGAGTCAGTGGAGAGGACTGCAGTTAATTTTTGCAAATTTTGTTGTAAGTAATTAACATAATATGCATCTCATTTTCATGAACATGGCAGATGTCACACTACAGCTGGTGAATAGATTGCCCTTTAATCTAGATCGTTCTAATTCAGAGACTGTTGCCCAGAAATGTGAAAAAGAAGTTGAATCTAGCCTTGATGGTGGTGGTGAAGGCGGGGGGGATCTTCACAAAATGAAGACTCTGGACTTCTGCTTACTTATCTCTTTGTCAGGCTTAAGGCTAGAAACTTTTTAAAAATGAACGCTGGGGTTCTCAAGGGTTTAAGAAGTGCCCATAGGAAATTCCTCATCTGCCTGGCTTAACTAATTGCCACATTCCACTTCTGAGGCCTTCTAGCCATTCTTTTGCTTGAACAATCTGAATTTGTTTTCCTAAATGCTCTACTTGCCCTACAGACACTTCTGCAAATCTAAGACTTCACCCCCACTGGAAATCATTGGATCAGGGCATATTTCTTTGCTAGAAGACGTTTTTCTCCCTCTCTCACAATACTAGAACCAGGCAGTAGCATAGTTTAGACGGAGCGGCTGGTGTGGGCCACTCTGGGTTCCAGGAGAGGGAGGGCGGCCTCCACACGCCTCTTGATCACCACCAAAAACACTGTGAGGGAGGCGCGAAAGCGGGCCCTCCCACCCACCCTCAGTACCGTTTGGCTTCAAAATGGAGTCATTCAGCAGTGAGGGGGGTGTAATGTGCTGATGCTGGGGGAGTCAGCATCATCATTTCATACACCCTGCCCCAGGCCAGGGCACATGCGCTACAGTACTGGAACCAGGCGTCATCCATTGAAACTGACTTGCAGAAGATTTCGGCTGGACAAATGGAGGTATTTCTTCACACAGCACACAATTACTCTGTGGAATCTATTGCCACAAGATGAGGTGATGGCCAATAGCTTGGGTGGCTTTAAAAGGGGATTGGGCAAATTTATGGAGGATGGTCTATCAATGGCTACTGGTCATGATGGCTCTGTGCTATGTCTAGGTTCAGTGGCAGTATGCCTCTGAATATCAGTTGTGGGGAGCAATGGCAGGACAGAAGTATGCCTTTCTCTCCTTCTTGTGGCCTTCCCAAAAGCAGCTGGATGCTGGCCTGATCCAGCAGGTCATTTCTTCTGTTCTTATGTTCTCCCATGACTCCCCCTGTCCACCTCCTAATGGTGTACTAGGCACAACTGCTGCCACTGGTACTGAAGGCTCAGGGGGTCACCCTAGCCAGGCCAGTGTCCAACCTGGATGATCACTGACACCACTCCTGCCTGTACAGCAAGTCCTCAATTAAAGTCATTTTGTTTAAAGTCGTTTTGTTTTAATGTTGATGGGAAAATGCTATAGGGACATTTACATTTATCAGTTAGCCTATCGTAAAATTGGTTTCATTAGAAGTCATTTCGCTTAAAGTCGCAGTTTCCCAGAACAACCTATCAACAAGTTTAAGTGAGGATTGCTGTACTCCTGATGTTTAAGGAAGCCTTCTGAGTCCTTGCCTTTTTTTAACATCATGCTGGTACAGGTGGAGTGCTGCTGCTTTTTTATGCTCTTGTTTTAATTGTAATTTGATCTGTTTTTATTAATTTTAGATGATGTTTTTTACTAGTTTCTGTGGATTGTTTTTATTGTTTTAAATGTGATTATTTTTTGTATTATTGTATCCCTTTCCCATGTTGTAAGCCGCCTTGGGTCCCTTCGGGGAGAAAGGCGGGGTAAAAATATTGTAAATAAATAAATAAATACTCAAAATGCACAGAAGAAAGGCAAGGAAGGGTCCCATAAGAGACCAAGAGACGCTTCCCACTCTGCTCACAATCTGCCTCTGTCCCTGGTTTGTACCTGCCTCTGTACCTGGAAAGCTGCGGCTTGTTCCAGTGTGCTGTGACGTGGCCAGGCCTCATCCAGGTGAGGCTCTCTCATTACTTATCTCCCCAGTGTTCAAGCTTCCCCACCACCCGCTCCCTAAACCTGTAGTGCAAAGGCCACCCTCAGCAGAAGCAGGAGTCAAGTTACGGTATATACAAGCAGGAGTCAAGTTGTGTCCAAGAATCAGGGGGGGGGGGGAGTGTACTCTAAGATGCATAAAGGTAAACAGAAGGATGGCCTCTGCTGGATGTAAATAGCCTGGTTGAAATGCCACACTTGGAAGAGCAGTGGACTCTCTGAGTGAGTAATGTACATATAGGGACTCTATAAGAGCCGTTCTGCACCTGACTCTCCATGTATGCAGAACTGTAGCCTTTTAACTAGCTTTATGGTTTTAAAAATGCCACTCAAAATGTAAATTATTTTATCCTAATAAATCCATAATATTATGCAGTCCATGAAACATAGGTACCAGATTCATTATAATTGTGATCCTTGATCCTAAGGAGTTTATAACAAGAGTGGTTCCAAACTAACCTTTGGAATGCATAGGAAAATGTCTCAAACAACAGTTCCCGGGAAGGGGGGGGGAACGTTATTCTGGTTGGTTCTGCTAGGGCGAGGGGGGTGTTACATTTTTTTTGCTTGCCAGTTTGCAACATGGTTTCAACATTGGCTTTCTCTCTGTATTTAAAGCCGACGTTGATTAGTTTTTGAAACGGCGAGTCGTTAATTCATTGTATGTTGTAAATATTCTTGGCAATTCCAAACGTAACATTTCTCCCCAATAAAAACCAATGAGGAGAAATGGTGCCCAGATCCAAGAAGATTTGAGTGCAGCAGAAAGCTACATGCACACACTGCTGCTCTTGTGGAGATGGATAAATACATAGACAAAACTCCATCCTCCCGAGGGAGGCCCGAGGCACAGACATAACAGATTGGAGCAGATAGCACATCAGCAGTCTAAGAGACTTCTGAGACCAGTTCTAATGTTACTGCCCCCATGTGACTGCCGCCCCAAAGCTCTTTACTGTAGTGCCACACCATGCAGAAGTGGTGACAACAATTGCTCTAAAATGCACCACCGCTTTTCTGCCATTTCCCCTGCTGTGAGTCTTGCCCCTTCCTCTCTGAAATCTCTTCTTGCACCCTGAAACATGAAATGGTTCCCCTGGAAAATGAGCAGTGTCTCACTCTAGCGCTGCCACTGACATGCAGCTGTAACATGTGCTTGGGCAGTCACATATAGTGAGAACTTTTAGTTGCTGCTTTCCCCATGGAGTGCCACTAGAGCTACTTTGGGGCAGCACTCACAGGAAGTGATCATGTTTGGATTGGATTAGACTAGAATGACTACAGGTCCAAACCTAAGGGCGTGTTATGGGGGTGGAACATGTGTTCTGTCAGCATAACACGCTTTGGGCAGTGGCACACTCTGAATCCCCACTCCCTTCCTGGGCCTGATCTGCCTTCATGGCTCAACGAGGACTTGTGCCAGAGATATCCTTACCCCGAGGAGGCCTCAACATGCCAAAACTTCCCCATGGTATACAGCAGGTGCCACACTGGTGCCACACATCGCTTCACCAGCAGTTGCTGTGGATTGGGTTGTAAGGCAGAGGTGTCGCTACGGTGGGAGCGGTACCGTAGGTTTCGCACTGTGCTAATTCCCATTTACTCCCTGGTAAGAGGTGGTCCCGCCCCCCTCACTGTCGGAAGTAATCAGTGCGGTGAAGGCAACGGGCAGGAGACTCCCTGCCCGTTGCCTTCGCCACACGGAATGGTTCCGATGGCAAGAGGGCAGGACCACCTCGTATCGGGGAGTAAGCGAGGATTAGCACAGTGTAAAACTTATGGTACCGTCCCCACAGTAGCAACGCCTCTGCTGTAAGGAAAAAGGGAGAAGGAAGAGAGGGGCTATAGTTCACTGGCAAAGCACATGCTTTGCCGGCAAATGGTCCTAGGTTCAGCCTCTTCCCGGTAGGGCTGGGAAAGACTTCTGCCTGATAGCTTGAAGGTTATTTGCATTGTAATTGCATTGCACTTGTAGCAGTGAAGCCTATGACATTGTTAGGCTGAGCCAATTTGGTGGCTCTGAATATTCAGCTGGTCAAGGAACAAACAAGTTTTCAATCCAAATTCTGTGAGGGAAGGAAAGTTGTCTGTTTGGTTGGGATTAAGATCTCTCATAAAGGAAATTTGAAGACTGGAAAGTGGTCCAGGATTTAGGGAAACCAAGGAGACTGATGGAAAGGTGCCACAATGAAAAATAGGTACCAGAAACAGAAGAATGAGACTTGAGGAAAAGGTCAGTGGAAAGAGAATTGCGATACAAAGAGGATAATTAAAGAGGAGGCTCTTAACACCTTCTGGGCACTCCTGCTGCTGAGATCTGCCCCAACCCACCCCAGTTCTGCCAATCCCCATCCCAATCAACCTCCATTCCCCCCACCACCACCTTATCTGCACTAACGGCTGGTCTGCAACCCACCCCTGCTGGTGCGGGGCTTATCGGCTGCAGCGCCATCAGCAGCAAGCCACAGAACTGCAGAGTGGCTGCAGCGATTGTGGTCTCCACAATGCACAGGTGGATCACGAGATAGGATTGGGCTGTAAGAATATTTGGGTAGAATTCTTCTCCTCCCCCCTCTTCTTCTATTCACATATTTTCAAAGGAGAGCTTTTTACTGCTTCTCTATCCCAGTATGCCTCAATGTAACCTGAGATCCTTTGCCCAAGGCACTGGCCTAACGTGATTATTGTGCAGACAGGTCTCAATACCATGCCCCAGAAACATTGTTTTATCTTTTTGAGTTTTTATTCTTCAACACCCTGCATGTAGTGAAGATGAGTTCTGTGTAAATCAAAAGCTTGCACACCACATGGTAAACCGAGTTTGGTCCTAATAAATATACTGTTTTATTACCCCTGCCTGGATTTTTTTTTTAATATGTTGACATTTGTGGGCTGGGGTTCAGCTTGTACAGGTTTGAACATTTTAACATATGTTATATTTTGAGCTGTTTAATGGGATTTATGTTTAATTTGAACAGGATATTTTATATTCTTTTTATTCATTGCCCACCCAGAGCTTTTGGGATGGAATGAGATTTATCCAAGCACAAACATATAAGTTTAAAAAAAAATTGCCACTGGATTTTTTGGAACAAGAGTTTTATTTTCTAGTAGTACTCGCGTCACCTATGAATACCCTGGTCTGTGCAGGATCTCGGCAATATTAATTCCAAAACTGGCTACATGTCATTGATGTAATGGCTTTTGACAGGAAACATGGTTTTTCTTCAAGTGAAACAGTTACTGATAAACTATCCAACAAGGTCAACGCCTGTGCATGTAAATGATAGCATGAAGAATACAGGTGTTAATGAACACATTCTAATATTGTTTCCCGGCTTTGCAGATATTATACATTTAGAAGCATGTGGTACTCTTTCACCTGCAATAGTTCTTTTGGAAATAAAACAAAATAGGAAGCATGTCAGGCATTTTATTTCATTGTCAGCTTTAATAAAGACAAAATGATTTTCCTAAAGGAACAAAATATCCATGCCAAATTTTTCAAAAGCTTTTTTTTTTGTCACCCTGAAATCGCACTGGAACCACATAAGCTAGCAAACAAAAAAGAGATTTTTATGCATATCTTATTAGCTCATTTCCTTTGATGCCTGCAAGTGATGTCATGGAGCCCAGCTGGTGTGTTATTGCAGATGATTTCCCTTACTCATGTTTTACCAAATCATTTCAAGCTCTAATGGAATTACTTTGTCTTTGAAACTAGAGGAGTCCCCCCCCCCCCATTCACCTCTCCTATCTGCTGTAAAAGACCAAGAAGTCTTTTACAGAAATCATGAGGCAAACACATAACAGCATTTTAATGCTTTTGTTTCACATCAGATCATTCCCATAATCACCTCTTCCCTTCACTTCTTTGCTTGTGCCATATGAAATCTCAAGCTCAAATAAACCACTTTTCACTCTTCCTTTTGAAAACTAAATAAAAGGAATTAAAAGTACAATGGTTGGAATGCCTCAGAGTCATGTAGCATGTTTTCATGTCATTCTATTATATCCTGGACTGGATAAGTGTCTCCTAGAAGGAAAAGTATAACAATGAAACATGGGTCGTCATCATCATCATCATCATCAACAACAACAACAACAACAACCTATTAAGTGCTCCTAGTGCTGATTCCCTGCCTGCATCTACACAAGGGAGAATGTATTTCTTTGTTCAACTCTGTGTATTGGATAGAAAAAAACATTCATTGGAAGTTTGATTCTCTGCATCTCCTTGTACTATTTGTAGCTAGTTCCATAAACTCTGTGATACTCCTTCTCCTTCTGCCTTTCGAGTTGACAAGCAGAGATCCCAGTTCAGTAAAGCATTTAGCATATGCTAAGCTTTAAGCATCTGCTGCTGGGCACTGGAAAATCAAAATGATACACTATAGAGCAAAATTGGAGGAAGAGGCATTTAAGGGATTCTCATGTTGAACCTTTCAAATGGATAAGAGTGGGCAGGCAAACGAAGCCAGGGATTTTAAAAACTTTGTTTCCGCTATTTATGTGACGAGCTGATCATAATGTTGCTCCTAGAAACTGCAGGGATGCTGCAAAATGTGCTTTGTTCTGTAGGGATTGGAAAAGTCAGGATTGTGTTCCCTTGTGGTGGTGTTTTCTCATTTGCTTGCTTAATTTTATGGCCTCAGAGTTGGCCTGCTACAAGATGCTGACTCGCGTGCAAATCAATGCGTATGTTATGTGAGTAGTCTCAGTGTAGCATTGGAGCTTCACATTCCTGCAAGATTTCAGCTCCTCTTACCTGAACTGGAAAAGCTGATTATTTGCCAGGTCAGAGACACTATCGTCATGGGACAAGCCAGGCCCATACAAAAGGGACTGGCTGCACTTGAACTGAAATGCAGCCGGTCTGCTGGTCATCAGGCTGACTGAAGCAGCCACTTTGAGCAGCAGGTTGGGGGGGGAGCAGTGATGAGGGGTGCCCTGCACGTCCTAATTGTCTGCTGACCCACCACCCATCCAGCCATCTCAAGTGGCTCTCCAACCCTCTTCTCATTTGCTGAGAGTGAGCAGGAAGAGGATCCGGGCAGTGGCAGCCCACCTCTTCCTCCAGTGCCGCCACTGATCATGGTGGAGGGAGCTGCAAAAAGCTGCAGCAGAATCATCCTGTGCTGCTTGTTTGCTTCCACAAAACAAAAAGGCCAAGTGGGGAAGAGGAGGAGGAGGAGGCAGAGCCCCCCTTCCCCCCCGCTCCTCCTCTGACCTTCCAGGCAGGCCATCTGTCTGCTGCTTCTTGCGCCTCCTTGTTCTCTCAGCCTGCCCACCCATCCTATTTGTTTCAACATGCAAGGAAGAGGTTGTGGTGAACCAATGGCCTCCCTGGAAGGTCAGAGGAGGAGGGGGGGGGCTCTGGAATGTTTGCTGTGCTCTGCTCCTCTCCCCTCTCTTTGCCTGCCTGGATGCTTCCCTAACTAAGCTGCTGGGCAGCCAAGGAGGAGGCGGCAGTGGTGGTAGCAGTGGTGGTGGGCACATGAAAAAGTTTGTAAAAGGAGCAGTGAGTACAGGGCCAGCAGATCACCATGATGAACTCAGGTGCAAGATCTGCTGAGGCCACCCCATGTTGCTGGCACTTACTTAACATCAGAATGGTTGCAGATCAGCTGTTAAACTGATATCTGGTTCTGGCCAAAGCATCCCTAAGGAATGAGGGTATGCCTTCTCTCCTGCTTGTGGACTTTGCAGACACAGCTGGTGATGAGCCACTGTAGGAAAAGGGAATCTGGGCTAGACAGGCCTTTGGCCTGATCCAACAGGCTTTTTCTCATGTGCTTAGATGTTCAAAATCATCCCAAAAGGTGCATATCAGGCTGGGGAAAAGGGGATAGGATCTTGGCATGCGTTGCTGCCGCCGAGATCCTCCCCTTCTCACCCTTTCCTACCCCTGGTTTGCTCCCTGCCCTGATCCTCCCTTGAACTGCCCCCGCTGCCACCTTACCTGCTGTGCTGCAGGCTGGGTGAGCCGGTGGTGTGCAAGCAGCAGGGCCTCCTGTCATTTGTACTGGGGGCCCCAGCCTGTGCGCCGTTGGATCAGCGGTTTTTGTGCCACCGGCCCAGGACATGTGACAGGCTGACAGCGGATTGCAAGATCCACTGCAATAAGCCCTGATGGTCCCTTGGCTTGAATCAACAAGACTTTTATGATGTCCCTTTACGTATTATGTATTCCATCATGTATTATGCATTTAATTTATGCTATGTATTTTCCCCTTTTTTTTTCCTTTTTGTTTTGTTTCTTATTCACTAATACAGGAGAAGGGGGGGAAATAATAATAAAAAAAAATGTTCCTTTCACTACCCCTTGAGCAACCAGAGTATCGACACCACACCAGGACTGGGTTCTGGCTACAGAAAAGATACAGAAACCTGCTGCCTCCTTCACTATCACCATGGCTGGAGTGCTGTTGTTGAGAAATGTTGAGAAAGAGAAACCGGGAATTCTTCTTCTCTAGTTCTGATTTTAATCTGATCCACCGAAGAATTTGGGGCTCCTAATGCTCATTTTAAGGCGAACACTATGAACTATCTAAGCTTATAGCTGAGCCCAAGCCTGATGAGCTTTATCAGCTTCTCTAGTGAAACCAGGAGGTATGATATGTGTAGAAGATGACAGTGTTGGATGATAGCCTGAGGCATCTGAGTAGTGAGATCTTGGCCCAGCTGCTTGATCAGTTTGGCACTGCTATGTTCTTTCTCACCAGAATGCACCATTGAGAATGCAGGGCACTGTGAGCGCAACTCCCTGGGTATGCAGAATGAGGTGCCTAGAATGCATTTCCCACCATCCCTTTCTTCATTTTCCAATCTAGGAGCTGTTGTCTAGTGATGGCATATATCAGCTTTGAATATATGATGACTTCAAAACTCAGCAAAAATCCTAGAGCAAAGCAAAATTCATTACTTCATTCGAGCCATTGATGGATCGTCTGCCACCGTTTATACAGTAGACACACAAGCCTAATTTTCAGGTATTAGCTGATTAACACATGAGTCATAGTGTGTGTCCTGTGTCCAGTAAAGTGGAACATCAGATGTGTGAAAGAGATTAATTACGTGCACAGATGTTAGTCGCAGAATCAATTTGTCTGGGGTTTGAGGGGGTGGTACCCCACAGATCAATAGGAAAGGAGAAAATTAGAGTAATGTGTTGAAAGGAATCGCAGTCTTGTCTATGAGTCTATGAGTCTCGTTTATCTGCCTCAGTGAGTGAGGCCCTTGTAGAGAATTTCAACAGCAACGACAAAAGACTCAAAATAGTCTTGTTCAGTGCTGCATGATACAGATCGTGCTTTCTGAAAACATTTATTTTATTTCTTATTTTGAAACATTAATATCCTGCCTTTCCCTTTTATAGCAGAGGACCCAAGGCAATTAACAAGATTATTAAAACACTGAAAGACAATAAAATTCAATAACTTTAAAAAAAAAATCATACACCCAGAGCATTGGCTAAGATCTGCATTATAAGGTCCTAGGGCTCAAATATACTGTACCTGGAAGTCTCACCCTCTGATCTGAATGCTCTTTCACTCACATCCCACTCACCAACCAGACAACCATGTGTAGTAAAAAGTACAAAACCTGCATGTGGCCCACAAATGTGTATTCACTGTATTTATACATGATATATGCACCCTTGGAAGCTGTAACCAACTGTAGCTTCCCACTATATGCATGCAACAAAAATAGACTAATGTATAATCATTACATATAATATTTAATGCTGACGATTTGTGCTTTTCTTCCGAGAAGGGAATGCTCTCTGTGAAGCAAAAGCAACAAGCGTAATGGGTGAGACCACATTTAATTCTCCCAGATACTTGGAGGACTGATCTTTGTGATCACTGACAAGGAAGAAAGTGGTGCTTTGTGACAAAGAGATTTTTGAGAATGTGTTTCAATGATTCTACTGTACTTCAATGGTTGAGGCGCATCGCATGGTATAGAACATGAAGTACCAGATTGTGAGCTCTAGGAACAATTAACTGAACTCGGACAAGGTTGGGTGGGTGGGTGGGTGAGAGAGGCTTGGGATCAGAGGACATAGAAAACAGAACCTCCTTGTACAGGGGAAACATGTCTTTGATCGTCTGACCCTGGGAACAAACAAAAAAGAAGGATGTCTTCACCATATCCTAAGTTTGAACTTCCTACAGGCATCCAGTTCACTGCTGTTGAAAATAGAGAGCTGGACTGGGTGGCCCTTAAATCCAATTCAGCAAGGCAGTTGTTATATTCATAGGTCCTTATTTTGGCACATCCCCCTGTCCCGTTAATACTCCACCTTGGATAATACTTTCTACCAAGACAGCTATTCTGCTCCTCATGTTGAACAGGCTCCTGCTTCCCTTGGTTCATGTGAAAAATAGTCAAGAGAACAACCATCACGGGCAATCCTGGAGGACGTTTTTTGTTTTGTCTTAGACGCCCAGCACGGGATGTTAGACATGCACCTAGCAGTCTTCCCATGTAATCACAGTATGGGGTTTACCTCCACTTTGACTGAGTCTCTCCAGTTTACATGGCACAAGAATAGCATAATGGCTCCCTATGTATGTTTTAGTTTGCGCCAACAAAATATTGTAATATTGAGCTACTTCATGGCAACAGCGGTAAATTTTCCTCTGCAAGTAGGCAAGTCAGGTTAAACAAGACAGAATTATAGCTAAATTGCTCATTCCTTCCAATACACTGCCTTTATGAGAGGGTTTATTGAATTTTTCATAATAAGATCTATTGCTTTTATGTATTAAAGGAGACGTTGTACGATGCATTCTTTATTGAGAGCTATATCTAGATTAGTTATATGCAAGCATGGAGAACAGGTTCCTACTAAAACCCATATTTTTTTTTTCCAGAATGATTTTGGGCATGATCTAAAGTTAGGCATTTCCCCCTCCCATTCAGTTGAAAGGGAGAATTAAACACATATGTCAATCTCTCTCACAGAAATCTATGGAACACAATACTTAACTTTCAAATATTACATTGTGATCTGTGTAAATCAGACTCAGTGTTATCCAACATTATCCAACGTCTTGTAGAATGCCACATTAGTTTCTCCCATTTTGATTTTTAAGATCTGATGTTTATTCCTTATCAACCAAAAACAAACTAAACTTATTGCAAGCTCTCAAAGACAGAAATAAAAACCATCCACTCCAAATTAAGCTCTTTTCAGATATTATGAACGTAAGACAGTTTGCAAACTTTGACCTATGCTTACTTCATTGGATCCACAGCACCATTCATCAATAGACTGCTATGTCTCATGAGATTATAGATTCAAGCTATTTTAAAAACTGGTGCATACTTATATGTTCATGACCATGCCTGCAGTATTAACTGATTAACTGATGGCTTTTCAGTAAAGCCAGTCTGCACATGCATCTGTGTAGAAAAATCATAAACATGCATGTGTAAACAAAAACAAGTCTTAAAATGGAACAGACTAGACCTGATGTGATACAGGTTAACTGAGCACAACACAAAATGTTTAGTACAAAGGATCAGGGAAGCTCTTGGCACAAAGGTTCCCCAGCCCATATGTATAAAAAGGCAAGAGGGCCTGCTAACTGGGCAAGAGGCACTTTTTCAATTGGTGCTCCTCTTATATTTAGCAGGGGGAGAGTAACTGCCCCCCTTTCACCCCAGCACTGTGTCTTTTCCGGTGGCTGTTTGCTGGTGGTGTTCTGCATCTTTTTAGATTGTGAGCCCTTTTGGGACAGGGAGCCAGTTAATCATTTGATTTTGTCTGTAAACCGCTTTGTGAACTTTTTGTTGAAAAGCGGTATATAAATACTGTTAATAATAATAATAATAATAATAATAATAATAATAATAATAATAATAATAATAATAATAATAAAGGTGACCCCTGACAATTAAGTCCAGTCATGTCCGACTCTAGGGTGTGGTGCTCATCCCCATTTCAAAGCCGAAGAGCCAGCGTTGTCTGAAGACGCCTCCATGGTCATGTGGCCAGCATGACTCTCCTTGCCGCAGTGCGTAGCATGCGGCTGGAACACAGAGTGCTGTTTACCTTCCCGCAAGCGGTACCTATTTATCTATTCACATTAACATGCTTTGGAACTACTAGGTTGGCAGGAGCTGGCCAAGCAACGAGAGCTCACCCTGTCGTGGATTCAAACTGCCGACCTTTCGATCGACAGCTCATGGTTCAGCGGTTTAACCCACTGCGCCACCCGCTGGCCCGCCCATGTGTATATTGTATAGCTAATCTAACCGCCCAATCCTACCTAAATCCTACCTCTGTTGATGCAGCTGCACCACTGGAGCATGTGCTGCATCCTACCGGGGGGGGGGGGCAGTCCCAGAGGTCTCCTCTGGGTAAGGGAACACTTGCTCCCTTGCCCAGGGGTAAGCCCTTGCTACCCCATGTTCTACTCAGACCTGCAGCAGCAATTGCTGGCACCAGTCTGAGTGGACTGGTGAAAGTGGATCGAGGCCAGGAAGGGGGATAGGATATCAGCAGCACCACTGCCACCGATACCAGACCCTTCCTGGCCTCAATATGCCCCTCCCCACACTCCTCATTCCTCCCCCTCCAGACCCATTCTGCCCAGCCCCTGCATCCCTTCCACCCCCACCCCCATGCTGACTTACATTTTGCAGTGCAAAATGCCTGGCATGTCACCTTTTGCGACAGCCGTAAAGGACTACGTACTTGCAGTAGGATTGGGGTGTTTGTCAGTTCAGTTTTGTATTTATAAAAATGTCTTCAGAAAAAATATGGATACTCTCGGTGTAACTGCAATAACCCTAGAATATATGATTTAATGACATTGCTTGATATCTCCTTGGGGCTGGAAAAAGAGCCATAAAGGTAAATACCACATGAGTCTCTTTTCCAGATTCTCACCCCACCCATACTAGTATGATGATGCAATCAATGCATTATGCAGCCTGAGAAGTCCAAAAGACCGTCTTTGAACATTTGTTAAAAGCTTTTTGAAATTGCCAGTCGTGTACGCTAGAAACTATTGTGTAAAAAATGTAAGGGGAGAGGGGGTCAAAAATACCAAAAATAAAGGTAGACTGAGGCGGCAATGTGTGAGCATGCTGCCAGATGGGACTGTAATCTGGGACAGAGAGAGGATTTTCCTGACAATTTTTTTCTTTGCAAAAAGTTCCTTCTCTCTAAGAGTAGAATTAGCATAATGGCTGGGATCCAAAGAGCTGCTTTAGGTACAGTTTCAAAAGCAATTTCCCATAAAGCAAGAATTGATATCTGCTCAAAATTGTAATGAAGTCTTGTTGCTTTGCCACTTTGTTTAGGCAAATCATGAAACGAAGTCTGCAGGCATTGTTGAGGTAGCAAGTTATCACAGTTAAAATGTGGATAATGAAAGCAGTGCTTGAAATATGGGGAAATCAAAATGTACTGTATACCAACAAATGCACAATAAAACTTATCTTTTAAAGAATACTGTGCTACTGGGGAATATCTTTTGATTCATTCTGAGTTCTTTCAAAGAACACTTGTGTTAGTGTGGATCTTAAGTGACAACTGCATCAGGGTTTGGACTAGATCAGTTCTGTACAATATGTGACTCACAAGGCCAAAGACATGATGACTCAACAGGGGAATAATAAACCACCAGGTTTCATTGCTTTCCTGGGACTGTGACAAGGGGGTTGTTGACCACTTAGCAGACCACAAAATATGGCTATCAGTCTGTGGTGGATCACAAGATTTGCAGGTCTGGACTAGATTATCTCTGGTCTGTTCCCATTCTAGTGTAGAGATCTCTCACTACAACTACGTAGTGTTTCGAGAATTTGGAATTTGGTCCACTGGGTTTATCTGAGATTAGCCAGTGAATTAAAATACACTATTGAGCAGCAATACCTTTTATTATTCTTCAGTCAAATTTGTTGCTGCTGTTTTGCAAAGAACTATTGATCCATCCCCCAAAATGGGCCTTTCCCCTTCACACAGCAATGGATTACACAACCTATAAAATGGGTTACACAGCCATTACCCAACAGTGAGTTATACAATACATCACAAAAGCACATTTGATTGGGTGAGACAGAGTTTCCCAAGGGAAGGAGTGGAAGCCCCATTATCAAAGGCATCCAGGACTGCACTGGACAAATCATTGGAAAATGGACTATATTGAAGAAGGTTGCATTTGCAAGAGGTTGGACGCTGTGAACTTTCTTAGTATTTTTCATTTCATACACCAGGTAACTTAAGCATGTGTTACATTGCTGCCAAAATTGTTAGACTGCCCGAGCTTAGCAATCCCTATTCTGCTGCTCTCTGCTCACCCAAGCTCCAGCTGGTATGCAGAACTCTGAAACTGCTTGCTCTGAAAACATGAGTCGTCTCACAACGATTGAATGACTGTGGCTGCTTGAAATTGCTGCACATATCTGCAGGGATGTGGATCAAGTCTCTGACTCCAAGTCTCAAGTCAAGTCTCTGGGTCCAAGTCTCAAGTCAAGTCCCAAGTCTTTGCCTTTAAGTTCCGATTCTCTGGTTGCATGTTGTGAGTCCCTATCTATTTAATGGGGAAATGGGTATAAACCTGAATAAAATTCGACAATCATCGAGTCAAGTCCAAATCAAGTCATTGATGCGACTTGAGACTGAGTCAATACACTCAAGTCTACATCACTGCATATCGGCTCTCTGCCCTTGGCTAGCCAGTTTGGTGTTTCCACTCACTAGATTAGGGTCTTTGCACACTAACAAAAAACCAATTTACCCAAGCACACAAAAGACAAATCTCCAGCTCCATCTTTTCTACATTCGAAACTATGTGGGTCACTTATCTTATATGGTAGGTACTGGATCTTTGAAAATACAATACTGTATCTTACATTAGCAGAAACACCAGAAATCCATTTTTTTTCTAGAGTCAGGCCAAGCAATCTTATGGTCCAGTTAGGATGTACATCAGCGTAACTAGGTGGATGCCTAGCTGGGGCCTATGCTCCACCTCAGCAATGTCAAAGAACAATAGTCCAGTAATCCCCCACCCTCCATCATAAACCAGACACAGAGGATGAATAGGTCCATGCACTAATAGGATGGATTAATAGGTCCTGAATAACAGTTCAAGACCTGAGTGCCGCGTAACGGAGTAAGCTCCCAGCTCCTGCCCCAGCTCCTGCCAACCTAGCAGTTCGAAAGCAAGACATTGCAAGTAGATAAATAGGTACCGCTTTGGCGGGAAAGTAACAGTGTTCTGTTAGTCATGCTGGCCACATGACCACAGAAGCTTCTTTGGACAGCGCTAGCTCTTTGGCCTTAGAAACGAAGATGAGTACCACACCCTAGAGTCAGACACGACTGGCTTTCGAGCAGGGGATACCTTGACCTTCACCTTGACTTTTGGGTTCTTCATTGGATCTTGTTTAATTGCTGCTGTGTTTAATTGCACTGTGTGTATTAACATTGTATTAACATTAATTGATGGTAATACAATGTTGAGTCTCCTGAAGGAAAAAAAGTGGGATAGAATTTTTCTAAAGAATAATAATAATGCATGAAGAGTATCTGCAGATATTTGGCAGCATTGGAAACTCCAGGAAAATATACCAGGGAGTTTTGCCAAAGGAATTTGTTACAAATCTCTGTACTATTCTCTGTAGGGAAAAACTACAGTGGTGCACTGTATTTATACTACATAGATAGTTTTATGTAATATTTAACTTTCAGAGTCTCCCCAACTAACCTAGAATTGCAGTATGTTGAGACGTTGAGACTTTCCTGTGATAGATCCCTTGTTTCTTTGTCGTTATGGAAATACAATTTCCTGGGGAAGAAGAACTACAATTTTTTCTGGGAAGAAGACATGGCTCTGGTGTATGCTGTTGGAGGCCTATCTGCTTTGTGAACCTAGCCAATATTGTACAGTACCTAAAACGTTAGGAGGGATACAGAATGAAGCTGTTCCTTTTTCAGATAAAGTCATGACTTCTGCTTGGCAAAAGAACAGCTATTTCGTTCTTATTTTGCCTGCCTGCAGCTGCCTCATCTCCAGAGCATCATGCTACAGGGCAGAGGTTTTGCATAGCACTGTTTACTTCTAGTACTGTCTTTAAGTATGACTTCCTACTACTGGGAGGCAAAGCATTTTCCCATTCTTGGACTGCATCTGGAATTCTAAAATCTTCGCTACCTTTAAAAGAAAGCTGACTTTTTGGGCACCCTGAAATGTTTCATTCTGATTTCATTAGGCCAGGGGTTTCTCAGCCAGTGGTACTAGTACCACCAGTGGTACTTTGGCCGACTGCTGGTGGTACTCTGGACTGCCAGAACCCCACTCTGATGCAGCACTTTCAGCGCCACATTTTTGCTCCCTAGAGGCTCCTGCCTTTGGCCAAGCCTCTCGGGAACACTGAGAAGGATCCTCCCACCCACCCAGAGCCTCCTACCTGCATTTCCTGGCCTCCAAAAGCCTGAAAACCCAGGAGTAACATGATGATGTCATCACCATTCATTTCCGGTGGTACCCAGCAGGAGAGTGGCACTGGAGGTGGTACTCGGCCAGGAAGGGGTTGAGAACCCCTGCATTAGGCTATTATTGTCCGGTATCTGTGAAAGCTCTTTAAAATTAATGGTCTGCTTGTATCACATTTAAATGGAAATCTGTGCACCTAGTAGACATGGAATGGGAAATTTCATCAAATAGCAAAAATGTTCTTAATCTGGTTATTCCCGTGGGGGGGGGGGGGGATAATATACTGTATACCAAAATACTGAGACTAACTAAACAATAAAGATGATCTGTTTTCTCCTATTCTAATATTTTTCCATGGTGTACTGCTAATTGAAATCAGACCTTGGTACCTTTAAGTATGTTTGGCCCATTTTCTCATTACTGTTCATTTTAATGGACAACAGAAAGGGGACAAGGGAATGAGAAGAAAAAGGATGCAGGAGCAATTCAGAGCTGTGCAACCAAAATAGAGATAAATGAATCTTCAAGTCAAATTGATCATTCAAGCTGAAACACAGATTAGGGAAGTATAGCTAGTAGCAGTTTCATGCATTTTAGAAATTTATTATAGAATTGAGCAAATATCTCTGCATTGCTTGTTTTTAAAGTAAATGTGTAGTCCTGGTTAATCTGAGTACTTTTAAAAATAGGATTCACTGGATGCGTACATTTTTCTCAAATAACAATAGGAATATGTGCATACTCCATTGCCACAACTATTCAATAATAGTGATATCAATAGAATATTATCAAGAACATCCATCAAGATGCCATTCAGATACTATGATCCAGCATTCCAAGCATGGTACCCTGAGATACAGTATGTTTGGGTCCCACAAATATAACAGAATGGTATGTACTGCATCTTTAGTAGTTGAAACTAGCAGTGAGGTGATGTCGAACACCAGATGTTTGGAATCCATGATACCTATATTTGATCCAAATTCCCTCCCTGCAGAGTTTGAGCCATATTCCAAATAGATGTTAAAGACTACAGAAGTTCCTAGGAGTGTTTTCTGTCCATTCCATTTCCAAAACTTATGAACAGCCCAATCCTGTGTAGGATGCACCGGCTGACCTAAACAGCCAGTCGCTGCATCCTACACAGGATGTGGCCCGCGCCGGCGAAGATTGGGCACATCCTGGGGGAAAGGGACATTTGATGTATGTTCCAGTGGACCAGTGGGTCTCCTCGGATGTGTGTCAGCTATTTTGCTGTGTAAGACTGTCCAGGCCTGGGAAGGGGGTTAGGATATCAGTGGAGCATGCCAATCACTCCCCCGCCACCCCGGCCTGCCCTCCTGCCGCCCGGTGCAGGTCTTACCTGTGTTCAGTGGCACAGTCCAGGGCCATCGGCAGAGTGAGTGGTGCCGGCCTCAGTGCCGGCACTGCTTACTCTGTGGGTGTTGAAAACGTTTAAGACACCCAATGCTGGCGGAGCAGGAGCTTCGCCGGCATTTCTCTATCCTGGATCGGGCTGCCCAACTGGTGGGCATACTTATAACAGCATCAGAGACGTCGTCAAGGGGGGGGCGGAGGGCCCCAGGGCCCCAGGGCGGGGGCGCAGAGGCTGGGCGGGGGGGCGCAGACCCCTTAACTTTCTTTGTTTTACTTACCTTTTTCCGGTTTTTTCTCTTTTTTTTCTTTTTCGCGGGCAGCTGCCACCTCCCTGCTGCTTCCCAGGGCGGCAGCTGCCTCGCGTGTGCCCCCCAGGGTGTGTGTGTGCTTTTGGGGCACTTTTTGGGGCACAGGCAGCTTCTTCTGGGGGCTTGCAGCATGTTCTCATCCCTGGCAGGAAGTTCCGGCGACGCCATCTTGGATGGGTGGGACTCTCTAGGACTCTCCTCTCTATGGTCCTAGAGAGATTCAAGATGGCTCCGTCGGAACTTTCTGCCAGGGAATATGCTGCAAGTCCCGGAAAGAAGCTGAGAAGCTGAGAGCGCCCCGAAGAAGCTGCCTGCGCCCCGCAGAGACAAGATAAGTGCCCCAAAAGCACACGCATGCCCGTGCGCCCCTCCTAGAATGCCCTTAGCCCCTGTCAAAGTTAAAAAGAAACCCGGAACCCCCGGAAAAACCTTTGATCTTTGATCACAGATCAAGGTTTGATGATTTGATTAGACAGCAAAGGGGGGCGGAAGGACTGAGCCCCCCCCCCGAAAATGGGCTGAGTCCGTCTCTGAACAGCATCAGTAGTGCAGTGTTAAATTTTGAATTGCAGGAGCTCATCATGATGCCCCCATAGTTCCACAACAGCTCCATAACCATGCCTCCAAGATAATACCAAAATCAACTTTATAATGCAGAGATCCCTATAATTACTTTGACATTTTCAGCATGCTTCTATAGAATGGTTTTCTGGGTCTGCCCCCTCCTGCCGCCGCCACTGCTGCCATGGTTTTAAAAGTTGGTGGCACCCAAATCTCGTGAAGGCACATGAGACCTCATTTGCCCTCACAAGATTTGGGTGCCACCATCTTGGATCTCGCGAGATTTTGTGAGATCCAAGATGGCGGAGCACAGGGAAACTTTTAAAACTTTTAAAATTGTGGAAGCGGCAGCAGCAGCGGCAGCAGGAGGGGGTATTTGACTGGTCTGGGGACTGGCACGGAGTCCTGACTGGCCTGATGCAGCTGGCCAGCCAGGAATCGGGCAGCAGCAGCACCAGGAAAAAGGCAAGCAATATTTTTTTTTAAAAAAAAAGCAGCGAAAGGGGGCAAAAATGGTGGGTTAGGGTACACACCATTAAATAATTAAATAAATGAAAAACACAAACAAATCCAGGAGCAAAAAAGCCTCAAAATAATTTTTTTTAAAAAAAATCCAAAGGGGGGAGTAGGAGGGGTGCCCCGGTTTGGCCACCTCAAAATCTGGTAAGACTATATTTGAGTGTAATGGATATTCATGGTTCTAAGAACACCCTTTTTTAAAAAAAAAAGTATATCATCATCATCATCATTGTTCTATCCCTAAATCAGAGTAGCATTATTAATTATTATTATTAGCTATCAATAAATCAGAGTACTCTCCCCCACATTTCTGAATCTCTTGGTTGAGTATTAGCCTTCAATTTGTGTCTCCCTAGAGCTTCAGTCAACCCAATGAATGAATAGAAACTCATGCCAGTTTGACTAGATTCTGAACAGCAGTGATCAGTTTTTCAGCAGAACGGAGAACAGAGAGTGGCTGACAAACATGGTGCTATGTGCCTGCAGTCCCAGTTAGGAGATCAAGCCGGGAAATCACACAAACAGCATCTGTACCAACCCCACCTGGATCAGGGCCCTAGACTTCAAGCAATTGCTGTTTTACATCATTGTACTCCTATTAACTAAACCAAACGTTTACACCAAATGTTCAAAGATCATTCTATGGTCAAAGAACACCTTTAAAAAATCTATGGTTTCATAAGTGAGGGTAAAAGAAACAAATAAATAAATAGAGCTATGTGGCGCTTTCACTTGCAAAGCGTTTTGCAGTCTTTTATTTTACCTGTCCTCACAACAGCCCTGTGAGATGAGCCTATTTTATGGGGGCTGAGGTAGCATGATTTCCAAAAGATCAGGTTGGACTTGAATCTGTGTCTCTCAGATCTCAGGTCTGAGCTTAAATCTGAACATTTTGATATCATCTTTTCATATAATACAGGCAGTGGCGTCACGAGCCGGTGTGTCACCCCGTGTGGGGTCAGTGCTGGCTCGGCGCGTCACCCCCCAGGCACGTCACTCACCCACCCTAGGCATGTCAGCCCCCAGAGCCATGTCAACCCCCCCCCCCCATACTCACCCCCATCCCGGTGCATCACTCCTGGAGCCGGCAAGCTGAGCCGCGTCTTCCTCAGCGGCTCGCCTGCTTCTGAATAGGCCCGGCAAGGCTTCGAGCAGCGCATGCGCACAATGCCGCTCAAAGCCTTTCCCTCAGAAGGGCTGAACAAAGACCCAATTGGGCTCTGATTGGGAGCTTGCCGGCTCCGGGAGTGATGCGCCAGGATGGGGGTGACGCACCGAGACTCCCGGAGCATCACCCCCTTGGCATGTCAACCCTCCCTCCGGGCGCCTCCCGGCGCGTCACCCCATGCACTCCGCTCCCCCCCCCGCCACGCACAAGTGATGCCAGTGAGTATAGGAAAGAACATGACTCTGACCATTACTGATGTGATGGTTGTAGTCCTGCAATGAATTACATGCACATAAGTCCAACTGAGACAAATAGGACTTATGTGCATTTAACTGGGTGCAGGAGCGCAGCCACTGTGACAGAAACAGCTAAGCTGCTCTTAAATCCCCCTGAGATGGGATGTATGTGTGCATAACTGGCTGATGGATTGTAGGACTGCAGGCTGCCCTCCGATGGAACGGGTGCATGTTCATTCATCAGTGAATGGACTCGCTACATAAATAGCAGGTGTGAAAATAGCAAACAGCAGAAAGGGCAATGAAGGGTTACTGAAAGTCTTCAGAAGGGCTTCTTTTTATATATATATTTTTAAACACAACAGTTTTGTAATTTCAGTGTGGTTTGTGACCAGCACAGCTGCCAAGCCCTATTTTTCAAGATGTGAATTAACTATGTGGCATATTTTATACTTTCCTGTGCCGCTCTTCACCACAGTGTATGAAAAATGTCATACATTTTTGTGGAGTTATTTTCACAGCACCCCTCTGTGAGGCAAGGAAGGAAGTAGTTCTCTCTCTCTCTCTCTCTCTCTCTCTCTCTCTCTCTCTCTCTCTCTCTCTCTCTCTCTGGTCCAACTAAAACAAAAGGCCAATTTTGGTAAAAGTTGAAAATCTTTATAAAAATGAAAAAAAAATTGCCACCACATTCTCAAAGGGTCACTAACCACTGTTAGAAACAAATCATGAATACCGCTGTTTTCTTTTTTTAACAGCTCCCATAAGAATGTTTCACTTTCATTCCAGCCTCAAATACATCCTTCCCGCTCACAGTCCTAAATAATTTGAAACATTGAAATCTTCAATTAGGTGATATTTCTTCTCAGCAATGAAAAAGCCAGGAAAAATGAGGCCTGTTGAGAGCTGATGGGGGTTCTTCAGAGACTGAGCTATGAATTGGGAACTCCATTCAGATCGTGCCCCTGCCATGAACTCACTAGGTGGCCATGAGCAAGTTATTCAGCCTCCGCCTCCACCTCCACTCCCCCCACCCCACCATCTACAATTTGGAGATAATACTGACCTTTAGGGGTTATTGCAAAGATCACAACAAATAACCCATATGAAATGCTTTGAACACTTGCAAGTGCAAAACTAGTATTATATATGTATAATATAAATAGGAGTTAATAGTTCAGTAAGGGCAACAGTTCATGGACGGAGGCTTCAGTATGCAGAGTGCTGAGTTAAGAATCAGGAACTGTGCATGAGTTCGTGGCTGGATTGCTTACTATGTACAGTAGCCAAAGCGAAAGAAAGACATCACTCCAGTTTCTGGATTGAGCCTGTAGTATGTGTAGCACCAAATGAGACGAGTGTGGTTTGCTCTGACTGACCAGCTTCTGATAACTTGGGGGAGGGGTCTGAATCAAAGATGACTCTCACCCTTGTGATCTACAGTTCATTTAAATCATATCCGGTTTTGGAGTTTACTTTCTGTTTCCTTTCAGTACGTACAAATGAAACTTACAGTAAGTAAGTTTCTTTGGAAATTGTTTCTAAACTCATGAGACTGCATACACCACCCCTAATCTTAATGGACAGAACAAGACAGGAATATACTTGTATTTGACTAGCTTCTGTCTTTGCCCCGTGATCTGCTTTGATTCTTTTATTTTGTTTGCATGTTTGGTTTTCTTGTTGAAGTTGAAAATGCCAAGGAAAAAATCTCATCCGGAGTCAAATTTTAATTCCCCTCTATGAAAGTGTTATGGACTGAAACCAAACCCAATCTGTAGACCATCCAGTCTCCATTTGCACAGCCCACAAATTGGAAAAGTCCCACTAAAACTTAATGGATTGCTTCAGCATTTTCCCAAAATCAAATTGTTTCGAGATTGCAACCTAACAGAAAGACCTATAATAAATGTCACACTCAAATATTTTTCTAGTTTAGAGGGACCAGTTTCCAGTTTACAGAAGTTCATTATCAGTCTATTTTGGAAAACAGTGTGGATTTTTCTGGCGAGTGGCAATAGGGATTGTTAATACTGCTGTGAGAGTGAAAAGTGACCCTTAAGTGATCCTGAACAAGCATCAAGAGCCCCCAAATGGCTGTGGCTTAAGAAAGGCATTTTTATTCTCATGCTTCCCATTAACTATGGGGACAAACAAATTAAAGGTGTTCCTTAGAACAGTGAGAAATATGTCAAACTGTAGGTGTGCAGGTCATCTCTTGCATTTTCATTGAGATTGGTACAGTTCATGGTTTCATATGCAGAAACATAGCATTTTCTATAATGCCAAGAATAATGCCATTATTCTTGACTTTAGCCCAATAAAGCAAAAAAGGAAAGCAAGCGAGTTCTTTAGCCCTCTTCTGTTTTCAAATAATACACAATGTGTGGACAGTGATGTTGAAAGGCAAACAGCCCAAGCCTACCTAACTCCCCACGTGGTAATGCAGCGGTGCCAATGTGGCATCCGTTGTTTCCCACAGGGGAGTTTTGGCACCTGGAGGCCTCCTTGCGGGAAGCCCCTGCTGTTGCCATGGGTCAACTCGGACCTGCAACAGTGATATTGCTGGCGCAAATCCGCGTTGACTGGTGAGGGTGGATTGGCCCTGGGAAGGATGTTAGAATTAGGGGGGCGCCGCTGCTTTCAAACCCTCCCCCTTCTTGGACCAGATCTGCCCTCCGCCCCGCCCCATTGCCTCCCCATTCCACTCACCTGATGAGATCACTTAACCAACCACTCACCTCGACTTACCCATTCACTTAACCGTTCCGCTCACCTTGAGATTATTTAACCAACGGCCTGGCTGCTGCTGCAAGCAGTGAGCAGTTGGGTCTGCAGATGGACACCGGATGGCCACTGCCACTGGTAGGATTGCGCAGGGCAGTCTCCCTCCCCCTGCCCCTAAAACAGGGGCCATCCTGTGTCCATGTGCAGACCCAACTGCTCACTGCTTGCAGCAGCAGCCAGGCCGTGCTCACTGGCATTGTCACATTTGCGATAGTCATATAGCCAGAACACTCAAGAAGAGTGGTGAAGCCTCACATCTTGGTTCTAATCTAAAGGAAAGTCAGTCAAATTTAATTTGCCTTTTTCTCTACCGTATGGTGTCAGAGTCCTCTAATACAGGGCTTTTTTCCCCCAAGTACCAACTTTTGTGGGTTCCAGTGTTGCCACAGCAGCTATGCGCAGGAGTAGCTGTCCCTGCAGCAAGACAGAGGCTTCCTCAGTTGCTGCTATCTCCTGATCTCTCCTTGAGCCATGCCTCTTTTGAAGGAGCAAGTTGATGCACACAGCCACATCTTGCCCACTGGCACACCACCTCCCCAGCTATCTTGAATTTTGCCAAAGCAATTTTTCACATTTAAAAGCAGGTGTCTTTTTTTTTTAAGTCAATGCATATTTAACTGAATGTACATTAAGAACAAAAAGTGGATGGCCTGCATGAAGCATGGAACTGTCGCATCCCCCACTGGGGTGGCCGGTCCCCACGGGGGAAACGGCATGTCAAAAGGATTGGGGTTTGACATACAGTAGCCAAAAATCAGGAGCTCTGTCGGAGATGGTTGCAGAGGGGCTTTTTTGGAGTCTATATACAAAAGGGCTCCCCTTTTCGTTGGGGTTGAATAGCTTCCTGATCTGGAGTTGACCTCACTCCGGGGTAGCAGGAGGGGACGTAGCTGGTCACGCTGGTCTTTGGGCAGGGCTATGATGTGTTGGTCCAGTCAACTTCTGTGGGGGCCATGAGTAGCTTAGAGGGGGCTGCTCCATTCTCCTATCCAACAAGGGCAGCCGCCTGGTCTCCTGGGTACACCGTCTATCCCTAGGGCGGCGGCAGGGGCCAAGCAAGGGCAGCTAGGTTGTTTGCAGGGGGATCTGGCCACCGGTCAATGGGGGAAACCCAAATGAACTAAGGGTAAGGCTCCCGGTAGGTGCCGGGTAATATTGGCAGGGAAACTGATCACCATCCGGCTAGACTTCCCAGGGACTTGCCACCTTCCCTGGTGGCTGGGCTATATCTGATCATCCCTCCCCATCCTCTCCCGTTCTCTGCCTCTCCCTGGCCTTGTCCCCTAGTCCCAGCTGGGAGTGTCTGATGGGGAAGTTCTTGTTGGAACGTTTCCTCTCCCGTGGTGTGCTCCTGTCGTATCCTAGATCCCTCCAGGACTTCCCTTGGCCAACTTATGCCCTGCGTGGCCAAGCTCATGCCCGGACTTGTGGGCAGAGCACATGAGATCAGGATGGGGCTAACAGGGACAAAAGAAAGTCTAAAAAAGAAAAGATTCAGTCTTCAATTTGCTAGGTAGTAGATCTGTTAAATACATTGTGGAGGTGTGGGGAAGCTGCAGGAGAAAAAAGATACCCAGTGAACCCTAGTTTCCATGTACAACTGTACCAGTCTAATCCTATCCCTTGTAGTATGCAGACATGTCATAGAGGTGCACCTGCCACTGGATCCACCCCCTCTCTCCCCTGATATGCCCCTGGTTCCTTTCCCGAAATGCCCCATTACTCCCACTGCATGCCCACTGCCAACCCGTGCCGCGAACCTACCTCAGATGACATCCCACGTACACTGAATAAATCACACTAGACCTTTTTGGTCACCATCACGCTAAGAACAACCTACCTTGTGCCTTTATCTATCAGTTCAGTTAGGATACTTGCAGCCAAATCCTGGTGGCACTGGCAGCCCTATAGTACATGTTGTCACTGCATCTGCAGCACTGCCGGATAAGGCCTTTCACTATACTTTCACAGAACACAATGCTAGTTCTGTCAGCCAAAGGCGTCCATAGGATTTGGCTGCAAATATCCTAAGTGAACTGATAGATAAAGGCACAACTTAGGTTGTTCTTAGCGTGATGGTGACCAAAAAGGTCTAGGAGTGTGATTTATGCAGTGTACGTGGGAAGTCATCTGACGTGAAGTCAACAACTGAAGGGCAATGGTGAATAATTCAGCACCAAGATCCATCACTTTGTTCTTTTGACCATGATATTGCTATTTTATACATAATTGCAAAGTGAAAAATAAATTGATCTCATAAATAAAAAAACATGTCATTTGTCTTGGAATGTGTTTCCTCCAACTGTTTGGTAAGAATAATCTTACTGTATGCAAATAGTTTTGTTTATAATAAAAAGAAATGAATGTGCCTTTATTAGTATCCTCCATAGGAACAGAGGGAGATGTGACATCTGTGTAAGTAACCTGGACTGAAAGAGACTGATGTCCCCAAATTAGAGCACTTGACCATAGTTGTCCTTGCCCCTGCTCTTACCTAGCCTTACTGCACATTGATCAGTCGTCTTTGTGACAGAGGAAGGTTTTCCTAGTATGATATGGTCATGCACAAAATGTCAAGTGTGGGATTTCGACCCATTTCTGGTTCCAGATGTTCACAGGCATACTGTATTGGAAGAGAAAACATGATGTATATCTAGTCCGGAAGTTTTTAAATGTTATGTATCGTCCTGTCACAAAAGGTTTAGAAGTCAAAACATGATGTGTTGAGAAACAATTCCCTCTTTCATTATTTTGAACTAGTCATGAGCTGCTCAGCTCAAGTTTGTGTGACCTGGCAGGCAAGGTGGCAAAACTGGTCCTGAATTCTTCAGACTGAAGGCAGTAATCATATGCCTGAATGCTCGCCAATATTAAAGATAACTCCCTGCACATAGAAAATGAGATGTCAAAGGAGAAGGATTCTAGCTTAGCCTCTAGCTCTCTAACATGCTAGTCTCCTATGTGCAGTTTATATTTTAGTGGAAGTATGTTCAAAGCACTAAACTCCCACTATTACAAATGGCAGTCCTGTGGTTGTTTGTGGGTTTTGTTTTTGTTTTTAGTATTTTATTGGTTTTATCAGTTGTGTTGGTTTTCATGTACTTTTTGTTTGCTTGTTTGTTTTTTATTATGAATTTGTGAGCCACCTTGAGACTTTGTCTAATGAGGTGGAATAGAAATCCCCCTGCGAACTAAAATGGACGGGCATGGGCGAATTTAAGTCAGGTGACCATCATATCTACTACCGTGGGCATGAATCCCTTAGAAGAAATGGAGTAGCCCTCATAGTCAATAAAAGAGTGGGAAAGGCAGTACTGGGGTGCAACCTCAAAAACGACAGAATGATTTCAGTTCGAATCCAAGGCAAACCATTCAACATTACAGTAATCCAAGTGTATGCCCCAACCACTGATGCCAAAGAAGATGAAGTTGACCGGTTCTATGAAGACCTACAACACCTTCTAGAACTAGCACCCAAAAAAGATGTCCTTTACATCATAGGAGACTGGAATGCTAAAGTAGGAAATCAAGAAATAAACGGAACAACAGGCAAGTTTGGCCTTGGAGCGCAAAATGAAGCAGGGCAAAGGCTAACGGAGTTCTGTCAAGAGAACACGCTGGTCATAGCAAACACTCTTTTCCAACAACACAAGAGGCGACTCTACACATGGACATCACCAGATGGTCAATACCGAAACCAGATAGATTATGTGCTTTGCAGCCAAAGATGGAGAAGCTCTATACAGTCAGTAAAAACAAGACCTGGAGCTGACTGTGGCTCAGATCATGAGCTTCTTATTGCAAAATTCAGACTTAAACTGAAGAATGTAGGGAACACCACTAGACCAGTCAGATATGACCTAAACGATATCCCTTATGAGTATACAGTGGAGGTGAAGAATAGATTTAGGGCATTAGACCTGGTAGACAGAGTGCCTGAAGAACTATGGACGGAAGTTTGTAACATTGTACAGGAGGCAGCAACTAAAACCATCCCAAAAAAAAAGAAATGCAAGAAAGCAAAGTGGCTGTCAGATGAGGCTTTACAAATAGCTGTGGAAAGAAGGAATGCAAAAAGCAAGGGTGAAAGGGAAAGATATAAACAACTGAATGCAGAGTTCCAGAGAATAGCAAGGAGAGATAAGAAGGCCTTCTTAAATGAACAATGCAAGGAAATCGAGGAAAACAACAGAATGGGGAGGACTAGAGATCTCTTCAAGAAAATTGGAGATATCAAGGGAACGTTTTGTGCAAAGATGGGCATGATAAAGGACAAAAAAGGCAAGGACCTAACAGAAGCAGAAGAGATTAAGAAGAGATGGCAAGAATACACAGAAGAACTATACAAGAAAGATCTGAATGTTCCTGATGACCACGCTGGTGTGGTCACTGACCCAGAGCCGGACATCCTAGAGAGTGAAGTCAAGTGGGCCTTAGGTAGCATTACTAACAACAAAGCTAGTGGAGATGATAATATCCCAGCTGAGCTACTTAAAATCCTAAATGATGATGCTGTGAAAGTGCTGCACTCAATATGCCAACAAATTTGGAAAACTCAGCAGTGGCCAAAGGATTGGAAAAGGTCAGTTTACGTTCCAATTCCAAAGAAGGGCAGTGCCAAAGAGTGTTCAAACTACCGTACAATTGCACTCATTTCACATGCTAGCAAGGTTATGCTCAAAATCCTACAAGCTAGGCTTCAGCAGTACGTGGACCGAGAACTACCGGACGTACAAGCTGGGTTTCGAAGAGGCAGAGGAACTAGAGATCAAATTGCCAACATGCGCTGGATCATGGAGAAAGCACGAGAGTTCCAAAAAAACACCTACTTCTGCTTCATTGACTACGCAAAAGCCTTTGATTGTGTGGATCACAACAAACTGTGGCAAATTCTTAAAGAGATGGGGGTACCAGACCACCTTACCTGTCTCCTGAGAAACCTGTATGCGGGTCAAGAAGCAACAGTTCGAACCGGCCATGGAACAACTGATTGGTTCAAAATTGGGAAGGGAGTACGGCAAGGCTGTATATTGTCACCCTGCTTATTTAACTTATATGCAGAGTACATTATGAGAAATGCAGGGCTGAATGAATCGCAAGCTGGAATCAAGATTGCCGGGAGAAATATCAACAACCTCAGATATGCAGACGATACCACCCTAATGGCAGAAAGTGAAGAAGAACTAAAGAGCCTCTTGATGAGAGTGAAAGAGGAGAGTGCAAAAGTTGGCTTGAAACTCAACATTAATAAAACTAAGATCATGGCATCGGGTCCCATCAATTCCTGGCAAATAGAAGGGGCAGAAATGGAAGCAGTAACAGATTTTACTTTTCTGGGCTCCAAGATCACTGCAGACGGAGACAGCAGCCATGAAATTAAAAGACGCTTACTCCTTGGAAGGAAAGCTATGGCAAACTTAGACAGCATAATAAAAAGCAGAGATATCACCATGCCAACAAAAGTTCGCATAGTCAGGGCGATGGTGTTCCCAGTAGCAATGTATGGTTGCGAGAGTTGGACCATAAGGAAGGCTGAGCGCCGAAGAATAGATGCTTTTGAACTGTGGTGCTGGAGAAGACTCCTGAGAGTCCCTTGGACTGCTAGGAGATCAAATCAGTCAATTCTAAATGAAATCAAGCCTGACTGTTCCCTGGAAGGACAGGTACTAAGGCTGAAACTCAAATATTTTGGCCACCTAATGCGAAGAGAGGACTCTCTGGAAAAGACTCTGATGCTAGGAAAGATTGAAGGCAAAAGGAGAAGGGGAAGGCCAAGGATGAGATGGCTAGACAGCATCACCGATGCAACAAACATGAAAATGAGCGAACTCAGGAAGATAGTGGAGGACAGGAAGGCCTGGCGGGATATGGTTCATGGGATCACGAAGGGTCGGACACGACTTAACGACTGAACAACAAAAGAAATCCCCCAAAGAAATAAATAAGCAAGTAAGTAAGGAAAGTATCCAGCTTTTCACCATTAAGCCAGAGAATACTTGCCCTTGAGAAGAAGCGCCTACAAAGAATATACATATGTGAAACCATTGCCAAGAAAGCCATTTTAGACTGCAATGAAACACACCAACAAGCAATCGTTGACCTATGGTCCAGCGGTGTAGTTAGAATAGCCTTACAGCCCAATCCTACCCTAATCCCCCCCCTTGCCAATGCAGCCGCACCAACGGAGCACGCACTGTTATACGCAGGAGGGGGGCCATTGGAAAGGTCTCCTCAGGGTAAGTGAATGTTTACTCACTTACTCTGGGGAAAGCCTCCATCGCTGCCATGTGACTTCTTGGATCTATGCCTGCTGTTTAGCAGGTGTAAATCTGAGGCATGTAATGGTGGCAGTTAAAAGAGACAGATGGGGTTAGGATATCAGTGCATTTGAGTGCTGCTGATACCTCCCCGATCTGTCTCCTTCTCTGCCCGTTCCACCCCTTCCTGCCTCATTCTGCCCCTGCCACTGTCGCACCTACAGTATCATTATAGGTCCGACGACGGGCAAATGACCGTCGCTAGAAGCCATTTTAAAATGACCGTCGCTAGAAGCCATTTTTCGACCGTGGAACTGTGTTCCACTGTCATAAAGCCTGCCGCATGCTGGCCCAATCAAATGATAGGATTGGGCCATTAAATAGTTGTTTTGGTTATAATTTCTTGTATTATTTCACAGCCGTACTGAAATGCACCTGAAGTTCATTGTTTAATTTTAAATCTATAACTGCTGAAAGATAGTTTCTTGTTGGTTTTTGTTTTGTTTTTTTCTCTTCCAACAGGCTGCAGCAATCACTCATCTGCTCTTGACTTTGTCCTTCAGCCCACCTGAACATAATGCTCATGTTAGCAAATGCCATTTCTCCACAAAATTCTGACTCAACAATACAAGCTTTTCAAAGAAGAATGAATGCAATCTGTGGATTGAATTGGCAATGCAGGCAGATTAGAAGAAATGCTATGCAATGCCTGGGACGTGCCATTTTAATATCTAAAGATGATTGCTTTTAGGAGGGAGACAATGGGTTTAGCACAGAGGTGACAAAATATATTCTTTCCCCCTTCCCTCTTGGTAAACAAACTTCTTTTATAAATGAAATGAATCCGTATTATGCAACAGTGATCAGAAAGGAAAGACATGGCTTTGTCATTGTCCTCCAGCTGATAGGATAAGAGGCATTTACAGCTAGGATAAGGAGAGTTGCTAGAGCCTAATGTTGTAGTTTGTGTATGGATAGAATCAGAGTCTCAAAGGCCGCCTATCAAGCATGGAGAGCATTACTATTATCTTTGTTATCATATATTTGTTGTTAAATCTTTAAAATCCAAAATGTTTGTGGTAGACCAGACTTAGCTAGAACTGAAAAAGGAGATAAGGGGGGGAAGTGAAACTAGAGCAAGCGAGCGAACGAACGAACGAACAAACGAGCGAGACAACTCAACCTAGGATATTTTGATCAACTTCTGCCCAGCATATCCTGAAACTTCTGTACACAAAGTGTTGGGTTTTATAGACTACCAGCTACGTTCTTGCCAATTCATGGTGGACCTGACTCCTCACCAGCCACAGTAGTATGGTGTTTCCTACTCAAACATGTCCTTATTCTTCACCCTTGAGTTTCCATTCCTGTGAATCCAATGCAACTGATGTCTCTCCCTTGGCTCCCTTTCCCTCTGCGCCTCTCCTGTTTCATAATGGCATACAGTATATGATTCTGCTTGCACCCAAACCTCCAGCAGGGGGTTACATTTCCTGTGCTACCCATCCTCCTGTCTTGACTTTGGCCATCATTGACTCCTTTTGAACCCCACCCTCCCACCCCATGTCAGCAGTGATATTATCTTTCCAGTAGGGCATTATTGCATTTCATTTTCACCAAAATATGGTTATGTCATGTGAGTACCTCACTGAGCAGGAAAGAAGACAAACTATTCCGGGATGGATGGGAAGCCTAGTGTGAGACAATAGCTGTACCTAAGGTGTTTGGGCCTGGACTTGACCAACCCATAGAGTGGCCTGCCAAATGGGCACAGGACCAGTTACAGGTGGGAAATGCCTCAGCAGGGTAGGGCACGGGCCATTGGCCTGTTAAGCGGAGCATACCTGCACCCGTTGGAGCAGACAAGGAGCAACAAGGTGCAGCAAGTTGTTGTAGGAGCCATTCCCTGTCCCAGAAGAGGAGGCTTAGGACCCAGAAGAAGACCAGGCCAGGTGGGTGGAACCAGGAAGGGGGGAGGGACCAGGCAGGGGAATATAAGGCTGGCTAGAAGGCTCCAGCTCCTAGTGAAGCTGAAGAAGGTGCTGAGGCTGAGTAGGAAGGTGCTGTAAGTCCCTCCCTGCTTCTGCTCTGAGGCCTGGGGAGGAAGGTGAAGATGACCCAGAAAAGGTCAACCAGGTAGGTGTGGCCCTGAAGGCCCCACATAGGTTGCTGCCCTTGTACCTGGTGATGGGCAGGAGCCCAAGATCCCCCCCCCTTCTTGGGGGCTCTGACAAAGGGCTACAAATTACATTAAAATTCATTTTTAAATGTAAAACAAAAAAAGACGATTGCATCTACTAAATGTTTCCCTGCTTCCTCACCTAGCTGATAACAGGAAAAGTCCCAATTGTATATCTAGCTGTCTTGTTTGCATGCACGGGCTTTCAGGTTCTGAGTGTGCATTTGAATATGAGTTCTAAAAAGTAACCTACTATGTTAAAGAAGAATGATGTGCCATGAAATATGTGGCAGTGTCACTTAAAACATTTGTTTTTTTTCAAAAACACCTGAAAAAGCCGAAGCAAATCACAGCCTCCCTTGTCCGCCTCCATATGTACACCTGGGGTTCCTTACCGTTTGGATGAAAATAAATATTAAGGGCTTGGTAATTTTCTTGGAGTGCAGTGCTGCTAATCTTGAAAGCATTTAATTATAGTCTTGGGGTTAAAGAGAAATCTTGCTCAGTCCATTACTGCTGTGTATTATAAGTGCCAAGTTTCCAAGTATTTTCACAAGTATTTCCCAGTACATACATCAAGTTAAAAGTGCTTTGTTTTTTTTCTAATTTCTATCCATTAAAGGATAAAGCATGCTGGTGTTTTTTAAGATGAAGGAAGATTGGGGATGGTAAAAGATAATTATGTGCAGTGTATATGCAAAGTTTTCTTGAAAACCTATGCATTTATCTCCCCACCCCCACCTTGCGCCATCATTGGTCTTACCAACCACCGGGGGGGGGGGGAGCCAGTCTTGTCAGCTGAGTTTTATTTCAATCCATGTCATATTTTAAAAAGTTAAATACAGTATAACTCAATATAGGGCCTAGGTGAGAACAGACTAATCCAAACCAGGAGCTGATCCTTAATTTCTTTTTCTGATGTTTAATTTCATGCAGTTCCAGGAAAAACCACATAGACCGTTTCCTGATGTCTATAATAAGGTCATTTCAAGGGCACATTTACTGAATTCAGCTCTCTTCCATCTCTCCCCTCCCTCAAATACAGTGGCTAAAAAGTAATCCTCCTTCAGCATTAGTTATTTTTACACACTAAACTTTAATGAATGCCTATGTTCACCCTAAAGATTGCAAAAAAGAAAAAAGAAAGAGTAATTTGTTGCAAAACCATGAGTAGTTTAAGAAAATTAAACTCAATATTTGTGATTTCTACTTTATTTACAGAAATAGTGTGCCTTACTAACATGAACTGATCTGCCCTAATGTTTCCAATTTGGTGAATGTCTGCAAGGGGAAAAACAAATGCTTTAAGTTCATGATGCCAAGAAAAACACATCAGATTCCACCACCATTCAGCCAGGGCTTGAATGAGTGCAGTTCAAATTGAAATAGGATGGAGCAACAGGTTGTTTTACTTAGCAGGACATCCAGCTTCTGAATACATTATCTAAGTGTGCTGTTAAGTTTACTAACTCAAGGCCCCCAATAATCCTACACCTTACTTGTATTGCTTTTATTGATTCATGCCTACCCAGGCACTGTGTTCCACTGCTGGGGTTATAATCTATAAGCACCAGTATTGCTGGTGTGGGTGGTGTGGCCAGTGGGTGGAAAGACTGAAAGACCTGCCTGGCAGAGAGAGAGAGAGAGAGAGAGAGGAGTTTGCCGATGGATGCCAACCCCTCTACCATCTCACTGCCCAGCTTTGGCAAGCACCAGTTCATCAAGAGTAGCAAGTTTAGGAGCAGTTTCCACAAGGACCTTACTTGGCGATGAAGCAGCGTGACCCAGATGCTACATGAAGAATTTACCAGTGCCTGACGGGCAGTGCCACAAGGACGCAGCCCAAGGATCTTGCTCCGTTGGAGAGCCCATTCAGTAGAACGCCCATTCTCTCTCATCAGGAGAACATCAACAGAGAAATAAGAACTGTGTTTACGTGGACTGTTCTTTGAACCTGTCGATGTTCTGCTGAACATGAACCAGAAATGAACTAATGAACTTTATAAATCAGTGAGTTATGTCTAGTGGATGAAATACCGTATTGGTCTGAGTATAAGACTCACTTTTTTCTCCTAATTTAAGTTTTTAAACTAGGGGTGTGTCTTATAATAAGGCTGTTGCAATTTAATGCCAGTGATTTAATTAAAAAAATTTTAATAGCACCAAACTTTAAGGGTGTGTCTTATAATCAGGTGCGTCTTATACTCGGGACAATACGGTATGTGAAGATTTGTGAAATATGAAATATGTGAAAGGTGTGTGTGTGAGGTGTGTGTGTGTGTTTCAGTATTTCTCTAATATCTATTTCATAGTCTGTTTTAGTATAATCAATTACAGAAAGTATGACACAGAATGCAAATTTAAAAGATTGAAGAACAAATGTCCCCTAACCCCAAGGAGACCTTCAGCAGCCGAAAATTCCCCACAGGATACAGTGATAGCCAGGCTAGCAGTGCTACATCACCATGCGGGGTTTAGATAACATTGGGCAGCCAGTTTATTAGCAGGGTGTGGCTGCAGTTCTTTTAGGTTTTGTGGGGTGTCCTGCATAAGTTTGCTTGTTCTTTATTTTAAGGGGTATAGGGCAGGAGTTGTCAACCTTTGGAGGCCCGGGTACCCCCTATCATGGTCCAATTTTCTGACGTACCCCCTGCTAATTAACTGCTAATTAATTGGATCAATCAATTAATTAATTAGGTAATTAATTATTAAATTAAAAGGTACTAAAACAATTTTAAATTGAAAAAAATGTCTTATTTAACTCTCTCTCTCTCTCTCTCTCTCTCTCTCTGAGAGAGAGGGGGGGAGAGGATCTCTTTTTTTCTCCAAGTCACACTTCCCATAATCAGCCCCTCCCTCCCCCACCCCACCAAAGTACATTTTCCAAAGTACAAAAATAAGCCTAAAACCAAAATCAGAGAGACAGAAGGGCTCCAAAAATAATTACAATTTAAAATCCATGTTAATTAACACTGATGTTAATCCATGTTAATTAACACTGATGGGGCAGATAAGGGGCAGGGTTTGGCGTACCCCCAGAAAGAGGTCCATGTACCCCTAGGGGTACCTGTACCACAGGTTGAGAACCCCTGGTATAGGGTTTAATTTTACTGATCTGGTAATAGTAGAGGACTTTGTTTAGTAGCTGCTGTGGCTAGCTGCCTAGAGAAGCAAGCAGTGTGCTAGATGGGCCAGGTTTGAACCCTGGAAAGGGATTTACCCTGGTCAGTAGGGCCCTCACTTTTGTAAGCTGGGTTATTTGATACTTTTCGCCTACTGTGGCCGAGTGGTCTAGGGCAGCTTGTGGCCAGGGTGGGTTCTGGTCCTGCCTCCATCTTGTTTAACTGATAGTTTGTACAGGTGGGCCCCCATATCCGCTGGGGATATGTTCCAGGCCCCTCCGGGGATACTTGAAACCGTGGATAAGAGCGAACACCCCCTCCATGGTTTCCTGAGGGCCCCCCACTCTGCCTCCCCTGCAGGCAGGCATGCTTGCCCCCCCCCAGCTCTTATTTTTCTTTCAGCAAGCTTTGTTTCTTCCTTAAAACAAACAGAGAAGCAGCCTCCATTGCAGGCAAGTAGAACAAGACTAAGTCCTAGAGAGGCTCTGCAAGGTTTCTGTTAATCTTGCAGAGCCTCTCTAGTACTTAGTCTCGTTCTACTTGCCTGTAATAAGCAGCCAGAGGCTGCTTCTCCTGTTTCTTTAAGGAAGAAACGAAGCTTACTGGGAAAAAAGTAAAAGCCTGGGGAGGTCCCCATGATCCGTGGATAACTGAAACCGTGGATAGCGAATCAGTGGATATGGGGACCCACCTGTATTGCTCATGTCTGCAGTGAATTTTGTGCTTGTTTTTGGCTGGCAGCCAAAGTTTATTCAAGCAATCAATTGACTTTCAATAAAATGTGGCCCAATTTATATTCCAAGTAACTTGTCTCATGTGTTTATTGGGGGGGGGGGGTGCAGGGGCAAGGAATCATTTTATAATATTATCCTAAAAGAGTGAATAGAAAGTCAAAGAAACTGGAAGGGAATAATCAAAGGCTGAGTATGAAACCAGAAGATTTTAAGTCAATATTGAAGGAGGAAATAGCAAACTGTAAGAAAGTGATATGAGAAATGTTACAAAAAGCTGTGGATTTAATTGGGAAAAAGATGATATAGATGTAAAAGTTTTCAAAATGTGAATCAGACCTACATGGAATTAAACAAGTGTTGAGAAAACTAAAAATAAGTGAAAGGGAACTTTCAAGGAAGTGTGAAATACTTTTATGGCCCAATCCTATATTCTAGCAGCTCCAATGGAACACGTGTTCCACCAGCACGCTGTTGCAAAAGCACCGTAAAGCACTTTTGATAGCACAGGGCCTTGCCATGCCGGTGAGAAGATCAAGCCTTTCCATAGGCGCCAGCGGCTGCACAGATGCCTGCTGGAGCAGGTAAACACACACGGGGGCGGAATAGGGTGGAGGAAGGCAGGGAGGTGGCAAGGGTGGGTGGAGGAGCCCAGGAAGGAGTAGGATCGGCGGCGCCAGTGTGCACCATATCTATCACATTTCCAGGTCTGATCTGCCAACACAGATCAACACAGATCTGTGCCAGCAATATTGCTTGCACAGGTCTGAATTGACCTGTTGCCATTGGGAACCTTGTGGGCACTGGTGTCACTCGAGGTGGGGCAGTACGGTAAGTTCCGCACTGTGCTAACCTCTGTTTACTCCCCGGCAGAAAGCGCCCCCCCCTTGTCGGAGCCATTCAGTGCGGCAAAGGCAACACACAGTAGACTCCCTGCACGTTGCCTTTGCCGCACTGAATGGCTCTGATGGCAAGGGGCCAGGGCCGCTTCCTGCTGGGAAGTAAACAGAGGTTAGTACAGTGCGGAACTTACCGTTCCGCCCCACCTCGAGCGACGCCAGTGCTTGATTAAGGAAGTATCCATCTGATTGCCCCTGATATGATATCAGGCTTCAGGGCCAGATTTGGCATGGTTTTCCGAGGTAGGGAAGCAATGCTAAGAACTGCCCAACAAATTACAGAGAATTAATTGCACACATGCTAATGGCTAGCAGAACTTGTTATGCAATGGTGTTGAAATTAAACACAACGCCAACAAATCCAGACTGGGAAAATAAATTGTACAATTATGCAGTTATGGCAAAGCTGACAGCTTATATAAAAATCAGATTTGCCACAGATTTGTGAATAATTAGACTTGTTTTATTATATATTGGCAGAATAAATCACAGGTCTCAACTGATGTTTGGTATTTACTTAATATGGTATGAATGAATTGATGTGCAAGAAAGCATATTTTATCTGATCCTAATGGTTGTATTTTCATTGAAATAAAATAAATATTAATTTAAAAAATCAAAGTGGGAGTAAATCAAAGGGGGCTCAGGCTTGGGAGTAAATTCTATTGAACTCCATGGGACTTACTTCTGAGTAGACATGCATAGGACTGTGCTGTTTGCTAGCTCAAATTCCCCCCCCCCCCCGCCACCGCCAATCCTACTCCTTCCTTATATTGTTTTTATTGATTCTTGCCTAGCCAAGCACTGCGTTCCACTGCTAGGATTATAATCGCCTTTAAGAGAGTTATCAGTGTAAACATTGCTCTTTCCTCAAGCGCAAAGGATGCACTAATTAAAAATGTTCCGGAGCCAGTGGCATCATTTCTTCATGTTAGAAGACTAACAGAGCCTCACTGCTATTTGTACAGTGGAGGTAAAAAAAAAAAAAGACACCGTAGCAAGTTTTTCACTGAAAATATCAGGCCAATCAAGAATGTCACACTTATACGAAAGGAAGATCTTCCTATTCAGACAAAGAGAATGAATTTGCCAACATGGCATTTGAAAGCAAAATTTGGGTTCCCTAGAGGAAAAAATATATTTCAGTCTCAATCCAGCTCACAATCAGCATACAAGCAATTAGCTAGGTCATTTACCAAGCTCTTTGTTTGCTTCCATGGAAGCGGTGCTGACATTTTTGTGAGAGGCAGGCTTTGTGTCAAGCAGTGGCATTGCGCAGGGGAGGAACCCACAGCCACCAGGAAAATGTACTTTGTAGCTGCAGACCTTTTTAATCTGATAGATCCTGCACCCTATTCAGACTGGCATTACATGTGCTTGGATTGTCTTCCATATCACAGCTGTATATAAGTGATAGCCACCACAACCATCTGAGTAAATCCGTACTTTTCTTCCTTTTCTAAAGAAGGATATGAGGAATATTTAGTTATTTATTGTTCACATTTTTATACCGCCCTTCCTCCAAGGAGCTCAGAGTGGTGTACATATTTCCTCCCCTCCTTTTTGTCCTCACAACAACCCTGTTGAGGTAGGTGGGGCTGAGAGATAGTGACTGGCCCAAGGTCACCCAGGAAGCTTCGTGGCTGAGCAGGGATTTGAACCTGGATCTTCCAGGTCTAAGTCCGACTCCCAAACCACTAAACCATCTTGTAGTGCAAGATATCTTGCACTGAAGCAAACAGCCAGAACTCTCTACCCTGCTAGCCATTCCTCTTCAGGGTCTTTCCCAGCCTTGCTGCCTGATATCTTCTAATCTTGTGCAAAACCCTGTTACCTTCTGAAGCACTGTCAGTCAGAACATGTGAGAGGGCCTTCTCTGTAGTGGCACCTAGAATATGGATCTCCTTGCCCATCATTTGGTTTTTTGCTGGCACCCAAGGACTTCTCTGAATAGACAGAACTTTGTTTTGCCCACTGTTGGATTTGCTATGTACACTTCCCTACTCTGTTTGGTTTACTTGCTGCTTTATTACTGATGAATTTGTTTGTTTTTATTTATTTTTATTTAAGGAGGACCTGCCTGTCCTCAACATGCCCCGATCCTCCCCAGAATGCCCCCTCCTCCAACTTAACTGCTCTGGCAGGGGCTCCGGAGGTCGTTGGCACATGCCCGTGGCTGCCAGCGAATTGCACTGGCGGCTCTGATGTGCACACCGTCGCAGTGGCTGATCAATGCACAAGATGTTGGTGCAAAGCCTGGATAAGATTGGACCTTTAAACATACTGAACAGTAATCATGAACATTTTTAAAGGTTGTGGCACATAAATCATACTGAAAATTGACGGAAATTTGTATTTGCCCACACTTTTGGACACAACTTGCTAATAAAGGTCAGGAATCAAAGAATATTGAAACTAGTTTCTTAAATCCAATGCACTTGATCCTTTTCTTGCACAGCAGCCTGCCCATTAGCTGTTTTTGAAATAGAAGAGTTTCAAAAACAGTATGCGGTACTGTATTATATTACATAGGCGTCAGACGGTCAAGGAAAAAGGTCAAAAATTCCATTTGGGTACAGAAGTCTCTTCCGTGAGCGTACATGGTGCTTTGGATCTGGATCAGAGGAATGAAAATGAAGCTTTAAGATGTGTTTGGCTTATAAAAACTTCTTAGTATCTACCGGTACTTCCTAGTCCCAAACCCCATTCCCATACCCAGCTGTGGGCTCCAGCACAGGTGGAACCCCCATGTTGGGGCATTCTCTAAGAGACACTGACAGTATCCCAGCTGCTGGCAATCAAGGCAGGGTGGGAGCAAGGAAACAAAGGAGGACTTAAGGGGGGGGGCTGCCAGATATGGGAAGGGAGTGATGGGAAAAAGGCAGGAGACTGGAATGAAGAGACTGAGAGGGTAGCAAAGCAAAAGGCATAGCAAGGGTGACAGGGTGGAAAGGGGGAGCAGCAACCCCAGGCAAGGGAAGGAGGAACGGGAGGCCAAAGGGCCAGAAATGAGAAATCAAAGAAGACATAATGGAGGAAGGAGGGGTCTGGACCCAGACAGGCTCCTGGGACTCTTAGGCAGAAAGGTTCCTTTGTTGTCCCCCTGCTGGCAAGAACTAGGCGTTAACTCCACAGGGCAGGAGGTTGAGGACGATCCAAGTCCATCACGTGGAGCCAGGGCCAGGGAGAGAGCAAGGGCCCTGGGCCTTTTCAGCTAGAGTCAGTTTCGGCCTGTCCAGAGCCCCGGCAGAGACTCCTTCTCCTGCTTGCATCCACCTGCCAGCTATGGCACCCCACTCTGAAGAAGATCTCTACGGGGAAGGGTGGCGACCATGGAAGCGCACCTGCACGCTCACAACCAATGATGGCACCTCGGGGGGCCCCCTGTGGCGACTTGGTTGTAATTAAGACTTCTTAGTAAAGTCTTGAGCAGCACTCTTGATCTCTCTGTAGTCTGTCAATCTCCCTGGGCAGAGGCCTTTGGACATCTAATGTCATATACTAAACCTTGTGGCATGGATCTGCCCCCTTGGGATGACCCAGAGCGGGTGCAGGAGGGGTCACACCACCAGTCACACCCACTTCTTGGAGAGCTCTTAGTACCTATGAGACTGAGTGGTGAATCAGTTGAGTTGGGAATCAAACTTCTCAAGTTTGAATCTTGCCTCTGCCATGCACTCAGTTGATGGCCTTAGGCATGGCATTCCCTCTCAGTCTCAGTTGCAATATGAGAGTAATACTTGCTTACCTGACAAGCTTGTTCTAAGAATTTTGTTGTTCAGTCGTTAAGACGTGTCCGACCCTTCGTGATCCCATGAACCATATCCCGCCAGGCCTTCCTGTCCTCCACTATCTTCCTGCGTTCGCTCATTTTCATGTTCGTTGCATCGGTGATGCTGTCTAACCATCTCATCCTTTGCCTTCCCCTTCTCCTTTTGCCTTCAATCTTTCCCAGCATCAGAGTCTTCTCCAGAGAGTCCTCTCTTCGCATTAGGTGGCCAAAATATTTGAGCTTCAGCCTCAGTACCTGTCCTTCCAGGGAACAGTCAGGGTTGATTTCATTTAGGATTGACTGATTTGATCTCCTAGCAGTCCAAGGGACTCTCAGGAGTCTTCTCCAGCACCACAGTTCAAAAGCATCTATTCTTCGGCGCTCAGCCTTCCTTATGGTCCAACTCTCGCAACCATACATTGCTACTGGGAACACCATCACCCTGACTATATGAACTTTTGTTGGCATTACATCAAGATAATATATGTGTCACATGTTGCACCCTCAGGAAGCACTATACACATTCTTAGTGTTGTTATACACTGAAGGTACAAACCTTACAAGTTTCTCTGGTCGTGACTTTGCTGTTGAAAATGGCATCACTGTGGCAAGTTCTCCATACCCCAGCTGTAATGTATATATAATGAATAAATATATGAATGACTATTGTCACATGGGGAATCTCAAACCATGCCCACCGTGACACACACACACACACCAGGAATGTGGTTGGGTTTGGTGACCTGTTGCATGCTGGCAGCCATCTTTGTCATGAGACATTCCCTGCAATGCAACTGGAAATTGGAGACCATACCATAAGAATGATGTTTTCAGTGACTTCCTCTTAGCCAGGCTGCCATTTGAATGCTACAGACAGAGTAGGCCTTGACAGAGTGGGCCTTTCCTCTTTCAACAGAAACCTTGTGGCTTCAGAGCAGCCAGGAATTAAATTACACTAGTTTTGTGGCTGTTTTTTTTTCTAAGTAAGGAAAATGTGTTGTTACATCTGGTCTTGAGTCTTTGCCAGATTCTTCATTTAATTGTGTTCTAATTTGAAGAAAGCTCCCAATGACAAAAACACCAGAAATTTAAATGCAGGGGTTAAATAGCTTTTGTCAGATTTCTAGTTCGCAAGCCATGGTAATGTGAAACTTTATAGCCATCCCATAAACAAGGAAGATCTGCACTGGAGCTGTTGATGATTTCTTCTATGCGGTCTCCTGAACTGCACGTTTTCACACATTCATACTTCATTCTTTCCAGATTTTCAAAAAGCAGTCAGCCTGATTTCTTTGTGTAGATAAGTGAGGGAGACAGTTTTCTACCCAACCTCAACTAAAAACAATACTAAACTTGAGAACGACTGCAGATTTTCAACTTCCTCACCATTGACAATCTAAATTAGGAGTGCAATGTGATTTATTTTTCATGTTTATATTCCACCCTTCTTCCAAGCAGCTCAGGATGATATGCATGGCTCCTTCCCCTCCTTTATCCTCCAGTGAGGAAGGTTTGGCTGAAATATAGTGTCTGGCCCAAGGTCACCCAGTACACTTCATAGCCCAATCCTATTAAAAAAAAAAACTCGCGCTCAGATGCAGTGGCGCTGGGGCAGGCTCCGCTGCATCCAGTGCGGGACTAGAGGTCTCCTCGAGGGAAGGGGATTATCGTCCCCTTCCAGTAGTGGCCCTACACCCCCCTGTGGGAGGGGGCCGCTGCTGCGACACCCCCTCAGGATGCCATATTTCCCCCACAGGACGCCACATGCCCCGCCCTGGGGGTGTGATGTCATCATCATGTGCCACCACCACAAGGAAACACACAACCCTGGCACTTTTCGGCTCCTTTTTGGAGCCAAACGGCTCCCAGGAGGGTGGGAGGACCAAACTTGCAGCCGAGAATGGCTGCGAAGAGGAGCCAGCGGCAGGGGCGGGCAACAGATCCGGTGGCAGGTACACCCCCGCAACCCGTCACTTAGGGTCCACTGCCCCCACCATCACAATACCTCTGTCCCCTTCCCCCATGTTGAGCCCCAGCAGCCCCTATGGGGCTACTCAGAGTCACATCAGCTAAATGGCTGGCACAGCTCCAAGAAGCTCCATGTTGGGCTATCAAGCCTGGGATGGGAGTTACGATTCAGCTGAGGCCTCCTCCACCGAGCCTGTCCCCCCTCCTGGGCGTCATATGCCCTCCTCACCACCCTCTCCCCACTCTGGAATTCCTCCTCCCCACTAGGAGAGTTTACCTGCCTCCGGTTTGCGTAGCTCTTTGTCATGAGACAAAGGCGGAGACCTGCCAGCGCTGGCTTCCACGCCGATGAGACAGGCCTCCGCACTATCACAATGTGTTTTGCGGCACGGTTGCAACCGCAGGGAGCCCAGTCCCACCAGCAGAGGATTGGGCTCTGAATGAGGATTGGAACTCAGGGCTTCCTGGGCCAAGTCCAACACTCCAACCACTACACCACACTAGTTCTTGGAGTTGGCAAAGAAAGCTACTAGACAGGATCGTGGATGCAAGAGACAGGAAGCAATGCTGGTGTGGCAAACATAAGAAGAGCCCTGCAGGATTAGACCAAGGGTTCACCCAGCCTGGCATCCTGTTTCCAACCCAATCCTCACCACTGTTGAGAGAGCAGTGATGGTTGCTGCTGTTTCTCAGTGACGGGCAGGTCCAAGGTTGATCTCAGTGCACCCTCTCACTCTCAGAGCCTCGGCAGCTGCCTGAGGATGCTAGCCCTTTACAGCAACCTGGATGAAGGCAGCAGCTCTCCCATTTTTTTTTTCATTCCCAGCACCTAGTGTTCAGTAACATACTACATGGAAGTTCCATTTAGCTATCAAGGTTAATATCAATTTATCCACTTATCTTCCATGAATTTGTCGAATCCGCTTTTAAGGCCATCTACCAGCTATGAATGCCATGACAGAATGGAGAGCAGAGCTCTCAGAGCTATGAACAGTAGTGGTGTGCACTCACCAGGGCTACTGCTTTTCATAGCATCAGATCAGTGCAGGGCCACGTACTTATTTATCTGACTCATGCACCACACGTAAGGATTCTGCCTGTAGTTGCCCAGGTATACAAGTATAGGTCATTGATGCTATAACAGAGATCCATTTTGACGGAGGCTCTGCTGTATTGCATACTTGTTAATCCCACTCAATTTCTGACAGTAAATTCCAGCCTGCATAGCTGGGCTAATTTATTCTAGACCACCTCACCTGGTGTGGCTTTGCCTGTGATAAATGGGGTGGTGGGGTGGTAGTGACTGCTACTGTAGGGAAGAACCACTGTTGTACATGAAAGTAATCAAAGGAGGGTTTTTAAAAAAACATTTTACTTGATAAAAGTTGCTTGTTATGACATCAGCTCTTGTTTAATTCGAATGGCAGCTCTGTGGAATACTACAGGATGTGCTGTCCAGTGTGGGCAATTGTCAAATGACAGTTCTTTTGCTTTATAGCGCATGAAGGGGTCTTTTGCAGCCAGATCTCAGTTGCATGTAACATAAGTGAAACACGGAACTGAAAAGAAGGAGCCAGAGCCCAGGGATTGAATGTAGAGCAGCCAGCAAGGACTGATAGAAAGCACAGCTGTTGTGAATGAGATCGAAGTTTAAAAAAAAAAAAACACGCAGGGAGAGGATGGGAAGCATGACTATCCCTCAGGGGCAAGGGCTGCTGTTGCGCCAAATGCCAGCAGTTTTCCAAACCTAGGCTGAAGCTATAAAATATGAAATATAATGAATAAAAGTTGGCACCCACCCATGTGGAGCTGTCAACCTAATAAAAACAATAGTAACTGGCAGCTGGCATTTAGGTACTACGAGATGGCTGCTGGGAGATCGTCGCAGAAGGAAACGTTTCTTTTCAACCTTTTGTATGTGTGTTTTTGTTTTGGGGGACAGGGTGTGTGTGTGTGGAACCGGAGCAAGTTCACCCTCCCTCTCCCACCAAGGAACAGATGGCTCAGCAATGTACTACCGTAGTTCAACAACAAAGTTCCATTCTTAGTACAGGAGGCTCAGAAAATCTCCTGAACCTGACATAGTCCAGGCTCAGAGAACAGTACATCTACTGGATTTTACTGATTTAAATCATCATCCAGGTTGGAGGGCCAGATCTCCGATTCTCTGAGATCCACCAAAAACCTTCCTTAGGATGTACCACACCAAACTGCCAAATCTGACAAAATGTTTGTGGGAAGTGCAGTGAAGACAAATGACAATATACCCGGTTCTGGTTGGTTGATGCTATCACCTGGTCAGATAACATGAGCTCGCACTATAAAACAAATAACGGCATCTGGCACAAAATGAATCCAGGAATTATCCATGGAATCACTGCAGACGCAGCTTAATTACTCTTTCATGGGATTAAGGCACCGAGAGTAGTAAAATGTACATCCTCCCTACTCTTCTAGTGATGATGTCAATGGTAGATTCTTGATGGAAAGCCATTATGTTAGCAGCTGCCCTCATTGAGGCTGCACTTCTAAAGTACACATACATAACCATGAATTACAGTTTTGAAATTGCATGGCAGGACCCTCTGCATCACAAGCTGCCATTAGTGAGGTTCTGAAAAAATGCAATGCATAAGAACATAAGAAGAGCCCTGCTGGATCAGGCCAAAAGCCCATCTAGTCCAGCTTCCTGTGTCACACAGTGGCCCCACCAGATGCCTCAGGGAGCACAAGACAACAAGATAACCTGTTTCCCGTTGACACTCCCTTGCACCTGGCACAGAGAAAACCCACTTCTAAAACCAGGAGGTTGCTTATGGCTTGTAACCTGTGATGGTCTTTTCCTCCATGAATCTGTCCAAACCCCTTTTAAAGGCACGTAGGCCAGGTGCCATCACCACATCCTGTGGCAAGGAGTTCCACAGATGAATTACATGCTGGGTAAAGAAATATTTTCTTTTGTCTGTTCCAACTCTCCCTCCACTCAATTTTAGTGCATGTCCCCTGGTTCTGGTGTTGTGCGAGAGGGAGAAGAATTTCCCTCTATCCACTCTCTCCATCCCAAAAGAACTTCCCTTCAGATCAGGAGTTGCAGCATTCAGAAAAGTCCTGAATCACCTACTGAGGAGTTCCTTTAACCAAGAGTTTGGAAACCTTTTGCCCATGTCCAGATTTTCCAGAAAAGTTCAGCATGTAGCATACAAAATGTGTATTTTTAATACAAATTTGTCCTCGGTCATGGGGCACTGAAATCTCTTGAAAAAACAAACAAGTAGCCTAATCCTTCGCCGATGGAAGTGAGAGGTTGCTGGCAGAAGTGACAATCCACCGGCGAGTGCAACGAGGCCACCAGCTGCCAGCACAATGGCTGGCAGCTGCACACGCAGGCTAGCAGGGAGGCCACCTGTTGGCAACTGGTGAGTTGGCAGTGGAGTGGACAGTGCAGTGGGAGGAATACTGGTGTTTATGGGTGGGGAGGGGGGAGGAAGTGGGGGCAGGGAGGAGCCTGGAGGGTTCGATCCGGCAGCAATGGCAGACGCTGGATCTTATCCCCTCTTTTGCAAACCTTCCCGCCCTTTTCCCACCTCAGACATACACTAAAAATATAGGTGACATATATCCAAGGAGACCCATAGGTAACCCCAGGGCTTCTGCGGTGGTAAGTGAAAATTATTTTTGCTTACCTTCCGTTTGACTTCAGGCTGCCCTCCCACCATAGGATGCAGGATCAGTGGTGTCGTTTCTGGGCTTGTCGTCTACTCGCTGGCCAGAGATGTTCCTAGAGAGGCTGTGCTGTGCATTTGGAGCAGAGCCTCTCTAGCCCCTAGTCTCGTTGGAGGTACTCCAGCCAGCAAGACTCGGTGCTAGAGAGGCTCTGCTCCAATTGCGCAGGCACAGCCTCTCTACAGACATCTCTGGCCAGCGAGTAGACAAGGCCAGAGATGCTGCCCGGCCAGCGAAGACAGAAGCACGACAAACGAAGGCCAGGTAAGTGGTGCCAGCTCCTGGAAAAAAAACGGCCTTGGTGCACCCCCTTCGTGCATTTTTGTGCCACCATTTTGCCGCAGCGCTGGCACGAAAGTGACGCCCCGCCCCCAAAGGGGGTGGAGCTTGTGACATCATGGGGTGCACGGCAAACCGCCCCCCCCACTGGAAGTGTAAGAATGCCGCTGTGCAGCATGTACCTTTTTGGCATGGCTGCATCGGCACTGGTAGCAGGGGATATGGCTGTGCTGAAGATCTACTTTTATAGTAAAGATAAATTCACACATTACACCTTTTTTTCTTTTTAAATATAGACCTGAAATATTATTTGTGAATGAGTCAAACAAACATGGAAATGGATCCTATTGTTGGAAGCGGAGACGTTGCAACAACACTGCAGAAGCATCCTGCACCTGAAGGGGCAGTATGGCAGTTGAGCCAGCCAGATGGGACATGAGTGTTTTCCCTCTTATCTTTTCCAGTAAAGCACTCTGTGATTTGCTGATTGCTAATCAGGCTATCCTTTCCTTCTTTTTCCCAGACTTCGCTTCAGTTAGAAAGCAAGCATGTATGACACCTCTCTCTCTCCCCCCCCTCCCCAATTATTGAGATCTCTTAAATCAAGTACAGTTGATCCTCCATTCTCCAAACCCCAGTGGATTAAAAAAACAGTGTTATAGGAAAACTGGGGTGGGGAGTGGTACCACATTACCTTTTTTCCAGCGTCTTCCCTGCTTCCCTCCTCCCGAGTTTGTTAAACTGACTGAAAAAATAAAAACCGCTACCGGAAGCAACCTGTAGATGGCACCAGAGACTCCGTTGCATTTTTTCCCAGTAGTTTAAACATACTGGGAAGTGGCTGGCAGACCCCTGACAGATTCCCAGTTGCGTTTTTTTTCTTTTTTCAGCAGTTTGGATGCACACAGGAGGCGGGAAGCAGCTGGCACGCCCCAACACTGAATAAAAAAAGGTAATGTGGACTCCCTCTTCCACAGTTTTGCCACCCGTGCCGAGTCAAATCCGTGGGTAGAAAAACCGTGAATAAAAAAGGTCTGACTGTAAGTATTCCTTTCTGTAAGACCACATGCTTTGAAGTCATCTTCTTATCAAACCCTGCTGCTTAAACCAGCTATGCTAACACCCATACTGGAGTACTCATTAGCAATCCAGGTTTGGCCATAGCTCTCAAGAGTACACTTGGTTGCAACCCTGGGTTTGTTGCCATGTAATGTATAGAACCGCCCACAGGTGTTCCTCGTACCTTAGGGTTACCCATTAGTGAGAATTTGACTCCCAGTCATGGACACTTACTGAACGCTTTTGAAACCTAAAGCAGTACTCTCTCTGTTTATTTATTTAAAATTTTTATATCCCGCCTTTTCCTATGCCGAAAGGCAAATGCCCAAGGCGGCTTACAACAAAGGTTAAAATACATAAAATTTAAACAATACATAACCATACACAATTTTAAAAACAATAAAGTCGACTAGGGGAGGGGGCAACAGTATGGAGCAGAGAAGCAGCTTTTACCTTAAAAGAGCTTTACATCTCATGTTTGATTCTGCTATCCTGATTTCTGCTAAGCTACCTTGCAAGGTACAAAATGAGTATGCCTGCCTGCTGAGTTCAGGCCAAGCTGATGCGAATGCAAATGTGAAAAGAAAACGAGCTCTGTGCAGTCGCGAAAGAATCCCACCATGGCTCATTTTCTGACAGTCACTTCACATGGCATTCTATGTAGTGCCATATCTTGCTTCTGCAATACCTGCCACAAGGAACAAACACAGGACACCTTGGCTTTTCTTCTTGCTTCTCACTGATGAATAAAGAGCCTGTGAGTCTTCCTCAGAGTCATCATTTCCCTGTGGGCTAAAAAGTATTTGTTCACTTTTATGAATGTCAGCCTCTTGATATTCATAGCAAACACACCACCGGCCCTCAAGTCTCCTGACATTCCTGGTAAACAGACAAGTCTTTCAGTAAATGATGATTGCCCCGGCAGAAGAGAGAAGGCAGCGTCAGGTTACACATATTCAAGGGCACAGAGCTAAGCTGTTCCATTGAAAGAACTGAAATGCACACAGAAAGAATATTGTAATTCGGGGTTGGCAACATGCAGCCTGTGGGGTACATCTGGTCCCCTCGACACTTGCATTTGACCTACAACTGCTTGTTAAGAGCACCGATGATGAATCTCTGAGCTGAGTTTTAACAAAGTGCATCTCTTGCCCTCTTGGTTCAAGCAGCCTGAAAATCCTGCAGCAATAGACTCGCCTCCATGTTTTGTTCAAAGAAAGGCTCTGTGCATACCTGGCAGGATAGCAAAACGGTGAAATCTTTCCCAGCATGGAGAAACAGTGATAGAAAAAGGCGTGCCCCTACCTCTCTTAAAGGCACAGAGCCTTTCTATAACAAAGGTGGACAGCCTAACAGCACAATCCTGTATAGGAGGATGCAGCGGCACAAATAAGGTGCTCACCACATCCTACGTAGGATTGGGCCTGTGCCGGCACAGCCAGAGGCCTCCTTGGGGTAAAAGGACATTTGTCCCTTTACCCCAAGTACAGCTCCAGTCACCCTAATGAAGCTAGTCAAACGTGCACTATTTTGGTGGCATACATTTGAGCCAGCCATGTAATGCTGGCTAGGCCTAGGAAAGGGGATAGAGTTTGGCTATCTGCTGCTACCAATCCCTGCCCCTCCCAGGTCCAGCAGGCCAATCCAGCCCCATGGAACCCCCCACCCCACCCTCTCCCCACCCCTCCACCACACTGCAGGTACCTGCCTCTCCACCATGGTGCTCCACTGTTCTGCAGTGCCAGCAGAGCAGCACAGACCACACCGCTGGCTCCACTTACTCATCAGGTGCTGCAAATGTGCTTTCTGGCACCTTTGAGACACCTTAGACTGGCAGAGCAATTGCTCCACTGGTCTAAACTTAGGATTGTGCTGTAAGTAATTGACCAATTACTTTGACCAAAAGTCAAGTAAAAACATCTTCAGACTTATTATGCTTTAACATCTGAAAATGTCTTTGTCCCATTTGAATATGATGGAAATCCTTAGTGCTCCAATGGCAGAAATAAGGAAGGCATTTGTCCCAGAAAATCCCTGGTCTGGTCCCTTTAAGAGGCCTAGCCCCACTCTGGGCTGATTAGTTCCCCTTTTTCCACTCACAGGTTTAGCAGTCCAAGTCCAAATATCAAAGTCCAAAAGCCAGTCCGAGGTCAGAAAGCCAGTCAGGGTTCTCAAGCCAGTCTGCATTCAAAGCCAAAGCAGGTTCCTCAAGCCAGTCCAGAAGTCAGTCACAGTAAATCCACAAGCCAGTCCAGAAGTCAATCAAGGTAAGTCCACAAGCCAGTTAGCCAAGATAGTCAGTCCTTCTCCTCCAAAAGCAACCTTTCTGTAACCCACACCACCTAGTACCGATTCCCTCATTTTTATAGCCCTCATTATCCTCCCCAGCTACAGCTGTGTCCTGTGGCAAGCACAGGACCTGGGTTTAACCCTATGTTTTCTGGGCCTATCAAGATAAGGAACCACTGCTGACACCACCTCCTATCTCCTCGGGGGAAATCTTCTGCATTTTTCCCATACAGCATTCCAAAGAGACGTGCTTAAACACCCATTCGGGTGATACGGAACCCTTGCTCAGAGTCTTCAAATCCTGACACTTGACCAGTGGAGAGATGCTCTATCCACGTCTATTGGCTGGCTGCCTCTTAACCAGAATAGGCTTTTGTATACTAATAAGCCCTGCAGATTTTCAGGACATTCTGAATTTGACCTGCCATCAGAACACACATGCAGTCCGAATTCAGTTTGCTCCCTTTTAAAACTTCTCCAGCAATGCCACTTTCCTTTCTGGGGAAGGGGTGATACCACCACCAGCAGCATGAGGTTTATTGCAGCATTACAGCAATCCAAAAGGCATTCATAGAATCATTGGGCCATTTCACACATTATGCAAAAACAAACCTGGGTTTGCCACATTCAATAGGTCAATCAATCTCTCAGTCAATCTCTGATGTGTGTAGTGTATGATACATGTATTTGCAAATAGATGCTTATTACATTCACATTTCACATTTTTAGGTGGGTGCTCAACAAAAAGTATTTGGCATATAGCTGAAAATTACAATGTGTAAACCAAGCCCATCGTTTTGGGAGGAAGCTAAAGGATATTCTGTTCAACACCTTGCTATGGATCTGGACCACATACTCACCAGCCTTTCACAGATCAAACTATACAGGTGGCACTGTCGAAACAAAACAGTTGTGGACCTGAAAGTGCCTGGATGGGAGACTACTGGGAGTCCCATGTAAGCCACTCAGAGCTTTTTAAAGTAGAATGTAACCTCTGTGATCAGTAAAAACCTAGCTTTTCCATCCCACTTTTGGAAGGGAATGATATCTCGGGGTGGGTGATATTGTGGTGTTTTTCAGTTGTGGATTTTGGTGTGCTTTTCCTTCCTTTTAATTAGTTTAAATTGTTCTATGAATTTGTTTTGTTTTTATTTGACTGTCAGCTGCTTTGGATTACCCTAGGCAAGAAAGGTGAGGTTAAAATGTTTTTAAATAAATGAAGTTAGAGCAAGGTATAACCATTTGTTTGCTTGTTTTGTTGTGCAAACTGCTTTGTGAACTTTTCTTGAAAAGCAGTACTGTATATAAATATAAATTTTTATTATTATTATTATTATTATTATTATTATTATTATTATTAAAATCACTACAATAAAGTTGATGCTATGCTTCAATGGAACTTGTGCAATAAATATGGAATAACATCAGTAAATAAATGGTGGGAGCACATGCCCAAAAAGGTGGTAGAAAATGAGAGGTCAAACTCTTGTGGGACTAAAAAATCCAGACAGATAAAAAATTGAAACACAACACGCCAGATATAACTGTGGTTGAGAAGAAACAAGTAATACTTATTGATGTGGCTATTCCAGGAGATAATCGAATCGAGGAGAAACAATTGGGAAAGATCACAAAATACAAAGACCTGGAAATTGAAATACAGCGCCTTTGGGGAAAGAAAACAACCACCACCCTATTGTCACTAGTGCACTAGGCACAATCCCCAAGGCCCTTAATAAATATCTGGCCAATATAGGCATTGACAAGATAACAGTTGAACAACTGCAACGAGCTACACTACTAGGAACATCGAACACTATACGGCAATATCTCATGAGTTCTTAAACTCTTGGGTAGAGTTTGAATTAGTGAGCACCCAAAAATCGCAATCTAAACATCTGGTGGGCTGTGGCACCACTGATAATAATAACAATACAAAGCAGCCTAAAGTCTGCCACAAGCAAAGGCTTGACATAATGATACTTGACAAAGTTCCCTGTGTGTTGCAAGGACAGGGGGAAAGCCGTCTGCAGCTATTAACCACCATCACTAATGATGAAACCTCTGTGCTGAGAGGCCGTATGCCTCAGGTTGTCAGATGCTGGGGACGGCTATCTCCATCCCATCCTCCTATTTCAGAGCTTCCCATGGATGCCTGGCTGGCTGCTTTGAATAGAGAAAACTGGACTAGGCGGATCTTGGAACACAAGTATCTGACTGACACTGAATTGGACCAATAGTCCATCTAGTCCAATATTGACTGTGACTGGCAGCAGCTGCTTCCAGAGTCTCAAAGGCTTTTTCCCAGCCCTGAGATCCTCTGACTAGAAATGCAGATGGTTGAACTTTGGAACTAGTGACATGGGAAATATAGCAATCTGCTTTGCAACTTTCTTAGACTCTGGTTTTTTTTTTTAAGGAAATATGTGATTATTGAAAATTTATATCAGACATTTGGAAACTGAATCAGCATATCAGAAGAAATTTTTTGATGGAAACATGCCACTAATCTTAGGTTCTTTCATTTTTCCCTTTGCTTCCAAATCTGAGCTCTGGAAAAATGTGAAGTTACAAAGATTGCAGAGTTGTGTGAATTATCACATGCTCTTCTTAAAAAAGACTATTTTTCAACTGAGAAAAAAAATCATTCAAAAATTTCAATCAGCTCGTTGCTCTCCCCAGCTGCTATCTGCAGTGCTTCAGTCAGATTCAGTGTATAACTGTTGTGATCATTCCCATTGGAAAATATAAACATCAGCTGGGATCAATTCAAGCTACAACAGATGGATAATATTTTTATGCACCTAAATTGTTACCAGTTGTTCCACACTTTTTTTTTTCTCGTTTTGAGAAGCATAACCAAATTGGTGACAAAAAGGGATTCTTCTTTCCCTTCGTTGCTTGGTCTCATACTCCACATCGGGATCTGGCTCCATCTCACTAGATATCTCCTTGTCTTCAACACTGTTAACTATAGTTTCTTTATTTGGGGTATTAAACGGGTTTCAGTCAGTGCCAGAATCCTTTGGAAGATGATCACTCTGAGTCAGCCTAATGCCATAACAAGATGTGTAGCAGCTGTAGCAGTGATACCTTGGCAAGCCAGGCTGTAATTCGAAAATGAATAACAAATTTCTGCTTGTAGACTGTGTACAACTTGTGCCTCAACACATAGGCCTGCTTATTTATTTTTGAGAGACGTCTTCTAGGAGTCCAGAGCTTGCAGCCCTAATTGTGCACATACAGGTGTTTAGACCCAAAGCATTATATGGACAGGCTGCATGAAGGCAAATGTGAACTTCAGGAACAACAAATGACCTGTGTGGCAGGTAGATACACCAGGCAGAATTGGGCTTTGAATACCAAGGATCAAATCGGTAATGATGGAGTACAACCTCTCTCGGTGACATAGATTTGCAACCCTCGCAGTGCTCCCGGTTCTGTATCCTTCATTACATTCTGCTCTTTAGTTTGCTGCTGCAGTAATGAGAGGTTATTTTCACCAAGCGGTGAGAAGGCTGTGGCCCGTCCTTTCTGACTTATACCTGCTGGCTGTCGTTCTCAGGGCTAAACGACAACATTACTATAATGCTATAAAATATGGGGCTGACCTTGAGGCCCTTTCCAAAACATCAGCTGATTTCAAACCAGGTTGACTTCTCCTCTGGTGTCTCTGAGGTTTAAATTCATGCATATAGATGAATTGACCAGTCATTGAAGCAGGCTTGCCATTCCACATGCCAGATCAGAAGAACCCATACGCACTCTACTAATGACCATGCCGGCAATCTCGGCATGTTTTTCATGCAAAAAGTCAATACCAGGACTGGAGTACTCGATTTCAATACAAGGATATTTAAAATGGGTAGACACAAAAGAAATGTTTGCTTTGTTCAAAGTGCCTCATAAAAAATCAAATGAATCAGCACTAAGGGTCCAAGCAAACACACAAACGTTTCAAGAAAGAGATGCAGCGGTTCAGGTCTGTCTAGAAATATCACCCTGCAGTAGTCTTCTCCCTTTAAATTTTGACTTGCAACAACTCCATGATGATAAGGTGCCCTCTGTACTTACTTAGCAGTGCGTTCATCTGTTCTTATGTCATTTGTTCCAGTACTGAGCCCTGGCATTGGAAATAGATCCTGGGTCGGTGATGCATCCTGGCATAAAACAAAGCCCTATGAGTCTCTATGCTACAGCAAGGCTACAGGATCTGGATTCAATCCTGACAATTGTTCTGAAGCTTCATTTTATTTCAAAACAGGATGGCTTCTCTTTGTGTCTATTGTATTGACCAGCTTTGTAAGTAGATTTGTCATTTATAGATTGTATACTCTAAGTCAGGGGTTCTCAATGTACTCGGCGCAGCATACCACCAACATGGCTGCCACTGTGCCTAGTAGTACCACTGGAAGTAAGTAGCGATGACTTCATTGCCACTTACTTCCGGATGTTCGGCTTGGTTTCTGGCACAGGAGGTCACCAGACAGACATAGCGGGGCTGCTGGAGTCCGGTAAGAGGCTCCAGGTGGGAGGGTGGGCTGTTTTCTTAGCTCCTGATTGGCTTGGCCAAAGGCAGGAGCCTCTCGGGAGTGAAAACACAGCACCGAAATCGCCGCATTTCTGCAGGGTTTGTGGGGCCCAGCGGTCCAAGTACCACCAGAGGTACCAAAAAGTACCACTGGCGGTACGCATACCATTGGTTGAGAACTTCTGCTCTATGTGAAAGACCATTCAGAACTGTTTGTTCCAGTTTTCTGGTCCATAATCATCCTCTACTATAAGACTGCACTTTGCCCACAATTCATAGCCTTCACACGATTATACCCAATGCTGAATAAGACGACATGATTCACTGCTATGCTGAATTGCCCTATTTCACTTGCATTTTAATTGCAGGGTTGAACCTCACTGTGAAATGATTTCTCATTAAGCAAAATGGGAAGAGGAAAAAGACAGCTACTAGGAACATCCCACTCGGAGAACATGAAAATAGACACTTTGGTCATTTGCAGCTAAGCTGTACGTCTCAGAAAACACATCAAGATATTGTTCTTCATTTGCATCTCTTCTGGTTCTCCTGCCAGCAGGGAACACAAATATTTTATTTTATTTTATATTTAAGCAAGTGGGTCTTTGGGGGTGGGTGGGTTGCTTGTTGCTCCCCGAGAGCCATTTCCCTGCTTGTAGCCTTTTAAAATCTGCCTGTGTCCATGACACTTCCAATGGACAAATTTAAAGGGTGTGCAAGTGGAGAAATGACTCAAGGGATCAAGCTAGCATAGATGACTAGGAAAAGCAGAATTGCCTGTGTAGGTCTCCACATTTCCCTAGGAAAATTCTTATTTTCCACCTCACTTGGTACAAGCAAATACTGTAGGCTGGGAGATATTGTGGTCCATGTAGAATGGAATGTTGAGCTCTTGCCATATGTTTGCAGATCTTAACTTTGAAATGTGGGCACAATACCACAAGCTGTCAAGTTGTGTAAAGGCTTAAGCAAAGACAAAAACAGAGGGTAATATTTACCAGATGAGATTTCTATGTAATCTTGTTGGAATTTTGGGAGTATCCAACTTTCATGGATTTCGAAATAAGCCATGTATCTTTTGTTTTTTGTCCATTTCGCCTTATGATGAGGAAAACAAAACAAAATATTAATGAAAATGAAGCATTTTATATGGCCAAAGATGAACTCACTGTGGCCTCAAGCAACTTCAAATGTATACAAGTTTTTCTTTTCCTGGCTCTTATAGAAGAGGTGCATGCTTCATTCAGCCCAGTAAATTGTTATCACAGGATCTTCAAAAAAGGTTTTTATATTTTAAAAAATTACCAAATTAAATATTATCATTTATGTGATTCAGTTTCATTTTTTGACATTTAATAAAGTATTCAGAAAAAAGGTTTTTTTAAAAAAAAAATCTAGTGCTTTATGTTCACAGGACTGGCACAAATGAACATAAGAACATAAGAAGAGCCCTGCTGGATCAGGCCAAAAGCCCATCTAGTCCAGCTTCCTGTATCACACAGTGGCCCCACCAGATGCCTCAGGGAGCACAAGACAACAAGATACTTGTATCCTGTCGCCACTCCCTTGCACCTGGCACAGAGAAAACCTACTCCTACAACCAGAAGGTTGCTTATCCCCATCATGGCTTGTAAGCTGTGATGGACTTTTCCTCCATAAATCTGTCCAATCCCCTTTTAAAGGCATCCAGGCCACGTGCCATCACCGCATCCTGTGGATAGGAGTTCCACAGATGAATTACACGCTGGGTAAAGAAATATTTTCTTTTGTCTGTTTTAATACTCCCTCCACTCAATTTTAGTGGATGTCCCCTAGTTCTAGTGTTGTGTGCACGCATGCACACACATGCACACGCCCACACACGGGGGGGGGGAGAGAGAGAGACAGGGACAGAGAGTAGAGGGAACTGTAGTTGGCTACTGTAGGGAATACTGCTGGACTAGAGGTACCACTGGCCGGATCCAGCAGGGCTCTTCATATGTTTCTATGTTTGTTGAAGAACCAATACCACAAACTCTTCCCAGCTTTATTCCAGCTTTATTATGGGGCAGTTCATGTAGAGTTCAAGTTTACTTCCCTCTCTTCACCCACAATCCAGTGCTTGCCTTCTCATCCCTGACCTTCTGTACTCAGGGGCAGTGTCAAAGGTGGAGACTTTCAGGGTATATGCTGTGGGCCCACAGACTTGCAGGGATCTATGCAGGCTGATCTACCCTCTTAGGGAGCTGCTGTGCAGTGCAACCTGGGTATCTGCTGCTGCACCTAAAGTCTACTTTGAATGAGTGGCTTGGAGAACTTGAATTTGGTAAGAAAGTTGCTAATGGCCCAATCGTATCTGGGCCTTGTGCTGTCAGAACTCATGTTCCAGCAGCACAAGGCCCTCTATGGCGATGCGAAAGCCGGGCTTCCATCTTGTGCTCCCAGCCTACTGCCCCAAATGGGCTGTGGTGTGGTGCATGCAGCAGCGGCTCCCAAAGCCTCTGCCAGTGCCAGTAAGTTGATGGCAGAGGCATGTCATGGGCAGGGGGAGGGCAGGGGGAGTTTGGGGCAGGGGTTGGAGGGGAAGAGGGAATGGATTCCAGTGGCAGTGACTTGTGGCAGGATCCTATTCCCTCTTTCCCAGGTCACCCCATTTTTCTCTTTCCTTAGATTTATGAGCAAAATGGCTCATGTAAGTCCAAGGAGACGTGAAGGCAGAGGTGTATCAGCAGCGAGTGCTGCCTGGAGCACTCGCTGCGGCGGTGCCCCAGGGGGGCTCCGCCGCCACTCGGGGGGCACGGTGTCGATCCGGGGGGCGCCGCTCGGGGGGGGCGACCCGGCTTACCAGGGCGCTCCGAGGCCCTCTCCCCCGGCCTCGGAGCCGGAGAGAGCCCCGGAGCGTCCACCGCGTCCTCTCCCACCTGCATCACCGGGCGGGCGCTCTGTGAGACTGGAGCAAGCAGAGTAGCGCCGCCCGGCGCTGCGGTGCCGCCCGGAGCCGCTGCTCCGCTCACTCCAGTCATTCCACGCCTCTGTGTGAAGGTCATGTCTATCATTCATGGAGGTCATGTCTATCACTGGCTACTGCTCATGATGGCTATGCACCACCTCCAGGATCAGTGTGCCTCTGAATACCAGTTGCAGGGGAGCAGCAGTGGAAAAAGGCTTCACGCCCTGCTTGCGAGCTTCCCAAAGGCATAAGGAGAGCCACTTTGGGAAACAGCGTACTGGACTAGATGGGCCTTTGGCTTGATCCAACAATATCCTTCTGATATCATCAGGAAATTATAAGCCAGTAGCGTCTGAACTACTGTAGGATGTTTGAGGGGGGAAATGAATAGTGGGTTGATATTTTGTGAGCACCTTTAAAATATATCTTCTCAACATGATCTGTGCATACAAAATACAGAGACGCAGTCCCTTCTGCCAGTACAGCACACCGTGAGCAGGAGGAAGGCCAATAGGAAAGGTAAGGTGACAATTGTGGCACAGGGCACAGAAGATGAGAGGGAAGAATGACAGGAGCGGCTTGGTCATCCACACTTGGTTTTAAAATGTGACGTGTTTTTTTTTAAAGAAAAGTAGTACCAGAAAGCTACATATGAGACCCTCTTCCTCTGAAAATGGAAATAGAATATGTGAGAAAAGGAATTAGATCCATTTAATCAATCTTGGCATTAAGGGAAATGCAAGGTTAAAAAGAAGGGGACAAAAAAAAAAATAATAAGGTGCCTTTGCAAAGCTCTAATCGACATGCCAGATCCTTTCTCTTCCTTTTCAACGGTTGTGGTGCATATTCTTGGCAACAGTTCAAAGAAATGAAGTGTTCTTTTTATGGGAATTGTCTTTCGCACAAAAAAAGTAATTAAGGGAATAAAAGAATATGATGTATTAGAAAATGGGAGCCACAACAATCTCCCAAGTAAGCTGCCATGGCTAATTCTTCCTAACACTCATTTAACCGCTTTCAAAAAACATTTCACATGTACAGTCCCTTCAAGGAATTCTCCCTGGTTCTGTCCTATCCAAGCGCATCGAAACATCTAAGTGCATATTGTGTGTCCTAATGACCAATCTGTTTCCCTAGCAAAGGAACAGAGGATGGGGAGGTTGGTCAGAAAGCACAAAGGGACAGAGAGTTATCTATTTATAACTTTTACAAGGCCTTGTAAGAGGAGATCTTGGGAACTGGGTGGCTGATTACGCTTTCTCTGATGTGGACTCTATTGAGTATTGGAAGGAATCCTATTACTGACCACTACAAAGCCCTCTGTGGCTTAGTTAAGAACACATTCTTCATGTTGAGAATGCTGTAAAGGGGGAAGGAAAGTAATACTAGTTTGCCAAAAGAAGTAGTGACTTTGTCATAAATAATGCAATAGGAGCTCCTTATAAGTCTCACCAACAGATCATTTGCTGCGATTAGAAGGTCACTTCACCTCCTCTGATTTAAGTGCCTTGGAGAAAGTAACAAGTGCCCCAAGTACTCTGACTTGAAGGAATACTCCATTAAAATATATATTTTGTTTTAATCTGCTTCCATGGGCTCTTTTTAGGACTGAAGTGCTACGGAAACTGCAGCCCGCTCACTCTACAGTATTGCCATTCAGTATCGTGGCCTTATCTGAACAATGAGCTGTAACATAGGCCTGAGAATGATATTGGAGATGTTGCAAGCATTCTACCAGGGGAACTCGACATATTGAACTCCCCTGCTCGGCTGCTCGCAAGCAGGATCAAGACAAGCATGAATGTGCCCACAAACGTTGAAGACTTTGCAAGCGAATCCGCAGCTTGCAGAGGTTGTTTTTCATTGGAAACTTTGCAAACCATTTGTAAGCCATTGATACTTGCCAAGGTTTGACCTTTTGCGGACACATTCAAATCATTGCAAGAGATTGAGCAGTTGATTTGCAAAGGCTCAGCTATTGGATGCTCATTTAGAATTCAGTTTCATGTTGAACACTGTGATGTTCGTGCAGTCCTAAGTGAAACTGTCTGCATTATGTTTGATCCTGGAAGGAATGAGCAAAAATCTGGCTTACGTAAGAGCCATTTTTATACATGACTTTTTCACATGAAATTGAAGCAGATCATGCATTCAACAGCAGCTTAATTTGTGTATATACAGCAAAATAAATAGTTCATTTCAAACATGATGGTGGGCATGCAGTTTTCCTATGCAAAGATTTAGGGGGAACATTCGTATATGATTGTTGGCTGAACAATTATTCAGCTACTGGCTCTATGCCTGTGACTAGGGATAGTAATATCACTGCATGGATAGGGATCTCAATACCTCACCAAAGAACAACAGCCAGGATTCTTTGACAGAAGCCAGAATAGTGAAACTGGTATAAAATTAATATAGTGGACACCCACTTTACAATGATAATCCATTCCAGAGACATCATTGTACTGTGAAAATATTGTAATGTGAACCCAATAATACATCAGTTTTTGGTAATTTGTTCCAAGTGCTTGGAAGTTGAAGTTTCTGCCACAGAACTAAGCTAATTCCTCATTTAGGCACTCCCTGAATAATGATTTAAAAGGTGCCTAAATTTTATTATTGAAAACGTGCTCTTTAGGGGCCATGGGTATCAGTTTACACAATGTTGTAATTATTAAGCACAAATTACATAACTGTATCCTCCCCTCTATACACACAGCCATGGTGTTAAAAAGGCTGCTATTGGCTGAGATGGTTGCATTTGCATCGCTGATTGGCTTATCTATCACCCACAAGGTCTTGTTGGCAGCAATCATGAGCCCATCATACAGTGAATAACGTATTGTATAGTGAAACTTCTTTTACTATGGATACTCCATTGCAAAGTGATTTGATTGTAAAGTGAACCCATTGAAAAGCGGGGGTTCACTGTATAACTTTGTAGCATACCAGTGATCTATAAGCAGATTGTGAATCCCTTAGACCAGAGGTTCCCAACCTGTGGTATGCGTACCACCAGTGGTACATGGACCACAGGCTGGTGGTACACCGGCTTCCGGTGGCCAAGATGGCGGCCACTATCTCTGCCCTGTGGCGCCGGGTCAGAGCCTGAAAAGCAGCTGCTTAAGCTCTGCCGAGCTCGAGCGCGTGGGCTCTACGCACAGGGAATGGCCCTCCCACCCTCCCCTGTGCCTTACCTTGCCTTTTCTTAGTTTTCTGAACTCTGGTGTGGCTGCAAACCTGGAAGTAAGTGCCAATGACATCATCAGCACTTTCTTCCGGTGGTATGCAGCTGGCTGGAAGCCAGTGTAGGTGGTACGTGAGCTGAAAAGGTTGGGAACCTCTGCCTTAGATAGTTTTGTCTAAGGCACTATTGTAAGAGGGGTGCCATTCATAAGACCTTAAGAAGAGGCTTGCTGGATCAGACCAAAGTCCGTCAAGCTCAGAACACCAGATGTCTCTGGGAATTCCACAAGTAGGGCCTGAACCCTCTTCTGCTGTTGTCCCCTCCCCAGAAAGGCATACTGGCCCTGAACCTGGAGGCTGCTTCACATAGCCATCATGACTAACAGCCAGTGATAGGCCTCTCCTCCTCCCTGAATTTGTCTAATTCCCTTTTTAAAGCCAACTATCCTGGTGGCCATCACCACATCCTGTAGCTGTGAATTCCCTGGTGTTTTCATTTTTGCCTTCTGCCATTTGCCATCTGTACAACTAATTCTACGTGTGCATTTCATCACATAATGCACTTGCTCCAGAGTTATTACATTCCACAGCACCCATCAGTGAAGCAAATAGCATTAAAGTTGGCAGCTCTTTTGTGTTTCTCCCCTTGCCCGGCTCTTTTCAGTACTAATAATGTGATTCTTTCCTTGAGCTGCTATGGCCTCAATTTACTCCCACAGACCCTCAACAGTTTGAACAGAGTTGCAGGACCATGGCACCTGTGTAAGGAAATGTCAGCACAGCAGGAATAAAAGGCAGTTTCATCTCAGCAATTGTTCTCTGCTGAGCATAACACGCAGAGCACAGCTGCTGGTAGTAATCTATATCCATCAGATTTGGATAATAATACCATAGGCAAGTATATATTGTTGATTGCAACAACAGCCATCTTGAGCTTCACCAGGGGCTGAACCCAGGAACTCCAAAGCCAGCAATCTGTAGAGCCTGAGGTAAGGGATGGGCCACCTGAGCCTCCGAGACATTGTTTGTATGTTGAGAGGGATTGTAACTGGCTGAAGAGGCTAACGGGATACCAAAAAGGAAGAACACATTGACAGGGGATAATTTACCTCAATGGCTATTGGTCAACATGGATAAGGAATATGCCCTTGCACTTATGGTGCCTTTGAATAGTAGGCTATAGAAACTTGTTCACAAATGATGTTTTCCGTTATTGCCCTCTGTGTTCTTCAGTTTCTGAAAATCATCTTGACTTGTTCATTGTAGAAACAGGATACTGGGCTTGATGATCAATTATGTGCCCTTTTGTTGACAGAATAACACCCAACCCTACTTAACTCCCCGTGAGATGATACAGCAGCGCCAATGTGGCACACGCTGAATCCCACAGGGGAGTTTCAGCATCTGGAAGCCTCCTTGGTGTAAGGGAACATTTATTCTCGGGCCCCAGGGTAAGCCCATGCCAGACCACCGGGTCTACTCAGACCTGTGCCAGCTCTATAGTTGACGCATGTCCACATGGACCAGGTTCGCAAGATTGAGTCAGGGAAGAGGATTCGGATATCGGTGTGTGCTGCTGCCACTGATACTGCTCCCATCCCAGCCCCAATCCGCCCTCCTTCCTACCCCGATCATGGCCCCATTCCTCCCCCTCCCTGCCCTGTTCCGCCCCCTCCCCACCTCCCTCCAATGCCCTGAGCTGACTTACCCACATCAGCAGTCTTCCCCAATCTTCTGGCATGTGGACCTGGCGGCTCGCTACTTGTGGTGGCGGCTTGGCCATGCCGAAGGGCTTGTCATGTTTTGCGACAGCCATAAAGGGCCTTATGCTGCCAGAACTCTTGTTCCTGTGGCATAACACTGTAATAGGGTTGGACTGTGAGACTATGAATAGTGGAAGCTATGTTGGGTGGCCCCTCCATGAGGCAAAGCAGCAGATTCTGGGGGGCAAGGGGGCAATGGATTTGGAGTCTGCCACCACTGCTGCCTCCCTCCACCCTGCTGCAGTCATCAGCCTCATTGATTCCCTTTCTGCCTGCTAAAAGTGAGCAGAAAGAGGATCATCTGCCTCCTTATCATGACCCTGACCCAGTTTCCTTAAACCCGGAACTGCGGGACTTCCAATTTTATTTGCGGGACTGCACAATAGAAGGAGCTCCTTCATTTGCACTGTCCCTTTAAATAAAACTAGAAGTCCTCATCTTCCAGGTTTGTGAAAATCACATGAAGAAGGGTCTCTTTTTTTCTTTTTTGTAGTATTGAGGTGGAATCAACGGACTGGATTCCAGGAGGCATTCCGGGTCACGCCACCCTTGAAGCTACAGGGTGGTTGGGATCACCTTTTGGTTGTGATGCAAGCAGTACATTTTTAGTCAGTGGTTTCGATTTGATATAATTATTCAGCTTTATTTCAACTTCTCACCTCGTCTCTTCTTCTGTAGCTAGAGAATTCTAGTACAGGCTCTTGCTGCTTCAGCTAAAAATTGTGCATGAATCATAAAATGATAGAGTTGGAGTTCTGTAAAGGACCCTTGAAATTACTAGAAGCACAAGAAGGGACAGACAGGTATTAAACAGGCTGAAGGTATTTTGAAAATAAGAGAGATCACACAAAACGATACAGCTAAGGATCAACTGGAAGTCTGCCATCTTGGTGACAGAGTCATTATGCTGATAGGCAGAGACAATCTACCCTCTCTGTGGGGTAAGACCTATTTGCTTGGCATTGATTGCCAGGCATATGGCCATATTAAATTGGAAACAGAATGTGCTAATCCAACTGCACAAGTGTTCTGTCTTTGAACATTGTTTTAGTAGTCACATTATAATGCTGCTGTGTTTACTAGGCAAAGATCAAATAAAGGTTGGCCTCTGAGCTGGATTCTGTCTACTTGGGCATTTTGTTCAAATAGCCACCTTCCCTTGATTGATTATTCATTTTTCACATGTTTATATCACCTTTCCTCCAAAGAGCTCAAGGTGGTGTACATGGTTCCTTCTCACAACAACCCTGTGAGGTAGGTCAGGCTGAGAGATAGTGACTGGTCCAAGGTCACCCAGGACGTTTCATGGCTGAACAGGGATTTGAACCTGGATCTTCCAGGATTTGAACCTGGATCGTCCATAATCACTAAGATATCCTGTCTATAGATATGAAAAGCTGAATCATTTTCAAAAATCATGTTGAAACAAATCACAGGAAGAATAATAATTCCTTGCAAGGTGCAAATCCATGTTGCCTGACACCTGCATTGACCTCTCTCTCTCATAATATCATGTTAAGAAATTAAAAAGGTGCCACTATCAGATAATATTCAGGAGTGACAAAGTCCTAACAATTATTCGCTTTCTGCTCCTGACCTGAATATATCAAGGAACAGAAATGTTCCAAAGAATAAGTATTTCTTCCACGAGAGAATTGTCAGTAAACAGTGGTAATGCAGTGTACTTTAGAAAAAGCAGAATTTTTCTGCCCCTTGCTCTCCTGAAATCTTAAGCCAATTTTGGCAGGTACTGCTGTATTAAGTGGTCAGTCTCCCATAGTGGTCACACACTGTTTTATTGGAGTCCTGACAACAGCAACAGAAGAGATAGAATTAACCCTTTGGCACTGAAGGCTAAGAGGGATCCTGTTGCCAGCAGTGTTGAATGCATCAAGATTTTCAAGCTCTCCACCTCCAGGGGTTAATGGCAATCTGTTGCTGATTCCCCTGGACAATCAGAGTAGCAAACAGTGGTCTTTTTAATGAGCCCCGGAGGACAATGCTGGCACACAAGGCTGCAAAGATCTGGACCAACCAGGGAAACATAAAATGAAAACAACGATGGACGTTTATTTTCCTAACTCATCAGCTGCAAACAAAATTTTCATTTAATAAACCATGAAATGATTCACAGAGTGCCTGTGTATTATTGTAAGCACAGCTGGGTAATGTAAAAATTGCTTTCCTTTACTTTGTTACTTAGCTCAGTATTGGGTTTTCATCCAAACAAAGCTGTATTTATTTGTCCTCAACGTATTTAGCATTTTACTACTTCTGCATGCTTTTGTGCCATCGTTTTGTGCCATCGGCTTCCATGACTGATCCACCTGGAACCGCATCTGATGGCTTCTTCTTAGGCTGGGTAGGATGAGCACAGCCTGGGAGTCACAATGCCCAGGAGTCAGTGGTGCTTCAATCCTATTGAAATCTACCCATTGTCATCTCCGCCTGGTAGATAATAAATGCCTGGAGCACAGTGGGTCCTGGCGATTCCATTTTGGAATGAATGAGAAGCTTAAGGAGAACTTCCAATTGTTTTCCTTGTAAGAGTTCCTTTTCTTCTTGTTCCTCCTTTTTCTACAGTATGACATTTCCTCTTCTTTTTCATCATTATAATTCTGAGACATTTAGAATCATTTTTTTAAAAAATCCCATTGAAATCATTGGGACATAAAATTAGTTATGAACGGCGGCTAACTTGTCCTACTTATTGTTATTAGCTGTATGCATAACTGACTTTGTCTGGACCAGGGTGTGTACTTTAGGCAACTGCAGGAAGAAAAATCCTGTGTTGTGGCAACGATCGTTAGGTGGTATTGATCTGGATAGATGACTGCCCGGATAAGCCAAACTTCTTTGACCAACTTTCAGCCATTGGGGGCGACATGGCTGAAACCTGTTTGGTGTAAATTTATCCCATGGAGGGTTTCAAAGGATAAAGAGGACTCCAGGTGCCTAGTCAGGGCACAGAAAAAAAGGTAAATTGGGAAATAAGTTGGGCTCTATTGACAAATGAAGAGGGGTATATTCACCCTGATGTTGAATATCATCTGAACTATTTCTACAGATCTGCTGGTGTACATTTGTACATTTGAGGAATGACATTTTTCTCTGAGATCTCTGCAGCATGGTCTATGCAAGGTTATCCTTGGCAGGTAGGGGAAGAGGAGCTAAGCAGAGACTTGTGAGTGCAGATCGTGGGGGAATATCCCTAGTGAACACCCAAAGGCCCTGTTATGGTGAAGGGTGGGTTGCTCATGACACAGCCCCTCAGGGCTTTGGGACCCAATGGTGTCTTGGAAGGAAACCCTTTTGGGAAATTGCCTGCCTCACTCAGAGTTATGGGTCTCAAGTGGGGGGAGGGTGTTTTAGGCAGCTGTGTCCCTCAACCTGTTCAAATGTGTGGTTTGAGGGGGGATGGGAGCAGCAATGGGACTGCTGCTGGTCTCTGAACCCAGCTGGGGGGAAGCAGTCTTCGCAGTGGCAGGAATGGCATCACCACAAGGGTTTGCACTCACATTACAGCTGAGCGATAGTTGATTTTTTACTCTGCAGATCTCTGTGAAAACTTAATTAATCAAGTGGTGGGCCAAGTTTAACCCAATTCAGTTGGTCTTGACTCTTATTCCTGTGCCTGGGCACAAACATGTTTCCCTCTCTGACCAAATGCCCTCCAGGTGTCTCTGCCAACACTAATCTGCCAACACTCTGCCAGCTAATTTCTCCATTCTGCAATTGGGTTTCTGTTGATCACCCGCTCGGTGCAGGTGATCTGCTCGCCGGCAAGTATATGAATTAATGAACATTTGGAGTGGCCACAGTCTGCCAAAGGTAAAGAGAACCTTTGAAAAACAGAACAGCATGGAGTTAGTTGCTGCGATTGCCCAGTTACCTATAAATAATAACCCTGTGCAGTGGGCCCAGATAGGACTTGGGAATAGGTTTTCCCACCCATATTGAAAGACAGATGGGAAGAAGGTTCCCTGCCCGTACTATTTAATGCTAACAGAGATCACTTCCTTAGATATGCGTCCAAATGCACACAAACATCTGGATGTTCATTTGAATTCAATTTCCAGATTTCCTCTATCCACATGTGGAACTCCCTTGCTGAATCAGAGCATACATCTGTAAACCAAGTCGTACTGCCATCATGGTACATTGGCACATCTCAAATGTCTGCACTTACACGCTTTAGCAAATGAGCTCTTGAAAACTTTCTGGCTCACTATGTTCACCTTTAATTTAATTTTTAAACGTATAAGAAACACAATTGTAGTGCTTCTCATTAACTGTGGAATCTTATAGTCATAATTTTGATACACAACATTACTTACCAATTAGCTTGTCTTGTTCATTTAAATTTCTTCGCTCATATTTTAATGGGAGCTAATGATGCCTTTGTTGACTTATTTAATGTTATGTAAATGTGGCTATAAACTGTGAAGGGTTTAAGGAACAGCCTTGTTTTTGCTTAGTCGTCAGTTTTTTGAAGTGCTTGTTGGTATTCACAGGCTGCAAGCATCATATTGATGAAGAAACGCAAGTAAAGAGACAATCATCATAATACTAATAATTCTGGAAAATAAGTAGCAAAAGCTATTTAAAAGGTGAAATATGATTTCCTTCTTTACAGGGAGTCAATTTTCAAATTTACGCGACTACAACTATGGGAAAATTTATAGAACTTTGTCACGTTTAATTATGCAACTTGGGAACTGTTTAATATAAAAAATGATGTTTGATCTACAAATTACCAAGCGTGAACAGGCACAATATTTTTACCTGTACTGAACGTTACATTGATATAGATTACATACGTTACAAACATACAATTTGTATGTGGACACAGCAGGGAAATTCCCTTCCACTGGAAACACATCAAAGTCCAAACGTGAACATGTTCCAAAAGCATTGAAATGCCCTCAGTTCGGGATATTTTTAAATAGCTGGGGTTGAACAAGTATTGGATAATACTAATTCAATACACCATTTCAATATGATAATAGATATATTATTTCTCATGGATTGGGGTTTTAGTGTTGCTATATGATCTCAAAGGCTTTGGAACAATCAGCCTAGAAATTCAATACAGCACATAATTAAATGAATTAAAATATTTAGTCTTTTCTAGGTTGGCAGTTCAGTGATGTTATTAATGCATCATAATAGATATACCATATTTATAAAATATCTTTGTAGAAGATACATACCATTTGGATTATATATAGCAAAGGCTTGATTAATATTTATAATACCTTTTCAAAGTTCTAGATAACAGCAGTTCAATTGGTTGAGTTCTACATCACTTTCCACTCTGTCTAGCAACACACAGTTTCTTTGACTTCCATCCTCTCTAACTGGCTCCTACAGGATAGCCAAGGGCAAAGTATTGAGAACGCGTTGAGGTAGAGAACTTACTAGAGAAATGTGTATATACTGTACTGTACACAAAGAATACATATTTACACATACAATAGCAGCTCTCCATGCTAATGAGTAGAAATGGGGGACAGAAAATGTCGTGAACCATTACGGCAACACTGTGGCAATATATGCATATTGTTATGTACAGTGTTGGTGCCAGGTTACTGGGGACCCTCGGGATAAAGCCCTGCCCTGGGCTTCCCATAACCCCACCTGCTCCCTGATGGTGCACTGATCACTACCTCTGCCACTACTATTGAGAGTTCAGGGTACCAATCCCTGTGCATATATCCCAGTATCTATGAAGCCCTACAGCAATTGGCAATTAATATGGACTCTAGCACAATTTACTGAAATTAGGGCCAGTCAGCTTCTTATACATGCTTGGATTCTTCCATAGAGCTGTTAAGAGTATCTAACTCTGATATGATAAAGATGTCACATCCCATATGATGTCAAGGGCACAAGTGATGGAAAAGGCATTTTATAAGAAGGTGGGTGTGTAATTTTCTCTTGTCTGTCGAAAATACTTAATTTTTCTCACAGTGCAGTTTTGATAGCAGGAGCTGTAGCATAGATATTTGGCAGTGCAAAAATCCTGGCAGTTTGGTGTTCTAAAGCAAACATCACACCTTTAATTCTTTACAGTAGTGGCGTGACCCAAAATGCTGCCCGATGCTGCCTTGGGTCAACTGCCTCTGCACAATTTTTTTTTAAAGTACCTGCTTATGAGACTCCTTGTGCAGTTTCTTCAGCTGTGAAAGTGCAAGACGTTCATGTTCACTTTAAAGGGACCACCAGAATGAAGGAGCTCCTTCATTTGCATGGTCCCTGTAAGTCAAAATGGAAGTCCTACAATCCCATGTTTGAAGAACCACGCAATACCAAGGTGAGGAGGCGGGTGATACACTTTCCAATCACTTTTGCAGGCAGAAAGTGGATTAGCGCAGGTTGCACCTGCGGTGGGCTGGAGGGAGACAGTGGTAGCGGCAGTTTGAAGGGCACTCCGAATCTGCCACCCTCTCGCTGCCCTGCAATCTGCCACAGATGCAGCTTGCGTCACCTTGCCTAATGAATGGGTCGCCCCTGATTCTATAGCATGATAACTACTCCAGAATCTACTTCTATTGTACTTTCACATTTAACTAATCCACTTCTGCATGGTTTGCAATGACATTTTATTAGCAGGGTAATGGCTCTAACTCTTTCCCCCAGTTTTGAAGTCAGAAATATTGTCCACTTAATTTTACCTGGCTTTTTACTTCTACATTTTTATCGTGCCCTTCATCAAGCTGGTGGTATGTGATTCTCCATTGCCTTCAATCTCACAACAACCTTGTGAGATGGGTTAGGTTAAGAGACGGCAGTTCATCCAAGGTCACCCAGGGCAGGGTGGGAGCTTCATGGCTGATTGGGGATGTGAACCCCAGCTTTCCCCAGTTCTAGTCTGCCACTTGAACCATTTCCCCATACTGCCTTACTGAGCTTTGGGGAAATAAACTGTTGGTGTGACTTCTGCACGTCTGTCTGTAACCAAACAAAGCCTGCACTTCCCCTATTTCATCTAGAGCTCCTGGAAAGCTTTAAACAAAGTCTATTACGAAAGCTAATGCATTGCCATCTTTGTCAACAGGGCTGCAGTACGTTTTGCAAAAGTAAGACCGGGACTCTGTCAGTTTGCATTAGGAATGGAACACTATCGTAAAGAAAGAACTTCCACAAATAATTCAAACTTTTTCCCCCCATGAAGCAAGATTCAGCCTTAAGTGTGCATGTGTCCCTATGTGACTATTTTTTCCCCTTCATTATTCTCATGGAGATATAGCATGGAGCCTTCATGTAGTGTGCTCTCGTTAAGTGTATTAAAATGGGTCACATTGCCCGATTGGCTGCTCAGTTTCATTTCTTTTTTCAAAAACATTTGGGGCTAAACTGCAACAGCTTGTTCCTTGTTGAATGAGTTGTGGCCCATAAGTGAGCAAACTGCATTTATCTAAATAAATGAAATATTCTTCTGGGCTCAACAAAAGTGCTTGATGGGCTGAGACTAATCGCTAGGAAATGAATGGTGTTTGTTAGTGTTTGAGGGGAGACAAGAGATTCAGTTCACATTAGTATTTTTCAGAGAGCGCCAACATAAATGTACAAGCCTCTAAGTTACAGAGCTTGTTATTATTATCAGATGATGGGTGGAAGGGAATTCGGCATTATGCAATGCAGGTTTTTTTTTCTCTTCTTTTTTCTTTGGCATGGAAATCAACAGTCTCCAACACATATTTTTAAAAGGCTAGTTAAACATACACTGGACATTCTTTGATGGAAGAGGAAAGAAAAATAAACACTCTGTGCCAGATTTTTCTGGAGGTGCTAAGCCCTGAAAAATCTAGATTATTGTAGTACAGTCCCAGCACTGGACAGGTCTGCCAGAATGTCACAAAGATGTAAAAGAAAACCCCCAGAATAGTCCTGATCAGGGCTGGGAAATGTCCTGAATTGTTCCAGTGTACAGCAGCAGTTTACAAACATTCTCCTTCTGGGATCCTTTCCACGTTGAATTGTCTGCCAAGGAATCCTGCTGTGTCTGCTGAGGAAGCTCCTTGTGTTGTAAAACCGAGAAAGGTAGATCAGGACATACCAGAGTTGCCACAAATGACTCTGTTTCTTCAGCATTTTTGCCTTTTATTTCTCAGGTGGACAAGGGCAAAAATTAATCTCAGGCCATTTGGGGGTTGCTCCTGTGCTCCACCCCTTTATCATGAGACTCCATCCTGGTATGATTTTTTTCCCCCATTTTTCAAGGGTTGGCTGACATCTCAGAAATCTCAGGGTTATAGATGCTGCATTAACCTGGAAACTCCAAGAAGTACTAATAAATAAATCTCTAGGTGATTTCCAGTAGATCTGAAAGGGTTTCCCTCCCAATTGTTTAACCACAGCAACAACTAGGAGGTTTTTCTTTTAAATCAGGTTGCTGAAATGAAGAAAGCTTGGGGAAAATCTGGAATCAATGTTTGTGTGAAAGCTATGTGAGCTCGGTTTCAGTACTAAAAACAAATTCTATACTTCTTTACTCAGAGGCAATCAATCTCTTAATTCTAAGTGTTTGCACTTAGTTTGCATGAGTTTGCACCTGGCTCCAATTCATGGTCCCTTGGGGTGCTAGTAAATAATGAAATAGATTCCTCACTCAGAGGTGGCCCAAACTGATCCACTACCTGAAACATCTCCAAATTCTTCCATCCCTCTGAATTCCATCACCCACCGTCTTTGCCAGCATGCACACCAGCACCACAATTTCACTAGTGCAAATCCGAGGAGAGAAAGGAGGTGGGGAGGCTGCAGGAAAGGGGGATAGGATCTGGCTTGCACCATTGCCGCTGGATTCACTCCCTCCTGCAACTTCCCTGCCCCCATTATGCCCCCTCCCCGTTCTGCCCCCCCTCCCCTGCTGATTTACCTGCTCCGGCAGGTGGCAGGAGATTTGACAATGTGGGCAGGAAGGTATCTTGGCAGTGTGCTACTGTGCGTGCTGCTGGAAAGCGCACTGTGGTGCTTTTACAGCAGTTAGCGCTGGTGGAACACTCGTTCCACCAGTGCTAAAGCCCAATAGGATTGGGCTGCTTGTGACTAATCATTTCAATTTTAATGTTTTGTTAAGAAAACAGATAGATAGTATTAGAGTCACTTTAGACTTTATACACAAGGGTATTTGTCATCTATATACTGCAACCATATGTTTGCAAATATGCAGTGGACATGCTCTATGGACCACTGGCTAATCAGAGTTCCCTGCTGTATTCAAGCCAGAGGCTAAATACAAGCTGGGAAGGAAACAATGGATTTGGCTTATGATATTGATCTTAGGCACTAACAGGGCCAAGATTCTCCTGCATTTCCCAGGCAAAAGGTGCCTCACTTTGCCTTAGTTCTTCCAAATGGAACATATAGGTAGTTGGTTTCAAGATGGCCACAAATGCATAGTTTTGAAACATCCGCATTTCACACCTATGTCCACAGAATGATCTTTTCACTTACATCTGACCATTTCAACGTTACAATGATATGCCCTGGCTGCACTTGACACCCTCAGTCTGACCAGTGACCTCCTTTTTTTAATGTGTTTTATCTAATGTTCCTTTCATGTGCTTTAAGAGTCCAGAGTGACAATCATGTGAATGAGGATGTTTTACGTTAACAAGGCAACTTTCGCGTAGGAAGTGACAGTTTAACAGTGAGAAGAGAATGTCATTAATACTCTGAAAAGGTGTCACCCTGTACGAACTCCACAAAAGGGAACAGGATTATTATTGCAACCCAGGGAGACTTACTGGGCATCTCTGGTCTGTAGACCTTTGCATGAGGACAAACAGCATGGCCTGAAATGGTCAGAATGACCGACATTTTGGAAGTTCAGCGCCTTCCTCTCAAAGAACTGCATTTTCACAGAGAGCATCTCACACTCTTTAGTCTCTTGTTTTTGCCATATGTCATTGACTGTCACATTCTACACATTAAGAAACATGTTATTTCTTTGTTTGTTTTGTCAGTCATAGATATTCTCTGGAGGGAAATTATATCTGTTTCAGTGAAATAGATTTAATTTGTTTGTGACTTGTTGTCTATAGAATCCATCTAACTACTTATCTCTTGTTACCTCTCAGTCAAAGGTTTTCCATCATGTTAACATTTTAACAGGGGAAAAATTGTGTTTGATTTCTTTGAACTCTTCAGATGTTTGTCCAGCCCTGTAGATATTTATTTTTCTGGGCTAGCAAGAAGGGAAATAAATGGGATTGAAGGTTTATAGAGTTAGCAGAGGTTCAGGGTGAATTGTTTCTGCAGAAAGGGAAAAATGTTCAAGTAACTGAACTCCTTTCTCAAAAAATAATGTGGCTATGGGGCACTGACTAGATGTACAAGCATAGAATAATGACATGCTCTCAAAACTTGTTTAAAAGATTTCTTTTTCTGTTTCATCATGCTCTGCATTAATTTGTTCAGGTTCTTTAGGGAGTTACATCTTGGGGCTGTTTAGATAGGATCTAGTCTTCAGTTATCACAAAACTGTAAAAGTAAATGATCTGACTGGATCGTTTCCCACAGTTCACACAATGGAATATAATTTCTAAGTTGCTTTGTACATGGGTTTTTTTTGGGGGGGGGAGTACAAGAAGTTCAAGAGACAGGGTGATCACGCAGGAAAGAATCCAAAAAGTATTGGTCAGTGAAGGCGGATATTTAACACTATAAGTGTTATTTATTTTATTTTATTTATAGATTTATTTTACTATAAGTAAACTGCCCCAGCGGTAAAGTGGTGAAATCCTTGTCCCATAAGGAAACCTTTCCACTGGAGAATTTTCATGTCAAAGTACTGATTGATACAGGTCTACAAGCAATTTTTTTTTCCAATTCAGTATTCCATTCATTTTTGTGGTTTTAGCTCCTCATTCAGTCATCAAAGTCACTTTCATTTTGGACAAATAGTACCTCACTTGTTTTCATTTCATGGTTAATTTTTGTACAAAGGGAGGATGGGGGGGGGCTTGCCTTGTAGGGGAGCAGAGCAGTGAGTCACCCCTGCTCCTGGTACAAACCAGACAGCTGACTGGAGCAGATGTCAGGTATCTGAGCAGGACTATGCATGCGTATGCATGTAGCTGAATCAGTAGTGATCGCTATCAATGTTTCAGCATGTAGTAGTATAATCTGTCATGACAATATGAGACCAATGGATTTTGAAAACTTGCAATTTTGCCAAGAACCTGAAGCAAACTCTACGCAACCTGCAGGCGTTCTGGAGTTTCTTTTCTCCTCCTGACTGCTGCCCCAGATGCTACTTGACAAGCTGACTGGAAACACTGGGTGATTTCCAAAGGGATTTGCAAGGCAAGGGACTGCTATTCAAAATCAGGCTCCATTGAAACTTTGATCCATGATCCATGTGGGCTGAACAGGAGCACTCTGAAGGGCTGGAAATACGCGGCAATATTTTGCTTGAGGTCCAACTTGTTCTCTCTAATAGCAAACTCAGGTGGTCAGGTAACTATGAGTCTGGAAGTAGTTCTCACTTTCATTCTGAGGGAGGAAAAAAGGGCCTAAAGAAACAGCTGTGTGAGTCCAGGTCGGATTATGATTGAGAGCAGGTGAGAAAAAGAACATTGAAAAGGTCAGAAAAAAATGGAGGAAAGCAGGGGGAACAAGGGAATTGACCTGCTCAGTAGTCCCATAATGCTTTATAGTAAGTATCCAGGAGGGGAGGAGTAAGGCTCCATTCTGTGAAGTTGAAAAAAAAAAAAGCCAAGTAGACCCTGCAACAAAATTGTGCAGTGTATCCAAGCCCCAAGAGAAGTGCTCCTTTTACTGGAGCAGTCTATCATTCTTCAGTGTGTAGTACTGTCTTCTAGGCCTCATGGGGAAGGGGTGCACTGTGCAGGAATTTTCAAGATGAAGGAAAGCAAAACAAAAAATTCCCTATTCTCCTACCACACCTGCCCTATCTAGCAATAGGGCTGGCACATCAGACTAAACGGAGAACCTTCAGTACTATATATCACAGCAGGGGGAGGCCTTGAGGGGGTGGGAAAGAAAAGGGTGCTTTTTAATGAGATCTTTTGCTCTGTGTTTGTAACATCTTCACAGCTAGTAGGGCTTTGTTTTCTTTGTACTGAGGATGCTCAAAGATTTGAGTGAAACGTAGCAGTTCTGTGTTTTAATGTATGGTTTTAAACTTTCAGTTTTTTAACCTTCTTTCAATATAAAACTTATCAACATGACCAGTTTTCCCGTCTTTACTTCTTTGAAAAAAGGTGCCTGTTTTCCCTTCCCACCCGTTGAAACTTCCCTCCCAGGTGAGGCCTGAATGACACCATGTACTGACCCCACTCTGACTGGATCCCTTAACAGGAGCACTCCTCTTAGGGGATGGGGAGCAGTGGCGTTGCTAGCCCTAAATTCATAGGGGGCTCCCCTCCCTTTTGTCACCTTTGTATTCTGCGCCGCCGCCAAAGGCGGTGGCGCGCTCGGGGGAGGGGCGCCAAATCCTCGATTTATTTATTTATTTTTCTCCCTCCCCCCCTGCTGGGCGCGCGCTCAGAGAGGGGGGCGCCAAATCCTCATTTTATTTATTTTTCTCTCTCCCCCCCCCCCGGTGCTGGACGCGACGACTCAGGCCGGGGCTCGGGGGTTGGGTTACAGTCCGGGCGCGGGCGAAGAACTTACTGGGGCAAATAAATGAAGCAGTGAGCGACGGACTCCTCCGACTCCGGCCGGGGCTCGGAGCCTCGTCGGACGACTGGATCAGGAAGAGAAGTGACGTGTGTGTGCCTCTCTAGGAGGCGCCTCCTCCAACAGTCTCGCTGGTGTCGGAGTCGGAGGAGTCCGTCGCTCACTGCTTCATTTATTTGCCCCAGTAAGTTCTTCGCCCACGCCCGGACTGTAACCCCGGTCTCATCTTGGTCCGGGATGCAGCAGCTGCCTTGGGGCCCCGCGCGCGAGGCCCCAAGGCAGCTGCTGCATCCCAGACCAAGACGAGACTGGCCGCCCCCAAATTGCTTGCTGGCGCCCTGGGGCCGCGCCGCGCCTGGGGCCCAGGGCCATAGGGCCCCCAGCGTTACTACGCCGCTGATGGGGGGTATACTGAAAAATGTTGTTGCAGGTCCCACTTGGCAATGTCTATAAACCATAATAGCTGAATGAAACCTTCCTATACAGAGGCAGTCTACCTCTGTTTACCAGATACATGGGATTACCAGGAAGGGATGGCCATTGCTTTTGTGCTTTGCTCATGAGCATTCAGAGGTATCCTGCTGACCATGGCTGGAAACAGTTGTTGGACTAGATGGACTGTGGTTTGACCCAGCAAGGCAGTTCTTATGTTCTAACATTTTCATATCAAGATCTTTGTTGAATTATCTTTAGAAGAAAAATATTTCATCAAAACTGGTTCTCTCCAGCTCACTGGGATATTTTCCAATAGATGCTGTCAAACACACCAAAACTAAAGAGCCACCAGGAAAAAGAAAACATGATTAAAAAAATACAAACACACCAAAGTATAATTTAATAGAAAAAAACCTATTAATCATAAGTATAAATTTTCTTTGCTTTATCCGTAGGAAAAGAGTACTCTCCTGTGGCCTTCTCTAATTTAAATCAGTGAGCTGGGTGTTTCTGGAGCAAATTTCTTTTCCACGTTTGAATTATTAAGTTCTTTTTGTCCCTTATTCATCCTTCTTTTAACTCATCCTAATTCCTTCCAAATACATATTTGACAGTTGGATACAAATTCTTCTCTGACATCTCCAAGTTGAAAACTGACAGCTTAGTCCCATCTTGTGAAAATGTTGCAATGGGTTGAGGGATTCTTACAATGACATTGTTCTTTGTGCAACAGAATTGCTCTGTGAAGTCATAGGAAGATTATTGACTGTGATCTCCTGGATTCCTCTGGAGATGGCTCCCCCTTATTTTACATGGATAGCATGCACTATTCTTTCCCAAATGTATTTTTCATCTCATACCAGTCTGACACAATCCTGAAGTTAATCAGTTCCATCTATATTTTTTGATGGGTCAATGTCTCCTTTTGCCATTTAACCCTCCCAGCTTTGTATCTTCTACAGATCCAATGATCATGGAATTTACATTCTCCTCTGCTGTTAATGAGTGTATTGATTAATGCTGGCCTCAGTTCCAATTCCAGCGGGAAAACAATTGATACCTCCCTTAGTTTATTCTGACATGAAGCCATCGATGGAAAGTCATTGGCTCCTAGCTATTGGCTAGATTTCTATCTGCTTTATTTGATTATTCCAAGCAATACCACCCTAGGTTTTTTTCTACTGTATATTCAGAGTCATAAAAGTGTTGGTTTAGGAAACAATGATAAAAATCTAAGTACCGGTAAGTGGTGCTGTGTTGGGTAAGGAAAAGTCTTTTTCTAAATTGTGCTTCATGTCCTGAAAACAGCTCGTATTGAGTTAATTATAACAATATAGCATGCTTACACTGTTATTATTAAAACAAGGGTTAAACATGCAGACTTTGTACATGCAAACTACCTGTGGGGTTACCAAGTTTTTTCTGACAGGGCTCCTGTAGTTTTGTTCTGTTTTTTAACCTTAAATTGAGCAGTTGAAGCTTCTCTTCATCACTGCTCCTGCTCCTCTATGCTGGGAAAAATTTTGCCTGTTGAATTCCTGCTTGTGAACTTAGTACTGTACAGGGCACAGGGGCCCTGCTGGAGAAAAAGTTACCCACTCTGCCACTTAGCTACAGCCACTCTTCAGTCCTGGTCCAACCTTTGCTCTTTGTGCAACCTCCTGTGCTTCTGCGCTTATTTAAAATACAGATTACTTATTTCCCACTTTTTATCTGGAGTACCCAATATGGCTCATCATATTTATAAATGACAATAACTAATTAATTACACTTGGTGTGTATTCACTTAATGTTATCCTTAAAATAACCCTATAAGGTTAATATTATTATCCCCATATTGAGGCGGGCGAGCTGAACTTAAGAGAGCATGACTCACAGGACTGGCCCATCAATAACACACAAACGACTTAGCTCGGGATGCCTTTAACCCCTTGTTTGCTGCCCCCTCCCTTCAGTGATGGAACCACTCCCATCTGCTTCCTGTTCACATGTAGCGTTTTCTGCACCTCTGGTGCAACCTGCCTGTGAATTTTCTGTGATTCATTCTGGACCTGGTGGCTCACCCAGTGAGTTCATGGCAGAGGCAAGACTCAAACCAGGGAAGTTCTGCTTCAGAGCTCTTTTGGCCACTATGCCAATGTGCTTTTTCCAGCTGATGCAGGTGAATGGCGGCATCTATGCCTGCCTGCATCTTGTGCCTTGGCCATGAAATCTTAGCCCCCCATACACCTGCTGGTCTTCAGGGTGTCACAGATTCCTTTGTTGTGTTTGCTGCAATAGACTAACTTTTGGAATTAGCCACAATCGATTATGCCGTTTTTACAGTAGAGGACTTGGCCCAAGGTCTTTTTCTGCCTGCATCACAGGTGGTTTCTTCCCACCCCTTCCAATGGACACAGATATTTTTTATCACGTTGTTTCCTTCCCGTATTCTGAGTGACAAACTATCCTAGGGGGAGTTGCTGTCAGAAATGACTCCGCAGTCGACAGAGCTGATTAGTTCTAAATGAAGTTCTGAGCTGCTGGTACATGAAATGGAACTTTTCCTCTTTTTTCTGCCATTCCCCTCCTTGCCTTCTCCCTCCCTCCCTCCCTCTATCTGAATCTAAGTCACAGCTCCCACCTCTGCCTCTCTCTCCCTCTCCACAGAAGTAGGTAGTTCTTTGGATGTTTATGCCAGATAAAAGCCAGTCATTTGCCTCTTTCATAGTGTCACTACTAATTTCCACACAGTCAAAGCTGCTGCTAATTTATTTCCTGAACACCGATGCCCTGGTAGCAGAGGCTGCCGCTGAAACCGCTTTCTGGCCTTCGGCTTTTGTTTGTTGACAGCCTGATTTCCCAGTAGGCCATTTCCACCTGTGTTTCTGTTGTTTTTAGCGCATGTCTTTCTTTCTTCTTCCCAGTGACTGTCTCCCAAATGGCTCCTGAAGGCATTTCTCACCTTCGTATTCTCTATTCCCCCCCCCTCTCTTTTTCTCTCATCCCCTTTCTCCCTTTCCAGCTGTAAGGACTTCCAGTTTGGCTTTCAGTCTCTCTGCAGTTAGCAGTTGCCTACACTCCCCCAGTCCCCTGGGGCACTAATTTTTGTTTCAAGGACAAGATTCAAAAGAGTTTGCTACACTCAGGTTGCAGGGTGCACCTTCAGAAGAACCTTCAAATAGGCATCAGAGATTTGAATATACGAGCTCCTGCATATCAGTTTTAAATTGTAATGAATGAAGGCCTATTAAATACTGAAGAGGTGAGCAAACCCTTACAAAAAAAAAGATGCATTTTCAAGACGTATAATTCTGCTTTTTCTACTCCCTTGGCAACACTGGCTGGAAATAGAAATGAGGAGGACAGGCATTTCCCTTTGAATTCATACATATCAGAGAGAGAGAGAGAGAGAGAGAGAGAGAGAGAGCTGTCAGGATGAAAATGATTCAGCAAGTGGTCAGAGGCTCTGTAGTGCTAGTGAATAAATTCATTGAGATGTTGCGACTATTATATATAGATATAACACATGCATGCATTGTATCTATATATTTATATATGACTTGAGGAGGAACAGAATGTGGCAGCAGCCAAGACTGCGGGTGCCATTGGGCTCTCCAGGTCCTCAGGAAAGATACCAAAGGCTTCATTTCTGCTGATGTTATTGTCGCTGTTCAAACGTGTATTTTCAGTTCATTTCTTCATCCATGCCTCCAACGTTTCCCAACACAGATTAAATTTAAAAGTAATGCAAAACCAGCATACTTTTCAGAGTGTTGTTCATCTTGCTTTTAAATTACAGTACGTCACTTTGAGAAAAGTGCTAATCATATATAGTCGTCGTACCATCGTTGATGATCCGCTGTTTTATTGTTACCATACTGCAAATGTCATTTTGTACTTTCGCTCTCTTTTTTGGTATTAAAGTTAACTGTTATTTAAGAGATCAAAGTTAATTATCACTAAGGAGATCACTTTACCTATCAACCCACTTCTGTAACCCCACTAATGCTAGCAAAAGCGTTATGCTAATCAATTGTTTAATTTGCATAAATTACTGGTAGAATTGTATTTTTTTTTATTCGAATGAAAGTAGATCTGTTGGCAAAAGCTCTTCAGAGAGAAAAAGAGGGAGAATAAGGTTAAACTCAAGGGTCTATCAACAGAATACATAACCAAAAATAAAATATACCCACATTTTATATTTGCATTATGACAGAGTCTAATTTGTAGACAGTGAAACTGTACAAATGAATTCTTATTGGTTGAGTGATACTGAAATGGAAGATATCATGCCAAGTGTCTACAATACTTAATTGTCCTGCCAGATAAAGGCTGATCTCCATTTTTGAGAAACTATGCAGTATAGTCCTTCTAGGCTATGATGAAGAAATCATGTGATTGGTTGCTCCCCCACCTTTGGAAAGGTAGTATATCAGGGAGAAGGGTTTTAACCTAGCCTTCTTCCTTAAAGTTATTTTTTAAATGGAGGTAGTTTTTAACATGGGGAAGCATTTAATCATGTGATCTCCTCCTGGATTCTGAAGTACAGATCCAAGAGGGCTGTTATCATCTGCTTTTCTAAAAGCATAGCAATCATGTGATCCCTTTCGATTATGAAGTGGTACAAATCCAAGAGGGTTGTACAAAAAGCTTTTCTACATGCATAGATTAGTTTTCCCACTCTACAGATACAGAAAAGATGCAGTGATCTTACCTGGATTATTTCCACTTGATCCCTATTACATTATTTGGATGACCCATTGATTTCAATGACTTACTCTCTTGTAAGTGTGCCCAGAAAGAGGGAAGAGAAAGCAGGACACTGCATGTGAGATGGGAAGTGTTTCAGAAAATCTAATGGCTAAGCACCATTTCACACTTGGCACATTTCCACTGTCTCTACTGTATTTTGTGCTGAACATTTGAAGAGAAACCTCACATCTGTAAATAGATGGGGAAACATAGTCATGGGAGAACCACAGCCAATCATGTCTTCCCAGCAGCAACCACCACATACCAATATCTTATACCAATATCTTATAAAATACTGAATGATGGGGAGGGGAGACATTTCTGCATGTTTGGATCGTACCATGACTCATTCTGGGATCTCTGTAGAAGAATATGATCAGTGATATGGAATCCTTCCTTCTTCTCACCGACAACAAAAGTTGTTAATAGGTCAATAAAATCAAAGGCTTTTGAGGAAAAGAAATCATTGCCTTGCTCTCATTATAATGAGCTACATATATTTAAAGATGGAGATAACTATTTAAAAGAAGTTAGGGAAACAAAACGTTTCCTTTCACAAGGTGTCTAGTACCATGAGAAAGCTTAAATTGCATTGTTAAATAAATCACAAGTCTTGGACACCATTGCATAGGCATTTCCTGGGAATCCGGGAATCCAGACAAGGAGTCCCATAAGTGTGGGCAGTCCAAAGAGACTGGCCTTCTTCTGATGATAAAAGGCTATGGATTATCTCCTCTCAACTCTAGAACCGTTATCTGGTGTGCTGATGAAATGCAGAAATGCAAGCACACACGGCGAGTTTTGCTCCAGTTCATCCTTTCTGCATGACCCATCAAGCAACATGAATAGCGCATTGTCTCTGCCAGGCAGGTCAAGCACTTTTGAAGAATTCATGGGTACATGACATTGCGTGGATGATAAATATGATAAACAGTTCCCAGACTGTGTGATTACTTAATGATAGCCACATTCATTCACCTGCCTATCAAAAGAACTGCATTAAAGTGTGAGCTCACCTCCCCTGGGTCCAGAGAATGCAGATGAAGTGTTAGTTTATCGTCTTTTCAGATTCGTCTCAACAGTGGGCTAAGTGCAGGACGGTTAAGCAGGAGTCTCTTTTGCTTAGTAATCCATTAGCTAATGGGCGTGTGAGCCCATCACTAAGTTCTGTTTATTCCTTAACACCATTAAGGAACACCTGCTGTGCGGAAGAACTCACCTGACAAATAAGAGTGATAGTTGAAATACAATATATATTAAGAGCTGTTAGAAGGTTGCTCGGTATTGTTTAACACTCAACGGGCATAACTGGGATGTACAGAGGAGCAAAGTGTGACATATTGACACAGAGGAACCTGAGTACACTGAAAGAAATGTTGCTGCTTTATGACTCGAGTTGTCTGTAGACCCGAGATACATAGATCTTCACCTGCAAATGTGTGTGTTGCCAAAGACATGGTTTTGTTATCCTATTGAATCACTCTGTAGAGCTAAGGTTTATCTGCCTGAAGGCCCAATTCTATCCAGGGCCAACCTGCCTCTGATGCAGTCTTCAATGGCTGGGGACCAGGCCAGCAGGGAGATGTATGATTTTTTTTTTTAAAAAAAAACACCATATTGTCCCGAGTATAAGATGCACCTGATTATAAGACACACCCTTACAGTTTGGTGCTATTAAAAAAAATTAATTAAATCACTGGCATTAAATTTATGCCAGTGATTTAACGAACAGTGCAATCATGTGCATGTCTACTCAGAAGCATGTCCCACTGTTCTCAATGGAGCTTACTCTCAGGAAAGTGTGCACAGGATTGCAGCCTAAACCATTGATTGCCTGGGGAGGGGGGATGAAAGTGTATGTGATCTTGCTTTACAAAAGGATACAAAACCCAGCAGACCAGAGAACGAAAATTAACAACTGATTACAGCCTGGAAAGGGGAGAGGTATGTGTGCTCTTGTTTTAACAAAGAAAAAGGACATACCATAATCCCTGCAGGGCAGAGAAGGAGCCCACTGTATCTCTGCCTTTATCTCCACTAAAACCAAACAAGTGCTCTGAAATCTCCTCTTAGCCTCGCTGCTTCTTCCAGCAATGTCCCATGCCATTCAAAGGCCCTCACTGCACAGCTGAGCAGCAGCAGCAGCATTTTGCTGCCCTTTCTCTGCTGAGCCTGGGGGAGGGGCAGCTGCAAACCCAAATTGCAACAGCCTGATTATAAGACGCACCCCTAGTTTAAAAACTTAAATTAGAAGAAAAAAGTGAGTCTTATACTCATACGGTACTTCCTGCACTGCTCCCTGATCCTCCATGGCCCTATTCAACTCTATGTCAGCTATTTTGAACCACCTCAGGGTGGTGAGTCAGGCCCAGGATCTCAAAGAGAGTTGCTGCCAAGGTCTGCCCTATCCCACCTCTGAGGCACCCCATCTGGCCCAACCCCCTCCCCGATCTGCCCCCAAACTTTCCACTGGCCAGGCGCTGTTGATGGCTGATCTGTGGGTCACTGTTGGTGGCACATGGCCTTCTGGGCCTCACGCCGGTGGAAGGGCTCCACAGAATGGTGGAGAGGCTGCTGTGCCAGTGGCCCATGTGGTGCAGTGGCCCAGCATAATGTGCCAATAGGCAGATCTTGATGATCCCCAGCAGTTTACAAATGCTAAATTAACTTACGTGGCGATGCAGTGGTGCCAACGTAGCATGTGCTGTATCCCACTGGGAAGTTTCAGCATGTTGAAGCCTCCACAGGGGAAAGGAACATTTTCTCCCTCCTTGCAGGGAGAATTCTGAATGGGAACATATTCTCTCTCCCAGACATTGCACCCCGTTATTGCTTGTACAAGTACACATTGATTGATTGGTGAAGGTGGATCAAACTTGGCAAGGGGGTTAAGATTTGATGGGCACTGCTGCCACTGAACCCACCCCCTTCCCAGGCCTGATCCACCTTCCTCCCTGCCCCATTGCCTCCCCCTTCTGTCCACCCTCTGCCGCATTTCACCCCTCCCTGTCTCCCTCCTGACACCTGTGCAACCTTACCTGTACCAACGGGGATCCGCTATCAAGTAGACTTGGCCGCTTGGTGCTTGCAGCGGCAGTCAGGCCGCACACACTGGCGCTTTTGCAACAGCCGTAAAGTTGTTTACGCTGCTGGAACACTCACTTGCAGGGACTCACTCACTCACACATGAAACTCACTTTGGGCCGACTGCTGCTTTGCACAAGCAATAAGTCCCTCTAACAGACAAAACACAATACACTTGTCCCCTTCCCCGGGTGTAAAGCCAGGCAGACCCAATCAGCCTCCTCCGGTTTCTTCCAGCTAAATAGCTGGTGGAAGTAGAGGAGGCCATATAACGGCCTAGCCGGCCCAGCGGGGATGGGGATATGGCCAAGGCCATCCCCCTCCCAGACTGGCTAGGCCAATGGCCCCCCTCCCCCGCCCGCTGAAACACCCCCACACCCACCGGATCCCGACTTACCTCATCCGGCGGCCGCACGGGCGCTCTGGCCCTGGAGCAAGGGAGGCAGCTTTTTTAACAGGTGCAAAACTAATGAAACGTGACTCAGCACTTTTACCCAAAAACCCAATCATAGATGAACAGACTGACCATCAGGAAGACCCCACGCAGACCACTAACTCTTCTGTATGCACAGGTCTTCTGCAATTTGCCAATACATGTGGTGACAACACGACTTTGGCAGGCCTGTGCCAGATGGGAAACACAATGGGAGCTGCTTGTTGATAACATGGATCTCACATTATGTGAGATTCCTCCTGGACATGGATCGGATGGTGTCCAGGGCAATGGGGACAACAGATCTGGGTATCCAGGGAATGGGAAAGAATCATAGGTCTTGGGCAGCCTGCACTGCTGAGTTTAAAAATCTCAGAGTGTTGCCAAGGAGAGGCCCTGCTGTTCAGCAGACTAGCTCAAACCCAGGGAAGTTGTGAAGAGACTAGAACGAGAAGGATATGGATGCGTTCATATCCCCTCCTCTCCCTCCAACATACCTGAGGCACTATTGGGGTAGGAAGGTGACAGAACTGAGGAGAGACTTACAACTATTTTGAAATATGGTGCCATATTGCATTTCATAGTTCATTCAGACTGCAGGCAATGTGCATTTGTATTAAAATCCAAGATGGCAAGAATATCAGGTTCATAATTGGGAAAGTAAGAATCCAGAAAATCTTAGTATCTTAGAATCTTAGTAAGAATCCAGAAAAGTCCTTGGCCAAGATAGAAGTTGTGGTGAAATGCCAGGTAAATCTGCACTTCCCTTCCTCTTCATGTTTACAAAGTGACTCTAGTCTAGGCAGATGCATCTCTGGATTAATAAAGACTCTGGCAAAACATTACACTCACCAAATGAAAGTAGCCCGTGTTTGAGAGCTCTGCCTGTTGAGAACCTGATGGGGGAGATATAAATATCACGCACGCACGCACGCACGCACGCACGCACGCACGCACACACACACACACACACACTAAAGGAAGAGCCATTGGCTGCCTTTCTCTGTCTATTGTTTATCCTCCCACGTATCTCTTCCTGTGAGCTCATTTTCCCTGCTCCTCCCTGCTCCTCCAGCTCCACTGCCAGGATGCTGGTGGTCCTGGAGCAAACTCCTGTATTGGGAACCCCATGGTGCCCACACACCCATTCCCCTGATGGCAAACTGAGTGCTACCACTGCCACTGGTATTGAAGTCTACCTGACTAGGTTGACCCTCTGATGCATATGAGCCCTCAGCGAGGGATCCTGTTATATCAGAAATGTAGCTGCTAAGATGACAGATAAGAGAAATGAAACAATGAGTGGAGAAGGTTAACTAGTGGTGTGTATTTGTGTGTGCGCATGCGTGTTCCACCTTTCCCTGGTTTTTGTTGGAGGAGCCTTCAAAAATCTTAACAGTCAGAATTCTCACATAGTGGGGCTTCTCTTTACCCCCAAATTGCATTCAAAACTCTGCATGGATATACAGTATACTACAAAACTGTGCTCTGGAGAGAGGAACATCACAGACGCAGTTTTAACAGTTTTAACATAAACAAGAGTTTATGATGTGCACACAGCTTTCATTTCTGTCTTGTCTCTTGGGACAAGGATCCTGCCCCCCCTTGCACAATTGGCCATCATATAATTAGTCTGTAGTGGTTATAATGAAAATTAATCCTGCTCTGCATTCCATTTCCATTATTAAAGGCCTTGCTAATGTGTAGCGGTACCACTTTGTATCAAGAAGATCTGGCAGGGCAGGCTGAACCAGCCTTTGAACAGAGGACCCCTCTGCTTTCTCTAGATAATCTAGCACAGAGGTTCTCAACCTGTGGTACGTACGGGTACCCCTAGGGGTACGCGGACCTCTTGCTGGGGGTACGCCAAGCCCTGCCCCTTATCTGCCCCATCAGCAGCTAATTAAGTATTAATTAACATGGATTTTAAATTTTAATTATTTTTAGAGTTCTTCTGTCTCTCTGATTTTGTACTTATTTTTGTACTTTGGAAAATGTACTTTGGTGGGGTGGGGGAGGGAGGAGCTGATTTTGGGAAGTGTGACTTGGAGAAAAAAAATAGATCCTTGCATGTCTCTGTCACACACACACACACACACACACACACACACACACACACAGAGTTAAGTAAGACATTTTTTCACATTTAAAATTGTTTTAGTACTTTTTATTTAATGATTAATTACCTAATTAATTGATTAATCCAATTAATTAGCAGTTAATTAGCAGGGGATACTTCAGAAAATTGGGCCGTGATAGGGGGGTACCCGGACCTCCAAAGGTTGAGAACCCCTGATCTAGCAGATTGCTGAGTTTTCCCATGCAATTGTGGTGTTTGAGGGTGTAGGAGCTGATTTAGCAAAAAAAAAACCTGCTGAACAAGTGAAGAACCACCATTCTCTCTAGCATGTGCAGACAAATACACACCCACCCACGCAAACACCGCAACTGGGACTGTTCCATTCATATGAAAGAGGCATAACTTTATGTACAGCATTTCCCAAAAAGGGGATAGCATCATTCCCTAACACTATGGAGGAGGATAGAATTGGAGCAGTAGTTGTCTACATTGCTAGTTGAGCATTTGCACTTAGTGACATTAAGCATTTGCCAGATTCAAGTTACCTTTGCCCTGATAGCAGGGCACTGCTAGCATGGGAAATTCCCCTGTGGGAAATCTGACCTACTCACACAAAAACAAACATATATACTGTATGTGTTTTCAGTATAGCATTTAAGCCAGTCGCAGGGAAACTGCAGTTTTGTGTGGCACACTGCAAATGTAATGCACAACTGGAGCATTAGAAAGGCATTCATGGTTTTACACATTCTCCTCACTTATCATCTTTCAGCTTACAATCGGCAAACCATGAGAAAAAAGTTTGGGTAGTGAAGTCTGTTTGGAGGGCTCTGTCGCCAAGAGGGAGGCTTTTTATAGCATGGCAGTTTGAAAGTAGTGCCAATTGTGGACATTTTGGAGACATTACTAGCTGCTACACTAATAACACATATACATATCTCCCTAGGCCTTTGAACTCCTAACCTAACCTGCTCTTTACGCATCACTTGTCCCATCCAACTTTTGAAAGAACAGCCTTCATTTATATACACTCTCAGGTATGTGCCAGCCAGCCTACCCCACACCACCAGGGCCTTCAGCTCCCCTTTACCCTCCTCTCAGAGAGTTCTGGCTCAAGATTGAAGAAACAGCTGTTCACTCATCCATGCTTCACTTTTGATTCATGCATGCTCAACAGACGCGCCACTATCAACATTTCTTCATTCTTGTAACTGGTGTTCAGACTCCAGGGCCCAAACTCTTACCTTTTTATTTTGTTTATTCCTTACATTTATATTCTGTCTTTCTTCTACCATGGGACTCAAGGCAGTGTATATGGGCTTCCAGGGCAGAGTATATGGCGCGCCACCCTACCTGCCGCAGATTCCACAGAGCACCCACTGGGGAAGGTAAGTTCCGGGAGGACAGAACGGGGCATTCCGGGAGGGGGGGGGTTGGTCATCTGTGTCTGAAAAGGGGGAGGGATCACTAGTGAAGGCTACGCCAAAATCCTATCCCCCTTCCCGGGCCTGGCCGACGTTACATGGCCTTCTTGAATGTCCGCCAGCAAAATAGCTGCCGCACATTCAAGTAGACCCATCAGGGTGGCTGGGGCTCTACTCAGGGTAGGGGGATGGATGTCCCCTTCCCCCAAAGAGTGCTCCAGCTGCACTGGTGCTGGGTCCTATCTAGATAGGATGCAGCGCGGGCTCTACGCCCACGCTGTAGCCTACCTAGAGAGGATTGGGCTGCCCATCTGCATATGTTTGAAATAATCTGTTATAAAATCACAGCAAAAAATGTAACTAATACACTATTCAGATGTTCTATAAGATCTCCGTATAAAGTTACTCTATAAATTTGTTCTTTACTGTTAGTATATTATGGCAAAACAAAAATGCTATTCAGAAAGAGAAGTTGAATTTGACATGCAAATATTTTTTTGCATGTCATTTTAAGTCAATGACATGCAAATATAGGAAAATACAGTAACTTTTCTATAACATGCAAATCCAGTACATGAACATTGTCTCAAGCTCATACTCTACTTGATCAAAGATACTACGGTAATACATTCAATGGTCGTCACTCACAGGGAATTTACACATGCATATTCATCACTCAGTGACTGCACCATCAAGCAATGACTTGCTATATGAAATAGCATCTGTTTGTACGTGCCGATCAGATATCACTGACATAGGGCTAGTTTCTAATTACATGAATATCATGTGATTTATAATTACTTCATCTCTCAATCCTGGATGATTGACAGCTGAATGTGTGGGCTCACTGCACTGAAAACTATTTTATTTGAGGTGACATATGTAAGTCCCCTCTGCTTTTTTCGATGGCTCATTCATTTGATTGCATTAATCAGGTAATGAACATGTCTGTATAATCAGCCCATAGCTTATGGTCACCTGGTATCACCATAAGTTCAATGCTTTTCAGTAGACAGAGTTGGCATGTTCAGCTGAGAGTGACTGAGTTTTGAATGAGGTATTTACCTGTGTGAATGAGACCAAATAGACAGTAAAAATAAAAGACAGAATTTGGAACTGAAATCCTGTAGGAGAAGCCTATGAACTCAGAGCAAATCTCCAGCATCGGGTAATGCTGGACACAGTGCACATGCGCGCATACAAACACACACAGAACTAAAACCTCAGATTTGACATTGTTTGCAGCTGACATGCTGGCATGATAGTTAGCCAGAGGTCACTGAATGTCACTAACTTGCGAACTGCTGACAAAGGGAATTATTAAAATTCATATATATATATATATATGGCAGGAAGGCATGTGAAAGATTTGGTATACTATAGTAAACATGACCGTGAATGGGACTTGAAATAATTGATGAATTTTGCAGCAGGGGAACATTTTTCACTGGCTAAGAATGTTAGTTGCAGCATTATATAACACATACACACACATCCAGTATATACATATATATCAAACATACACATATAGTATATACATATATACATGCATACACATATATATTTACATGCGCACACACACGCACACACACACATACACACACACACACACACACACACACACACACACACACACAAGGGGGTGGGGGAAGGGTAGATCGGGCCCAGGAAAGGGGTGGGTTTATTCAGCAGCAGCACCCACTGAACTCTCACCCCCTTCCTGGGCCTGATCTGCCTTCACAGGTCCCCACGGATTTGCACCAGCGATATTTGCTGCCGTCGGTCGGAGTTGGCCCACTGAGCTGGCAGGTGCTTACCCTGGGGGAAGGGAACATCCTTCCTCCAAGGAGGCCTCTGGAGGCCAAAACTTCCCTGCAGGATAAGAACATAGAATCATGCTGGATCAAGCAAAGGCCCATCCAGTCCAGCTTCCTGTATCTCACAGTGGCCCACCAGGTGCCACAGGGACCACTCAAGACAGCAAGATAGCCTTATCCTGTTGCCACTCTCTTGCATCTGACATTCAGAGGTAGGCTACCCCTAAAACTCAGAGGTTGCATATAGTCATCATGGCTTGAAATCTGTGATGGGCTCTTCCTCCATAAATCTGTCCAATCCCTTTTTAAAGGCATCTAGGCCAGGTGCCATCACCACATTCTGTGGCAAGGAGTTTCACAGATTAACTACACACTGGGTAAGGAAATATTTTCTTTTGCCTGTTCTAACTCTACTACCACTCAATTGTAGTGGATGTCCCCTGGTTCTGGTGTTGTGTGAGGGAAAAGAACTTCTCTGTAATGTTCTCTTCCCCTGAAGTGACCTTTGCGTCCTGGATGCGGCGGAGGCTGCACCGACCTCACTGCATCGCAGGGCACAAAGTTAGACAGGGTTGGGTTGTTGGGTGGATGCCATCTGGGCCCAGTGATTTATTGGTGGTTAATTTGTCAATAAGGTCTGAAATGTCTTCCCTTTTAACTTCAATCCAACTTAATTCTTTATTCAGGCAGTGGAATCTGCCCAAGCTCTTCATCTGTAAAGACAGATCCAAAGAATGCATTTACACCACGTTGCTGCCACTGCATGACCGCATGGCAGTTTAGGATTGGGCTGTCTCAATGCAGAATAGCTATGGGCAGCCCAATCCTGTATAGCAGGACGCAGCAGCGCAAATAAGGCACCCACCGCGTCCTGTGCAGGATGGGGCCTGCACCGGTACAGCCAAAGTTCTCCTCAGGTTAAAGGGACTTTGTCCCCTTACCCCGAATAGAGCCCCAGCCACCGCATGGGTCTACTCGAATGTGCACCAGCAAAGGCCGTGTAATGCTGGCCAGGCCTGGGTAACATACCACTGCCGACCTCTCCCCCCTCCCAAGCCCAACGGACCAATCTGGCCCCTGGAACACACCCTCCCCACCCTCCCCCTGCCCCTCTGCTGCCTGGTGGGGAACTCACCTTTCCCAGCAGGCACAGCTGCAATTCTGGGCTAGAGAGAGCGGCACCGGCCTCAGCGCCAGCACCACTTACTCCTAGGGTGCCTCAAATGTGCTCTACGGCATGATTGCAACATCCTAGACCAGTGAAACAAACGCTCCGCCAGTCTATGTCTCCACCGGGGGGGGGTCAACCATGTGCCCTCCCTGGCCTGGAACCTGGCAGCCTGTGCCAGCCCCACACCCCCACAGTACTTTCAGCAGCTGCTGGGACATTGCAGGTTTGCAAATAAAGTATTTTCTTTCTGTTGAATGTTTTTAAGAAAGGATCTTTTAATAAACAAAAAAAAAGGATCTTTTAAAGGCAGAGTAATAATCCTCATGCAAGACCTGCAATTGAAAATGGTGCAGAGCAGGGTCTGCTTTACAGTCTTTGATTTCTCACTCTTTGATTAAGAGAGGTGGAAAAAGTTGCTTGCTGTGAGATGTCTCCCTTCAGAGGCGTCGCTCCGGTAGGGGCGGGGCTGTAAGTTTTGCTCCGTCATAGTCTCTTTACCGAGCAAGCAGGAGGCAGCCCCGCCCCCTCACTGTCGGAGCCATTTCCGTGCGGAGAAAGCAGCAGGCAAGAGACCTGCTGGGGAATGGCTCCGACAATGAGGGGGCGGGGCCGCCTCCTGCTCGCTCGGTAAAGGGACTCCGACGGAGCAAAACTTACAGCCCCGCCCCTACCAGAGCGACGCCTCTGTCTCCCTTGTTTAAGCCAGAGGAAGAGGAGGCAGCCGCTATGTTTGTTTGATTAATTATTAGGATTTCTCTCCTTCTTCCTTTCTGACCCACCTCTAAGTTAGTTCCCCACTCTATTTGCTGGGACAACTCCCCCCCCCCATTGGAGACTGCCAGGCAGTATAAGAATCTTGCAAAGATGCTACCTACAGGAGCTTTCTCTCTTGTGCAACTGGGGTGGGGCATGACCAATGGGAAAAAAGACCTCCCTCCCATGCTTTGATGTTTCTCTTGCCATGAATAGGACTAATGCAGATGACATCATTGCCCTCTACCAGTTAGGCACCCCAGGCCTGCCAATGGAGGGAGGGCAGCATCCCAACCCCACCCTGTGCACTCCTGGCTTAACTGCTGCTCAGCATAAGCATTGAAAATCCACTTTAGGGCTCATTTTGGCATGTAAAGAGTGCCTGTCTCTTCAGTGCACTGTAAAGGGGAGGCACGGCTAACGGCGAGGGAGGTCAAGGGAGCCGCGAGTCAAAAAAGTTTGTGAACCACTGGTCTAAGGTACAGTAAGTAAAGAAACCCCCCCCCCCCACCTATGGTTAATCTGGTGAGAAGCAAAGAAATCCATGTCTGGTCTTCATAGGCGACCAGCTAATCTCAGACTATCTCCGTGGTGATGAGTCACATGCTCCCGCAGACGCGGAATGCTGGGGACAAGGTGGTTCCATACACAAACATCCTGCTCAAACACTGCCCGCCCCGAGGGAATCCAGTGCTGGCGGCCTCTCCTCTTGCACTCCTTCCACAACAGAAGGTTCGTAGTTTGGGAGTTCTCCTGGATTCCCTGCTGTCCCTAGATAACGGGGGGATTGGACAGACTGTCTCTGCGGCAAAATTACTGTACATTTATGCAACTCTCTAGCTTTCATGTTGAGAACTCCCTGTTAACCTGCCAGCCGGGGCGAAAAACGTTTATATTTGCCTAGCTTTCTCCCTTCAGTTTTGCTGCTCAGTTTCTCTATGTTCATTTCACAGCCCTTCTGTTACTTTTATTGTTGTTTCATGTTATTTTTAATATATTGACTGTATTGTTTTTTAATATTTTTAGGTGCCTTAAATGTAAGCCGAAAGGTGGGGCATAAATGTTTTAACCAAAAAAATAAAATAAAAATAAACACATACAGTTTGAGGAGTTCCTTGAATAAATCCTGTGATGGAGCATATAGATACAGTATATGATGCTGCCTTATATGATGCTCTGTGTCAGGCAATTTGTCCATATCACACAGTATCATCTCCACTGATTGCACCACCTCTCCTAGGTTTCACGGCTCTCTCAGCTCTGCTCTATGCCTTTTCAACTGGGGGTGCCAAGAATAGGCCATGAGACATTTTGCATACCAAGCATGCGCTCTGCCACTGTGATTCCTCTTTGCTGCATGAAGTACTGGCTAATCTTAGACTTCGGGCCAGCCGTCAGTGTTTTCAACCACTGATTCATCAGACTCCCTGATATGCATAGTGGAGTTCTCAGATCATAGCAATTACCTTCAAAACCATAAGCACCAAATGTTTTTCTTCAGTAGCTCAGAATTTACCATCAGCAGCTCAGAATATACCATGCCCCCTCTTTCAGATTGCACCATGAAAGAATGCAGAAGGTAGGTCTAACCAGTGGCTGCTGGCTTACACTCAGCAGTTCTCAGTGTCCGCTTTTCTTAGCGGAGCCCAATGAATAAATACACGGCCAGGAGCTGCACTCACAGACAGGAAGTAACTTTAATTAAATATTGTGAAAGTTGAAAAGTTTTTACAGCTTGAATTTCTGCAAAAAAATTATAACAATCTCTACAGTAGTTAGTTTTCTCTAACAATAGAACTGTACAGTGTGTGTGTCTATTCCAAAAGATTTAGTTGTAAGAAGGTGAAAGATTAGTAGACTCAGAGATGACTTCATTTTTTTAGATGCAGTCTGGAACAATGGAGAGGAAACAGACATCCTTCACACAACCCACCAGCCAATGTGAGGCTTCACTTTGTAAAGACTGAAACATGATCATTTCCACTTAAAGCCATATTCTGAAGAGAGCAGCATCTTTAAGAATCATGTAAAAGTCAGAGGATCTATTGGGGGTGGGGGGTGGGGAGATTTTTAAATATAAATGTCCTTTTTATCAGCGCACTATAAATAGCTGGAGAAAGAAACAAATTCTACACATTGTCAAGGAATCTTTGGACATCCAAAAAAAAAAAAAAGATTACATGTGTACATGACTTCATATGGGCTTCTAAATAGGTGCAACTCTGGCTGAATAAGGTTCAATGGAGGGCATCACTGGACAAAATATGGCTTTAAATTTGATTACATTGCAGTGTCATTGCTTACTATGTGAATTAGAATAAATGTTTGAACTATAGATAAGCAATACATTTGATATTCCTTATATATTTTTTCCAGTTTCTTTATGTGTGAATGTGTTCTTATGGTTCCGTGGGCATAAACCTTATGGATTTTTTTCCCTTTCTCTCCTCCCCCACCCCATTTCCCTTCCCAAAAGATCACACAGTGACATCTGAGTGAAATCCATTGCAAAATTCATACAGGAAGCATGCACAGTTGCAGCATTGTTGCTTGTCTAGAAAAAAGTCACATTGTCTTAAGGTAACAAAAACAGTTCTTTTGTGCTTTTCAAAGTTCCTTTTTTTTCCTTAGAATGTTAGTGATGATTGACAGTTCTGGTGCGCAGTACAATGTACAAGTGAAATGAATATGATTTGCATTGTTAAGGCATCCAATCTGCTGGTTTATATTTATGTGAAAGACAGAGAAATATACAAGCAGACAAGAAAGAAAGTATTTTCATTGATTTCTATGAAGTTTCTCCCCATATTTAATGCACAAAAAAATGCGTCACTCCAAAGGGGAGAGATTCCATGCATATTAATAGAGTAAAACAGCATTAGATTCTTTTTTATAAGCCTCAAAAGCAAAGGATACTTTTTTTAAATCTACGTAACTAAATGCTACAAGAATAATATGCTACTTTTTGCCATATATTGGAAAAAAAACTTCTTAACTTACAAATAATACAAAAATAGACAATGGCTTTTGAGTGGAAATTAAACAAAAATGGAAGCATGGTTTAAAACAATTACTAAAAAAATCCTATAAATGAATAGTATTAAAATCACATTTAAACAGCTAATACACCTGTGAGTGACCAAACAAATTAGCACTTTTCACATAGCAAACATACACAATAAAATAAACTGGGGATGCTGCAGGGAAAAAGCAATGTACAAATTCCAAAGATAAATACATTATTTATATGGATATTTTACAAAATCCTTCTTTTTTTTAAAAAAGCTTTTTTTTCTTTAATTCATTTTGCAAGCATGTGCAATCTTAAAGGTAGTGAGCTCATTTTGCAAAATACTCAGTAATTCTTTGTGTGTGTGTGTTTGTGTGTGTGTGAGAGAGAGACAGATTGAAAAAGTGTCTTAAGACATTAAAATGTATAAATAGAACAATAACTTTGGCCAAAACAAAATCACCCCTCTCCCCAAAATCTACAGTATTTATAACTACATACAAAATGCAATGGGAAAGAATAAAAGATCAGGTAATATATCCTCAGAGGTTTGCTGCATCTTTGACAAAGAGTTTTAAAAACACTTCCTTGTGAGGGTTTAATTTGCAACCTTCATATACTCTCCATCTCGTCTGCCTTTCTTTCATCTTTAATTTTCTATCAAAAACATTACCTGCTTAGGAGATTATGTTGGAAACAGAAATGGGTGACATATAAAATCAACTGCAGCTCTAAACTGACAGATGTGTTAGGTGTGCGTGTGCTTCTGGGCCATCTCTGGGATGGCGGGATGATTCTGAATCTGCCCCCTGACCCCAAAGAAAAACACAGATGAACGCTAGGGAACATATTTCGGTTTTGAATATGCAAAAATGTATTCAAGTGGCTCACATTTGTGCCTTTATCCTGCTGCATCAAATCACAAAGAATTTGATTGTGTAGACTTGGTTAAACTGTACTTAAGAGAGAGTAAGGGAGGCCACTCATTTGGAAAGGTTTGATACAAGCTTAAGATAGAGAGCCATGCTAATCTAATCCTGCAGTTTTAGCATTACTGTATATCCAGAGGCACTGGGTTCCCAAGGTAAAGGTGATATATGCATGTCCTTAGCTACACTTTTGCTAATTTTCTGTCTTGCATTATTTACACAATCACCTAAGTACAATATTCTAAGAAACAGAGGGTCAAAAAAGTCTCACTGCCTCTAAAATAGACTGGAAATCCTAATGAGTGGGGTGTGTGCATGTGTGTGTGCACGTGTGCATATATGTGTATACTATGTGTGTTTGTATATATACATATACACCCACATACACACATACCAAGAATGCAAAACGTCAGATGAGCGAACTGTCGCTGGATGAATAACACATATGAGCCAACCCTTACCTGGCATGGCCATTACTCTTTCTAAGGAAAGAAAAACAACTGGCAACAACTGGCACTTCTACTTCTGTTCCATACAAATTCATTATTTTTACGTGTTGCCACTTTATTTCCCTTTACATAGCTTTTTAAAAAAAGAGTCCTTATTAAATAAAAGGTGGGCCTTCAGCGATAGTGCCCCTCCTCCCAGTATGATTTGCAAAAGACAAATGGTGGCTGAGTTAAATCAGGGTTGGAAAACCAGAAAGACATAAGTGGATTTTCTTCATGACACAAAATAAATCTCTCTCCCAAGAACTCGGGCTGGACAGCTAGAATTAACACCTTGCACTTGCAGACTCTTGGTGAATTTCAGTATTATTTTGCAAGGATGGTGATTTTTTTTTTTTCATTTTATTTTGTTTAAAAACTTTGCAGTTATTGTGAGTTTCCTCTTTTTTCCTTAAAAAAAAAAAGGCCTGAGTTAAAAGTTCCGCTCTGGGACTTGTGTCAGATTTTGTTCCGAAGCAGAATCCAACTTCTTCATTAGTAAAATTCTTCAAGGCAATTCTTTCACATGGGGGGAACGATCATGCCAGATATAGCTGTTAAAAGGTATAAGGGAGAGAAAAATGGAATAAGTTGCCTTGTGCAAGAGAACATGCATGTTAAATATTCACTAACAGTTCATCTGTGTTACCATTTGGACTTTTATACACTACACTGAATCGAAAGCTCAGGAAAGAAAACACCTAATGTAAGACAATTACTCTAGAAGTACTTGCTACAAATGAAAAAAAACTCCAGAAGTAAATTCTTATGAGAACAAACCTCAAGACTACAATCATAAACATATTTATTAGGGTGCAAGTCCCATGTAAGCATTTAATTAAGATCAGCCTGTAAGTCTCAATCCAAACTTGTTTAGGTTCTTGAAAGTCATTGCAATATAAATTATGTTCTAGGAAAATTAAAACCACAATTTTATAATTACAAAAAAAAATAAATCATTTTTTGTAGGCTAATATGGGCTCTGTTCCACTAGGTTGAGAACCTGACCCAGGAAACAATCATCTATTAATGTGGAAGGTGAAAGATGGAATCCCTCCTCTCCAAGAACAGGTGATTGGCAGTATTGAACACACTCTATCTGTGGCTGGACACAGGGGCAGTATGACCAGGGACACCTGGACCAGAGCTCCAATTTGTTTCCCAAAGCCACATCTAGTGTGAAGTACTAAACTGAAGTAAGGTAAAGGGACCAGGTTGAGAGAGCATGAAAGATCATTGAGATTAGAGCACCCACAACTTTCTGCGGTAGCCGAGCATGCGCTGTCCACAGGACATACGATCCATTTTAAGGACACCTGTTCTTTGGGAACAGAGAACAAATTAAGCATTTTGAAGAATTTGGAGGCTCTAGCAATAAGTAGAAAAATGCCTCATGCCCTGATGAACAGGCAGCAGGAACTAAGCCTGGCAAATCGTATATGGCTTCCTATAATTCATAAACAACGTGGAGACAATAGGACAACAACATCTTCGAGAGGCATAACAGACAGCACATAGGCTGACAATAGCCCTGGAAAAAAGGTTCTCCCTGATTTGACAATTTTGAACTTATACACTTAGTTTCTGCAAGACTTAGCAGACTTTACATCAGAGTCGGCTCGGAAACCGCTTCCATTTGACAGCCGGTTTCCCGCGCTTTTTTGAAAGATAAGAAAGGAGAGAGCAAGACGCTCGATACTGTAACATCTACCAATATTCTTTGGAAGTCCCCAGAAGATGTGTTCGGATTGAAACACGAAACGTCGGGTCCTCAAGCTCCAGTTTTGATTTTAAAGAATTTCGGTTTGTCCGTGGTTGAACTACTACGTTACATCCGGACAAAATTGTCATTGTTTCTGATCGGCTGGATCGCTACTTTTACAACTATGACCGCACTACCCGTGCTAGCTTCTTCTATAAATAAAGCAAATAGATAATTAGAACTTGGGACTCACACATGGTTCATGGTGATGGTTGCAACAAGACTGCCTCTAATAACGCCAGCTGCCTGGTTATTTGCGAGAGGACGTAAAATGAATACTAGTCTTAAGATTGATGCACTTCATAGGCACATGATTTAAAATCGGAGCAGCCACATCAGACATCTGGGCAAGTGATTTCTTGGGGAAGAACTCAGCCCTATGACTGGTTCTAATTCATTGTGCTTTAATTATAGCTGCAATAATTTGATAAGAACCAAGCCAAAGTGAAAGAATTGCAGACGTGGGAGGGAATGTTTTCTCCACAAACATCACCATATGTGCAAGAATTACAAGACTAATCAGCAAGGGGAAAGCAGTTTAAGCAAACGCCAATGACGTGAGAAGGCAAGAATATAAATATATATATCTATGGAGGTGGAGCTCAGCATCCTAGGGATATTTATTTATTTATAGATTTATAGCCTGCCTTTCTCCCCAAAGGGAACCTAACTTGTTCCGGGAGCAAAAACACGATTCCCTTTAAAAAATAAATATCCATCTTTCCAGAAGATTCTCAGAAAGAGAAGCATAGTTTGAATCAAGTCCTTACAGACAAGGGGTTTATTGCTTCTCTGGTTGAATAGAGGATAAGAAAGGCGGTATATAAATACAGAAATAAATAAATAAAGTAAAGAGTTGGGGGAAGAAAAGAATATGTCAAATGACTAGTCATAGGTTACATTTTGAATCATTTTCTTTTCTGATTCCCATTTTGATGTGAAAAGTTCAATTTGTGCAACTGAACACTATATAGTAATACTTGTTGAAAACCTGATAGTAGCAAATATTGTTTTATTTAGACAAACATTTAAAAGCTTCTGATATGGGGATGTTTCCAAAATGTGACTTTGCCGACTGGAAAATAAATGATATAATTTGTGAGGAAAATTTATTAGCCACTGGAATGAAAATGGTAAAGAAATGCCATTGGAACTGCATGACTTTGTAACAAATAATAATTAAAAACAAAGAGGACCCAAGGAGAAGCTTAGGAGAAACTTGGGGAAAAGGAAGCAAGTTTGCTGTCTTGAGTATCAAAAAGAGTGCAACAATAAAGCCCCTTTCGAAAAGTTGGAGACATCTTCCTTTTCTCAACCCTTGAATTAATTATCTCGCTGGCTCAAAACAGCCAATGGACTAAATCTCAATCAAAATAAAATCTCTCTTGAGCTAAAAATATCCCAGTGAAAAACTGTATAAAAGGTCTGAGCAGAGACCCCCAAGTTGTCCACTCTTGTTTGAGAGACACCCTGCTGTGCTACATTCATGTAGTTCAACCTCTCATTAAGGAGAGGTAACATTGGTCATTCTCCCCATTTTCCACTCCCACACACGGCTCTTACGGTATGCTTTGCTGCTCTTCCCTCCTGTTACTCTAGAGCCTATATTATGTTCTGGGTTCTAAGTCTAGCAGCCCAATCCAAACTAACATTTTGACAGCGGAACAGACGTTCTGCTGTTGTAAATGGGCATATAGCGGCAAGCACACCACGCCAGCAGTGGCTATTTTGGAACCACTGCTGCAAATGGGAGTGGTGTTGGTGGCCTGCCACTGCTACTAGCTACCTGCAGGAGAGCAGGTAAGCTGGTGTGGGAGGAATGGGGCAGGGAGGGATAGGAATGGGGAAGGGGAGGCACGGCAGGAGGTAGAATAGGGAGGGGTGCATCCCAGCAGCACTGCCATGTGCCAGGATCTTATCCCTGTTTCCTCTCCTCTTCTCTGTCCCTTACTCTTTTCAGTTCTGCACCAGCAAAATGGCTGGCACAGATCTGTGGACACTCATTTAGGCAGTAGGGGCTTTTCCCAGGGTAAGGGAATGAAAGTTCTCTTACCATAAGGAGACCTCCGCAACTCCCCCCCCCCCACAATAGGATGTAGTACATACTCCGTTGGCGTGTCTGCATTGGCAGGGGGTGTTAGTTAGGATTGGGCCCTAAGTCTATTGTTCGACCAGTTAGGGCAAGAGTACAAAGACTGTCCTTCAGACTTCTCTATATCTGAGTCTCTCACCTTTTTTTTCAGTTTTCTCTGAGATATGCCATGAGCCAATGGTCAAAGATCCCTAGAATATGCATGTGTCAGTACATGCATATGTAAGTGTAAGTGTGCTTATATGTGTCACTGAGCAAGTGTGGTAACCCACTGCACATGTGCACACACACCTTCAAATGACTTTAAAACAAAGGATGCTTGGAATGTAAGTTTTTGGAGCGCCCACCAGGCAATGCAGGAAGGCATTTGCCAAAGGGAATTCTTTTTTGGCTTTTTTCCCGTTTCAGACATACCGGTATGTTCTTTCTTTTACACTGAGATGCCGTTTAAACTTTGATTTCCTTAAAATAAAGTTGATTTCATATTTTTCTTGCACATTGTGCCTTGAGGTTTTCAATCACTGTGTAAACCATGCAGAGTTATGTAACAAGTGTACTAGACTGATACAATATCCAGATTATACTAGAGTTTGGGGGTTTTTTTAATAAAAGAATTTTAAGGCATTGTGGTGGTCGATGGTTTTTGTAGGTTTTTGAACCTTTGACTTGGGAAAATGGACAGGTGTGCTGATTGAGTAGGATAAGCCCTTCTATACCATGGTAGTTATCAGCTTTCGATTGACTATACCTTCTTCCTTGTAGATATTCCTGATTGCCCATTCTAACCTATCATTGCTAAGCTGTAAAAAAATAAAGGAGTAACTTCTGGTAAATGAAATGCTTTTGCAGATTTTCTCTACAGGGCATTTGTGGTAAGTCCACATTAATTTTCTATGCAAAGAATATTCCTCCTTTTTGGAAAGTTTAACATCTCACTGAAGATAAATGTAAGTGACTGTACCAATGGAACAGAAATGGCATAAAATATAGCACAGACGTAGGTTTTTCAAAGAACAGCTATCATTATTAGTATTACTGAAGAAGCCTAATACTTCTGAATTAAATTACAAGTCAAAAGGCAGAATGACATTCTGAATTTCTTCCTGCTTAAAAGGTTTCATATTTCTATTCTGCCAGGGCCTTATCATGCTACTTTTGTACTTTAAGTGCTATGTGTAACAAGACCACCTAGGCTTTTTTCCTGGTTCAATGTGCAATTGATTCTGAAAAGAGAAATATCACCGATAATTTTTTTTCAAGTTATGAGAGCAAAACCTGTCAAAAGACAGAGGTTTTTTTTTCTTTTAAAACAAAAAAAAAACAAAAAACCATGAATGGGTATTTTTTCTCTCCATCGTGACCTAATTTATGAGGATGCTCTATCAAAGAGAAAAATAAGACAAGCAAACATGTACTTCATCTCTTTAGAAAAACTGCAAAGCAACACCCCCCCACCCCAAAAACAAAAGCACACCACTCCAAACCAAAAGGGAAGCATGGCTATTGTTCTACGGAAGTCTAGTTGATCTCTAAGCTATATACCAGGGGTGGCCAAATGTCCTTAATGTAAGAGCCACATACGATAAACTTCAGATGTTGGAGAGCCACAGTATTTAAGAAGCATTTAAAATATATTTACTCACCATGAACATTAAACTTATGTTTTAATCCAGTGGACTCTCAGTTTATACCTGGGAAATCATTAAAACGCTTGAAACTTTCTTATTTACCTTTTATATTAAATTGTGATGCAAAAAGGAGCTCAGCCAAGCCAACATATTTCCAAGAGTCACACATTATACGTCAAAGAGGATCATATGTCAATGTGGCACAGGAGTCGCAGTTTGGCCACCCCTGCTATATACTTTAAGTGAAGTCTAATTTATCTCTGAAATAACTAAGAGACAGAAGGCATATATTCCTTACACATAGCACACAACAGGCAGTGTATTTCTGAGCAGTTTTTGCATGCCTTCTGTCCATTCAAACTTGTGCCAGTCAAAGAGCTTGTGCAGGTCCGAGAAGGCCCATAGGGCAACAGGGGGGGCTTACTTGGAGGTAAGAGAACAAAGTTCCCTTACTTTGAGGAGGACTCCTGAGTACCCCCCCCCCCCACAGGATGCAGCATGTGCCTCCACGGCAACTAGAAGGGGATGAGTTGCTAACAAAACTGATCACAGTAAAGTGTCTGAGCATTTAATTTGGGATCTTACATACATGGTGGTTAATCAGTACCAGTAATTCCTGCTAAATGTGCCACACAAGTCCCTATATTTTCAGGAGTGTAGCTGCCTTCATTCTGGCATTTCATGTTTGGGATATGTATTACACAAATGGACATGAGGTTTTCACAAAGCAAGTCTGGAGCATTGTTGCAGTCTAAAGAATAGACTGCAGTATAAATGAATGCACATTGGCATAATTGCTGCACATAGCATGTACCAGTTGGTTCGATAGTAGAATACGTTGCCAAGTAAGCACCACTTCTTTTTCCTGGATCCAATAATAATATTCACAATCTTGCTGTCTATTCAGGACACTTATCTGGAATATTAGTTTATGTGATTTCTATCCTGCTTTCTCCCCCCCCCCCCATAGGGGGGACTCAAAGTGACTTACAACAATAAAATGCATATAAATATAATATAAAACTTTAAAACATTAATATAATCTAAAAACACAGCACAACATATAACAAAATATAAAAACAGGAGTAAAAGGGGCTGGACCACTAAAATAGTTAGGCTATTTAGCAAGCATGCATTTCGTTTTGGAAATGGGATATCATTCTATTCATAACATCTCTAATCCCTGCATGTCTGGTGTCTTAAATTTAAAACTGGAAATTTAGAATTCTATATACTATATGATAAAAAAGAAAACAACAATTAAAATTGACAGCTCTTGCTATTCTATTCTTTTAATCATACCACAAACAGAACGGGGGTGGCACATCTCATGCACCGCCCCCGCTTGCCTTGGCCGCCCCCCTCTACACTGGGCAGAAGAGGGAAAAAGGCAGAAGCCTACTGGCTGCCAATGGCTTCTGAATGGGGGCAGGGCTGAGGAAGTGTTAGGGCTTCTGGACGGTTCCCTCAGTTCTCGCCAATTTTTACAGCATGGTGTCATGCGGGCTGGGTAGTTAGAGATCATAATTGGGGTGCATTCTGAGGTCAGCAAGGTCAAAGGGTGAGCCGGGACTGCTCAGACAATACTTGCCCGGGTTGGTGAGGCTGGCTGGCAAGCCCCTTTGGCTGGGTAAGCAAAGACCACCATATGGCTTGCCTGGGGGAAGTCTGCGCTGCCCAGCTGCCTCAACCCCTTGTGGGGTTGGCAGTGATAAGCTTTCCCAGTTTTAGCTTGGAGTCAGAGTGTGAGGCCCGAGGGTAACAGGGGGAACATACGGGCAGCATCGTTTTCCCCCACCTAGTGCCTGCACGCTGGGGTGTTATAGTTTTTCCCCTGCTGCAGAGTTTTTAATAAAGTGACCCTTCATCCAAGCCTCTGTCTAGCATTTTTTTTGGGGGGTGGGGGGGGGGTTACACAGATAATGGCTAGATACAAACGTACTGACTGATTTAGGTCTGCCAAATGTCTATAGCATTATAGTGAATATGGCTACAAACATGCTAGTAATTTGTACTAGCTCCACCAGGATAGAGTTGCCACCTTGCAGGCCCAGATACACCCCCTTAAATCTTCCTCAGCTCCTTCTGAGTGTTCTCTTCATTGTCCTGTCATACACTTCCCTCCTCCAGCTGCTGTGGCAAGCAGAACTCCATACATACCACTCAACAAGTGAGGGAGAAGGATAGGAAGACCTACCCAAATCCCTGCGCAGTGATGCTGGAGGTCTCCTTGGGGGTAAGCCCTTGGGGGTAAGCCCAAGCAGCCGCAATGGTCAACAATATCACTGGCACAAGTCTGCATTGATCTGTGCAGACGGATCAGGTGCAGGAAGGGGGTCAGGATTCGGTCTGCGCTGCCATCACTGAACCAGTTCTGTGCTCACTCCAGGGCCCAATCCATCCACCCTGTGCCCCATAACCTCCCCATTCCACCCTCCCCTCTCCATGCTCCACCCTCCCCTGCCCCCACCCCATTTTGCCCTCCATGCTGGGTCTACCTGCTCTGGCAGGCCTCTGTCGCTCCACTGGCACGTGTGGGAAGGCTCCGGCACAAAGCACTTTATGGCACTTTTGCAGCAGCCAGCGCTGGCAAAACGTGTTGCGCGGCACTTCCTCTGCATAGAATTGGGCCGTACATCTGGTATCCAAGTTGAGAAGCAGCCACCCTAACCTAGGCTTGTAAAGCATGGACAGTTGTCTCATGCCAAAGTTCACTTGTAAATACATGGTTTGTCTCTAACATCACATCCATGTTTAACAATGTCTTTGACTGACACTCCATGACAGCTATGTTTCTCCTTTTCATGCGGACTCATGTTGTTAGTAAAGGAAGGCCAGGGCCTTTTTAAGCACTGGGAAATTTTTAACATCTCAGAACACTTTCCAATTTCAACTGTAAATCAAAAAGCTAGAAAATACCCAATAAGTCTATGATTTTATTTTCTTTGGGTGTAATCTTCAAAACACAGTTCAGTGGAAACTTCATTCATTGCAAGGGAGGCTTGCACAGGATCAGAACTCTGAAAGCTGTAAACTTTATTTACAGCGCAATCCTATCCAACTTACACCACCAGTGTAACCAGCAGTGCAGCGAGAGGGGGATTCAAAGGGGGTTTGAATCCCCTTTCCGTTCTGGGGTCTCCCGTTCTCACTGCACTGCTGGTTACACCGGTGGTGTAAATTGGATAGAATTGCGCTGTTATTTATTTAAAAGATTTATACCCCACCCTTCCCCCTGAAGAATGGGGCACCCAGGCAAAACAGCCCATAGCAACGTGCATCATCCTCAAGATGTATGCTGTGGAGTTTTCAGCTTCTAGTACAGCAAATGTAACATTTATCTTTAGGAATGATAAATGCCTTTTGTTTATGAATGAGTGCTTTCCATTCTGCCAACACATTTACCATTGAGACTGTTATTTCCTCCATATAGTAAGGCTGACTTCTCACTCTTGGAGACTTACAGTGTGACCCACAGTGTCTTCGATACATTAGACACAAGTGGGACACTGATTCTTAAATAAAGCTCATGTGAAATGGCTTAAGGCAATGGGAAAGATTATTTGCTGTGTTGTCACCAGAATCTGTGAGATATATTGTAGACAGAGGGAAGGGGGGGGGGGAAGACCTCAGGTCCGGGTGAAATACAGCATGCGTCAGTAACCCTTTCCACCTCTGGCGCAGTTTGAGGCAGCTGGTGATTACCAGAACCCTTCTTGTCTAAGTGAGCATGAAAATGTATACCCCTCTCAGTGCTTTAGAGTGTGGTGCGGTAATTATGAGGAAGGCTTGAGCACAGTAGGGCAGCCATACAAGAGACCTAACCAAACAGTGAAATGGGGAATTCTGCTTTTGTGCTGTATATCACAGCACCCAGTGCGAAATGAATCTTGCACTTCCTCAGTCTGCAAATTAACAGATATATGGGGAACGCTTTCAGAATGCATACGCAGACACACAACAATCTTTCGATCAATTGTGGGCATTATGGGAATTTAACCTTGAAAGACAGGCATGCAGAAATGCTGAGAACATTTGAGTGTCAGCTTGAGTTTAGTGAATATGTCTTTTGTCCACAGTAGAAACTTAGCAAGGAAAATAAGGGTGGATACAAGTGAACGTTTGAATTGATAACTGACAGAGTAAAGCTATCCCAAGACTGTTGTTGAACATTCTGACATCATCATCATCATCATCATAATATATAATATACAGTATTTATATACCGCCTTTCTGGTCACTGGATTTCTCCTCCAACTTTAATTCAAGGCGGTGTACATGGGCAGGCTGTTCTAAACCCCAAGGGGTAATATGCAGGTGTGTAATGAAGTTGATTGGGTGATTTTGTGTCAGTCACTATCTCTTAGCCCAACCTACTTTACAGGGTTGTTGTGATGATAAAAGAAGGCGAATGAGCTATGCATACCATCCTGAGCTCCTTGGAGGAGGGGCAATATATAAATGTGGAAAATAAATAAGCAAGCACTTTTCTCACATTTTAATTTGTCTCGTTCTTGTGCTTCATTGTAATGCAGGGGTGGCCAACCTTTCAACATGAATGCTCCTGGACCTTAATGGTTGTATAGGTGAGGGCATTTCAGCAGGTGCAGCTGCTTTAACAGCACCATCAGCAACTGCAGCTGCCAAGATTCTGTCTTCTACACAACTCTTAAGAACGCAGAGGCCCAAAAAGGTGGAAGGTTGGCCACCTCTGTGGTAATGGAACTAACAGCCCGATCCTAACTAGGGCTACACAGCCCTTTACGACAGTAGAACACTGTTCCACTGTAGTAAAGTGGCTTTCAGTGGCGCAAGCAGCATTTATTTATTATTTAAATAATTTATACCCCGCCTTTCTCCCACACTCAAGGCGGCAGCACCTCCAGCATGCCGCCAGCAGCCATTTTGGGAGCACCGCTGCAAATGGTAGCATCGCTAAAGGTCCACTCCTGTAGCCAGCTACCTCCTGCAGGACAGTTAAGTCAGTGGTGGGAGTGGGTGGAATGGGGCAGGGAGAGGGAGAAACGGGGGAGTGTTTGGGAATGGAGAGGCAGAAGTGGGGTGGAACAGGGTGGTTATTGGTGGCAGCAACACTGGTATCCTCATCCTGTTTCCCCCCATTCCCTCTTTCTTACTCCAGTGGTTCTCAAACTATTTATCACCGGGACCCACTTTTTAAAATGACACTCTATCGGGACCCACCTAGCTTTGCGAGACACTCAAACAATGATCTCCCTATATTTACACAAGCTTGCAAACTGTAGGAGCTCAGCTCTATGAGGGCAATGAGCAGCTATCTGATTTTTGAATAGCCTCAGGGCTTGAGGCAATTACTTATCTGATCTTTCCATCACCTGGGACCCACCAGAAATCAGGTCCCGACCCACAGTTTGAGAAATACTGTCTTACTCACCTCAGACCTGTGCCAGCAAAGTAGCTGGCACAAATCCAAGGTGACCCACTGAGGTAACGGAGGCTTATCCCCCAAGTAAGGGAACAAATGTTCCCTTACCTGGAGACCTACATGACTGCCCCCCCCCCACACACAATGCAATGCACTCCCCAGTGGCGTGGCTGCATCGGTGAGGGGGTTTCTTATGATGGGTGACTAATTTTCATACATTTCCTATGTGTATGAGGTTCCTTCTCCTGAAACTGGGGATAAGGACCAGAATCCAAAGTAATAATATAATAAATATACGTAATAATATACCGTATTTATATACCGCCTTTCTTGGTCATTGGATTTCTCCTCCGACTTTAATACTTTAATTCAAGGCGGTGTACATGGGCATTCTAAACCCCAAGGGGTTTTTACAATATAATAATGTTCTAATCTTTTGTAGAACCCTTCATTCTAGATGTTGCTTTCACAGTCCATCTCTCTCTCTCTCTCTCTCTCTCTCTCTCTCTCACTCTCTCTCTGGCGTTCGCCTCACCACGCTTCAGCTGACAGACAACCATGACTGCCACTCAAGTGCTTTAGCTGCAGTTCCACTCCCCCACAGAGGCACTGCAACGTATCAGCTCAGCTCAGCGTGCCGGCAGCTCTTCGATAGACACAGAAACTTCTGGCCATCTTGAACTGCCGTCCTTCAGATCTTCAGGCATTTATGAGACGGTCGCTCTACCAACTGAGCCAGACGTCCTGGCTCAATATCATGGAAATTAGTATCATGGAAATCTAATTTCCAATTCCTCTCAGTATCAGTATCTAATTTCTCTCAGTATCATGGAAATTAGTACTGTAAGCTCAAGGCAGCTTCTGGTTTGTTTTACTTTTTCCCACAATAAACTCTGAACTTGAACAATTACATCATGCATGCTCTAAAGAAATTGCTGCAATATGCAACCAAACAAAAGTCCCTCAACGAAATGATCGTCACACCACATGGATTCTCAAGATTGGTTTGTGGAGTCATGAAGTAGTTTAGCTCCTGCTAAAACAAATGGGTAGAAAACACTCAAATGATACCTTATGATTTGGTTCAACAATACAAATTCACTATTTAAAAAGAAAGTTCTAATAGCTTAGTATTAAAAGCAGGATCACAGCCATGAAGAAGGGCATGAGGAGGCCTCTTCCCAGATCCATTGTGGGAAGATTTCAGTGAACAAGAAAACTAAGTAGTGGGGTGCTAAACAGGAACCAATAGTGACAGATTATAGACTGCCTTAGGATCAGGTCACCTCTGGTCTTATTTGGGGCCAGAAAATCTGGCATGATTTTCTGTAGTAGACCATGAAAAAACCCTGCCAGTATGGATGCAGTCTTAGGCGGGAAAAACCAGGTTGAGTATAGATAGTAATTCACAATCATGTTACATATTAGTGACATGTCAGAGGATTCAAATGAGCAGTCTCTCTCTCACATATGTGCACATGCACATACAAACACAGAGGCAGCCAAAAATCATCCTGTTTTGGCATGATCACATCAGTGAAACCTTCAGGTGACTACTTGAATCCATCTCAGCTGAGTTTGCTCTTTTCTTAGCCAATCTTTCCAATTTCCCTAGCTGATCCTTGTTTAAATGTAGCATAGGAGAAAAATACACCACCATAATATAAATCGAACAGCAGGCTGGTGATTCTACCTATTAACAGCACAATCCTGACTAAGGATCCAGCCGGTGGCCCAGGGCTGCACGCCGGATCCTGAGCCCACGCTGCCGTTGCACTGGCAGGCCGGAGGTACACTCGGGGAAGGGGACGTTCGTCCCCTTCCCCGGGTGTAAACCAGGGCCGGCCCAAGGTCTCCTCGGATTTCCACCAGCTAAATAGCTGGCAGAAGTTGGAGGAGGCAGCAGCCTGGCGGGGATGGGGATATGGCAGGTGCCATCCCCCGCCCCCTCCCGGGCCGGCTAGACCAATGGCCCCCCTTCCTTGCCCAACAGACCGCCTACGCGGCCGCCGGGGGAGTGCTTACTTTCCTCTGGCAACCGCTTGTCTAGTCCAGCGACGGAGTGAGGGAGGCCAGCCTTGCGCCAACCTCCCTTACACCCGAGGCATCGTGAACGTTCTTTATGGCACTTTCGCGACGTCTTGGAATGGCAGAGTCCTCGTTCCGCCGTTCCAATGCTCTGGTGGATTATGCCGTAAGTGAATTAGGTAGTTACAGTGGTACCTCACAAGACGAAATTAATTCATTCCGCGAGTCTTGTCATCTTACGAATTATTTCGTCTTGCGAGTCCGGCTGCTCCGGGGGGGCGGGGCGACCCGGCTTACCTGCGCGCCCGCCCAGTGACGCGGGTGGGCGCTCCGAGGCCTTCTCCCCCGGCCTCGGAGCCGGAGAAAGCCCTGGATCATCCACCTCGACCGGCGGCCAGGGCTTTCTGAAGAAGGCCCACTGCGTTGTTGCCCTATTTATCCTTTTTTTTAGCATATGCGCAGAACATTTCTGAAATGCTCTGCGCATGCGCTAAGAAAAAGGATAAATAGGGCAACGACGCCGTGGGCCTTCTTCAGAAAGCCCTAGCCGCCGGTCGAGGTGGATGATCCAGGGCTTTCTCCGGCTCCGAGGCCGGGGGGAGAAGCCCTCGGAGCGCCCGCCTGCGTCACCAGGCACACGCTCCGTGGAATGCCGCCCGAGACGCGGAGCCGCCCAGAGCCAGCTCCACCCTTTCCCCGCCTCTGCTCTGAGGCCTCCGGAGGATCCTCCGGAGGCTCTGAGGCGTCCGGCGCGGGGAGGGGGCAAGCTGATGTGCAGTGATAACTCGCAAGACGAAAAATTTTTCGCAAGAAAATTCGTTTTGTGAATCACCAAAAAACTCGCAAAACGCTTTCATATTGCGAGTTTTTCGTTGCGCGAGGCATTCGTCTTGCGAGGCATCACTGTACCTTCCTTATAGCCCAATCCTAGAGAGGGCCTCCCAATCTGCTGCCATAAGTCCTCTTATGATGTTGTAAATGATGTGGTGCCATCTTGCATGTAGGAGCTGCAGGCACAAATGGCCAGAGGATCCACACACCCACCAGATACTGACCCAGTCTGTGCTGGAGAAGGTAAAGTGCCAGCGGGGTGGGTCATGTGTGGTTCAGGGGAGGAGTGGGGCAGGAGCATGGAGGGCAGTGGGTGGTTCGGAGGTGGATCTCAGCAGCAGCAGCAGCAGCAGCAGCGCATATTAGGATCATATCCCCATTTTCCTGGCCTGACATGCCTCTGAGCTGGTGTAAGTCTGAGGAGATCCATTGACGGTCAGGAGGCCTACAGAAAGATAAGTAAAAAGCATGCAGCAGGTGCTCTATCAGCACAGCTGCACAGCATAAAATGGTGAGGCACAGGACTGGGCTATTAGTGGCTCTGGATGTGTGATGAAATAGTTCCACCCACACTTTGCTGTAACATGCTGAGTAGGAATGGGAGTGCCTTGCTCATTTTTGAATGCTGTGTCAGCATGAAATCCAACAAGGATCAAGAATGGGAATGGAACAGTGCAGTAAGATCACACTATAGAATCTGACATGTCCTAGCAAGAATTTCCCTGAATCCACTAAATATAGCAGGTTGCTCCTGGGGCATTTTCATAGATTGGAGATCCAAATTCAAGCAATTGCTCTCTTTGTGGAAAGGGAATAGGGAATTCTGGAATAATAGGGAGGCATAAAGTCTATCGAATGACACTGAACTGAAGATAGCCAACAGCTGAAGAGGTTTTCAAGGAGACACTGTGCTGTTTGCAAGATAAATTAGCTTACACATAGTACATTAATCATAAGGAGCTAATGTTATGCAAGGTAAGAAGATGGGAAATCTTACATAAGTGCAGAATTTGCCACATATATTTAGCGATTTGCTATGATTTGCTATCATATGCAAACCAAGCTTTGCTGTGGTCTGTTTTCTGTGATGACTCCCACAAACATTGCTGCTTATGTTGCACATGTGGACAATGACAAAGGAAAAAAAGAAAGCAAAAAAAAGGAAGGGAAGTTTGACTGACGTACTTCAGGAGAAGGCCAGACCCTGGAGAGACCCTGCAGTGGAGTACTTGCTAGAGTCCACAAAAGACTGGTCTGATAAAAGACAACAACACGGATAAGAAAGGAAAGAAAGAGAAAGGCTGGTATTAGTAAGCTGCAATATCACTCATTTTAAGCAAACACTTAGACCATGCTTTTAAAGACAAGCATCGCAGTTCAACAGGGCAATAATAGCAGATTGGCTTTGCCAAGCAAGGCAAGGAAGGTGGGTATCAGCAACATATGGAAACTATAGGTCGTACACCTTCATTGTAGACCATTAAGGTTTTATCCCCCTTGTGACAAGACGCAAGAAGACAAGGTGCTACGAAACATGTAACATGCCAGGATGGGCCTACCTTGCAGGCTATTCCCGTTGGTGCTGGTACAGGTTGGGGGAGGGGAAGTCTGTGGTCTAACAACAGGGGCAAAAGCACTCTTCTGTTTCACCGCTGAGACCATGTTGGCTGGTGAGAAGGAGAAGATCCCAGAGGAGCTGCTACAGTTAGAAGGGAGGCTAGTGGAGGAGGCCATTGTTGGGCTCGATGGCACGACTAGAACAAAACAAGAGCAAAGATCAAATATTCAAATGGAAATGCTCAATGAGCAAATGCTCTTAGTTCTGGAGGAGGCAAGCTCTAGAGAAGTTGGTGTTTCCTTCTCAGAGCACCTGAAGGTCCTTTCTCATGCTGCCATCATGGTTTGGGATCTGCTTCAATATTGTTCCCCTCACTGCAAAATAAGAAGCCCTGGGACATTGTGAGAGGAGTCTAAACATGGCTCCTCCTTGTACCTGAAGAAGTGACACTGGTGCAGAAAGAAGTCACATTGTGAACCCCTCACATATAACCCCAGGCTTCTGACATTACATCTGCAGCAGAGGAAGAAACTGTGTTACAGTGGTCACCATTCCGTGAAGGTAACATCAGAAGGGACCTGAAAGGCCCTTCATCATTACTAGCAGCTATCCCATATATAGTCCTCTCTTGTCTTGGTGATTACTCATTAAAACTGGTAGGAACTCAAGTCTATGCACCATTTTCTTAAGGAGACACAGCTTATCAAAGTGAAGATTAGCATGCCACCACACACAGTGCTGGCAGAAGACTTTTTGTCACCACAGATAGATACATAGCTCAATTCAAGAAATGCAACTCATGATTCCTAGCAATACTGCAGAGGATATTGGAGCGCATGCTTCAGATTGTGCGCAGCTGTATGCAATCCTGAGAGTGTCACGTTTCCATCTTCTGCAACATTGCACAGGATTCTGGGTCTGCCTCTTAAAACTGATGGCAATTCATCGACATCCCTAAATATATCGCCACCCCTTGGGTTGATCAGGCAATCAGACTGGTTCTGGTTCCATAAGTACAATTTCTGACTCTTTTTGACACTTATCAAATATGTTAAGGTTTCAGAATTATTTTATACTCAATGGTTTGGTTTTTTTAGCATAACTGAATTCTACATAGGCATATGTGTTTTTGTGTAGGAGGGAGAAACAAATGAAACCGATAAAACCTTGACATTCTTTTGTTTTAAAACAGTTAAAATGTTAGTTTTAAACAGTAAAACTAACAAGTTTATTTTGTGTTTGTACAATATTGTGTCAGTATTCAACAAATCTCAGAAATTTCTGCAATCCTAGGCACCCTTACTTGGGAGTAAAGCTCTATTGGGGCTTCTCAATAAACATACATAGGATTGGATTCAAAGATGTAATTAAACACCCAGTTTTGTTAGTTATGAAAAAGAGAGGGGGGGGGAAATCTGCGATTTTCTTCAGTCCGTCAATAATGTCAGCAAAACATCCTTTGAGGTCATAAGGTTTCTAGAAAAAGCATTACAAACATGCAGAAACAGTGACAGTGCATCACGCCTTAGGCCCCATGGCCCTCCATGACGACACTACTGCGCATGCAGCAGCATCTGCATCTGCTACGCCCTGGCTGATGGATCAGGACCATGGTTTAAGGCAGCAGCTCAGAACAGCCTGACACTGGCAGCTACAGTTTTTGATTCTTGTAAGGGAAAGGATATCTAGTTTTTAATTTCTAAGGAGCTTTAGTACTTCAGCAGACAACTCCTTTGATGTTGGAAAGCAGAAACTTGCACAAGGGCAGCTGACGTCTCTGGCTGGCAATGGCGTAGTCATCTTCTAGGTTTAGAATGGGTTTCTTTACTTACAGAGCAATCCTGTGTGTGTGTGTGTGTGTGTGTGTGTGTGTGTGTGTGTGTGTGTGTGTGTGTGTGTGTATTAACTTGCTCCGGTGTAACAGTAGATCTACCATGGTAAGTGCACTTACGCCAGTGTAACTTGCTGTACACCGATGGACGCAAAATGAAAACCAGCTTAACCCCCCTCTCAGATGCTGTGCACGCACAGTTCGGATGCAGGACGACACCAGCACAACTCCGCTGGCACAGGGGGCATTCCAGGGGTGTCCGAATGCCCCCTGCACCGGCGGAGTTGTGCTGGCATCTGTCCTGCATCTGAACTGCATCTGAGAGGGGTTACACTGGTGTCCGTCCTGCGTTCATTGATGTACGGCGAATTACACTGGCATAAGTGCACTTGCATTGGTGGATCTACTGTTCCACAGAGTTACACAGGATTGCGCTGCTAAATAGTATCCAATTACTACAGAATGATTGACTTCTATGACTATGGGAAAAAAGAAAAGATCCATAAGTTGGCCCAAGTTGCTCTTTTTTATTATTATGGTTTTTTTTAATCTTGTTTAGAACTTGTTTATGTGGAGTGGTTTATGAATAATTAAATGGGAGGGAAATGAAAATTCAAATCAGCTGAGCCTTAGATTATTATGTTATTTGCATTTCTGTAGATAAAAATCACCTTCTTGGAATCTCTGTGCGAGAATCTGATATCATATTTGTGAACACTGAGGAAATCAATTAATGGAAATTAAACGTTCCAAGTTTCACAGTCTGACAGATACAATCTTAGTCTACAGTCACTCAGTATCTGCAAGCACTTGTTAAGGCAGAGCAATCAAAGCACCTAAATTGAATTGCTACTATACAGCAATTAGTTTATTGATTTAATTAAGAATGCCACCTTTCTAATTCTTGGGTCATGATTGAAACATTTTCCAATTGAACATATTTGTCATTAATGGGACAGCAGAATCCATCACGAAAATTCTCCAAACATGGTTAATAACAACAACAACATACAACAACAAACATACATTACTTAAAAGGAACAGACTATACGAAAGATGATCTTATCCATGATTGTGAAACAATAACTTGCTGAAGTATTTTTTTAACAGACAAAAACAGCAAGTCACGGTAAATTAACATTTCATACTGAAAAATACTATTCCATTGATTCACTTTAATACTTTAGGGAGTTTTATTATCATAAATTGTTGTTACACTCCTATCAGCATGAAAAAGTAACTCCTGCAGGAGAGGTCTTCAGTTATGACATGACAATCATGCAGATCTATTTTTTAAGAAAAAAAATTTGAGTATTAAGGCCAAGATCTTTATATGGATGTTACAAGTATAAAGTGTATCCAAGACACAGAAAACAATGCCAGGAAGACAAATGGCACTTTACTGCACATATCTGGAACCAAAAAAGCTGTTTCTAGTGGTAAGTAAAAACAACAACAATAAAAGAAACTGTTAGCCATTACTGATACGTTCAAAGGTCATCTAGGACTTGAGATAATCAAAAACGTCTGAGCCATTCAAGTAACCATTCAGACTTGCGCAATCCTAATCAACTTTCCAGCCCCGGTGCAGCCATGCCAACAGGGTGCACATGGCATTTTTGCAGTGCAGGGGCAGTCATGGAGGCCTCTTCAAGGTGAGGGAACATTTGTTCCCTTAATTCTGGGCTGCATTGCGACTACACCGGCGCTGGAAAGTTGGTTAGGATTGCGCTGTAAAACGTGCAACATGCAGAATACATACTGGCATAGGGAGAATTGGCAGCAGATCCATTCAAGAAGGTCGGAGAGCCACCTAAATTGGACATTCCAGCATTTCCGTAGCCGTTCATGCTTGTCGTGACAGAGTTGTAGTTTGTCTGTTGAGGGGTAGTGCTTGGCACATAACCATGAGGCGATACACTGCTTGAGTTGCGAGTAAAACCTTTTGCAGAAAGTAAAACAGGTATAGCAGTGGTTTTTCAAGAGAATGCTCATCCAATTTCTAAACATCTCAGACCCTGCGACTCCTTATCTAGGCAAGGATTCTCTAAAAATGCATATCTGGGGGAAGAGTGAAGGAGTGGAGACTGCAAACAGTTTATAAAGTGTGAAGAATGTCAATAAGCATGAGTAAAAATAATAGAGTCTTATAGTATCCTAAAGACTAACACATTTCACAACAACATTAATAATAATACAGTATCTGTTGTCCCTGTAACTGCAGTTTCAGTTTTCTGTGGTTCTCCATGCCCCCCCCACACCCCTTACCTTTCTTTGTGTTCTATCTATGGCCCCCCCCAATTAAACATGTATCATGCTTTTACAAAACGAATGAAGCAGACAAGCAGCCTGCATGCTAAAAAGGCTCAGCCTGAACATTAACTTCCTGCTTCCTGTTAACATTCGGGCTGAGCCTTTCTAGCATGCAGACATTCTTGTTGAAACCTTGTCTGCTTCTGTGCTATAAGCAGTTTGCTGTTTATAGCATTTTGTGAAAGTAAGACACACAATTACTTAGGGCCACTGCCAGAACATAGAGAAAGGTAAGGGAAGCGGGGGGGGGGGGGGGCGGGGCGGCGGCAATAGGGTTCATTCTTTTCTGCAGTTTCAGTTTTCTACTGGGGGGGGGGAGGCAGGGAGCCTATCCCCCGTAAATACATGGGCCCTACTGTGATGATGATGATTTCTTTCAGCATACGCTTTCATGGTCTAGATTCCACTTCATCTTGCGTCTGATGAAGTGAACCCTAATGCACAAAAACATATGCTGAAATAATTTGTTAGTCTTAAAGGTGATACAAGATTCTTTGTTGTTATTGCTGGTACAGACTAACATAACTACCTCACTTATACGAACCATAAATTGGGGGAAGATGTTGCAAATGGATATGATATGGTAATAAGACTGGCCTGCTGAGTTCTATCATAATAGACTGTAAAAGGTTCTTGGCCATGCATTCAACAATCCATTAACCATTTGTTACTACTTCATAATTTTAAAGCCGCCGCCAGGGCTCCATGTGGGCTGGACGCTTCAGCCGGGATTTCCAGCTGGGAACCACGAGAGTCTGAAGTGCCCAGCTGTGCCATGCGCACGGCGTGGCTGGACGGTCTGAGAATCTGGCAAGGCCGAAGCGTCGAGCCATACATGTGCACAGCGCGGCTGGACGCTTCAGACTCGCGCGGTTCCTGGCTGAAGCATCCAGGCCACGAGGAGCCCTGGTGGTGGGGGCGGCGGGGGGGGGCATGGCAGTCGAGTATGACAGCGACAGCAGCAACAGCGCCACAGGAGGAGCAGCAAAAAACGCAAGCAAAAATAGCGCGAAAATACCAAAAAAAAGACAGCACCGATGCAGCCAGAAAATAAAAAATAAAATAATTTGGTGGGGAGAAAAAAATAGGGGGGGGTGTCCCGGTTTGGGTCCCTCAAAATATGGTAACCCTACTGACTCAATGAAATACATTTTTACTTTCTATGTCAATGAGGCTCCATGAAAATAGCATTGCAGTTTATTTGAATGTCCAATTAATGCAAATGGATTGTATGTTCCCTGGACCATTCAGACAGATGAGGTTGCACTGGGTACTCTAATGAAAACAAGCATGCTTATTGCAAGAGATATGCATAATGGCCTTTTATTAACCATGTACAATCTATTAAGCTCCGAGTTCTATTGGTTACCCTGTAGCTTAAAAAAATCCTCTGATTTTTGCTGGAAGGGAAAAATGTTTCTTCTTCTTACCCTGATTGGTGGCCTGTGAGGCTTCTGAGACATTGACTGCTAGCTGACCACTAAAGGAATTCACACCCATCATTCCTGCATGGACTGACGTATTGGCGAGTGTCGGGAGTTGGTTATGATTGCGAGGGACACTATAGAGTGCTTCTGCAATATCAGCTGCTCTTTTCAGGATTATTTCCTAGGAAAGGGAGTTGAGAGACATAACAAGGTAATTGAGAGGCAATTTGCTGACTAGTTAATGAGACTATACCAGTGTGAATGGTTATTCAGTGTATCACCCTCATAACAGTGGAACCAGACTGGACCGATTTGAATGCTGGCCAAGGTTATCCACTGATCCACTTAGATGATTAAAGGAAGGAACATTTATCTGTGGACATTTATCTGTTGGACTTCAACGGTCTTGCATTGTTATGATGATCCAACACAGCTGTGGATTGGATGAATTGCGTAAGACATCATTCTTCAACTTCAGGTACCTACCTTTAAAATGGGAACAATGACCTACCTACAAGACTGCTATGAAACTAAAGACAGGCAATGTAAAATATTGTACAGTTATAGAAATACTTATTTATCATAAACATAATATTAATAGCATGATTATTAATTATTACATGTGCAAGCTTTTCAGACCAGTCCCAGTTTCTGGTGGAAAAATATCTATGCCACAGAAAGCAAAACACGCAAATAAGTGGGATTTTCCTAGACCAAGCAGTTTTAGACAAGAAAGATGGTGCCACTACAGCTTACACTAGTACCTGTTTCTAATTTTCTCTCCATTATTAGTGAATAAAAACATAAAGAAAAACCGAAAAATGTGTACCTAAAGATTAATTCCGGTTCTTATTTCTATAAGAAGTTTCATATTCATCTACAAAAGAGCCATCTGAATTTATTGCCATCCTGACATATATAAAGGGTGTCTCAAAAAAAAATGTACACACATTTTAATGAGCTCTAATTCATACAAAATTCATTGTAGAAAATCTGCAACACTCGAATGTCTAAGGGAAGCAATTTAAGAGATGTGTGGAACCATCCCAACACACACGTTGGTGAATGTCTGCAGATCCCGGACAGCCCAAATCTATCTGCCAGCGGAATGCATGATCCGCCAGAGAAAGCGCCAGGATCCAGGTGGAAGGGCCTGGATCCTGGCATGCATTGTATGTCATTGTCATGCTTGCTGATGCCACCAGGGAGTGCTCAAAGGCCGTCAGTGCAGTTGCTGGCGGAAGCACGCGGGGGCTGGTGGCGAGGCCTCTGCCCATCAGCAAAAGGTGAGTTGTCGGTGAGGGCGGGCAGAAGGAGGGAGTGGGAGGATCAGGGGTGTTTCTGGGCAGGGGGAGGAACTTGGGATGTGGATGAGGCAGAAGGGGGTGGGGATCCAGCAGCAATGGTGCATGCCAGATCTTTTCTGCGGTTTCAACTAACCATGGTGAGAGCGGGAACCTATCCCCTGCGGATACGAGGGGACGCCTGTACTTGTGAAGCATGAATAATTAAATTAAATTCAAAGAATGCAAATGCATCTAAAATGTACAGTGGGTCTCATTATCCACAGGGCTTGGTTCCAGAAACCCCCACATGTAACAAATTCCACGGATAGTGGAGTACTGGTGGAGGTGGGGTCGCAGCACCACAATATCTTATTTTGAAGCCAGGCCAGGCCCACAGCCTACTTCTTGGGCTCCCCCACACCTCAGAATTTCTCCAAATTGCCTCAGAATTCTTCAAAAATGCAGCTGGAACCTACATCCAGTTTGTATCTGTGACTTCTGGTTGCATTTCGAAGGTGTTCTGAGGAACGGGGGAGCGCAACCCTATGCATGTCTATTCAGAAGTAAGTCCCACTGAGTGCAATGGGACTTACTTCCAAGTAAGTGTATAGAGGACTGTAGCTTTAACCATAGATTTGTGCATCCAGTGCTGATGTCTTGCTTTTAATAGAATGGAACAAATAATGGAAACGTTATACAAACAAATAATGGAAAGCATTATGGCCTTCTCATTTATTCACCTTTCTCTCAAATTTCATACTATACCAGTATGGCTATGGAGGCTATGCAAGTGGCTCAGATGTTAACAAGTTCAATTCTGAGAGTGATCTAACAAAGAGTACATTTACCTGATTGTTGTGTGGCATTCCGTAGAGTGCTTCCACCAGGTCAGCTGCCCTCTTAAGTATTACTTCCTGCCAAGAGTGAAAAAAGATATGTGTTCCTTCTGAGTTCATGATTGTATATAAAACAAGTCTTTTGCTGCATCTTAGAATCATAGAGTTAGACGGTACACCCGTCATCTAGACTGTAATAGGAAAGCCTCCTAAATCATCTCCAGAAAGTGCCTGTCGGGTCTCTTCTTGAAGAACTCCAGTGAGGGAGAATCCACCACTCTGTTCCACTGCTGAACCGCCCTTACCATCCAAAAAAGTTTCCCTGATGTCCAATGGAATCACCCTTCTTGCAATGTGTACCCATTTTCTAGTGCTACTCTCTATTATTATTATTATTATTATTATTATTATTATTATTATTATTATTAACAGTATTTATATACCGCTTTTCAACAAAAAGTTCACAAAGCGGTTTACAGACAAAATCAAATGATTAGATCTACTCTACTCCAGATCTACTCTACTCCAGATCTAGTTCTACTCTCAGAGGCAGCTGAGAACAAATGTGTTCCTTCTTCCATACGACAGCTCTTCAGGTATTTGAAGAGAGCTATCATATCCCCTCTCAGCTTTCTCTTCTCCAGGCTAAACATACCAAATTTCCTCAACCTTTCTTCTTACATTCTGTTCTCCATTTTATTTTCCACACACCATAAGAGTCTTTAAAAGCACCAGTGTTTAGTGAACTGCGAATACAGTTAAATCATGAGTTCATCCAGTTCACACACAAGCTTAATAAAGTCAAAAGGTGAGACTTGTTTGTGCTGCAAAATAAAATCTGTCACTCAGTTGTCTACTGTCTGCACCATAAACCACTTCTGGGTTTATTGCAGAATAAGACCTGTGGTCATTTGCAAGATTACTGCAATCAGTGTCATTCAGAGTATGTTAGGAAACTCTCCAATGTCTTTCTTTATAGTATAGAAACAGCTACCTTATCAGATCAATGACACTGTTAGGCTATCTTTCGAATGCAGCTAACCTGATAACAATGCAATAGCCAACTTCTTTGGCACGTCTTCCTTTGTCACAGGTAGGTGCCACAACCAAGTATGCACACTAGATGCAGCACAGTGAAATAAAAGAAGGGTTTTGAACAAACAGCAACATTGCAAAGCACCTCTGTAAGGATCTCCTGCATGGAAGTGTCATGTAGAATACAGTTAAATCATGTAATAATCTACTGAACAAATGGAGAGTTGTGCGTGAATTCTTTGGGCATAACCCTACATCTGTTTTCTTTGCTTGCTTGTATCCCTACATGCTCATTTGTTTATCCCTGCTGTGATCCTCAACTCATCTGTCTTAAGAACGCCTCTTTTTGCCTTCTCTTGAGGTATAGTTTAAGTGGACATCTGCATACGCTGTTCCTTTTTCTATTTTTAGCATGTAAAAACCTGGAAAACAATCTAGAGTGAACATTATAAAACGTATTTGTAAATTACAGATCATAAGGATCTTCCTTTACCCTTGCACCCCCCCCCCCCCAATGAAGCACACCAAGCAGAGGATTGTTTGGAGAAAAGAGCCACTTTATTAAAAAAAAAATAACAGAACCTGCAGAGGGAAAAACCTAACTTAATCTCACACACAGAAAAAAAAACCCCGGCATGCGGGCACTAAATGGGAGAAATGGTTCTAACTGTTTGCCTCCCCCAGATCTTAAATGGGCGTTGACATCCCGACTCCAAGCCACCCTCGGTCGCTGACCGAGGGAGCCTATCACAGCCAACGCCGAAAGGTCGAGGCAACAGAACAGCATCGATTCCCACAGGCAAGACCATCCAGTGGTCTTTGCATATTCCAGCCAGGGTGCTTGCCAGCCTAACTGACCTGGCCAAGTATTGTCTGAGTGGTCCTGGCTCACCTCCTGACCTTGCTGACCTCAGGATGTACGCCGGCCCCTCACGCCCTATGTACCCAACCCACATGCCACCTGCCGAAGTCACCACTACAACTCCAATCCCTGCCTACAAGACAGTCTGAGGTAGGTGAAAAAACCGCCATCAAGTGCCAATTTGGCTGACAGCAAAAAATTCCTACCCGGCCCACATAAAGAGCGACCAGCTAATCCCAGCCTGCGATGTAGGGAGGGAGGGGCTCAAAGAAATGGCACAGACTGAGGGCCAGGCAAAAACGCTACCTGGTTTCCTCCCTCAGCCGTGCCCCTGCCCGAGGCCCCAGCCAATCCAGAGGCTGCAATTTTGAGCCTCTGCACTGGCATGCCTGTGGGGGCAGGGCAAACCCAGCAAGATGCTGAAAGCATCTCACTGGCATTCTACGTTACTCCTTAGTATGTAGTAGAGTTTCACAGACAAGTGGAGCTCCAGTACAAAATTAATCAAACAACATTACTATGACTTTGTTTTTCTTATTTCCCTGCAGCATAAAAGAACCACAGAGCTGAATCCAAATATATTTCTGCAGGTGCCTTACAAAAATAGATGCAGCATTTTTTCTACAGACTTTTGGGTAAAGTTGAAAAGTTTAACTGCGAATGTTTTATACACTACCTAGATTTTCTAACCAAAAGAAGCAGTAATGTTCAATTTTCATATAGTATAGTCTCTGATCAGAAAATAGAGATATAATTGCATTCATTTTGCTGTCACCATAACCTCTTCAAAATCCTCGTACAACTCTTCAGATGACAAGCTTTTAGATGCATATTAGCATTTTTTTCAATTTAAAATTCTCTACAATATACGATAAAATAGTTGTCATACTGCAGTACCTACTTACGACATACATGCCCTAAATTTAAAAATGGGATGGAGGAATGGTGTGTGTGTGTGTGTGTGTGTGTGTGTGTGTGTGTGTGTGTGTGTGTGTGTGTGTGTGTTAAACTCCCAGTAAATGTTTACCATTTCTTAAAACCACTGCAGTGACTCCCATTCATGATGCACATTTTGATTATTTTTCACACATGTAGCCAGTTGCACGATATGATGGATTCTGAATCAATACATTTGAAACTATTTCTGAAGAGATTGCTAGCTACAGCCTTTGTCCTTTCTGCATTGCTTGACCAAGGCACTAAATAATTTAAAGGGGCTTGGACTGAATGCATATGATACCCATATGGAATCAGGCCATGCTGTTTTAACCGAGACACTTAGAATGTCAGTAGTCCTGTCTGCCTTGGAAAAGATTAAAATTCTAGAGTAAGAAAGAGCTGTTTGTCAGATTTGACTTTTCCAGTTCATAGTAAACTAAAATACCATGTCCAGGAAATAGGACTTTTCGAAATGTAAAGTTGTCATAGGTGTAATCAAAGTCAGGAATACTGAAATAGTTTCTGTAATATTCTAAAATGTGCTTGAACAAGCAATGATCCCTTTTCCACTAGTATCAGTTCTGAACTAAAAAAAAACCATGCTTTTGCTTCATTTCTGTGTTGTCACATGGGTTGCAATTCACAATCCATTTACTCTGGAGCAGTTTCATTCATCTGAATAGAACTCCTCAAGGGAAAATGGTTTGTGGGCTGCTTGTTGTTCAGTCGTTAAGTCGTGTCCGACCCTTCGTGATCCCATGAACCATATCCCGCCAGGCCTTCCTGTCCTCCACTATCTTCCTGAGTTCGCTCATTTTCATGTTTGTTGCATCGGTGATGCTGTCTAACCATCTCATCCTTGGCCTTCCCCTTCTCCTTTTGCCTTCAATCTTTCCCAGCATCAGAGTCTTCTCCAGAGAGTCCTCTCTTCGCATTAGGTGGCCAAAATATTTGAGTTTCAGCCTTAGTATCTGTCCTTCCAGGGAACAGTCAGGCTTGATTTCATTTAGAATTGACTGATTTGATCTCCTAGCAGTCCAAGGGACTCTCAGGAGTCTTCTCCAGCACCACAGTTCAAAAGCATCTATTCTTCGGCGCTCAGCCTTCCTTATGGTCCAACTCTCGCAACCATACATTGCTACTGGGAACACCATCGCCCTGACTATACGAACTTTTGTTGGCATGGTGATATCTCTGCTTTTTATTATGCTGTCTAAGTTTGCCATAGCTTTCCTTCCAAGGAGTAAGCGTCTTTTAATTTCATGGCTGCTGTCTCCGTCTGCAGTGATCTTGGAACCCAGAAAAGTAAAATCTGTTACTGCTTCCATTTCTGCCCCTTCTATTTGCCAAGAATTGATGGGACCCGATGCCATGATCTTAGTTTTATTAATGTTGAGTTTCAAGCCAACTTTTGCACTCTCCTCTTTCACTCTCATCAAGAGGCTCTTTAGTTCTTCTTCACTTTCTGCCATTAGGGTGGTATCGTCTGCATATCTGAGGTTGTTGATGTTTCTCCCGGCAATCTTGATTCCGGCTTGTGATTCATTCAGCCCTGCATTTCTCATAATGTACTCTGCATATAAGTTAAATAAGCAGGGTGACAATATACAGCCTTGCCGTACTCCCTTCCCAATTTTGAACCAATCAGTTGTTCCATGGCCGGTTCGAACTGTTGCTTCTTGACCCGCATACAGGTTTCTCAGGAGACAGGTAAGGTGGTCTGGTACCCCCATCTCTTTAAGAATTTGCCACAGTTTGTTGTGATCCACACAATCAAAGGCTTTTGCGTAGTCAATGAAGCAGAAGTAGGTGTTTTTTTGGAACTCTCGTGCTTTCTCCATGATCCAGCGCATGTTGGCAATTTGATCTCTAGTTCCTCTGCCTCTTCGAAACCCAGCTTGTACGTCCGGTAGTTCTCGGTCCACGTACTGCTGAAGCCTAGCTTGTAGGATTTTGAGCATAACCTTGCTAGCATGTGAAATGAGTGCAATTGTACGGTAGTTTGAACACTCTTTGGCACTGCCCTTCTTTGGAATTGGAACGTAAACTGACCTTTTCCAATCCTTTGGCCACTGCTGAGTTTTCCAAATTTGTTGGCATATTGAGTGCAGCACTTTCACAGCATCATCATTTAGGATTTTAAGTAGCTCAGCTGGGATATTATCATCTCCACTAGCTTTGTTGTTAGTAATGCTACCTAAGGCCCACTTGACTTCACTCTCTAGGATGTCCGGCTCTGGGTCAGTGACCACACCAGCGTGGTCATCATGAACATTAAGATCTTTCTTGTATAGTTCTTCTGTGTATTCTTGCCATCTCTTCTTAATCTCGTCTGCTTCTGTTAGGTCCTTGCCTTTTTTGTCCTTTATCATGCCCATCTTTGCACAAAACGTTCCCTTGGTATCTCCAATTTTCTTGAAGAGATCTCTAGTCCTCCCCATTCTGTTGTTTTCCTCGATTTCCTTGCATTGTTCATTTAAGAAGGCCTTCTTATCTCTCCTTGCTATTCTCTGGAACTCTGCATTCAGTTGTTTATATCTTTCCCTTTCACCCTTGCTTTTTGCATTCCTTCTTTCCACAGCTATTTGTAAAGCCTCATCTGACAGCCACTTTGCTTTCTTGCATTTCTTTTTCTTTGGGATGGTTTTAGTTGCTGCCTCCTGTACAATGTTACGAACTTCCGTCCATAGTTCTTCAGGCACTCTGTCTACCAGGTCTAATGCCCTAAATCTATTCTTCACCTCCACTGTATACTCATAAGGGATATGGTTTAGGTCATATCTGACTGGTCTAGTGGTGTTCCCTACATTCTTCAGTTTAAGTCTGAATTTTGCAATAAGAAGCTCATGATCTGAGCCACAGTCAGCTCCAGGTCTTGTTTTTACTGATTGTATAGAGCTTCTCCATCTTTGGCTGCAAAGCACATAATCTATCTGGTTTCGGTATTGACCATCTGGTGATGTCCATGTGTAGAGTCGCCTCTTGTGTTGTTGGAAAAGAGTGTTTGCTATGACCAGCGTGTTCTCTTGACAGAACTCCGTTAGCCTTTGCCCTGCTTCATTTTGCGCTCCAAGGCCAAACTTGCCTGTTGTTCCGTTTATTTCTTGATTTCCGACTTTAGCATTCCAGTCTCCTATGATGTAAAGGACATCTTTTTTGGGTGCTAGTTCTAAAAGGTGTTGTAGGTCTTCATAGAACCGGTCAACTTCATCTTCTTCGGCATCAGTGGTTGGGGCATACACTTGGATTACTGTAATGTTGAATGGTTTGCCTTGGATTCGAACTGAAATCATTCTGTCGTTTTTGAGGTTGCACCCCAGTACTGCCTTTCCCACTCTTTTATTGACTATGAGGGCTACTCCATTTCTTCTAAGGGATTCATGCCCACAGTAGTAGATATGATGGTCACCTGACTTAAATTCGCCCATGCCCGTCCATTTTAGTTCGCTGATTCCCAAGATGTCAATGTTCAATCTTATCATCTCATTTTTGACCACATCCAGCTTGCCTTGGTTCATAGACCTCACATTCCATGTTCCTAAGCAGTATTGCTCCTTGCAGCATTGGATTTTCCTTTCAACCTCAGACACATCCACAGCTGGACGTCCTATTGGCTTTGGCCCAGCCGCTTCACTCTTTCTGGGTCTACTTGGAATAGTCCTCCGCTCTTCCTCAGTAGCATATTGGACACCTTCCGACCTGAGGGGCTCATCTTCCGGCGTCATATCTTTTAGCCTTTTGGTACTGTTCATGGGATTTTCTTGGCAAGGTTACTGGAGTGGGTTGCCATTTCCTTCTCCAGTGGATCACTTTTAGTCAGAACTCTCTGCTACGACCTGTCCGTCTTGGGTGTCCCTGCACGGCATAGCTCATGGCTTCATTGAGTTACGCAAGCCCCTTCGCCACGACAAGGCAATGATCCATGAGGGGTGTGGGCTGCTGCCATAATGTAATTACCCAGTATTTTGTGGTTGCCATGTACAATCTAAACTCCTATTCTTACCAAAAAAAGCAGTTAATAGCAAAGCATATTGAATGTAAAAAAAATAAAGTACCCTAGCCTTCCACATAGTTTATTATTGGAGTACATTCAATAAGTGCCATTACAATTTGCAGGTAGTTGATGTTTGGGATTTCTTTGTTTTGTAACAATGCAATGGCCTATACATTTCATTCTTTCTTAAACAACATCTTCCCATAATAAAAGCTATTTTTTTTGTTTTGTCTGGGACACAATGCAGATGTTACACAAAAACTCCTTTGTCAGATAATTCTAAGCATTTACTTTAAAGATGATATTCAGTCTAGTTGTTATACAAAACACTGAGTAAAATGCCACTATACGTACATTTTCAGATCCCACTTAGTAACCATAGCTAATAATGTCATTACTTCAAATACAAAGCAGCACCTAAACGTCTCCTATAAGTTACTGCAACAGACCTTGCAAGGTGCTTGAATTGCGGTGACCAGAAAATTGTTCTCACCTCCCTGTCATTACGTTCCCAGTGAACCAGCCCCCGAGCGTGTTTGTGTTCGGGATCTAATATATTGCCTTTCAATCAGAGCTGAGAGCCACTGAACACATAGACAGAACATGACGAGCAGGTCAGGAAAGCAATAAAGATTTTACAGAGCTGTCCAAGGTGCTAAATTTACTCAATAATGGGTTTGGCACCATAGTGTTAACCTCTCATTTACTACCAGTTTGAGAGACTAAATTGAAGTAGCTGACTTCATTTACCTTGAAATGTATATTTTATGACATTATGTAAGTAGATTGAAAGGGCACTGCAGCTTTAACAATTTAAGGGCTAAAGCATGTTTAAGATGAAGCCTGGCTATTTATTGTATATTGCACTTAAAGTATATGGAAGATTAAAATGCACTGATTAAATCTGTAAATGGTATTATAAGAAGGCTAGCTAATATAAAAAGATCTATGTCTTTGTAAATTGAAGTGATTCTGCGTCTTTGAAAGCATGCATAGAGAGAGCCATAGAATGTAATAAACATTTCTCAACATAGAAACTGTTCTCAACACAGTAAGTGTGTCCTTAAGCAGATACTGGTGCAGTGCAACTAAATTAATACATTTTATTTTCTAATAATGTCATCATCTTAAAAAAATTAAAACACTCTAAGGTTTCAATCCTATACGTCCTTTCTTTCCTGGGCATACTTCCCATTGAATTTAATGGTACTCACTTCTGAGTTGACATGGCTAGCGCTGCATTGTAAAGTGTGTTGAGAATGCTAAGAATATATATTCCATTTTAAAGTACTATTCAAGTGCATTCATGGAACCATTATAGGGTACAAGATGCTCTCAATGTGATTCACGGAGCACTTGCACATAACTCATCTCCCGCCAAGCAAAGTCCATGTGTCTAAAGGTCCTGTCCACATTGCATTTTATACATTTGGATTTGAAATGATTTGGTGTTGGTATATGTATCCAAATGTACTGAACACAGAAAACCTGCAAAGCCAGGGCAAAGCCAGGGCAGGTGTGTACAAACACCATGGACAAGCATGTCTTCATCTTTCCACCTTCATCTCTCTCAAAGAACTATCACCTGTCTCCAGTCTCAAACTGTAGCTTCTTGTATTCACTATTCATTGCTTGCAACAACCTGCTCTAGAAGCTCAATAATCTACTGAAACATATACTTGCAAATGTCATATATACCTTTTGGAGCTACTAAAGTGATGCCCTGGCCATGAAACATGCCTGGTCCCTTGATCTTTACCATCTTTGTTCTATAGGTATAGGTGCTAGAATGGCAAGAAGGCACCAAATCCACAAAAACATACCCTCTCAAAGCTGCCATCTAGATGTGCTCTAAAGGAGTTTATTTCAAGTACCTCAGCCAGGAAAATGACAAGGACCAGGACTGATAAGTTTAAATGCAAACACTCTCTCATAAGAAGACAGCATAGCCTAACAGTACAATCCTATGCACATCTAGTCAAAAGTAAGCTTCACTGTGTACAATGGAACTTACTTCCAGGTAAATGTATATAGGATTGCAACCAGCATTGCTTAGAAATGTATGAAAAGATGGTCTCTTTATAGAATACAGACATTTTCTGCTATCTTCCAAGGAATGTACTTTTTAATGGTAATAAATTAGAATCATTTGGTAGTTCTTCCATCAGAATATGCCAGTGTAGAGATTTTTGAGGCAACAGAATTTTGACTATAGCTAATCTCAAATGTATGGAGGCATTTGTCAGGAAAGATTCACTCCTCTACAAATGCATTAAAGAAAACTCTCCATCCTTTAATTTCATAATGATAGCTACCTAGGTCCAAATAAATAAGTAAATAAGTCTTGTGTTTAGCTTAAAAAAACATTTTTAAAAGAACAAAAAGTGGAAGACGAAACTCAAAGCTTGTTCTGTCCTTAAAAAGTGATATACCCAACCAGCGAAATCCTGTCTAAACTTCCGGCACCCTAGCGAGCGCTCCAGCAGCCATTGCAAACATGCCGTAAACGTGCTGTTACTTTGGAGTAAGTAGTTCTCCGGCGTAAGGTGAGTCTCCAGCGCTGGCCACATGGGTGGTCTGGGTAGCGAGGGACAGGGGCCATTGGGTGAGCCAGCCCGGGAGGGGGCAGGGATGGCGTCGGCCATGTCCCTATCTCCGCCAGGCCGGCTCGGCCGTTACATGGCTTCCTCCTACTTCCACCAGCTATTTAGCTGGAGGAAATCCAAGGAGGTCGATAGGGCCTGCCCCGGTTTACACCCGGGAAAGGGGATAAACGTCCCCTTCCCCACGTAGACCTCCAGGCCGCAGCAGTGTGGCCCCGAATGGGGATAGGATCCGGCAGGAGGCCCTGGGCCGCCAACCGGATCTTTAGTTAGGATTTCACTGAACGTTAGTTACCTCATCCTCTATAATTTCCATGCCTTACCCTTTTATAATGTATCTAAAATCCTTTTTCCATAGAATGCTGTGGGATATTTTTTTTACATGTGTAGCTAGTGATTCAATGTTACATGTTTTACATGTGTAGCTAGTGATTCAATATTAAGAAGCAATGAGAAAGACATCTCTTGACCAAAAGGATGGTAATTCTGGGACAGAGAGGAAAAATTGGCATCATTAAGGGAAAGATTCATTTAGGGAATTTTTCCATATATACAGTGATGCAGAGGTGCAAAAATGAATTCAGTTGCTACACTGTGTGAGTTTACAATATTTATGCAGACAATGAGTTATTACTGTGACCGGAACATTGTTGAAACTTCAAGAGTTAAATTCATAGAAAGTCCACATTTAATTCAGGGCTTTGTCTAGCACAATAGCACAATTTTATTTGTTGTGGATAATGCCACTGAAGAATCTATCAACATCATGAAATTTGCTTTAAACTGAATTATAATCTCCTATATAAAAAGCTTTCTGGGCTATGCCACTTGGCCTCAGAATGAAAACCATTTTCCATAAATGGTTCACTGGGGTCAAATTTCATTATAATGACTATATTTTGTGCCACTTCTTAGGAAGTTATGCTACAACGTTCTTGCTGACCTCTGCTTTTGTATTACGTTGAAATGGGTAAAACGAACAGTAGATGCGGACCCCAAGTTTAATTGATGTCAGGAAACCTCAAAAAATGATTTGTTACAGGCCATATGTTTATCTACCTTTCCAAGCAAGAGCTCTCTAGTAGATATGAAGCTCATCAACCACCTATTGTGCTCTGTTTAGTCCACTAAAACACTTCTATATTTATAGGGAAAGGCTGTTCTAGGAAATCATGAGGCATTTGTATTATGTGTTGTCAAGATAGCATATCATCTTCTAATGCTCTATTAGCATTGCAGCATGGCAAAGATAAGAAATTGAGAAATCATTCATCTACTGCAGAAATGCTTAATCAAGACGATGTCATTCATAGTTTCCTCACTTCCATCTTTAATTCATCGACTAGCTTTTAGCTTTCAGTTTCATGAGTACTGTGAACATATCCTCAGTTAAATTCTGAATACAAGATTTCATACAAATTTTAATTTTGGAAAAGTAAACTTTGGAAACTGCAGTTTAAAACCATAACAACACTGAAGCTGCAATTCCATGTACACTTCTTATCTTCTCTTACACGCGCCATCTTATGTGGCAAGAATGACCGCACAATCCTGCTTAAATATAGGCCAGCAGATCTCCCGCTCTACTGGCCTACGATGTTGCAAAAGTGCCATAAGGCACATTTGCAGCACCTCATGTGTAAGCAGTGCTGGCGCCACTCACTCCACCACCTACCTGGACCTGTGCCGGCTGACCCGGGTGAGTGCTGCACCGGTTGGTGCAGGGATGTGGGAAGGGTGGGCCGGGGTGGCGAGGGAGGGGGGCATTGGCCTGCCTGGCCTGGGAGGGGGCGAGGATATAGGCGCTGGGTTGAGCCAATATCCAATGCCCCTTCCCAGGCCTGTCTGGCTTTAAATGGCTTCCCCGGACACGCGCCAGCTAAAGAGCTGGCGCCGTGGCGCGCATCCAAGGAGGCCCATTAGGATCTCCGGCGCTTACACCAGGGGCCATAGCTAAAAAAGAAGCCGCTGAAAGAACAAACATTCAGCAAAAGGGGGGACCGGACTGTCTTTCAATGGGCTGAACAGGTGAGTGCCATCCTCTTCCTCCTGTTAACTTCTGGTGTGAGATGGGAGCTCCTCAGAGGGTCTCAAAATGCCTCACTTTTCTAGCTCCTAACTTTTCAGTCTTCTACTTCCTTGCTGCATTTTAGTCTGTGCTTTTCAAACGCTTGCCTCAAGGGCATATGTCTGTCTTGTGGGCATCAACCATCTAGGTCTCCGCAATACTAAGACTGAATGCCAGCCATAGTTACCTATACCGTGACATGTTATTTGTACTGTGTCTCCTCCCAGCTAGGCAGATGTACTTGCCCCCAATCTTGAGCAAGCTGCCTCTTCACAAAATTATCTTGGAGCACGCACTATAGGAGAATGACCACAGACACAGACACAGACGCAGACACACAGACACAGACACAGACACAGACACACAGACACAGACACAGACACACACTAATTAAGCTAGAAGACTTTTCACTACCCATTTCTGAAGGCATATTCTGGGAAATAAGACTCACTCAGCTAAGAGGAACTGAGGTTGCTTCATCCAAACTGAAGATCACAGCCTGTGCCTAAGGCGCTAATAAAAACATTCATGCATAACCTTGCCACCTGCTCCACATTGAACTAAGCTTATAAATAAAATATAGTTAAGCATATATGAGACAGCAAAAATCTTTGAACACTGAAGGGTACATGCATGCAGGCATCAAGCCATGAATATATTAAGAAGCAATGAGAAAGACATCTCTTGACCAAAAGGATAATAATTCTGGGACAGAGAGGAAAAATTGACATCATTTTTCATCCCTAAGTGCTGAAATCAGAAGGCAAATCATGATAGCACTTGTGTCCACATCATTTCATTTGCACCCCACAATAAACAAACTACACAATTCATATGGAGTATACATTGGGCCACTTTACTGAAAAGCCAGTCACATACTTGAGCAAACCTCTCAGTGCCGAAAGTTGATAGACACCATCACTCCGAAACAGACTGGGCTGAGAATGGACAACCCCCAGCCAAGCCAGGTCTCTATTCACTTTATGCCAAGCCGTATGCTTTCTTAACACTTGAAATTGCCAAAATTACATGGCAACCAATGAGGGATGGCTCACCTGGGTCCACTGCTCAATACGTGGATGGAGTGAGGGGAGGGGCTTGTGAAGCACTCCTTCCTCATGTGAGGTTTAAAAGTATAAAGGGACACATTCCCTTTAAACTTTCAGCCCTGTGTGAGAATGGAGGGAAGCGTATGGTCTGATTCCTGCTGACGTGAATAGTGGATCAATGAGGCTCATGTCCACAGCAGGCTGGTGGGAGGATGCAGCAGACCTGGGGTGAGAGGCACCCCAAATCTGCCACCCCCCACCGCTGTTGCAAGCAACATCAGCCGGCTTTGTGGCTGGGCCAGCTCTGCACCCGCGGTTGGGGAATGAGAGCTGTTCCAACCGTCTATATAAGAAAGTCAGGGCCCAGCATGTCTGACACTGCGGTGAATAAGAAAACCATTATACATGCACCTTTTACACTGCAAAACTGCAATTGGCTCTTAACTGTAGCCAAAACTTCAGGGACGCAGAGATTCATGAAACATTCAGCACTCAACTCAACTTGGCATTGTTGTACTTATGACAGTTATACATTGAAAGGTTACATTACACTGGGGATGAAAAACTGGTGGCACACAGGGTTGGACCTGGTACCAAAGCAATTGAATCTGGCCTACAATGCCCCAACCAAATGTTAATCAAAGCGTGGTGAATGGTGCCCACATTTTCACTTGTAGTGAAGTTGTGAAAGCAGCTAAGATTCCATACTATAATGCCACAGCTCTCTTTGCTTTTTGTATGACAATTCCCCTGCCATGCATGAGCATGTGTACTCTATTCACAAGAGCCAGTGTAAAGGCTCTCAGAGAGAGAGAGAGAGAGAGAACATTTGTTCCCTTGCCCCAGGGTAAACCTCTGTTGGCCTGGTGGATCAACTCGAACCTGTGCCAGCAATATCGCTGGTGCAAGTCAGCGTTGACCCATGAAAGCGGATCGGGCTTGGGAAGGGGTTTAGGATTCGTTGGGCCACTGCCACTGAATCCACCCCAACCTGGGTCCAATACACTCCCTTCCCCTCCCCCATCTCCCTATTCCACCTACCCTCTGCCTTGTTCCACCTACTCCCCATCTCCCTCCGACCCCCTAAGCGGCCTTACCTGTGGTGGCAGGCATCCCCAGTCTGTCATTGCATGGACCTGACCGCTCACTGTTTCTAGCAATGGCCAGGCTGCACTCTCCGGCACTGTCGCATTTGTGATAACCGGAAAGTGTGTTACGCTGCGGAAGGCATGTTCCAGAAGCGTAACCACCGGATAGGATTGGGCCGTTAATAACATTAACTATAATAGTTGTTTGTAATAAGTGATACATACAATGTAGATTAAATAGTTGTGGTTTTTTTTTAGATCCAACAAGAACTTCTAGAATATCCATTTCAGGTAAAAGAAGAATCTCATTAGAAGCTACAGTACTGCTGGTTTTAAAAAGGAAGAATAAAAGTGAAAAAGTAAAAAAGCTGTGATTATCTGACCTATGGTGATATTTTGCTACATTTTGCCCAGGCTGAACACATTAAAAAAGCTGAAACAAAGACTGGAATAACGTTGGGAGGCTTTCATATTAGAGTGTTAAAAAAAACTGCTCTGTCATAACCCCTACAAATGAGTACATTCACTTACATTTTATCATTGGCATAATTAAAAAAAAGTCTCTGGGAAGGGGCATTCTCATTACAATAAAGGACCACTTCAGACCCAATTGAAATGAAAAGAAAGAGCATAGCTTACATCTAGATACCAAGTGGTAATTTCTAGGGAAGCATAAAATGCCAAATGTGTAACAATTATGTTTTATAACTCTGTGTTCAAAGGACTTAATAGTATTTTATGGCACAGAGAGGCTTCAGCTCAAGCAGACCTATTTTACTGGAGTGCTCCCAGCCTTATGTTGTTGAAGCACTTTATCAACTTTCTTTCTTAGTACCAGCAAGAGAAAGACATGATTAATTTTTGAACACATCGAAACAATCCTAAAAATCTAGCAGTGACTAATTTTGCTAAGCAGATGTCTTGAGCAGTTCCCCACACTGATAATTTAAACGTCCGCAGAAATATTAGGTGCACAAGACATCCTGATATTAGCCCCTCCAGAGCCCAGCCTTGTAATCACTATCACCACATTTAATATGACTATTGTGTCTATTCTCAGCGGTGACAGATACGACCATTTTTAAGAGGCATATATTAAGAACCTGGGGAGAAGGGGAGGTGAGAGGGAAAAGTTTAAAACAATATTATTATTATTTATTGTTTATTTATTTACTGGGTTCCTCAGTGAGCAGTAGTGTTCCGTTGCTTTTTTGACAGTTAAAAGATTGAAGCAGGACGCGAAGAATTCTAACATCTGCCAATTCGCTTTGGACTGCCCCAGAGGATGTGTCTGGTTTAAGACACGAAACGTCGGGCTTTTCTCTATCAATACTGACTTTTAACAATCTCTGTTTTGTTTGGGACTGGCTGCTGTCAAACCTAGATCAAATCGTCATTGTTTTAGTCAGCTGGATCGCGGTTTTAACCGTGAATATGACCTTGTTACCCGTTTTACCCTTTTCAAAAATATTATTTATTTTATCCCAAAATTGGTCACCCAAGAAATCATAATTTTTTTTTACATTCATTGCTTTTTCTTAAGATTTTCAAAAATAATACGAACAGCTGAAGAAGATTTTGACCAACTATTTCTTGCTAAATCAATGAACTGTATAATGTGAATTGAGATTCTTTTGGCACTGTATAAGAGACCATGGCAGATGAAAGTGAAAACCAAGATATACTGAAAGGCCTATATCTTTTGAGACCAAACATAAGTGTATCACATGGCATATTGTATCAACTTTGGGCAACATGCTCCTTCTTCTGCTGACACATATGTTGATCTATCACCCACAAGAGTATCCCCTACAATATTTTAATCTATCACCTAAAAGTATGAAGTCACCTTTTATATTTGGTTATAGCAAAGGCAGTGTGTGTGTGTGTGTGTGTGTGTGTGTGTGTGTGTGTGCGCGCGCACACGCGCACGCGCTTGCGCTTTAAAAGACAGCTTGAGGCTACAATTCTATACACACTTTCCTGGGAGTAAGCCCTATTGGACACATTGGGACTTCTGAGTAGACATGCATAGGATTTTGTGAATTTTCTTGCTGCAGTACTTAAAAGATGTTACTGTCTAAAGGAGTTAGAACACTGTAAGCAAAATGATTGATTTTTATAACAGAAAAAAGGACCATTATTGCCTTAATGAAAAAAAATCAATGGAAGTAAAATGAAGACAAGAGATTTTGTCCGAGTTGCAGTTAATACTATTGAAGAACTATGGATATTAGAAGGTCAACAAATAAATTAGTCCAAGTGTTATGAAATGAGTGATTTGGCTTTAAATCGTATTGAGTGCAAATTGCTCACTGCCTATTAATCCAGGTTAATTTTTACCCATGGTGCCTCAACTACTGTTCCATAAGCAATAATACAGTTGTAAGAGCTGGTAGTTCGATTGGTAGCCCTTTGAGAAGCTGGGCTGGGACAGCTGACTTTACAGTGATGAATCACTAAGCTTGGTCTCCAAGTGGTCCCATTTCTTTCCTTCATGGGAGCTCTTATAAAAGAAACATTATTACATTCATTTGACCAAGATGGGCCAGTTTCAAGTGTCATCTGTTAAGCACAGATTGTGAAGTGCTATGTTTTTTAGGAAAGAATTATGGCAATAGCTTTGCATTGTTTCCTGCACACTCTGTTAAATGACATCATCATGATAAGAACGAAGCTCTCTTTACTCCTCAATTTGAGTGTGGTGAGAGAATTATGCAATGGTCATATTTCATCTGGGAAAGCAAATCATACTATATATCTTTGAAATCTCAAGCTTAATAAGCAGACAGCAATGAAGCTGTACGTTGCTGTCATAAAGCACCAATATTACGCATTTGGAATTTTGAAACCTGAATCTATTTTCACACTAAAAATTGGCTTATAGTACTTTGTGACACTAGATCTGGCACACTCATATGAAGCCCAAGGGGCTACTTTAAGTCAAGGAATGATGCCAAGAGCTAAAGCATTTGGGAACAACAATATCGTGTGTGTGTGTGTGTGTGTGTGTGTGTGTGTGTGTGTGTGTGTGTGTGTGTGTGATAGGCCATGTTGAAGTTGATTAATCTGTTACAAGGATGGAAAAAAAAACAGCCTGGTGGAGCTCTTCCATCCTACCATCTCTCTCATGTGCCAGTTTATTTTCTCCCCATTTTCTAAAACTTGCAGCTTTACAGTACAATAAACGTTGTAGGAGGGGAGAGAGGAGAAAAATGGCCACCGAGACATCTGGTTAAAGCTTTTTCTGAGTTTTCAGTTTTTTGCAGTGAAAGCTTCTGAGCATGCTTCAACTTTCCAACCCTAGGAACTGTAGTATTTTCTTCCATTTGGTCAACAAGGCAGGAATAATAAATAAAAAACACAGTTTCCAGAGATGTCAAAGCAGGCGCCAAGCATGATCAAAACTAAGGCTGAACTGAAAGTTCTCCACTGTATTTTTTTCAGCTCAAAAGGAAGAACATGTATATGTGAAAGACCTTGGCTCAAATACTTTTGACTCTTGTCCAGCACCCTTTTGTGGTCCTGGTGGCAGCAGTGGACATGCTCCCTGCTTCTGCTGAGTTATTTCCCCCCCCCCAAAAGAAAAGATATGAAAGTGAAGACAGGAGGCATTGCCCCTTGTATGATCTGGTTTTCAGATGTTATTATATCAACCAAACTCACTGGTTATATGGCACAGTCATGAACACGAATCAGACCATGGGAAATGCTTCTCTTGAAAGTGTGGAAAAGCATAGGGTAGAGAGAAAAATGACAGATGAGAGGGTTAGTGCTCAGCTATTATGAGCCAAAGTGTAATTGGGGTGGAGGGGCTCAGTTTGTAATAGTCCAATGGTTTCTGATCCCTCCGTATCCCAAAACTCTTCTTCCCTACCATATATAAAATTCTTGCGCTCCGCAGCTCTAAAGTTACACAGGATCGGGCTGCCCATGCGTACAAAAATATATTTCCTATAGTAAACCATACACCCAGGCCTCTTGATTTTGTTTTTCAACCAATAATTAATCTTTTCAATTTTGTGCGGACAAAGTGTTATGTTCATTAAGCAGCCCCCCCAACAGTATATTGAGCTACAAGCCGTCACAATAGTTACCTAAAACTGATCAATTAAAGAGTCAAATTGGACTTGGCTGATGTATCTCCAAACCTACGGGGGTTTGAGTCATTTTAAGCGAAGTATCTCAGGTACCTTTTTTGGTACATGGTATCATAGCAGGATGGGAATTAATGCCCAAGAAGTGAGAATCTTTAAAAACTGAATGCATATAGGAGATATCAGTTTCTTTGTAACAATAAAGAGCTCTGGATGTAGACCATAAGAAAACGGAGAGCACATATCATGGTCAAACTAAAGGGATTAAAAAAAATGATTATACAAGTCTTTGAAACCCCTGTGCTTTTTGACTACCTCTTTCCAACATAACAGAAACTCCAACTTACTTTGCCTAACTTTACTCACAACTCCCATATCGAAAGATCTGTATCTCCCGATCTCCCCATTAAGCAAACTAAAGCAACAGATCAAAGCAATCACTGATTAACATCACAAAAAAGCCATTCAGATAATAGTTTATTTTATTCATGATGCAATGAACACACACTATACCAGAGGACTTCAATAGGTGGGTCAGAATCCAGAAGCAGATCGCAAGCCGATCGCAAATGGGGTTGCAGAAGTGCTGCTGCCACCATTTTGTTTTGATGCACACAGTCCTGTTTAATTTGAACAGCAGCCAGGGATAGGAATCCTAGATGAGATAGACCCTAGACATTTGGACTTCCATGTCAAAATGTTTCATGGGTTTTAATTAATTGCGTATATTGCGCTTTTTAAATAGTGATTATGTATCTGTACTTATACTTTTTGTTTTCTTCAAGCTGCCTTGGGTCCCTTCGGGGAGGAAGAGGTGTAAAAATACTGTAAACAAATAAATGTGGTACTTTGGTCAAGCCCCCACAATCTTTAGTAGGGCCCCTCAATCACCCATATGCTCTCCCACAGTATTCGCTCTACCCCGCCTAGGCCTGCTCCCTATTTCTTTCCTTCCACCTTCTGTAACTGAGCGTACACTGTACACTGAGCCATGCCACTCTCTGCCTCATCACTCCTTCCTAGAAGGAAAGAAGGGGCAGAGGACAACATCGGCCACCTAATGAGAAAAGGAAGAGGAATTATGCCAGCATTGCAGCTGACTTGCTCACTGGCTGGCTGGCTGACTGGTCACATCATGCCATGGCAGGCGCAGAATGAGTGTCTGCCCCCACTGCAGATGCACATGAGCTATCTGTTGCTGCCAATGTGGGCAGGTGTCAGCATTGTCCTTGCATGCATGCCACCTGGCGGGAAATACATGCCAAACAGTAATGCATGTATTACTAGAAATACATGCATGCATGCCACCTGGCGGGAAGTTACTTCTGTGGCATAACAGAAGCAGCTGCCAAGTAACTCATGTAAAAGGGGAGGATGGGGCAATCGGTGCATGGGGGCTTTTGAAAGCAGGACCCATGCTGGAGGTTGGATCCCAGCTCTTGACAAGCTGAAGGCCACTGTATTAAACTGTCCAAGAGTGGTTAAGGAGCCAACATATTTGAATGTTCCTAGCAGCATCTAGCTTCTCAACCAATTGTTCAAGTATATTCCACTGGGGTACCAACCTAATGACCCTGGCAGTGAGCTATCACCTAGAGACTCCATTTATTCTTCCATATCACTGTTCAGCTATGGCTCTGTATTGATATTTGCAGAGAATTAAAACTATAAATGCAGTATCTAAATTGCTCGTTGCCCACACATAAACATTCTAAAACAAAAGGAGTGTAATTAGAATAGATTGTGCAGCATGCATCTGGCTCCAGCTTGTATTTGTTGCTCTGCTTTATTTATGATAAATCACTAAGCATGACTGCTTCAGTGGAAGGGAGATGTTGTGCTTCATGTCTCCAATGAGCAACAGAGTACCACCACGTGACTGGGGTCTGAATTTCAATTCTAGCCAGCGCACAGTTGAGCTGAATAGCATTTGGCACAATGCAGAGTACAAGTGAGCCACTAAATGGCTGATTTACTAAATTATTATTGGATGAGCCTTTGCAGTTCCGAGGGAAAGTGCATTTCTTCATGGTGTGTTCAAATTGTTCTGTGTTTAAATATTCAGCATGAGGCTAATGTGAACTGATGAAGTGAGACTACAAACATTCACTTTCAATATAGGCAGAGAGACAGAGATGCAACATATCATGTGGCCTGCGGAGGTGAAAATGATTTATATTTAAGGATGTTGCTGCCTACTTCCATTACTTTAAGGTGCTCTTAATTAGCCTGGTGTTTGAATGAGTAATTCGGGACACAGCAGAGAGGGAAACATGTGCACACGCAGCCCACCAGGTTCGTTGTTTACTAAGGCTGCAGAATTCCAATGAGGGCATCAGCTACAAAGCCCAGTTTTAGCAAAAGGTTTTCTGCTGGCATCGCTCTACACCTCGTGCAAAAAAAAGGCTCGCCTTCTGACAACATTCAGAGCAGCAGTCAACAAAGATGTTTGTAATATAATGCTGGTATGTAATTATATGACTTCTGCAAGGAAAAAAAAGATAATTTCTTTACTGCCACCTGCTGGAGCTGGCAATAACCCTTTGTCATACTAAAAGAACAAGCATCCTCACTTTAGAGGACAGTTACGGCAAGCATTTAAAATACTGTGATCCAAGATACTTACAGTAGATTAGAATTTTTTTATTGGTACTGTGTTGCCATAACAACATAAAGGCAGCAGATGACTTAAGCTAAGCTTGCAAAGCAAAAGGCTGCTCATCTGGCAGTTAAAATGAATACAGTTCACTTCACAAGTTCCCCATATGGACCCTTAGTGTATGGTAATGAGGATACCATATGGTGAGAAAAGAAATGCACAGAGAACAATTGTGCTCCACTGGATGAATGAACTGGGTAGGAAGTTATGAGAAAACACAGGAGAGAGATTTGTCTGTGTGCTCTCTAGCTCAAGGGTTCTTTCAAAAGGGGGATTCCTCTAGTCTTTCCTTAATCCACTTCTTAATACGCACATGTATGGATGTGACAAAGAAGCATATTGAACATTTTGCGACATCATTCATCATAAACTGTCAGCTGTGTTTACAAATCAGCCCAAGATGATCTTATATATCTGTAATTCTTAAAAAGATAACAGTGCTAAGTTTTAAGACAAAGTGCAGTGAAATTTAAGCACTCTTGACAAGCAGAAACATTAGTGGTAATCATTTTAGAAATGCTTGCATCTTTTTGCATGCACGTTTGCCTGTAAATAAGACTGGAATGTATAACAGCTTTTCAGAGGCAGGTGGAAACATAGAATAAATACTATTTATATTTTCTAATGAATGGATAAAAATATAATTGATTGGAATAACAAATAAGCATTTACACACACACACACACACACACACACACACACACACACACACACACACACACACACACACACACACACACATGCAAGCATGCACGCGCTCACACACACCCCATACAGAAACTAGAACTAACCAGATCCTCAACCTGGTAAGACAGCTTGCTAAAGGCTGCAAAGTCAATTTTGTACTACACATGCTTCATAAAAGATGAATATAAATGCATTAGTTAGACACGGTGAGCTAAATTAGAAGGTCAGGCAGGGCTGGAAGGGCTGAAAAATCACACAACCAATGACTGTAATTACTCTTTTTTTAAGTCTATTAAGTGGTGTTGTTCTATCAAGGCTCAGGGGTATAAGACATGAAGTACAAGATAAAGTAATGTGTATTTATTACTCCCACAGGATCAATTTACTAGATATTTTCAGCTCCATAGAGCAAAATACACAAATGCAGTCTTTGTTGCTTTTCTCAAAACTGCGGTGTGTGCGCATATATATGATGTGCACATATAAGAATTTAAAAATCACTATACTAAAAAGAATAGTCCGTTGAATCCTCTGGACTCAGGCTTTGGTTTTTGTGCATGTGATATGGTTTAGACCTACAGACCATTTCAAATATTATACCACCCACTGAAAAACACTTCCATACAGTAGTGTTCACAGACCTGGCAGTATCCTCTGCATGCCACTTAGGGCATGGTTTGGCTCCATTCTAAGGAACGTTTCAATATCACGGCCACATGTTCCTGAAGGTGGCTGGTGCTGGCATGGAAATGCTCCATGAAATGGGGCCAAACCATCGTGGTAAGCACTAAGCAAACATTCAGTCTGACTGCATGGAGCACCAACACCCAGAATAATTTTTCACTTGCTTCTGCAAGGGTGACAGAGCACATGCACTGGCTCTAGGTTTTTGTTTTTGCCTTTAGGAGAACATTGTGAAGGCCCATTTAAGAGCGAAGGGATCTGTGTCATTCTTGTTATCCTTCATATATTAAAGTTTTGCCATAGATTCTAAACTACACCATCTGGTCTGATCATTTGCTGAGTAAACACTGACCCACTTCGAAAACGCACTGGAATGTGTACACAGTTCTGCTGACCTTCAAAAGAAAAGGGCTTCTTGCCAGCAATTTGTATCTGGCTCTGCCCTTCAGCTGTCAGAGTGTTACTGTTTCAGAGTTATCCCAGGTTTTGGACGTTGTGCATTATCAAACACCCTCAATAAAATTCAACGGACATTTACGAATTCAATTATACCACCTTATCTATTTGTGAATCAAAGGTCTGAGTATTAGTCCTTTAATATAAAATAATATTTTATACAACATGGGTATTCATTTATATTTTAATAATTTATATTATTATTTATATAGTATTCACTTATATTGACAAAATGTCTTTGTCTTGCTACAGAAGGTATATCTAGAAGTACTGTATTACCTGATGACCTATTCTACAGAGGAAGACATTTCCACAGTCATAGAGGGAGTATGAAAGAAAGCAAGGATGCATAAGACCCATCCTTTCAAATTTAGCAGCGATCAGTCCTTCCACTTACAATTAAGACTTTTTACAGAAAACAGAACTCTACATATCTTCATTAATAGTTCCCATTGAAGCAACAGCTTTTCCACAATTGTTTTCCTTGCCTTACATTACCAAATCATAGGAACATACGGCCCAATCCTGCGTAGGAATCCGTCTGTGGTGCGCACGCCTATGGGCCTGTCGCGTATCCTTATGCAGGATCGGACTGTTAATCAGTACTGGTGGCAACACAGAAGACTCCACCTCCTAAAAAGAATCCTGCTTACTTCTGACAAGCAACTACTTCAGCCCAAAAGATAAATGCCAAGTCAACTTTGAATCTTTTGAGAAATTAACAACTCTCAAGCCACAACTCTCAAAGCCACATTGCCGTCTACTCTCATTGAGTAGGCCAAAACCTTAACAAAGAAGTCTTGAATGCAAACCTAGGTTTTCTCCTAGACTGCATACTCACATCATCTGTTATGAATGATAGATATTCATCCATTAGTGCCACAAATGCAAAAACTGACAGATGCCCATGTTTGTCGTAATTTATCAATGAGTCTGGAATGTCAGACACGCAGCGCAATCCTAGCCAACTTACACCACTGGTGTAACCAGCAGTGCAGCGAGAATGGGAGGCCCCAGAACGGAAAGGGGATTCAAATCCCCTCCAAAAGGGGATTCAAAGGGGATTTAAATCTCCCCTTCCCTCCCAAGCCTCCCTCCCTGCCCTCCCCCGCTGGTTACACTGGTGGTGTACGTTGGATAGGATTGCACTGTCAATCTGTAAAACATTATTTCACTTCACTTAGCCACAATGCAATATTATACTGAGGCATTATAAACATGACATGTAATAGTTATCTTACACCTTTGACTCACAGTGCTATGGTACTGTGATAAGAGTTTGTCATTATCATATTTATTGTTGGGGTTTTTTTGTGTGTATCCTTGCATCTTTTTGCCAAAGTAGGGTTAGAGTCACTGTAGAATTTTCACAATCCAGTTTCCAGATATTCAAAACTTCTGTGTAATGAAATGTCATAATGTGTTTCATAATATGTTTCCCATATGATCTCTCAACTACATTATATGTTCACCAAAATAATAGCATTTTTAAATGTATCTAGATATCTGAAAATCCCAACATTTTGGATGTTGTCTTAGAGATTCACGGTCCATATTTACTAAATAAAAATAAAAATAGGGGTTTAATGACCGTGTCGGTCAGTTCTTAAAAGCATCAATGTCTTAACATTTCACTCTGCACGGAGCTTCTTCAGAAGTACGGAGCAAAGTTAGCCTGTGTGATCTCTCTAATGCTGCTGTAACTTTAAGATCATACAGGCTAATTACTTTATGAGTCATGGCTGGGGCATATAAACAAGAACTGTCCAGTCAAGAAGCTGTGAAAGGGCAGCAAATGCCTTTGCTCCATACTTCTGAAGAAGCTCCGTCCAAATTCCAGAGTGAAACGTTAAAACATTGATGCTTTTAAGAACTGACCGACACGGTCATTAAACCCCTATTTTTAATTTTTTAAAAATTTGGATGTCCTTCAGACTTCCTGAATCAAACAGGTGGCATCACATCAGTTAATTAAATTTAAAGCGACTTGTAGTTGCCTTTAGGATAGAGAGAGGAAAAATAAGACCGACTAGGGAAACATAGATACCTTGAAACTGATGACTGATCCAGACATTACACAGAAGTAGAGGTTGTCATTTAGTACTACTTTTCAGAAGCAAGAGTGATGATTTGTGCTTCTCAGCTCTCTGGTTCTATGCAACAAAAGAACAAGCCCAAAGGTCGCATTTGCACACTATGGCTTTTTTTTTTTTTTAAGATGCTGCTTCTTTGGCAATCACAGCATGAAATCTCCAGCATTTCTGTCAGGGGTATTTCCTAGTTTTACTTGGAGAGGCTGGGGATCTCCCAGAAGAAACCTTGGTCCTCTGCATGTAAAGTGGTACTCTACCTCTGAACTAGGGACTGTTTATCATGGGATGGGAAACTTTCAGACTATCCATGTTGGAGCTCCAAAGATGCTTACCGGTATGTCTTTTCTATCTGAGGTTTTTAGGGATTCATATCCCTCCAGTTTTTCCCGTAGTTTTACCATCTCAGGCTCATGAAAAATGTCACATACAAACACGACCAAACTGCTGATCAGCAGCAGCTGCTCAACAGGTGTATATTGTATAAGGTGACAAAGACACATGCCCAATCTGGACTCATGATGGTGAGTTTACTGTTTCTTCCTCCTTTATACCCTTTGCATAGATGTGTAGGTAAAATATCCTGTGTGAAATGGTCTTAGGAGCAAAGTAAACTGAAACACACCTAAACATTACAGATACTATTGTGAAGGTGGGCATGGATCCTTTGACTATTCTAACTGCCGACAAAGTTATACCACAAAAGCAAACTTCACAGGGAAAACAAACAATCCATTAGCCCTTTAAGAAGTCCTTTGACACAATACATAGCTGAAATCACTTGAATCAGACCATTTCAATAAATTAGCAAACTCTGCTCCTAGGTGCACACTGAGAATTAAATAGCCAAGACTGAGTTTCAGTGTAGGTAGGGTCATGCCTGCTGGGTCCACCCCGACTTCCATACATGGATCAGATTGTCTGCACAAACCCTACATGTGTTGAAGCTGTACACACAGTTCTATCAGCATGATCTGCACCCTGCAAAAGTACAGGATGTACAGAGCCTACATGTGTATCACTTATATACATGTAGGTTCTATGCTTATGGAAGCTTGGAGATGGGGGAGTAGACATGATCCTCCTTCAACCCTCCATCCATTGATAATATATGGATATGTCTGATCAGTACTATGGCTACTTCTGAAACAAAATATTGTTGTTACAAGTGTTGTCATTTGAAACCACACACACACACACACACACACACACACACACACACACACACACACACACACACACACACACACGGAGATCACTTTTGCTGACCTTTGGCAAGCGTTCAGGGTCACCGGGGTGCCTTGGGATGACTTTTTGTAACCTTTGGAAACCATAGTCAATGGTGGGTTCATTCAGAGCTGAAACAACAAACATAATAATTATACAATAAACTGTAAAGCAAGGTGCTTCCTTGGAGAGCGTAATAAAAGCATATCACTTGCTCTTTTCCACTTAAATTGGCATTGACTGTGAAGCTGTGGCTCAACCACTGGGGTTAGATGTGAGACTTTGGTTGAGTATATGTGACAAGGTGGCAATCGTTCTCAAGTCTTTATAAACAGCTTTTAAGTAAGAAACAATTATAATCCTGTTTCTGTTTAATTTAGAAACAATTGTAATCCTAGACAGTTTGATGAAATTCATTTGGAAAGTACTTTGCACCCTGTCTTTCAAGTTTTCTATTGTCATATTAGTGGGAAATTCTTTTTGACTGGGGAAAATAAAATAAAGAACCTCTTGTGCTTTCAGAGTCTATTATGTATTTGATCCTAGTTATAAACAGAGAATCACGTATATATTTTCCTTGTCAAGTATTACGATGCACATTTAAAAAGGAAATGGGAAAAAAATTGACTCTGCACTGACTAAAGCTATCATTGGTTGATCTAAACCTCACAAGACATGAGTCACAAGAAAACAAAAACAAAAGAAAGGTCAAGAAATGACTGCACGTAGCCAGTTGTTATCCTGTTGAGCATCTTTGACAAATAGTGATCACTTTTGCCAAACAGTTAACTGTACATGTTGGTTATCCCTTATCTGGACATCCGAAATCCAGACTATTCTGAAATCCAGCCATTTTGGGGGCTATGACTTAAAAAAAAAAAAAAGGTTTTCCAGCACCTGGCTGGCATAGCGAAAGGCATGCTGGGGCACAAAATTATTTAAAAATTGTATAAAATTACCTTCAGGCTGTGTGTATAAGGTGTATATAAGACAAATTAATTTCGTGTTTAGACTTGGGTCCCATCCTCCAAGATATCTCATTATATTTATGCAAAATCCAGACAAATTCAAAATTCAGAGGACTTCCCGTTTCAAGCAGTCTGGATAAAGGTTATGCAACCTGTACTTGCTAGTTCATCAGTACTTGCTGTGACCAGTCACTTTTTATAGAGGGAGCCTGAACAGTGACTTGACCAACTTTAGATAAAAGCACTATGAATTTAATTCCCAGCTTCCTTGAAAAAACAAACAAAAAAACAAACCACCTCTCTTATGTTGTCTGCTACCAAACTAGCCCAATAAACCTTTGGTCAGTTCAGATAATATTCTAATCCTCTGACTGCCCCCCCACACACACACAATAAAGGATGTGTGCACTCACGGCATGTGCACGCCCTGGAGAGTTCAAGGCATTTCCAAAAACTGCATGTGTGCCCAAAACGTTGGCTACATGCAGAAGGGCAGTTCAAATGAAAAGCCATCACACATGATTAAAGAAAGTGCCCTGAACTCTCCCAGAAGGGAGGAGAGAAGCCAGGATGCTTGTGTATCTTTTGCCACTTTGGGTCAGTTAGAGTATCTTTCAAACCAGTCCATTGCATCTGAGTTAATAAAAGGAAACATAGTTCTTAGCTCAACGTGTGCTAAGAAGAACTAGAGCAGACAGCAAGTTGCAGCACCTCTGATAATGCTCCTCATAGTTTAGGAGCAAAACGTTAGGATAAGCCCTTGTTCTCTTGTTCTTAACTTACTGGTAATAAAACGACCAGATCAACCTGGAAAATGCTTCCTTTTATTAACTCAAAGATATGTACCGGTCGTGAAAACCTCAGAACATACTGAAAACCTCAGCACTTCAAAGAAGATTCACAATTCAAACTCAACTGACCAACGGCATTGGCAGATTAGGGACAGTGGTGCAGGAGAGAGTGTGTTGCGACCTGGAATCCTTGGATGCTCACACCCTATCAAACCTGGCCTCAACTAGGCAAGGCACTTTCACTCAACTTCATCTACAGATTCCCATCACTAAAATGGGAACACTCATGAATCACATCTCTAAGAAAGTAAAGCCTAACACTCTTTTGCACCTGAAACGTTCTGTATAGCTTGTGAATTAGATACACTGAAGTCTGCTGCTCTTGGTATCAGGTTGCTTGGCCTTTTTTGCTGCGAATCCTGAAGACTTGGGATATTTGGGGAAGGTTGTTTCCTCCAAGCACTTGTCTATTTGCCAGTGACCAAGTTTTTTCCGTTGTCATGTGGTAACAACTGGAATGCTGATGGAATAAATGGAGGATTGGCTTCTTAACTGTACTGGAGGCTTGATTGCACTACCATTGGTCCATCTTCAATTCTATGGCTGCTTACTTGTATATTTAGCCAGAATAATCTTCAATTATTATTTAGGCCCAGCCTTATCATGAAGCAATGTGCAGCAGATTGCTTCAAGTGGCAGAATACAGAGAAGATATCATTTTCTTGCCTTCGACCTTTATGTGTTTTGTAAAATACAGTAAGCCCTGGCCCAGTGCAGAGTGTGTTCTTTGGACTTTTTGTATCATATATCATGTTTTTAAATTAAACTAGCAACGTGCTATCTAAATTAAACTCGGGTCTTTATAAGCAGGTAACCATACACACACACATTTGAAGATCAGCTTTGCTTATTGTTCACAGCACAGATAAAAGAAATAGGATTCTCATCATAATTATTCTGGTGACAGTGTGGATTGACTCTTTATATTGGTGGAAAAAAATGGATTTCATTTATGGACACTTGGAGGCTTTTGCCATTGTTTTAAATAAGATACAGATTGAATGAAATTTTTCCACCATACATATAATGTGTTCTTCCATTCCTCAATGTCCTGCTATAAAAAAATTTTCATGGATGGAAAAAAATCTTGTATCAATAAGATTTTTTTTAAGTCCTAGACTCAGAAGCAGTCAGTATTTGTGTTGTTGACATCCACCCATACATTAAAAACAAAGTTAGCACATGCTGTAGTTAAAATGCATTCCCATTACCCTAAATTTCAAAAGTACTATTGAAAGTACTGCCGACTTTAAAAAACTGTATTAAATTCAAATAGGTCCCAAGGCTAATGGAAGCAATTTGTGTACCAACCCAAACTGACTGGCCTACTTTTCAAAATACAGGTATGATAATCTCATGGTTTTAAAAGGACATTTAAATTGAAAGACTGTGAATATAGTACATAATTATACCAATAGCACCCTTTAACTTGTCAGCTTGTAAATCTAAAAGGCTATCAATCATTTCTAAAGAGGAAATAAACCTTAAAATTCTTTGATTGACTGTGCTTACTTTTTATGTTTAAAAAAAAGAGGAAAAAATGGATTAAAGTGGCCAGAAATCCATTTGCAAAAGTACATTGTTTTACATAGGTGAGTAAAAAGCCAATAATTACACCTCCAAAAGACATCTAAATCAAAGTAAGCACTTTTCCCTCACTTATGTATTTTAAGTTGCGTGGAACTTCAAGCAACTTTTTTATTAAAATACTTTTCCAAATGCAATGCTTATTGAAGTAGCTAATAGAATAGCATTTTCATTTAAGGTAATGTAATCATTTTTGCAAATATGAGATTTAAGCCATTTTCTCCTATCTAAACAGTAAACTTTCAACCTGTCTCTTGTGTGAATTAACTAAAATTACACCCAGGTGTACCAAATCTGTCTACCTATGCTAGCATATGAGTTAAGGCACAATATTTATTATTCTTTCCATTTTATGAATTACTACTTAAACCCTTGAGGAAGAACTTTCTTTCAGATTAGACTTGAATAGAGTCAGCCTTGGAAGTTCTTTATGCAGCCTATCTGAAGCTGTAACTCATAACATCCAAGACATTTAATACAAGAAAAATTTAGACTTATCTGTAATAATCAGATCTGGAGATTAAATTATGTTCATATTTCCAAGACTACAACTTACAAGACTACAACTTTTCAATAATTTTGCTTTAACACCATTTAGAAAGTGTGTCTTATGAACTAAATCCAGTTGATCACTGTCACAATTATGCATCGAAAATGCATGTTCTTGGATTTGCTGTTTTATTTTGTTTCATTTTAAAAATCAGAATGTAAAGGGTTGTCTTTCTTTTTTCAATATTTCACATAATGAGCTCCTGCTGTATCAATAAAGCTTTGGCTGTTAATTGAATGACTGGCTGATATACAGGAGAGAGGAATTGTATCTCCAGCCATGCTGCCAACTTACAGCAGAATGATCGACACTTAATATCAGCAATTAAAAGAACCTGTTCAAATATCATGTGGAAGTCATAGTTTGGGGTAGTCTCAGAAAACTCATACAGATGTAGTGGGGAATAATTGAATTAGACACATTTTAATGTTATTATTTGAGGAAAAATAAACATTCAAAATGAAGCTCTGCGAAGATATCTTAGACCCCAAGACAAAAGACAATTGATTTATTTCCCATACGTTGATGGTTTTATTTCTCTCTCCCCCCCCCACTTTTTTTTTTGCTGCTACTCAGACATTTTTCTCCAATACTTTTTTTCCCCTTGAAGCCCCCAGAAGTCTGGTTAAAACATACACAGACAAGCTGCCTTTAAGCATATGCCATTGTATACAGTAAGGTACCGTTTAAAAGTATGTGACTAGCATTGCAATGCCAGTGATCTTCTTCCCCCAGCTCCATTTGCATGTTTTAAGGTTAACTCTTCTTAAATGATAAGACTTTACCAACTTTCAAATTTGCAAGATATTTTCAATGTAAGGCACAAATAATTATAATTTAACAGGCATGCAGTTATTGATAAATATTGGAGTTGTGGAAACATACGGGGGTTGATGTTTAATACGTGCTTCATATTTTGCTTTTATTTTTGTTAATTTCAGATTTGTAAACTCTTATCCTAAAGAAAGTGTTATTCACAACAAAAGGTCTTAGAAATAAAGGACAATCCTAGGAGTAGTGATAGTCCGTCTGTGGGCTGGTAGCAGTTGGCCCTCGTTATCCATGGGGGATCTGCTCCAGGATCCCCTGCGGATAATGATATCTGCAGGTAATGAAACCCACGGGGGGGGGGCAATTCTGAAAAACCAAAAGTGCCTTTCAGAAGCCCCAGGGAGGCCTTCTGAGGTGCGGGAAGGTTGTGTGCAGCCTCTGCACACCAATTTTTTGGGGGGAAACGGGAAGTGGCTTTTTCCCTTGGGTTCAGAACCCACCGTTAGTCAAATCTGCGGGTTCCGAATCTCCGGAAAAAAGGAGCCAACTGTATATGAAGAGTCAAAGACCCTATCTCACATTCCTCATGCTTGGCATCCAAGAATGGAAAAGAATGTTTAAGTCTGCCTTGCTTTCAAGGTAGCAAGGTACCTACAAAATGGATTTCATTGTTTTCATGTACTTTGGGTAACTCAAGCTATGGTGTGCTTTGTTTTTCTGCAGCAACATGGAATAATATTGTGGCAAGGACAAATGGTGAGTGCATAATCCTTCCATTACAGAGAAATTCAAGAGAGTAAGGATTGCAGTCAAGCTCTGAAGAATCTAATGAAGGCCAATGGAATTCTAGGGCTAGATGGGACCTGTTCACTCATTCTGACTGACAGTTATCATGAAGGAATATGATTTTTCCAATTCCAATTGATACTATGCCAACATTTGCACAGAATCTAAACTTTGGATCCCACAGAATGGTACATTTAGATCGTCATAATTAAGTACACAATCTACAAAGCAGGGCATGTATACTTGCAACTTGTACATGTAGGCCTCTATGTACCGTATTTTAGTGCACTGTTTCTCAAACTGTGGGGCACGACCCACCACTGAGAACTTCTGCTGCCCCATGCCCCCTTAAGGGGCGGGGACAGCATGGCGGCGGCGGCAGCGATCCAGGGGATTGCTGCCGCCGCCAAAGTGCCTGAAACGGGCCCCCCACACTTACCGGGGCTTGGGGAAGCATTGGGGAGGCCTGCGCAACCCTCTGCAGCCCCCCCAATCTTTAAATTTGTGGCATAGCGGGCATAGCCGGGGTCAGCCAGGAGACGGGAGGCAGCCTAACACGTGCAATCGGCGGCAGGCAGGCTCCCATCATCACCATCATGATCTCATCAATTAGGCACAAGGCACTCTGCACGTGCTCAGAGGTGCCCAGTACTGAACAGAAAAATCAATAACTAATATAAAAATATAAGTAAATATATTTATTTAGTTATTAATATGCTGCTTTTCCAGAAATTTTCTAGCTCATGGACACGCCCCCTGTGATGTCACTTCCGGTGGAAGTGACATCACGGTTCCTTGACACGCCTCCCGTGATATTTATTTATTTATTTAAAGAATTTTTACCCTGCCTTTCTCCTGATAAGGGCAATCAAGGCGGCTTACAATTAAAACATGTTAAAATACATAATAAAATACAACACAATAAAAACAATTAAAACAAACCCAGTCGGTCACCTTATGATTGCATTTATTAAAAAGCCAGCCCACCATGTCAGCCATCGAACGCCAACCTGAATAAACCTGATACCTATCTGCGGCTGCGCCCCGAAGGAGTTTAGTCTATTAATTTTGAACCCCTACCTACTGCCACGTTTTGCACCCCTGCACTGTGCTGCTACATCAATTGATTAAGCTGTTTTTCTCCAACTTTTACCAATACCATTCTTTTTTAAATACTTAACACTACCTTTTCAGTCTCTTTCCTATGATGCAACATCTCCCTTGTGGAAACTTATATTTTCAAAACCTTTTGCATGGCAACTTCAACAGATAATTAAAAAAAGATATTTCTTTCAGTGTTTAGGAGATGATACAGAAAATGGAAAATAGGAAATACGGCACCAAAACCCCATCTCTACCAGGAACCTCCATGTCCCTATCTGACCATTTACCTCTTTGCAAGCAATGGCAACACTACACATCCACAACCTTGATACAGCAAATTCCTAACCAAGCACCTTTGTATGCTATGGGGCTTTAATTGGTCCACAGGGGGAACATAAAAATCCACTTCACACACACATCATCAAGTGAAAGAGTATATTTTGCAAATCTCACATGCAAAGAAAGTTTTCTTTCTTAATTAAACGTTATTAAATGAAACCATAAAAGCACTGGGGCTATTTTTGTTGTGGTTGTTGTTAATATGATTTACTCTTTATAAAGCTTCCTTTTCATTAAACATTTTTTAATCCAAGTGTTTATTCCCATAAGCAATGGAAAATGGAAGTGGGTGGAGCAAGCCCTATAGACACACAAAGCTTGGTGTTATAGAGGCCACTGCAAGGCTACCTCAGAGTTTCCCTGCTTTTATTACTTTGTGTGCCTATTTCACAAACATATTCTTGTGTGTTTAATTTCCTTTTTTTAATGACACTGCTGCATGATGTCATTCTTTACTCAAAATAGAAAGATATGTCGCTAATAAGAAATGTAAAATTTAGATTTTATAGCAACCTAGAGTCTAAAAAAGAAGTCAGTACGTTTATCAGATTACAAATAACATTTCACAACCAAATCAAACTACAAAACTTGCACCTGTGTCTCTGGTTTCCTTTGGTGACTACGCTTTATTCAAATTAATGGTGCAATAGGGCCAGTTGTTCAGGCAAACCTATTGTCAAACATTATTGCCCTCATGCTCACAGTTTACACACACACACACACACACACACACACACACACACACACACACACACACACACACACACACCTCAGTTACAAAATCAAATGGCTGTGGCAATTGTGACCATAGAAGGAATGCAAAGTACCACTGAGTGCTGCATCTAGCAAGGTAAAGGAACTAAAGTTCCCTTACATTCGGGTAAGCCTCCACTACCTCAATGGGTCTCCTCAGATTTGCGCAAGCTATTTTGCTGGCACAGAACTAAGGAGAGTAAGGGAGAGGGAATGGGGAAGGAACAGGGTTAGGATCCTGGCACATGCTGGTGCTGCCAGGATCCACCCTCCCTCCCCCATTCTGTCTCCCGGCCGCCCCAGGGTCCCCACCCAGACACTCCCTCCCTCCCCACCCCATTCCTCCCACTGCCTTCCCCCCAAGCTGGCTTACCTGCGCTTCCACTGGTAGCTGGCCGTGACAGCGGGCCTCCGACACTGCCACCGTTTGCAGCAGCAGTTCCAGAATGGCTGGCAGAAGCACACTGTGCACAATGCCATATATATTTAAAAAAAAAACTGTTGTTCTGCAGTTGTAAAGCCCAATTACAGTTGGGCTGTTAGTATCCCACACTGATAGGGTCTATGACATAACAGTTTAGATGTACAAAGTCTGAAGTGTTCCTGTCTAGTTTCCAGAAAACAAAGGATGGATTCAAGTTAACAAAGTTAACATTTTGACAAAGCAAGGTCCCTCTGAAGTACTCAGAACCAAAACAAAGCCATCCGAAGCACTTTCAGGTGGCTGCCTGCTTTGTTTGGCTGTTTCTCTGTTTTGCCCAGTGGCGTATCTAGGGTATGGCAGGTGGGGACACCTGCCCTGGGTGCCACTTGAAAAAGGCACAACTGAGCGATCGGGAAGCGTCGCTGCAGCCACAAGGCGCTTATTCATGAGGGGAGCTTCCCATTCCCACGGCTGCCAGATGGAACAGAAGGGAATGGAGGAGCCCAGCCCCAGGAGAGCCTGGGGAGCGTGTGGCATGGAACTCACTGGGGGCTTGGGGGCCGCCGGGGCGCCAGTGGAGCCATCCACACCAGCAGCACTGCGGCTGGCAGGGGCACACATGTCTCTGCTAGGAATATTTTCTTCCATATATGGAAAGGTGGCTTCCAAGCCAAGCCAAGGTCAGGCAAGGGACAATCTGATTGACATATCTGAACGGTCAGTGAGGTACAGAGCAGCTGAACGAAAGCCACTAAATGGTGCTTCCTTTCCTTCCTCTTTCAATCAGTTGATTCTTGAGAAGGAGCTCCTTAGGGAACGCTTCGATCCCTGCAAATTTCATCCAATTCTGAAAAGTAACAAAAATGTGGCTGCAAATTGACCTTTGCCCATTGAAATAAATGAGAAACAATTAAAATAATGAATTAAAATGAGGCAACCATCCAAACTGGGCACAAGGCAAAGCAAACTGTTGAACCAAGTGGTGGCCTGATTCAATGAAATGAATCAGGCCACCAAATAAAGCAACAAAGTGATATCTGAAATATATACCGTGTGTGTGTGTGTGTGTGTGTGTGTGTGTGTGTGTGTGTGTGTGTGTGTGTGTGTGTGTGTGTGTGTGTGTATTAATTCAAGATCCAAAAATGGATCACAATAAACGGAGCAAAAACTCTATCCTAAATATTGATCATTATTGCTAGTTCATTCCAAAATCTTGGACAACATTTTGATATCAATGCCAAAAAAGCCCCTCTCCAGCTTCTGAATTTTTTTTAATATTAATTTTACTTAACTACCAGAAACAATTAGCATGTTGCACACCCAAGAAGAAACAAAAGATACATTCTGAAGTGATTATGTATAATAAAAGTATTTCCATTATTTCAACTAAAGTAGCCTGTTTTATGTTTTCAAGGGAAAGAAGCTATAATTCTGCAGCATTCGGTAGCCTCTGAATTCAATACCAGCAATATTATTTACACCAATAATTGTTCAGCTTTTGTCCCAAAGAGTTTTGACAATAACTGTTATCAAGGGGAGGGAGGGGGAGAAATCATAGCAACCTGTCTGATAAACATGTTTCCTTGCCCTCATACCCCGGTGAGCACTGTGACACTCTACTTTTATCATCTAGTGTGTGCTCAGAATGAGCTTAGAACAGCAATTGCCAGGAATAGGCAGGCGATAAACTGCATTGATTTAACACATCTTGTTTTCAATCATGCTCGGATTTTCTGAGCACGCATTTTTCCTGTACTCCAGCTTGTAGCTTTTATCTGACGAGCTGATCCCTTTTCACTGGAAAATGAAAAGGTCGCACAATAAGACACGGTTTACTGGAACTCCAACACGCACCAGGGAAAGTATTTTAGATAAATACTGGCAGACATAGTGGAGCTGAATTTCAACACCACAATTGCTTAACAACAATACTTATTACTCTCCTAGAACAAGCCTGCAAGCACCTTATGGCTCACAGTAGGGGAGAGGATCGAGTTCGACACGGTAGCTAAAAAAATACCTTCCATAAGGTTGTTTAAAGATGTAGAGCTTCTTTAAACTTTTAAAGCTGGCCATAAAGTCAGAAAAGCGTAAATACCTTTTTCAGCAATACCCACTAACCTTTTCCAGCAATATCCACTAGCCCTTTAAGCAGGCATCAATAGGCATTTCCCATGCCAAATTTATGAATTTTCAATAAATTGAAGACATAGATAATAATGACGTAAAAATATAATCTAACTAATAGATGATGATGGATGCTCAGTAAACTATACTCTCCAAGGCTGAAATCTGAAGCATATTTATTTGAAATTGGATCCACTGATATCAATGGGATTTACTTCTGAATAAACATGCTTAGCATTAGAGGACAAGTCTTGACTGAATTTGTATTCTGAGCAATCTAATTTATTAGAAAATTCAGGACCAGTTCTTGTTCAACAAAATCATTCACTTACTCAGTTAGGACAGCCATTTTCAAGCAGGTGCAGACTGGAAATTGTTTGCCATAGAAGAGACTAGCAAGCAATCACATTATCTAAACCCCAAACATGCCATTCTGAATTTGGCCAAGTACAGAGACAGTAATCCAGGTTACTTTGCCCTACGCACCACAAGAAAACTCTGTTAAATTCAAACAGCAAACAGTGTAATTCTGCATCACTGATTCTGGAGCCTGAATCTCAAAATTACATCACAGACATAGTAGAGCAATCCATTACCCTTGCACCACCACCACCCCAATAAAACACACCAGGAAAAGTCTTTTGGAGAAAAGGGCCACTTTATTAAAATATATAACAGACCTGCAGGGGAAAGAAACTTAACACCCCCACCCCACGGCGTGCGGGCACTAAACGGGGGAAATGGTCCTAACCATCTGCCTCCCCCGATCTGAAATGGGTGTCATTGGTACATCTAGTTCAATCTTGTCTACACAGACTGGCAGAGGCTCTCTGGCATTTCCGATGGGGTCCTTTCCCAGCCTATCTGGAGGTGCTGGGGGTTGAAACTCCATGCCAAGTAGCTGCTTTGTCAATGACCTACAGCACCACCCCTTGCAGTGTCCAGTTCCTGTTAGTGCAACACAACAGATGCACATTTGCAGCTATTGTGTCTGGAGTTATGGAGGTTTACTGCAGGGATTGGGAAATAATTGCTTTCCATCTTCAGCAGCAATCCACAACCGGGAAGAAACATTTAAGTTTTATTTTCCCTACAGGATTAGAAATTGCCAGCTTGACAAAAGCTGAACACCGGATCGGTTAGACCAGTGGTCTCATTTGGGATAGCTTATCCTGTTTCCTTTCCAAGAAGTTGTCCCTTAAGTAACTTAAAATATAGGGAAACTGGATTATCTTTATAAAAAATTGCCAATATACTTTTTGTTTTATGGAAGGGGATTGTTTAAAACCCAACTAATATTCCTGAGTGTTGACGTTTGCAGAGGCACCTTTTACTGTATCGGATGTGTGTAAAAACACATATTGTTAGATAGTCCTTATCTGTTACACATTTGAAGAAGCTAAGGAAGGGAAGTTATTCTGTCTAAATATCAAGAGTAACTTATGCTCCAGGGCTTTGGGTAAGTGGATTTTTCAGAGTGCAGCATTTCAAGAAGAGACATATTTGTACTAAAAAGTTTCCCAGGAGATGATGTCTTACTGAGGTATTTCTGCCTGAGGTATCTAAGGCTCTGTGACACAGAGGCATAAAAGAAGCATGTTTGAAATTAAAAGATGATCTATTGGTTAATTAATTAGGCTCTCTTCTCAAGGCTGGCCTTCCAATTGGCCCTAGAAGCCAGGTGGCAGTTGGGAGTGTGGGAGCCATGTTCACTCAGCCTTAACATAAGAACATAAGAACTTAAGAAGAGCCCTGCTGGATCAGGCCAAAAGCGCATCTAGTCCAGCTTCCTGTATCACACAGTGGCCCCACCAGATGCCTCAGGTAGCACAAGACAACAAGATAACCTGTTTCCCATTGTCACTCCCTTGCACCTGGCACAGAGAAAACCCACTTCTAAAACCAGGAGGTTGCTTATGGCTTGTAACCTGTGATGGTCTTTTCCTCCATGAATCTGTCCAAACCCCTTTTAAAGGCATCTAGGCCAGGTGTTATCACCACATCCTGTGGCAAGGAGTTCCACAAACCAATTACACGCTGGGTAAATAAATATTTTATTTCGTCTGTTCGAACTCTCCCTCCACTCAATTTTAGTGCGTGTCCCCTGGTTCTGGTGTTATGCGAGAGGGAGAAGAATTTCCCTCTATCCACTCTCTCCATCCCATGCATAATTTTATACGTCTCAATCATGTCCCCCCTCAGGCGCCTTTTTTCTAGACTGAAAAAACATCTAGCCTTCTGCCATTTACTCTGCTGCTGCCCCACACTAACCTCCCCTGCAGTCACCACCAGAGCTGAAGAACAAGAACATCCAAGTCAGTGGAGGTGGTAGGGGGTGGAAGTTAGCGCCCCCACCCAAAAAAATCAGCGGGGTCAGCACCAGACCAAATTGGGCCCAGGCTCCATAGAGGCTCGGGCTAGGCTTGGTTTAGCTCCACAAACAGTAAAATTTAAAATCAATGGCCAGAACTTCACCAGGGTGGAAGACAATGAGAACTATGTATGTCACTATCATAAAGTAATAGATTTCATAGGGACAGAAATGTCTAGACAATCTAATAACGGTGTTCAGTTCTTATGGGCTTCAGTTTTCCCCGGACGTACTGTGGCGGTCCTAGGCTTGGCAATGACATGACGGCCAAGCACCAGGAAAATCCAAGATGCTGTTAGCATCACAGCTGACAGCTGTCTTGGAGGGGAGGAGCAGCAGGCCAAACAGGATGAAAATCAGGCAGGTGGGGGAAGGGAGGAGGACAGACAGGGGAGAGGGAGAGAGAATCAACAAAGAATGGAGAAACGGAAGGGAAAAAAGGTCAAGGAAAGGATGGGGGGAAGATGAAAGACAGAGTACGAAGAAGAAAAAAGGAGAAAGTCCATGGGTGGGAGGGGGGAGTGTGGAAAAGAAGGGGAAAGAAGAGGGCACTAAGGAGGAGGAAGGGGCATCTGAAAGGCAGAGAAAGAGATGTTTCTTGCCCCTGAGGTTCAGAGAGGCATCCCTTTGGCCTCCAGCCTTCCCTAGATTTACTAAAGGCCTAGGGCCACTCTCACTCTAAGCTCACCCCCAGAAGAGACCCCCCCCTTGCAGGGAATGAGCTGCTGAATCTGGAGAAGAGTGCATCATGTGTCCTTTGAAACCCTATTTCCAGCCTAAAGGCTGAAGGCTCCATCTACCCAGACACACCCTCCCCAGTGAAGCCACTGGGAGGGGCTACTCAGAGCGAGAAGCATGGAGCAGGATGTCCTAAACTTTTGATAACTTTGGAGTAACCAACAACAAACAACAATAGCACTTCCCTAATCTCTGTTTGGTGCTTTGGAAGAAAAGGGGCTTCATCCTAAATCAATTCCCTTCGATGGGCCAGCAAAATGTCATACACCACATCCTTTGATATAGCACTCCCCCCCCTTGGGATGAGGCAGAGGGGGGGGGGCAGCAACCGTTCTAGAAGGTGGTCAGCAGTCCATTCTGCATTTCTCATGCACAGCATGCACTGACACAGAGGGCTGGTTCAGACATGCATGTTCATCATTTGATAACAACACACATTTTTCATGGCAAAATTAAGGCTGTGCTTAGATGTTCTCTAATTTGAAAGTAACCCTTTTATGGGGAGCCTGATGTTTCCTGATTTCTCTCACCCCTTGCTTGCAGGTTTTTCACTGGGTGTTTGTTCACTGATCAGCTACTACTTTGGCATCATTTTGTTTTTCAAACTGGGCCAACATTTAACAATGACTCTAGCCCAGGGGGTGGCCAGCCTTCCACCATTAGGGCCTCTGCGTTCTTAAGAGTTGTGCAGAAGACAGAATCTTGGCAGCTTCCAGTGCTGATGGTGCTGCTAAAGCAGCTGCCAGGAGCATTCGTGTTGAAAGGTTGGCCACCCCTGCTCTAGCCAGTCAAGAAATCGCATGATATGCATGGTGATTCGGCTACTTGACAACTTCATGACGCCAAGTCAGACTTAGGACAACACTTACGCAACAAGGACCCTTCACAATGGGTGAGTGCTTTTGCAGGCCCCAAATTATCAAAAGGGAGACCGCTTTTTGCAGCTGTCAAAACAACGTGTTTACAAAAAAAGTGTCCCACCGTTTGGTTCAGTCATGATCAAAATGTTCAAATCAGAATTACGTAAGTTGCTATGGTGCTCAAATTTTATTTCCAAAATTGTGGTTATAAAACCACAATGTGGCATTACTAATAAACCTGAGGAAATATGGGCGAGCATCTCATTAGGTCAAAATGTTTCCATGCAGTTGGTAAAATCTCCCCAATGAAACTTCTACACACACACACACACACACACACACACACACACACACACACACACACACACACACACACACACACACACACACACACACACACACACACACACACACATGTGGAGGTGCTGCAATTCCTTGCCATGGAAATCCTTGGAAGAGGCCAGTTTTTGTCACATGAATTTTTGTCTCAAATCTGTGAGATTGTCTCAAATCTGTGAGAACAGATTTGTGAATTATTTCCAGCTCTCCCCTTATTTCTGTCCCCCTTAAATGGCATCGATAGGCAAGGTCTTTCACAGGATGAAGACAATTACAGCAAACATTATCCATATGAAAGCCTTTGGGGAACATACCACAGGAAATATTTATAAATAGAGGTACTAAAATATACCGTATATGTCTTGAGATGGGACATAAGACTAATCTGAAAAAGTGGGAATTTCAAGATAGGTTAACTAAATAAATTCATAGTCAATCAGCAATCCCAACTATAAGAATGACACTCCATATCACTGTTCTGATGTGGTAGAAGCTTTTTTAAAAAAAGGTATGGCTACACAAACACTGATTGTTAAATTATGCAAATAGTAATATAGTAGCCAAAATACTCCCATGAGGTGGATCATGGGCAAGCCAACTTAATATACTTGCAAATGAAAATATATCAGCACAAGCTTTTCTCTAGTTGACAGTTACTGCAACATTCTACATGCATGTACATACAAATGCTACCTGTCTCAACTGGGCCCTTGGTAGGGAAATATTTGATTTATTGCAGAGTTCTCATTCCTCCATATTGCAAATAAAGCATAATTTGATTAAATGTAAATGAAGCAAGAATAGTTACAGTAGCATGTCTGAAACAATTTATTGTAAGCAATGCCTGTCATTTGACTCCCTTTTCAATTCAGAAAGGGAAACAGAGGCTGAGTGTATAGTCTTAGGAAGAATGACGTTTTAGGAAGGGTTCTTTTTAAGAGTAAACAGGCAAGATTCTTAAGAAAATTCTTATTTCTGCTTTCTGAAAATGTTTAATGCGATGTATATCGTAGGATCCCAGAACAGATCTAGAAGAAAGTGGTATTATCTACACATGGTAAAAACTTCACAACTGGGAATATCTGCTGAATCTACTGAAATCGACAAAAAGATTATTAAAGCCTTGCTCTTACAACTTAGGGAACAATCCATGCAGCCATCACTGGGGCTACCACAGCCACTAGCTGTTGTATAATCACCAGACAGTGTGGTCCCAAATGCTTTAATGCATCTGCCCCATAATAATGTAGATCACAGTAGAGTTAAAGTTAATGCCCATATAACCTTTTTATATTAATAAGTTTGCACCATAAGTGCTCCTTATATTTATCTTTCCAGTTGTCCCCTCATTGGCCTGATAACACTCCTCACAAATTCTTCACTCGTAAATACCGTATTTCTTCAAGTCTAAGGCGCCATCGATTCTAAGGCGCACCTTTACTTTCAGTACCACCAGCAGGGGAAAAAAAATCCATCAATTGTAAGACTTGCCTCCCTTCATTGAATCTACCCGCTCAGCACCAACTCTCCCCAGCATGTCTCCTGCAGCTGAGGATGACTCCTGCAGCTGAGGATGACTGAGTGCACTTCATAGCATTTCTGGCCCCGCCAGAAAGTGCAATTTCCTTCGTTACCTGGGCTTGGGGGAGCTTCAGGGAGGCCTGCGCAACCCTCTGCAGGCCTCCCTGATCTTCAGTTCGGCAAAAAACAGCTTCAGTTCGGCAAAAAAATTGTTCCTAGATAATGTTTCCGGGAATGGAAACGAAACGTTGGAATTTTAATCATTAGACTTCGGATTTTAATGGATTTCTGTCTGCCTGTTGAAACGTAAATAACGAAAGACGCAAGTAGAACTGTATTTTCGTTTTTATTCAAGTCTGTTTTCTATTAGTGATACATGGTCATGTCACCCGTATTACCCAAATCTTTGATGATAATTGCTGGCCATGAAAGTTTTCGTACTAAAAAAACCCAGCTATTTTTGGCCATTTCTGTTTTTTGCGAAAACCAGAAATGGCTGAAAATCACAGGTTTTTGCCGAAATGAAGATCAGGGAGGCCTGCAGAGGGTTGCGCAGGTCTCCCTGAAGCTCCCCAAAGCCCCAGTAAGTAAGAAGATAGCATTTTGGGGTGCTTTTTGGAGACCTTCGATTCTAAGACGCACCCCATTTTTTGAAATGCTTTATTGGGAAAAAACATGCGTCTTAGAATTGAAGAAATACAGTACTCCCAATTCATTCTCTTACAACCCAATCCCGTGTAAGATACGGCGCCCGGCCTAAAGGGCCGGACGCTGTATCCTATTGAGTTCCTGGGCTGCCCCAGGGCAGCCTGGGAACAACTCAGGAGAAGGGGACAATCTTCCACTTCCCCTGGTGTAAGCGGCGGGAGGCCCAATGGGTTTCCTTGAATGTACCCGAACTCTGGAGCTCAGGAGCTCGCGTACATTTGCGACGCAATAGGCCTGGAGAGGGCTTGGGATACGGCGTATCTTGCCACCAATATCCCTGCTCTCTCCAGGCCCCGGGGTGGCCAATGGTTGCCCTCCTTTCCCGCCCGGTGCACCCTCCCCACGCCCCTGCCCTGGCCGGAGTAGGACTTACCTGCTCCGGTGGGCACAGGGCCAGGCAGGAGCCCAGGTAAGGGCCACCGGCTGCTGTGCCGGCGGTCCTTACTCGCCAGGTGCCGTAAATGCACTTTATGGCACATTTACAACACCCTGCACCGGGGGAGTGCGCACTTCCCGGTGCATTTCTACACTGGAGTGCGCGATTAATATTGTGGATCCAGGTTATTTATTTACTTTGAAGTAATGCTGAAGAGTAGCCTTGTTAGGCTGCAATCCTATTCACACTTACCTGGGAGTAGGCTCCACTGAACTCAGTGGGACTTATTTCTGAGTAGACATGCCTAGGAATGGGCTTTTAGTCTTTTACGGTAACAATAACCTTGATACAGTGGACAAAAAGAAAGTTTGTGCTTGTGTGTATTTGAACAAGGAGGTGTTTGGGACAGATCTGTAGGACTGAATAACAGCTGAAGTTGTGCAAAGTAAAAATAAGTGACTATTCTGAGTCAATTTATTTATTGTTCACATTTTTATACCGCCCTTCCTCCAAGGAGCTCAGAGTGGTGTACATATTTCCTCCCCTCCTTTTTGTCCTCACAACAACTCTGTGAGGTAGGTGGGGCTGACTGAGAGATAGTGACTGGCCCAAGGTCACCCAGGAAGCTTCGTGGCTGAGCGGGGATTTGAACCTGGATCTTCCAGGTCCGGTGAATGGTTGAACATGTGCAAAATGAGTTTACAAAAAAGTTTGAAGGACAAGAGAATGAAAAGAGAGGGGCAATAGCTGCAACACTGTAAAACATTTGTCTAAATTAATATTGGAGAGGTTAATCGGTATTTTCTTTAGCACAAAGAAACCAGTAAGTTTCATCCTTAAATGATAAAGCAGAAGTGAAATTTCTGATGGAGACAAATACTTGATAAATTTTGAATCTAATTTTCTTTAAATACTGATGTATTTCAACCACAAAGATAATTATGGATGACCATATTGTATCTATTTTATTGCTGTCCTTTCCCTCATAAATTTTAATTTTAGAAACATAAGTGAAAAATGTGGTTTCAATTTCCTACAAATTGCGTACCATTTGGTTTCAATGAGGAAATAGAAAGAGTAACCAACTTCTTTAAAGTGAATTACATACTGGAGGTTCATGGCATTTTTTTTCTTCCAGCATTCACAAGAACGGCAAAATATAAAATGCAAAAAAAAAGGGGGGGTGTTTGTAAAAAGTGAACCACGCAACAGAACAACAGAAGCGTCACTTTTTTTCTTCTAAACATGCTTTGAGTACTTTAACAAGTTAATGCAATTACTCTAGTCTTTCCTGCTCTCTGTTTTACCAAGCAATAGTCTGTAACAAGCCAAACTGAGTACATGTATTACAGGAAATTCTGTAATAAGAAAATGATGTGTACATAATAATCTTGTTCTATCAGAACACGCTTCTGGTTGTCAAAGAGGTCTCACTAAAACCATGCTGAAAACCTTAGAGAAATATTTTAGAACAAGCCAAAATGAAAGTAATATTGTGTTGAGAGATGATCAGACAGACATATCTTTCATGTAGGACACCCAAGAGGAATTAGGTTGGTGGTGGTTGATCTTACAAAATAGCAGGTAACGTTGCAAGGCAGGTGTACTAACCAGGAAAAAAAGATCTTCCTTTTCATACTGAACAAGGGTTACTACAATTCTATGCAGGCTTATTTGGGAGTAGGTTCAATGGATCACAGTGGGATTTACTTCCAAGTAAATATACATAGGATTAGTCTATAATTCCTCTAGAAGCCCAGGACCACAATACTTGGGTAGCAATCTATCCAATACAGTTTGGATACCAATTTGTTGAAGTATAACAGGCATTCATCCGCACTGGTGAATCATAGGCCAATGAATTCATGTTATACAACTCCTAAACTGAATATCAGACATTTCAGATAAATATTTCAGAAATCAGGACTTGCTGTCAAGTGAGATGACCACAAACTGAGTTTCTTTTTCAAGATCCACTGATTTATTTTTCTGCCCGTACTGAATTTGAGCACACTGAACTCAGAAGTCAACAACAACAGTAATAATACCACCACCACCAATTTGATGACAGCAAGGCGCACCCAACATTGATAAGGCTCGTTATTTTTTCTTGGATGGCCTGCCTATTTTATCTCCTGTGTTTACTGATTCTTCTGTTTTACTGTATTTACTGATTATTTGGGGGATGTTCTTACATGCCCCCAGCTGCAGATACAGAGGGAGAAAGGAGCCACAAGAGACCAACTTAGACCCAAACAACAGAATGGCACTGGTTGCTATGGCTACAGCTGATTCCATCTGACCTGGAAGGAGTTGAGAGTCTACATAACCTGCAGCAGGGCTTTAAAAGCCCTGGCTAGTGATGAGGGATTGTTCATGCCCACAGGGATTAGAACGTTCTTCTTGTGGCAGGAGGCAAACTCTTCAATCCATTGAAGCTATCCCCAGAAGGAGAAGGGTTCGGGTGAAGTTTGAACTCGTTCCCTCTGACTGGCCACAAACCCAAGGTGACCCCAAGTGTCATTCTGCTGCCAACCTCAACGCCAGCCACAAGCTTCTCTGTCCAGGTCATGTCCATTAAACCTTGTGCAGGGTGTTGGGACACACAAGTATCACAAACAGTTTCATACTATAAGTTCCCTAAACTAACTGGGAGGTTGATTCTTTTAAGGTTAAGAAATATATATTTAAATATGTCATTCATTATTACACAGTAACACAGCAGAACCAAAACAACATTCAACAATAAGCTAGTGTAGCCTGAAATCTCAGCTCACCGAGCCCTTCACTAGTTAAAACAGATTCCATCTAACGAATCAGCAAGAGATTTATCTGATCAATCTACAGATTGACAGCGCAATCCTAGCCAACTTACACCACCGGTGTAACCAGCGGTGCAGTGAGAACGGGAGGCCCCAGAACGGAAAGGGGATTCAAATCCCTTCCAAAGGGGGATTCAAAGGTGATTTAAATCTCCCCTCCCCTCCAAAGCCTCTTGCCCTGCCCTCCCCCACTGGTGATGTACATTGGATAAGATTGTGCTGTAAATCTGCTAAAGTTTGTAGCCTTAGTTACTTCTGAGCTGCAGCATCCTTGAACTGTACAAGATAGAAGTCCTATTCACATACGGTAAGTGCGCATAAAATCAATGAAATGGGGAAAGGATTGCACCTGCTGGCCCTGCCCTCCATATATTGATATGAACATCTGAATGGAGTCTGCTGCACATGTACAAACTGTGTGCATATAAGCACTGTCTATGAAATCTGTAGTCAAGATTTTTGCAAGGTGTAGGCTGGGAACACAGAACATAGGATCGGAATCTGTTCAGACCTTCAGAAGTTGGAAGGTGGGGCCAGAAGGCACAATCTCATGCCCCTCCCCCGCATCTTGTTTCTAGACATCGTTTCTGTGTGATTAGCACTCGTATCCGAATGATATCTATTATTCTCTGATGTATCTGTGTTGGCTGCTTATAAATAAATACAGGGACCAATCCTATCCAACTTTTCAGAGCTGGTGCAGCCATGCCAATGAGGTGTGCGCTGCATCCGGTGGTGGTGGGAGGTGAGACACAGAGGCCTCCTCAAAGTAAGGGAACATTTGTTCCCTTACCTCAGGGCTGCATTGCGGTTGCATCAGGGATGGAACATAAGAAGAGCCCTGCTGGATCAGGCCAAAGGCCCATCTAGTCCAGCTTCCTGTATCACACAGTGGCCCCACCAGATGCCTCAGGGAGTACACAGTCAACAAAATAATCCTGTTTCCTACTGTCACTCCCTTGCACCTGGCACAGAGAAAACCTACTTCTAAAGCCAGGAGGTTGCTTATGGCTTGTAACCTGTGATGGTCTTTTCCTCCATGAATCTATCCAAACCCCTTTTAAAGGCATCTAGGCCAGGTGCCATCACCACATCCTGTGGGAAGGAGTTCCACAGATGAATTACACGCTGGGTAAAGAAAAATTTTCTTTTGTCCATTCTGACTCTCCCTCCACTCAATTTTAGTGCATGTCCCCTGGTTCTGGCGTTGTGCGAGAGGGAGAAGAACTTTCCTCTATCCACTCTCTCCATCCCATACGTTATTTTATACGTCTCAATCATGTCCCCCCTCAGGCGCCTTTTTTCTAGACTGAAAAGCCCCAAACGCTGTAGCCTTTCCTCATAAGGGAGGTGCTCCAGCCCACGAATCATTATTGGTCGCTCTTTTCTGCACCTATTCCAATTCAACTACTGTATATCCTTTTTGAGGTGTGGTGACCAGAACTGGTCGAATAGGATTGGGTCCACAGTTTCTAATCTGCAGAAGAAGATAAATCTGCCATATTTTTATTCATGGCCTGACTCTGCTCATCTCCACATGGGTGTTAAGAGCAGTGCATGCATCTTGGTAGCATCTCTTCCTATTAAATGCTTCTGAGTTTAAAAAGCAATTTGGAAATTTGACACAATACTTGTGTCATTAGCCGGGAAACCTAGAGAAACAAAAAAAAGCAAGCACACATTAGGAGGAAGTTTTCCATTAAGAAGTTCTTGCACCAAACTGAGAAAACGTTTCAGAAACTCAAAGAAAGTCGGCTTACTGAAAGGGTAGAACGGGGCTGTTGGTGTGGAAAAGCAAGCTATTTATTCATAAAACACAGCAGCCGCATGATAGCACTGAAACAATAACATAAGAGGCCTGATCAGGTAACACATATGCACTCAGCCACACGTCTGTAGGTCACATCTGGTTTTTCCACTTTCGTTGAAATCCTATACAAACTAACCTGGGAATGAGTCCCATGAAAATCAATGGGATTTACTTCTGAGTAGCCATGCACAGACTTGTACTTAAGTAGCCTCTGATGCATAGAGAAACAAGCTCTTACATATTCTTAAAATGTCATTCAATCACTGTGCACAAAGTGCCCCCCCACTTGTGCCCCCTCCACTTTTACATATTCATTTTCCTTAGGAGTAATGGAGTCTAAGGAATGGCAGTTCCAAGGAACTGTTTACAATTCACAAATAAATCAATACCCATTGAAATTTTGAGAAGGTTTTGTCACTTCAAGACAACGCTAACTGATTTGGGTCATATTTTTCAATAATGATATGGTTGTGGAATGACTCAGGCCTTCAGGAAGCTCTAGCAAGGAAATGCAAGTATATTATATCAGCTGCTGTTTTCATATCTTGGGCAATTTTTCTTCGATTTTCATCTTTCCATGTTAACTTGTGCCTTTTCTTTTTTTTATAAAATCCCATCTGTTAAATTATTTATTTCTAATTATTATGTGTAGTGCTTTTGCAGAAGTCAGCATATACACAAGAAAATACTGCTGCATGATGTGGTGACTGTATAATATCAGGTAAAACTAGCAATGCTCAGGTGAACTTTCTCTAGCATTTTTTCCCTCAAAACCAACAGTATATATGGGGCACACAGTATGATGTATCTATCATGCAGGTTCATATATCCATGGTTGAGCATTTCCTCGGTTATATTATTTCATTTTATCCAAATAGACAAATTATAGCATTCTCTGGCCTGGTTCAGAAGCTGCACAGAACCATGGGTCTGCATGATGTCCATGAGTCTTGAACTCACATCCCCCCCCCCTCTCCTCATGTCATGTGGGGGAGGAAGGACCAATCTAGGCAATACGTAGATGACACAATTGGGGCCTGTGTGTCTATATTTTTAAAGTCAAATAACAGCCAGGCAGTGGGTGAGTGACTGCCCTCCTTCATAACTGCCACAAATGAGAACTTGTACCTGCTGCCACTGCCGCTGCCTCTTAGAAAGCCACTCCATTGAGCCCTGGGCTCCTGGTTGGTTTGCTGGATGATGGTGCAGAGCATAGGAACATGGGAAACTCATTTAAACTGAGACCATCTAGTTTAGTACTGTTGACACTGACTGGCAGCATGTCTCCAAAGCTTCAGAAAGAAAAAAAAAATTCTGCCCCACCTGGAGATGCCAGGGATTGAACCTGTAACCTTCTGCACGCAAGACAGATGCTCCTCCCTTGAGCTACAGCACCAGGGGCAGCAGGATTTTCAAAAAGGCAATGGGAGAAGAAGAATATGGTATGCTACTCCCCACATCTTCTGGTGAGCCAGCCAGGAACAGATGGCAGTTTTTCTTTGGTCCTATTTCACAATTCCCAGATACCCCAGTCTCTGATGCAGCACAAGGGAGCAGGACATACAGGAACTGTACAATGGCACTGGAGGAAGAACACGATCCGCTGCTGCTGCTGCTGCTCCCCCCACTAATGCCCAATAAGCAGCGCTCTTGTCTATCAGACCATGGTGAGCAGCAACAGCAGCAATAGAGTCTGTTGCATGGGAGGTTGGCCATGCACAGATGAGGACACTTGTATAGGAATGACCCACATGTCCACTAAGGCCACCCTTGAGGATCCACCCCTGGACCCAAAATGCTCAAAACTTGATGGACAGTATATGGTCTTCTGTGCACCATTGAGGATTTTCCCTGGAATAGCGCGCGCGCACACACGCACGCACACACACACACACACACACACCCCGCCCCCAGTCACATTGAAAAACACATTTGAAAGCCAGGTAGTTTCAAGAACAGTTTGCAATATTGCCTGGGGAATGAGTGCCTACAGATGTTTTATTTTTAAAGGAGTCTAAAATACCTAGGGCCCTTTTTAGTTCTTGTTGCTACTTTATGCTGTAGATTTTTATTTTTTTAATCTGCTCTGTACCATTTTTTAACTTTTAATTATGAAGTGTTTAATTGGTTTTAATGGCTATTGAATCCGGCTGTAATTGATCAATTAACTTTCCCGCGCTCGGCAGAGCGGTCTCTGTTTAAAACTACGTGGTATCCTTGCTAGGGATCGGGACATCTACCGGCTGCGGCCAGGTTTGCTTTGAGAAGACTCCGAGAGAGGAGAGAAACGTCAGCAGAGGAGTAGAGTTTCTGCTTGTCTTTTGGATAATCCTTGGACGTTGTTCCCCTTTGACTTTTATCAAAGGCATTGGTTTTTCCGTCGATAAGGAATTTCCTGAGACAATTTGGCTTGAGTATTAAACTTTATTTCTGGAAAAATTGTTACATGGCTGGAAATCCCATAATTCTGATCTCTTCACAGGCTATTGAATCGTTTTATCTTTTCTGTTTATTTTTGTTGTGCAACACTTTGGATATTAGAACTTTGGATATTAGAAAAGTGGTATACAATAATTTAAAGTACACTGGACAAACCTTTAGTAGGATATTGACCCCAATTATTCCAAACAACTGGGAGATATGTGTAGGGAGATATATGTGGAATCTATTATTGCTATTTTGTTATTTTGCTTTTATTGCATTCTGTTTCTATTATTTTACATTAGGTACCTTTGTTTGGGGTGAGAAAAGGTAGGGTAGAATGGTTTTCAAATAAATAAATAATATTCTCAAAGCAATAGACTACATGTGATAAATACTTTGCAAGTGATTAAGAACCTCAACCGCTATATGTATCAAATAGCAATGGTTAGCAAATGTTTCACAACTGTACACCCAAAAAATTGTAACAATGCCTTGATCATTATTATATCATAAGAGCATTAAGAAGCACTAAGGCCATACCATACTATATGATCCCTATTCCAATAAAACCAGAATAAAAGACAAACATTAGGGACAAGAAGCAACTATGGCTGGGTACGTGAGAAAGGGGATATAATGGGTACAAAACAGAACTCTACGGAAACAATGAGACAATAGCCAAATGAATCCCCTTGTCAGCTCCCTAAACACTCGGGGTTGCAATAAGATTCAGGCAAGAAAGAAAAGGATTTGTGAGTCACAACTCTGGTGTTTTCCGGCACAGCACTGTGGTTTTAAGGCCAAAATGTTTTGTGATTATTTTGAATGGAGCTCTCTCTCTCGCTCAAAATCCTAGCTCTGCAAGGCCCATGTAACAAGGCAATACTATCTCTGAAATAATGAGCGAAGGAATGCAGTTCCAATCTCAGGTGCGATTTCACACACTAAAGAACCAGATCAATACGACCAGCAGCAGGCCGCTCAATACCCCCTGAATTATTGCTTCATTTTTCTTCTTATTATAGATGAGTTGTGTTATTATTTTCCCTGAATCAATATTTTACAACCTTTTTTATCCGTTTCTCCATAAATTTTGTGATTACTTTAAACTGGGAATTCCGGTACACTAAATAAGATGCAGTATCTGAAAGGTAGTGAGTGCACCAACGTTGCTTTTTTTTTTCCTCCCCTTTTTTCTCTTTAACAACTCGGGTACTATACCAGGGTGAAAGGGGCAGGTTAATCGAATCGTGAGTGGAAAGATTTTCATTGACCGAAGTTGAGACCTGGAATTGGCTCTTGTAAATGCAAATATATAAATTCACAGTAGTATCTTCAAAAGATCCAGCATTTGAAACACAGAGAAGTGATATCCACAATGCACCTGAAATTTAATTCTAAGCAAAATTTGCTTCTCCACCACCTCTGTGCAGGATCTCAGTTAAAGGGGCAGCATAATTCACTGAAATTGTTTCTTACAAAGCAGATAATTTTGTGCACCTTAGAATGATTTAATTAGCTTCCAGAGCTGTCTCCTGCTAAGTGTTTAAAGTGTCTGCAAATCAAATCATGTTAACTCATCTGCTACGGTACTCTTAGTGTGCCTTAACAAAAACTGTCTTCTTGAGACACTAATGGAAGCTACCCACAGACCCCTTGGAGAGGAAGCAATATAAGTTAATTACCCAGTGATTTTGGTATCAGGGAGCTTATTTTGAAAAAGACAGTGTACCTAAGCAAGAGTTACACTGAAACCCACATGGCGGCTTAGCCCAGACTTGGTCCAAGAATGCATTTGGATAACATAACAATCTGCTGAAGTCAACTGGTCTTCACAGGAGAACGCAGTGACATTATCATAAGCATAAAGTGGGTGTTAAGTACTACATTCAGCATCCAATTTACCACTGAATCACACCATTCAAAAAAAGAAGAGAAGCAACGCTTTATCCTTAACTGCTTAAATATATCCAAGATGTAAGCATCTAGGGTTTCTATTCATCTGGCATGTGTAAAAATCATTCATTTGGTATCCACAAAACAGTTCACTTTTTTTCCCCAGAAGCTTATGGGCTGTTCAGTAATGATTGCAATTAACGGTATACTTGAAGGTTCGTTACAAACAGGTTGTGATGAGTATTTAATAAATATTTCCATTATCATTTTACAGAGCATGTTTACAACCTAATCTTATGTTCTAAACCAGGGGTGGGGAACCTCCGGCCTGTGGGCCGGATCCGGCCCGTGGGTCGATCCGGCCCGCGGGACCGGAGGCTCCGCAACCGCCCACCTAGTCCCTTTAAAATCGGCCTATCTGCAGCTGCGCAGATCGCCGTTGAGGCCGAGAGATTGCCCTCTCGGCCTCAACGGCGATCTGCGCAGCTGCAGAAAGGCCGCTTTCAGAAGGAGAAGGTGCCGAGGTGACGTCGGCACCTTCTCCTTCTCAACTCAGCCTTTCTGCAGCTGTGCAGATCGCCATTGAGGCCGAGAGGGCAATCTCTCGGGCTCAACGGCGATCTGCGCAGCTGCAGAAAGGCCAAGTTAAACTAGAGGTGACGCGGGAATGTGGTGGCGGCGGCAGTTGCCGCCGCCGCCGCCGCCGCCCCCGCCCGGAGCCTCAGGTAAGCGGCCGTGGGTGGGTGGGTGGGTGGGAGGGAGAGAGAGTGGTCCGTGGGTGGGAGGGTGGGAGGGGTAAATTCGCGGGGGGGTGTCAAATTTGCGGGGGGGGAAATTTTGGACGCCCTTACGGGCGGCCCGCAGCCAATTTTCCCAATGGGGAAATGGCCCCCCACCGCAAATATGTTCCCCACCACTGTTCTAAACACACAACAGCAGCATAGCAAAGGACTAGGCTATCAGCACAAACACAAGGGAACATTAGATCCTCTCACTCAGGGGCTAGAAAAGGAAATGTTCTCAATCTTTGTTTATGTGGAGGGAGGCTGCAGCAATTGTCACTGGGGTTCTAGCAAAGGGGCAAACTCTGATGTGGCCCAGGAGAAGGAACTGGCACCTATAAACGCAAATTGAGAGCAGCGGCTTCAAAAAAATCTAAAAGGCAGACAATCAGCACCTTCAGAAAGATAAAATGGTTTGGGGTAGGTGGGAGGATGCAGGAAAGGGGGCAAGACAAACAGCACTGCAGTCATTAGGTTCCATCTCTCTAACACTCTGGTGCAACCCTGAGCCAGAGAGAAACTAAGAATAAGGGCACTGGGAGGCACTGGGAAATGAGACAGTACTCCATGCCTGCCATGACTCTGTGTGATTGTCATCTGCTATCGCTTTAACCTTTGCTTGCATCACAGCGGCTAAAGCCCATTTTCACAATCATAGAAATCAGGCTGAGATTGACTTACTATAAGGATTATTCACCACTCAAAATGGCTTGTTGCATGGAATGAAGCACACCTGGGACTTCCCTGCTCTCATCAAGGCCCAGCTTCCCAGAAGCCCCTGCAAATGAAGCAGAAAGAGGCTGCTGGCAGGCTGGTGAACTCTTCCCTTGTGGAGTAACTTGACCATAGCGCATAGAGTGCCCTGCCTTTGCGAATCTGTGTGTTGCCTGTGTACCAGACCCTCTGCGTCTCCTTGCTTTGCACCCTCCCATGAACCTTTCTCCTGGTTATGTTCAGGGCTGTCCCAAGACCTTCCAGTGCCTGACGCAGGGTCAAAAACCCCTTTAACTGGCAGTGAGCCAGTTACTGCCTATGCTGCTGCTCTCTCCCCCCCCCCCCACTCCTGAATTCAAAGGAAGTGTGGAGGAGAGAAGAGTCTCTGATTCTCTAGCCCACTACTCTCCTCGGCTTCTTCTGCTTTGATCCCCACTTTCTTTTCAAATCCAAGGAGTGGGAGAAGGAGTGGGCCGAGGCAGGCACACACACACAGACACATGCCAGTCCACTGCCTGAACCAATCACTTCAGTAAGCCTCATGTATGGACCAGCCCTGCCTATGCTTGCCCTGAATTCTTATTCCAATACCACTTGCCTGCATTCAGTTATGTAAGAGCATTTACAATGAGGCTGACATCAGGTTTTAAAAAGGTTTCATACATCATACATCACTAATTGTTGTGCCACAAGCTGGTCCTGGGATCATCTCGTTTCTTGAACATCAAAATTGCTGCTTTGCTTGTGCCATCGCCTTTCTTCATGCTTTGAAATTAATGAAGCTCCAACTCATCCCAGGAAAAAGTTGAAGTTCTTAGTATAACGGCAGGGCACAAGGAGGGCAAGCAGCTTGTATATATCACCTGTGAGGTTATATCACTTTAGAGTAAAAAGATGACTGCAGGAGACATGGGCAAATAAACTTTTTAAAACTAGGTGTTCTATGGAATTAAAAAGAGAGATGCATTGGGCCAAGGGTGCCAGGATGCCATTCAATCTGCCCTGAAAACTTTGCCTGTAATTTACTTATTTACCTACTTACTCAATTTTTTTTCCTGAGAGATCAAAGCTGTTTTTTTAATTTCCACAAAAACAACAACAACAACACAACAACAACAACATACATGTGGGGTGTGTGAAACTGGAGTAGAGTAGGAGGGCTTTAACATTTTGACCCTGCTGCAATTCTGATCCAGATTATATCCCTCATCCACATTATTTGCAGTAGGAAAGAAAAAAAAACTTAAACTGGCCTGCAACTGAAGTTTTTTTTCCTACCATAGTGGGGGGAGGAGAATCCAGATCAGAACCACAGGAGGAACAAAGTAATAAGTACTTTGTAAGTACTTATTGTAAAAAGTATCTGTCTGTTTGTGTGTCTGTCTTTTAAGGAAAAAGACAAAGCCAACAGATGCTTTAAAAGTAACAAGGGTGTTTAACCCCAAGTCTCACTATTTTCAATATGGGACTTCCTCAAGATTGCACCTTGGTTAGAAACCACAGAGAAGTGGCTGTCCAGTTTCAATACAGAAACTACTGTTTTAACATTTCCAAGTCTGCAGACAAACTCTGAAGGGCTTGTTCTATAGATTTCTCTTTACATTGAAACGGCAAGTCATGTAAGCATGAATTTCTAACATATAAATGTTCAGACAACTATTTCTTCATGTTGAGTTTCCGTCCCAGAAAGATATACAGGAAAAAAGAGGAAAGGATTCATAGGTTTTTTTAAAAAAAATTATTTAATTAACCCTTGGTCTGCTGGAAGTCATTGCTTCCTGAAGTTAACCACTAGTACCAAACCCAGGTGCAAATGAACAAGCAGTTCAAAGTGGCAGCTTCTGATGCCAGGAGGTTAACCATGATTTATGTTCACAGGAAGAAGGTGAATGATTTTCTTGGCTGGGCTGAAGTGGTGGAAGGGTAAAGGGACAACAAGGAGTATAACAGACAGACACGCACTTTCACAGTATTGTGCTGTTCTACCTCGCTAAAAGAAAGAACAACTTCTGAGTTAAGACATACAAATGGTCTTTTACGTCTATTGATTCCAGCACTTATCACATTTCTAGGCCTGTTAATTGTTGTATTTTAGTAGCAATGCAATTATTATTTGCACCTTTTGCAGTGCATTTAAACTGTGGGGCTATTAAATTGGTGGGTTTGGAATATGTTGGCATTATGTAAGTGCTGTAGGTTTCTTGGTGTCTCTAGAAATCTATCAACAAAAGGGCAAATGGAAACAAAAGCAAACCTGTACCCCCCCCCCCTTTCCCCAACAATCAGCTAGTGCTGCTAATCTGGCCCATGGATGTGGTACAGCAAAAAAGAGGGCAGCATCCAGACAGCAGCAAAAGGAGAAGGAGGAAACTCCAAACAGGTGCAGAAAAAAACATTTTATTATAAAGCATTGTTGAAAGACCAACATGTCTTGGCATATTGCCTTCCATGGGGGCACTTTCTGAAACAGTTACTCCTCAAAGATGAGGACTATGTTGACAGTAGCTGCCACTACTGCCACTGTTTTCAGAGGCTCCTTCAGCAGTTCTCACTTCATTCTTCAGTGGTTTTAAGAATTGGTTTTAAGAAGCCAACTTCTTCCCCTAAATGACTCCTGTGCCATGTCATGCTTGCCAAGCAGCTGTCAAAAGCACAGGAGCCTTGACAGAAAAAAACTTGGCTATCAACAAAGCTTCTCTTTGCTTCCACATGTCTGAACTTATAAACTATACTTTAAAAATAACACTTGGGATAACACTTCTGAGTGGTCAAAGTGCTTCATGTTCCTATAATCCTTACAACAACTCTAGAAGGTAAGTAATATCACCACCACATATCTGGGGAGTGAGGTCAATGGCTTGCCTATGGCCACGAACAGTGCAATCCTGGGGATTTTAAGAACGACAGAGCGAGCGCTCTGCCGTTCTTAGTAATCGTAAACGTGCCGTAAAGCACACTTGCGATGACTCGTGAGTAAGGGAGGCCGGTGCAAGGAAGGAAGGAAGGAAAACTCTCAGCCGACGGCCGCATGGGCAGTCTAGCAGGCGAGGGAAGGGGGCCATTGGACTAGCCAGCCTGAGAGGGGGCGGGGTGTGGCTCCCGCCATATCCCTGTCCCCGCCGGTCCGGCTAGGCCATTATATGGCCTCCTCCAACTTCCGCCAGCTACTTAGCTGGCGCAAATTCGAGGCGGCCTATTGGGCCGGCCCCAGTTTACACCCAGGGAAGGGGTGCCACTTCCCCGAGTAGACCTCTGGCCTGCCATACGACAGGCAGCCTTGGGCTCAGGATCCAGCGGGCGGCCCTGGGCCACCGTCCGGATCCTTATAGAGGATTTCACTGTTAGTGACTTAATGGTAGAAGTGAGATTCAAAAAGAGGAGTTGCTGATTCATAGTTCATCTCTTTCAGTGCAATCCTATGCATTAGTCAGAAGTAAATCCCATTGGATTCAATGAGCCACTATGCAAAGCACAGTTTGTCAAATGTCAGTTCAAATTATGGTTTCTGATTTTGGGTGTTCCAGTCAGTTGAAAACCATGGCTTGTCAATTCAAACATGTCAAGCCATAGTTAAGTTTCTTGGTTGGCCATGATGTCTATAGTCTGAACTGAACCGTTATCTCAACCTCCTGAACTATGTCATAGTAATGCTGTGCCTCTGAGAAATGGCATGATGGCAGGATTGAAAAGCATGGTTTGCACTATTTACACAATTTCTGAATTGACAAACCATATTTACATCTGTAGGTGTGCCTCCAGAGCTGTTGCACCTTGAAGATGCAATGAAAGAATTTGAGTGCCTTGAGGATGGAAAATGAAAGAAGACAAACATGTCTAAACCATGATTTGCCTGATAAGACTACTGGCAAGACAAACCATGGTACAAGTTCTAAATTATGGTGTGATCCAAACCACAATTGGGCATGATGTCTGACTTGAGCCATTTTGACTTGCCCACATCAACCCACATAATTTCATAGCAAAGTGAAATTTTGAATTTGGGTTTCCCATATCCAAATACACCATGCTGAGATGCATGTCATAGCATTATGGAAATTTGGAGAAAATTTACTTGGAACCAAGATGGCTCTTGTTTGTGTGCCTGATGCCTGCACAGTGCACCTAGATACTGCAGAGCTGGCTCCCGATGCCAGCTCTGCAGTATTCAAGTGCAGGTTATCTGTAGCAGTGTTTCCCAAACTGTTGATTCTGGTAATTAACCAAAAATAGAATAGTGAGGTCTTTTTTTTATTCCAATATCTGACCTGGAACTCAGCACCCATACAGCACCTTCTGCTGCACTGGTTGCAGAAAAGCCTCCTATTTCAAACTCTTAAAACTCTTAATTGGGAATTACTGATCTACAGTAATCACTAATGCACCTTATAAACAGTATACAAATTATTATATTTGCAGATCCAAATTGCAAACTTGCTAGGGAAAACCTGTTAATTGTTCAGAATAAAACTGACAACTGGACATTTTTAATATAGTTTTGCAAATGAAGACTGCTTTGGTCATATGCTATCCAATCCCCACAGATGAGCATTCATATATAATATGACTCATTTAAATCAAAAGATTCTGCTTTGGTGGAAATCATTTAGGAAGATGAGCCGTGCGCGCACACGTGTGTGTGTGTGTGTGTGTGTGTGTGTGTGTGTGTGTGTGTGTGTGTGTGCGCGTGCACGTGTGTTTTACATGGGTGATGATATAATAGCAGCTGTTTAAAAAAAACACCAATGGAATATAAAATCCTAGTAAGACCAATCAGACAAAGCAAAGTTTGGAAGGAACGGTGTGAAAATGACAGAGTTTGGATTAAAAGAATAAAGGAAAGGATCTGCAAGATAAATTTCAGTGATCCTGTGGGTTAATTTATTGTTGAAGCTGCAAAGCACAAAATGGTTTATTGGCTATGAAGGTCAGATAACTGTTATACAACATTAAATAGGTAGAAGATCCAAGGATGCATGGGATTGCATGAAAATTGCCAAAAAAGGCATATAAAGTCTAGTAGTTTACCCCTTTATCGTTAATAGCCCCCTAATCCTTTACCGCAAATTTATAGTGTAGGAATGGCAACACATCTTAAAGATTAAAGATATGTGACAAACAGTTCATGTCCCTTAATAATCAAATCACATAGCCTAGATTGGGGGCTCATCAGCCTTCTCCCCCCCCTCCAGTTTCATAGGTAGAAAATACTTTATATCCCCTATTACATAAATGATGAATGGGGCCATTGGTTATGGGCTGTTATTTGCTTGGCTGTAGTCAATATGTTTTCTTAGGACAGGGATTTTAATGATTTATTTCTCTTCTGGCCTTATCACTTATTCACTTAAGGCAGACAGAAAAAAGTGAAGGTTGTGAATAAGGCCTCAGACCATTTAGATGTAACACTGGGGAGGATTTTTTTTTTAAGAGATGATCTGGACACCCTGCATTGCACAAATTTCATTGGGTAAGTAACACAAAAAAATCACATTTCTTGGCAAACGTGGAAATAAAATATGAGAAATGAGATTTTATTCACTATAAGCTTAGTCTGTAGCTACTATAATTGCATTAATTCTGCAAATGTTGTACATTTTCAATCATGTACTGCATTGCACTGATGACATTCAACTCAATTAATACCAGCTCTTCTGGTTACATGAAAACAAAGCCAGATTCTTCCCTCTTCAGATACTCTTCCTCTCTTACTTCCTTCAAATCCCTCTTCAAAAACTACCTTTCCATGAAGTCCCTGGCGTTGCCCCAGTACCGTACCTTTTCCTGCAACTACTGTAAGTCTAAGTACATGCACATGAAATATATGCATATTCTTATCTCTCTTCCTTTGTTGTCTCCCTTATGTCTATTTCTAAACTGTAAGCCCCTCAGGACAGGTACCTGTCTTCTAATAAAAAGTATCATGTACATTCATGTTCATGCATGCATGCGTGCGTGCATGCGTGCGTGCGTATCTATCAATCAATCAATCAATCAATCAATCAGTACTGGCCCCCACTGTGTTCAACTGCTATCTATCAGTACAGTACTGGCCCTCACTGAGTTCAACTGCTGTGACTCATGAAGCTTATCCCTTCTCTGAAGGAACATGCAACACCAGCCCTAGAAAGGCCAATAGCATGGATGAAGAATAAGGGATGGGTGGGAGGTGGTGGCACTGACACAGCTCTGTTTTTAATCCTTAGCAGAACTATGAAAACCAACAGCAATCTTTTTATTTTTAACGTGACAATCTAGACAGTATGATTTAATCTATTTTTTTCATTTGTGTATTTTTGATGCACAACAGGAGGAAAGAACAAATGCGGGAGCAGTGGCCTTGTTTTCAACCTTATCTTTAAACCTCTTTGCTTTCAGGAACTCATCCTCTTATCCCTCTCAGGAACGAAACATCAAAAACAGACAAAAGTTTGTGTCAATAACAAATAGCCTCTGCAATAACATACACCATTATTAATCCTTGGAGATGAGAGTTTCATATTTTATTTTGCATAAGAAACACTTTTCATTGTTCCAATGATGTTGGCCTTCTGTCTTCATTCAAACGAATCGGCGATTAAGCCATCATTAAGTATTCATGATTTAATAATAAAAAACAAGTGGGTGGGACTTTGTAAGTCTAATGAGGTTGTATAGTACAATAGTCACTCAACTTAAACATATTTCAGAACTAAGCATCCAAGCTGCTCTGGTCAAGGTTAGTTGGGGGGGGGGAGCCAAATGCTTTGATGGGGCAGTACAAGACTCCTGAAAACCACTCTCTCTCTCTCTCTCTCTTACTGCTTTTTACTCTCATTGACAAACAACGTTTTTCTTATTTCAAAGTTACTTATTGATTTCATATCTTTTCAGCATTAAAAATATCTGATGACTCCATGAAAACAGAAAACCTCCTCAAGATAAAATTCAACAAACAATCTTCCATGTCTGAATTTTGCCCTCTGAACAAATATGTTAACTGAATGGACTGGAACATGGAGATTTTTTTTACCGACATCCATTTGGCTCCAACTCAGAGTGCAGTATTTTTAGTGTTATGTAATTCAAGTACATGGAACCATTGACTTTATGACCCTAATTCTTTGAATAGAGTAGGCAGCTAGAAAGAGTGACACAGAACAGAAACCCTTGGTCCATTCAAGATGCTATTTTGAGGAAGCAGGGAAGAGGCAAAAAAAAAAAATCAACTTTTTTTTCTTTTGAGGGGGTATTTACCAGGGATGTGGATCAAGTCTTTGACTCCAAGTCTCAAGTCAAGTCCCAAGTGTCTGGGTCCAAGTCTCAAGTCAAGTCCCAAGTCTTTGCCCCAAGTCCCAAGTCTTTGGTTGCAAGTCCCTATCAATTTAATGGGGAAAATGGGTTTAAATCTGAATAAAATTCAACTTGTCGTAAAAACTCCAAGTCTTGAGTCGAGTCGTTCAAGTCTTTTACAAATCGCCGAGTCAAGTCATTGACGCAATTTGAGTCCAAGTCAATAGACTCAAGTCTACATCAATGGTATTTACTACAGTATTTTATCTGGAACAAATGCCATTTCTTTGGGCAGCTGTGTCTTTTTCTCTATGTCATGGTGGTGACTCATCTTCATACAGACTGCATAAGAACTGAGGCAGGTTCTATCGCAAGACAGTTTGGGGGTTCTAGATTCAGTTAATTTGGTCATTACAGGAGTTATGAACAGGCAGGTTCAGACAGTGGCCTCTTAAATGGATTCTGAACCTATCCCTGGAAGGGTTCTGAAGTAACTAGTCAATGACAAAGGAAAGGAGAAAATCTAAAAACATTTGTTCTCAGGCCCTTATTCTGAGAACAAATACAGTGAGCCCTCATCATTTGCAGGTTCAGCATCCGCGGATTTCAGCATCAGCAGATGGAAAATGCATTCAAAAGAAAAACACATATGTTCTGTGCCATTACTCTCTGCACCATTCTGAAGCTCTCCGCAGCCATTTTAGACCTCTCCCTGGCCATTTTAGAACTAGTCAATTTGTTAGCAAATTAACATTATTTATTTATTTTATTTATTTACAATATTTCTATCCCGCCTTTCTCAGGAAACCTTCTGGATCCATCAGCCTCCGGGGGTGGACCACAGAATGTGGCCCCCCGCCTTTGCGGAGGAAGGAAGCTGCAACAAGCCTAAACCTTACCAGAAAGTGATCTGTCCATGACAACGGAGTGATCTTAATCTCCCCCACATCCAGATCACCGCCCCCTTGCTCAGCTGCAAACACCAGGTCCAATACATGTCCCGCCTCATGTGTCGGGGCCAAGATCTTCTGGGACAGGCCCATGGTTGTCATGGCGGCCATGAAATCCTGAGCCGCACCAACCCCAGGTGCCTCAGCATGAACATTAAAGTCCCCCAGCACTAATAAGCGGGGGGACTCCAATGCCACTGCCGAGATTACCCCAGTCAGCTCAGGCAGGGAGACTGTTGGGCAGCAAGAATCAACAGAATCCCAATCCTGTCCAGCCCTCTCAACACAACATGGAGACATTCAAACCCAGTGAACTGCTGAACGGGGCACCTGATAAGGGAGATGGATTCACGATAGACCATCGCAACTCCTCCTCCCCGTCCCTTCAACCGTGGCTGCTGCACCACCTGGAAACCTGGGGGACAAAGCTGGGAGAGGCCTACCCCTCCCGCCTCATCCAACCAAGTTTCTGTGATGCATACCAGGTCGGCATTCTCATCCAGGACCAAGTCCCAGATGATATTGGTTTTATTATTTACCGACCTGGCATTCAAAAGCAGCAGCTTCAGGTTCAGGGAGTCACTGCCAAGAATACCAGTCATCCAAGAGTTGGGGGAAGGACCAGAAGGAGAGACAATCTGTCTATGATGGACTCTCCTTCTCCTGGAACGGCTTGTCTGACCCCCACCACCATATCTTCCCTGGCCCGTCACTACCTTGATAGTGGCACCCTTCCCCTCCCCCAAGCTCCCTCCTAAGATGAAACACATACCCGGCGAGGCCACCCTTCTGAGCCTAGCCTGTCAGTTCAGCAAGGCCAATAAAAAGATAATAAAAGTTGGTTGACCCTAAAGCTGGGTGAATAGCTGGTACGGTGTATATAAAATGTTATCCATCCCTTATGCTGCTGCAATTACTGTGCTACTAGCATTTGGCTGACTGCAAAACATCCAGTTTCCACTGTCCAAGCCAGCCAGAAGGGGGGGGGTGATGTAAAAAGGCAGAGAGCCCCCAGGGCAAAAAACTTGCACAAAACCAGCGGCTCCCTCAATTGGTAGATAGTAAACAGGTGACAGGTAGATGGTAAACAGGTAGATGGTCCCTCCTCTCAGGTAGATGGTAAACAGATGACAAGGCCAGCTGATCAGATCTAGAACATCCCGGCTTGATCCACTGGGCTAAGAGCCATGGGCCAAGAGCCCTTTGGGTCTTGTCCTTCGGCTTGCGCCTCTGGGCAAGCCAAAGGCTTTTTACCTGCAGAGAAGGCGGGGCAGAGTCAACCTCCCTGGTGTTCCCAATCTCCAATCTCCACTCCCCAGCAGCATCCCAGAATGCCTTGCATGGCTATTCTGACTCTCTCTGCACCACTCTTCTGAGGTAATTAAAAATGGCTTTGTTTTCCTTTTAAAATGGGGTTTCTTTATCTGCGGTTTTCAGTATCTGCAGGGGGAACGGGGCGGGAACATACTCCTCGTGGATATGGAGGAATGACCTGTACTGCACATTTTAGTTCTGAACAATTGGTAGAATATAAAGAGCAATCCATTTATAAGGGCCTTCCTTAATATGCTAAACATGCAGTCAAGACATATTTTTTTCCTTGGGTGCAAATATATTCACTTTGATCCAGCCAATGGGGAAATTCCATCATGGAAACTCCTGCAGACTCACAGACATCCCTCATTCAACCAGCCAGTAGTCAATTATAATCCCACGTCTGACAATCACAGGGAGGCAGCAAAAACTGTTGGTTTTGTTAAGTCCCTAGCAAATAAACATCCATGCCAATTTAGTTGGGTCACATTGTTCAGGCCCACATTAATGTCCCAATCCTATCCCTGACCAGCCTACGTGAAGCAGCGGTGCCAATGGAATAAACCCAACAGTAAAACCCAGAATATTTACATTTATTAAAAGTCAGCACTCTTTAGGTAAAGTATTAGTGCCCAATGACATTAGCTCTAGTCCCAGTCCTTTCTAGAAGGACTAGAAAGTCCCAGTCTAGTCCCAGTCCTCCCTAGTCCAGTGTTTCTCAAACTGTGGGTCAGGACCCACTTGGTGGGTCATGACCTGATTTCTGGTGGGTCCCAGGTGATGGAAAGATCAGATAAAATCAGATAGCTGCTCATTGCCCTTCAAAGAGGGCTCCTGCAGTTTGCAAGACAGCTGCTAATTACCCTGCAAACAGCTGAGCTCCTGCAGTTTGCAAGCTTGTGTAAATATAGGGAGATAAATGTTTGAGTGTCTCGTAAAGCTATGTGGGTCCCAATAGTGTGTCATTTTAAAAAGTGGGTCCTGGTGCTAAAACATTTGAGAGCCACTGCCCTAGTCAGTCAGTCTGACTGAATTCAAAAGTACACCAATCATACCCTGAATCTCCTTCGGGAAGGACAGCCTGACACAGCCAATCCTGCCAGCTTTAGTTGGAAAATGGTTTTACCTCACTTTTGTGACAGTTCAAATCCACATAAAAAAGCAGTTCCCGTCAGGAGGTTACATGAACTGTAACAAAAACATCCTTCTGAAGTAAGACCAAAGTATTGTTTTTTCAACTGTCTCCAAAGGACAGCAGCAAAATTACTAGGACAATCATTTATTTATGTACTCTGCCATATTGTCAACAAAACATTACTGGGAGCTTGATGTAAAAAAATAAAAATAACTAGCACTAATCTAGACATTATATAGCTTTGTCAATTTGAAAAAAGTTCATTGCTTTACACTAACTAAAGCTGGCCTTTTAAAAGTTCACAGAAAAACAGGTCTCACACTGAACACTGGAGGTACTGTATCTGGTTTTTCTAGATTTAAATTTTCCAAATATTAATTGTTTTGTTATTCAAATGACGGTCTGAGGACTGCTTCATAGAAAACCCAAGGAGCTATTTTCCAGAACTTCTCTCAATGAACCTTGTACTGGTGTCATTATTTTGCAAACATACTTTTTAAAATGTAAAATTTCTCCTTGCATACAGGACCTTGACTCATAGATGGAACATGCATTCAGAGATCAAATTTCTAAGCTGTTGGCAGTTAAAAGGAAAAAAAAGAACCTAAAATTAATGGGTCACCAGGCATTTTCTTTGGAGAATTTATGCACTTAACAGTAAAAAAAAAAAAAGGCAGTTTACAGCCAGGTGGCTTGAGGGGATATTTTCTTGAACACTGATTAAAAATAATTTCTTCTAAATGAGACTTAACCACAAAACGGGGGCATTAATGGACAGGACATTTTCACAAGAGAGGAAAGTATGCTTGAATGGCTCTTTTACCATCCATCCCCCCCAGTTCTCTTCCCCCCTCTGTCCCCTGTTCTCATTCTCAATCACAGGGTAAATAAACACCAAGTGATGCCTCACTGTTTTCAGCCAAAAACAGAGGCCAAACTCCTCTGAGAAAACATTTGGCCTCTGTGGTTTTGTAAAACGTTCCAGAACACTGAATTCACTGACAAACACTGTGGAAAAACTCCCATCTACGGAACGCTGCTGTGGAATGTTACAGTATCAGAACTTCCAATTGGTCCATTTCCTGTAGGCCCATAATGAGACTTGTTAAAAAAAAAAAGTGCTATGTGGGAGTTAAAAGAAGTTCTCATGGGAAAAATGAATGGCAAGAAATTCTAGCTTTAAAAGAAACAGCTAATCTGCTAGTTTGATTGTTCTTCAAAATTTACAATGAACTAATAATCCTAATTAAAGCCACTTGGCCTAGTTCTGTAAAGCATCATAGCTTTTTCTATGCTTCGTTTATACACACCACAGTCTATTATTTCTCCCCCTTCTACTGATCACTAACAAAGTGCTGACTTTGTCAGGACGGCTGAGCTAATTTTGTGAACTCAGTGTGAAACCTTAGCTAAACAAAATTGTAGTAATTTTCCTTAATTTGTAATAGTGATTGGAGTGCAAACGAAATTTTCCTCTTGGGTCAATCCTATAATTTTCAATTAACTAAAACTAATCGGCAGGTTTGCTCCAATCCTGCATTTTGTTTAAAGGCTGGGAGGCATTTCTGGAGAGAGAGAGAGAGAGAGAGAGAGAGAGATTTCCCTTAAAAAAGGTAGCCTTCTAATATGGACTGTAAACCTTCTAAGCAGGACTGCATCCGTTTTGTGTTCTCTATAATGTCTAGCATGTTCTTTTTAGCACAGCGTGTTTTTTTTTTAAAAACAGCTTATTAGTAGAACTCCTCAAATTGATTTCAAAAAACATGATTGGGTATAATAACCCAGTGAAAATTAAACCTATGCAAACACTGAAGAAGAATGTGTGGTTGGGGAGGGGACAGTGAGAGGGTGCCCATAAGTCCTGCCCTGACACGGGCACCTCTTTAATTGTGCTGTGCATGATGAACAGGGGATGAGGTTAACAGCGCAATCCTATGTAAATTGTGGGCGGCGGACCTAGCGTTCCGCCGCCTGCCGTAGTCGCAAACGTGCCATAAAGCACGTTTGCAGACTACTTTTGAGCAGGGAAGACTGGCGCAAGGTAGTCCTTCCTGGCTCCGCCACTGGAGCCCTCGGCCTGCCGCCGGACCCAGATAAGTGTGAATCCAGCGGTCAGGTGGGTCGGTCACTGGACGGGGCAGAGGGACAGTAGAGCCGGGAGGGCGGCCATAGGCCATATCCCAGTCCCCGCCAGTCCCCGCAGGCTGGCAGAAATCCGAGGAGGCCTACCAGCCCCAGCCGCCGTTACACTCGGGGAACACTCCCCGAGTAGATTTTATGGCTGCTGCAGGCTGCCCCCGGCGGAGAGCAGGATCGGGTGGACAGCCTCGCTCGCCTGCCCGCCCGATCTTTACGTAGGATTGGGCTGCCCGGAGCATAGTTGTGGAGAAGTGGGGCTTAACAGTGTGCTTGTGCTTGTGTTTTTCTTCACAGATAGGAAATGTCTGCATAGGGATTTAATCATGACTGAATCCCCCATGGAAATCAATGGGTATTGGCACTAGGCAGTAGGCAGCCAAGGATATGGCAAATGCACAGGAGAGTTCATAGTAGGATGCACAAATGTTGTGTTTTATAATATTCCATTTATTTTCAATATTTAAATGAAATAAATTTTATTTCACTAATTTATCTTATTCCATTCATTTTCATCACTTAGAAACTCATTAGTTTAGTTATTCACTCATAATAACCAAATCTGTTTCATTACCTTTTGTTACGCCTTTTTTCCTGTCTTCTAATTTTTTACTAGATTTTTTTGCTGCAGTAAAAAAAAAATGAGCGGAGTTCTGCTGCCACTGCCACTGCAGTCTGCGGCAAAAAATATAGTAAAAACTAGAAGAAAAAAAGATACAAAAATTAATGAATAATGGAAAGGTAAGTGATTCAGTACTCGTTTGTTGTAACCATTCCTTTCAGAATGAATGAAAAATAAACTGAACGCACATAATTCAGATCGTTTTTCATTTGGTCTGAAATCAATGCACACCCCTAAGAGTTAATACATACGCAGAATCATTGCAGGCCAAAAACTGAACTTGGAAATCCATTTAAAGGGGGGTTGGAATAAAGGTACCGGCAGCCAGCATGCAGATAAGTAAATAGGAAAACTGGCAGATAGGGATACAAATAGACAGAGTAGGAAAAGGAAGACAGTTGTGAGAGACAACTGGAGTAAATCTAAGGAGCTCCAATCAAGGCCAGAGACTGGCTGTTGCCCAGGCAAAGACCAAGGTCTGGTCAAGAAACATTATAGCTAAACCTGGTCAGGACGAACCAATGGGATGCCTAAACAATGGACACCTGTTTCTGCTAGTTAAAGGATGCATTCTTCTAAGAACTAAAGCTGCACAATATGCCTTCATGTGCTTTATACTACACATTGAGTTTAATGGGTGCAATAAAAAAGGTAAAGGTATCCCCTGACAATTAAGTCCAGTCGTGTCCGACTCTAGGGTGTGGTGCTCATCTCCATTTCAAAGCTGAAGAGCCAGCGTTGTCCGAAGACGCCTCCATGGTCATGTGGCCGGCATGACTCTCCTTGCCGCAGCGCGTAGCATGCAGCTGGAATACAGAGCGCTGTTTACCTTCCCGCAAGCAGTACCTATTTATCTACTCGCATTGACATGCTTTGGAACTGCTAGGTTAGCAGGAGCTGGCCAAGCAACGAGCGCTCACCCCGTCGCGGGAATCGAACTGCCGACCTTTCGATCGACAGCTTATGGTTCAGCAGTTTAACCCGCTGCGCCACCCGCTGGCCCAATGGGTGCAAACTGTATATTATATTTTATGTTTAGATAAACATAGCTTTAGATAACAGCTTTAGATAACAGTCAGAAGTGTGATGCCAGTGTGATGCGAGCCACAGAGTCACAAGAACAAACCAGTTCCAGAGCCATATCCAGAGATAAAAAACCATTTGAGGAAACGTTGAGACAATCACAGAAGTAATGAAAGACCAGTGTACTTGTACAGCAAAGCATGGTCAAAAAGGGCTAAAAGCTAAAAGCTTTTAAAAGGGCTAAAAGCTAAAAGCTAATCACATGGTTAAAGTAGAGTAACAGCCCAATCCTAGCTAACATTCGAGCACTGATACAGCCATGCCAATGGGGGTGTGTGTGTGTGCGTGCGCTGCATCCTGCAATGAGGGGGCAATCACGGAGGCCTCCTGAAGGTAAGGGAGCATTTCTTCCCTTATTTCGGGGCTGCACTGCAGCTCCATCAGTGTTGGAAAGTTGGTCAGGATTGGGCAGTCACACACTCTACTTGGCCTGCCTATGACTGTCTGAAAACTGTAATTGGTACAAAATCCAGCTGCTGACTGACGTGCAGGGTTGTGTCTATGTCACATCCCTGGTATAAGATCCTCATGGGCTGCTTATATGTTTCTGGGCACAATTCAAAGTGCTGGACCTAGCAAGTCCCTAATAGTTTAGGTAGTAAATACTTGAAGGACCGTCTCTCTCTGTATGAATCTGCCTGCCCTGTAAGATCATCAAGAAAGGCTGTTTCAGAGGTACGATTGGCAGTGACTTGTGTCAGGGCCTTCTCTGTTGTGGGATCTGCCTTCTGGAATTATGTTGAGAATGGAACTGTTTGTGGTGGCATTTCAAAGGGGAGTTGAGACTCCTTTGTTTCACTGGGATTTTCTTTGATTTCCTTGTTTTGGATTTTGTTGACTGATCATTCTAGTTATTGGTGCTCTATTTTGTCTACTTTTCTGTTAATTTCTTGATTTTGATTGATGTCATTTTGTGGTTGTATTGTTTTAAATTTTTATTTATTTATTTATTTATTTATTCACATTTATACCACCCTTCCTCTAAGGAGCTCAGAGTGGTGTACATATTTCCTCCCCTCCTTTTTGTCCTCACAACAACCCTGTGAGGTAGGTAAATGTGATGCTGTGAGCCACCTTGGGCTTCCCTGTTGAGTTGGAAATTTGGAGATTGGAGCTTTAAAATAACTAAATAAAACATGTATTGAGGCAGAGAAGGACAAACATTAGGACACATCTGTAGCAAGCCAAGACTACACAGTATGCTAGGAAAGAAAAAAAAAGGGGGGGATCTATAATAAGCATTCATAAGTATGGACAGAAGTGTGGAAAACACAGAAGGGTAGCTGACAAAATTGGGCTGCAGCCAACAGCTATGATAGAGAGTCAAGGAATCTGGCCCACATCACTAGTGACATTGATCCAGTTTTGCCAGGATGACAACTAGAGGGCCCCTTTGAATCACTGAGAAAATCTTAAAGGAATTTGCTCCAATAAAAGCACCATACAGGAAGTGTGTCATAGGAGGAATTGCCATCCTGTTTTCACCACTTCCTGTGACCAGGTTTTTATAAAATATAATTCTAAAACTAATTGAGCTGGGCAATCAAACTGAAACTTAATACAGAAAAAGTAGTGTTTGTAGAGGGGTCCTCTAATCTGAGTTTAGTTGTTCAGCTTGTTCTGTGAGGTCGCAGTTCCTCTAAAGAATCAGATCCACAGCTTGAGATGTATAGTAGAGGGAACACTTGATGACAGCTTTGACCAGAGAAATCAGACCTGGCTATGGTCAGTTATGCCTCCCTTACTTGCAATCCAGATTAGGTTACTGTAACACACTGTATGTGGGGGTGCCTTTGAGAAGTGACTGGAAACTTTATTTAGTTCAGAATACAGCAGCCAGACTATTGTCTGGTATGAGAATCCTTGTCCCATTCTCCTAGTACTATTTTTCACTCCTATATTTCATCTGTATGCATATCAATTTCCTTTAGGGCCCAATTCAACGTACTGATCTTAACTAAGGAACTAAACAGAGTGGGACCAGGATATCTTGGAACTACCTTTCTTTATCTGAACCTGCTCCAATGAGCGCACAGCCCCACCAGAGTAGGTAAAGTGGGGGCGGGGAGGCTGAGGGAGGAGGTGGATCTGGTGGTGATGGTACACACCGGATCCTATCCTCCCATTTCACAGCCTCCCCGCCTCCTTTCTCTCCTCAGACTTGTGCTAGCTAAAGAGCTGATGCAGGTCTAAAGAGTCCCATTGTGAAGCAGGAGGCTTATGGAGGGGTAAGGGGATTTAAATCTCCTTCGCCCTTCAAAGCCTCCTGGTCTCCCCCATCCCCGCTGGATACAGTGCACGCCTTTTTGGCGCGGCTGCACTAGTTGGGGGGGGGAAGGCTAGGATTGGGCCGCAAGTCACACAACTATTATTCTCTCAGTGCTAGGGAATATTTCTTATTAATTCAACTTGTAGTGTCAATTACACCATATGATCAGCAAATCTTACTGAATATATGTTTGAATGTTGCACAAGACCCAGCTTCTCACAAATATCACTGGGGAAAAAAACTCTTTGCAGTTAACCAAAGTTAACCATATGAACTCTTTGCAGTTAACCAAAGTTAACCATATGAACATATGAAAGTATCTTTCTCTGAATCAGACAGTTTGTCTGTTTAGCTCAGTGTTGTCTACATGAGCATCAGCAGCTTTCCAAGATTTCAGGCAGGGGTCTTTTCCAGTTCTACACTGAGAAGCCAGAGGCTGAATCTGGAACCTATCACTTGCAAACCATGTACCTTACCATGTGCCTGAGCTACGGCCCAGGCTTTTAAGTGACATGGTGGTGACACTGTCATGTAAATCAGTTCTCATATGCAAAACAGGGCACACCACCACTCAGGCTAAAAGCAGCAACATCAGGAAAGATGGATGCATATACATTATATACAGTATAGTTAAAAGCCAAGCCATCCTACCTGTGTAGATGAATCTTCCAGGTGTACCTTTACAGAACTGCTTTGACTTGTAGGACAATGTAACTTCTACTACTCCAGGGATGTGTCGGGGTGGTGTTTGAACTCTGATTGCATGAGGTGTAATAAGCTACAAAGGAAAAGAGGGGGAGAAAGGAAATTAGAGAATATTTGTTAGAAGCAGAATAGTCCCTTAATAACACATTCCTCTCAGATCACATAAACAAAGCTTTGAAACATGTAATTAACCTGTCAGTGTTTGAATGCATTCTCAGTGTAACCAGCATAAAAGCCAATGACAACAATATTTGTGAACGTTCATCTTCCCAACCATAATAATATTAACTCTGTTTTCATACATGGCAGACATTTGCTTCTGGGTATGAAAATTACTTATGACAAACTGCAACATTTGATTGCTCTGAACTTGCAGTGTTTGTACCCATGCATCCCCAAAGATTTCCATCCGGGCCCTAGCTATGTCAGGTTCTTTAATGTAAGATATTATTAGAAACTGGCAGCCCAATCAAACCCAGTGCTTATGGTAACAGATTATGCAATCCACCTTTGAAACTCTGAACGGGTGGCACAAATGCTGCACTGCCGCCGTGTGCTTCGGGGCCGCCAGTGCAAACGGTCAGAAGCCCTGTGTGTGGCTCCCAGATGTGTCACCAGAGCAGGTAGGTCAGTGGCAGTGGTAATTTGGGGGAGGATCACGGACAGTTTGGGGTGGGAAGCGGGCTGCGTAGGGGGTGGTTTGGGAGAAGGAAGGGAGGATCGTGGGAGTAGCAGCACATGGTAAGTTCCTATCCCCTTTCCCCACCCAAACTCCCCTCACCGAGTCTCCTTGGACTTATGCAAGCATCCAAGGAGACCCACTGGAGGCAAGGCAGCCTACGGAGAGGTAAGAATAAGTTTTACTTACCTCTCCTGGACTGTCTGGTTCTCCCCCCTCCCCCCATAGCATGCTGTGCACGCTCCATCAGTGGCACTGTGTGTTATGGGCTGGCAGGGGATAAGATTGAGCTCTAAGAATAGCATTTACAGTTTCCTTGGGCCAGAGGAAGAGAAACTATGGATGCTATCCATTGAGAAAGCTGTAAAGTCCTAAAATGCAATATATGCCTCAGGTCACAGTGTACGACTGTAATAGCCAACTTTTTTCAATAAAAATGGCATTTCTGTTCACAGATATGAAGTCATTTAATAAACTGATTTTATAAACTGATTTTATAATGTCTTGAAATAGCTTTTTATTTTGTAAAAATGAGATACTTCCTTTCAAACAAACATTTTTTCTTTAAGATGCTGGCCTAAGGTGTCGTTAATGTGCTGTAAGGCAAGTTATTGACACCTTGCAAGTAAGCAGTGCCAGCGTGGAGGCCAGCACCGCTCACTCGGCCGTCGGACCGACCCAGAGCCGGCTGCTGCAGGTTGGCACAGGGGCAGGGGGAGGGTGGGCAGGGGTGGTGAGGGAGGGGGCCATTGACCAGCCTGGGCTGGAAGAGGGCGTAGATATCGGCAGCGACATGGCCTCCCGAGCCCTGGCCTGCCTACATCGAGGGAAGGGGATGAACGTCCCCTGCCCCCAAGGTGCTTCTGGGCCATGCCGGTCCCTGCGCAGGATGTCGTGCATTTATGTCCCTTTAGGCCAGTCGTGCATACTTACGCAGGATTGGGCTGCCCATTATGATATTTTATTGCGTCACCTTTCATTTCCGAACTTTCCTTTTTCCTTAAGTATGGCTCTCATAGCCCAATCCTATCCCAGCATGACAATGCAGCTGCGCCAACGTGGTACCCAATGTACCCCACGAGAGTGTTTCATCATCTGGAGGCCTCCTCGAGGTAAGGGAACATTTGTTTCCTTGTCCCAGAATAAGCCTGCACCAGTCCACTGGGTCTATTCGGACACGCGCCAGCTATATTGCTGATGCAAGTTCACATGGACCCGGGTCAGGAGATCGAGGCTGGAAAGGGGGATAGGATATCAGCATGCACAGCTGCTGCCAATACCGCCCCCTTCTCAGCCCCGATCCCCCCCCTGTTCCCCACCTCATCACTGCTTCATTCTTCCCATTCTGTCCCATCCCCTTCCCACCTCCATTCCACCCCTTTGTGCTGACTTACTGGTGCCAGGAGCCGTACTCAGTCGGCTGGCACATGGACTTGGCTGCTCGCAGGTTGCGGAAGTGGCCAGGCTGCACTGAATGGCTTTTTGCATTTTGTGACAGTCATAAAGAGACTTATGCCGCCAGAATGCTTGTTCCAGCAGTGTAAGGCCGGGCTATCAAAATCATTCATGTGTTAAGTAAATGACACCCATGTATAATTGTTTTCCCCTTTAATAATAAAACAAACATTAACACATCAAAGATCAAAATTAGATTGACACAGAATAAACTTAAATAAAAATAAAAAAGATGGCTCAGCCAGATTTAAAGAGCAATCTGATGCACATTTACCTGAGAATAAGCCCCATTGAACACAAAACAACTTATTTTTGAGTAAACCTGCACCAGATTGCACTGCTATTCTCCTTTTACACTGTGTATACGTAGGGGTTTTGTGTGTGTGTGTGTGTGTGTGTGTGTGTGTGTGTGTGTGTGTGTGTGTGTGTGTGTGTGTGTGTGTGTGTGTGTGTACGCCATTGGTTGTACCTTCACAGCACACATAGGTCTGTCAGCAATTTAATCCTCTTTCAACATTATTTCATGCATTTTCCAATAAAAACACGTTGGTTCCCATGAAGACACTGACATATTTATGGGACGTTGTTGCATAGTGTTAAGGTTGGAGAGAGTTCAACAAATTTGCTGGATGGTACTTTATGACCACTTTCCCTCATCCTTTTACGTTTGTACTGGACTGTACTAGAAACTGTAGTTTTTAAAAGCACAAATATACCATCCTTTTGTTCCATTATTTCACATTATTCTGGAATACTTAATTCTAAACTGAATAGTTGATATTTAGTTCATTTCTTCTGCAGGTCAAGCAAAGAAGTAATCTAAAAGCTGATCTAACAGGAAATGCTCTCTCTCTCTCGTGTATGTGTGTGTGTGAGAGAGAGAGATGCTCTTCTTCCACTTTCTCAGTTTAAACAGTTAGGCAGCACAATCCTGTGTAACCTTGCACCGGTGTAAGAGTAGATGCACCGGTGTAAGTGCACTTATGCCAGTGTCATTACACTTACACTAGTGCATCTGCTGTTACACCAGTGCAAGGTTACACAGGATTGTGCTATAAGTTGTACACACACACACACACACACACACACACACACACACACACACACACACACACACACACACTTATTAATCTTCCAGGGTCTCTCTTCCCCATGCTCCAGGAAGGCATACATCTATGGCTTCAAGCAACAGGCTATTAAATGTGCATTGGACTAGCTGACAACCCAGTACTTTAAACTGTCAGCCCAGAGAAAGTACCCCAAAGCCTGGATGTCCAGGACAAAGCCTGAGACCTGGCAGTAGTTTATTAAAACATCTTTCCAATTCATTAAACGCTGCATTACAGTCTTGCCATGCAATTGTCACAACTTTATTAATACACAGAGTTGATATCAGTCCAAGGTCCTAAAGTGGGCCAGGGTTCTCTTTGTACGGAATGCCTGTAAAGGTAAAGGTTCCCCTCGCTCGAAAGCTAGTTGTGCTCATCTCCGTTTCAAAGCCAAAGAGCCAGCGCTGTCCAAAGACGCTTCCGTGGTAATGTGGCCGGTATGACTCAACGTCAAGGCGCACAGAATGCTGTTACCTTCCCACTGAGGCGGTACCTATTAATCTACTTGCAATTTCTTGCTTTCGAACTGCTAGGTTGGCAGGAGCTGGGGCCAAAGACGGTAGCTCACACTGTCACGCGGCACTCAGGTCTTGAACTGCTGTGCTGCCTACCTTCAGCGTGTTAATCACTAAGTCACTGTGACCCCTGTATGCCTGTACCGTACATTAATTACAGGGTCTTGTACAGAGGACGTCTTATACGTACATACTTATCATCATTACCATTCACACAAAACATTCAGCACCAATAAAGACTGGATATCAAATTGTCTTCTCATTTCTTTGTTTATTCATTGTTTATTCTTTTTTGCAATCAAAAAAGCATCTCAAACTCACAATCAAAGCATCTCAAAATTCATGATTGATAGATGATAGTTGAGCCCAGTGTATAGCTATGGGTATTTTAAAAATCTGGCCAATATGGGATTGGCAAAAAGTTCAACCCTTTGGGAATCTCTGGTTTTAAGTACGTTTCTGGTTATGCCTGTGAAATACTTGAATTTGTTTGAGCAGCAAGGTCTAATGATAACTCAGAAGCCACAGAATAGATTGGGTAAGATTTTCTGTGGCAAGGAACTAGAGTTTTCAGTGCCCTATATAACTTCTTGCCCTGTGCCATGGCTAGGAGAAGCAGAATAAATTATGCAAAATATGCTTATATAAAGAAAGGTGCTTAAGGTGCAGAGTTTATATAGAATGTAGCTTTTCACATTACATAACTGCTATTGTTTTAATCTGGAGTGTATCCATAACACTGCTGTCAACTTGTAATATTCGTTACGCAAAGGGGAAAACAGAACTGGGAACTAGGTCTGAAGATTTAGCAGCCCAGCACATCTCCTGGGATTTCTAAATAAACTCTGATATTATGGCATTCTTGTCATCAGTTTCATATAAACTCTCTTAAATCAGTTGGGACTTGAAAAGGATTAAATTAAAAGTTGAGTTATGAAGTTTAAGAATAACCTTTTATCAATTTGAGATCCGAAATATACTGGCCTTTGCATTTGTAACAACATGTCCATCTTTGTTGTAATTTGCTAATCTACAGTATTCTGATTTTTTAATATTACATACTATAACATCACCCTGTGAAATTTACTATTATTGTTCTTAATATGTTATGCATTTTTAATTTTTTATCTCTTATTAGCTGTCAATAACTTGTATGAATTACAAAAGTAAAAGAACTTTTCAGAAATTAGAGTTACTAGATAAAAACAATCATGGACCAACAGCCCCACCGTCCTGTAAGTTGAAACTAGCATGCTTAAAACATTGATGTCAATAGTTTACCATGTAATATGTGGAATGTAGAGAAGACTTGCCCTACAGTTATGAAATGTATTTCCCTGGAATTCTGCCATAAGATCGACTCGAAGCCTCTTTCAGACAAACTATGATACCTCTTTGTTTGGCCGGCTTTTAGCTACTAGCTTTAAGCTCCTAACAGCACAACCCTCACTAACTATACGTGGCCAGGCTGCGCTGGCGTGACGTTCATTCCCTTCCCAGAGTATAGGGCTTCCCAGGGCCTATGGCTGGCATACATCTAAGGTGGCGGAGTAAGGCCGGCCTGGGCTGGGAAAGGGCCTAGGATATCAGTGGAGTGCGCCTCCAATATCCCCGCCCTCTCCCAGTCCGAGCTAGCCAATGGCCACCCCAAGACTACTTTTGCTTGCCCTCCCCGCCCCTGCACCCACCAACGCTGGACTTACCATCGTCGACAGGCACAGGGTCCGGAGGGCAGCGGAGTGAGGGCTGCCGGCCTCCATGCCGGTGGCCCTTACTCCCAAGTCGTTGCAAACGTGCTTTATGGCACGTTTGCGATGCTTTAGAGCAGCGGAACGCATACTCCGCCACTCTAAAGATCGCGCTGTAAGGCTCCAGGTTTTACTTGGTCTGACATTATCTGGATCTTTTATGTGCATTTTTTATATTGCAACATTGTCTTTGCTGCCAGACTGGCTCCGATGGCGAGTGGGAGAGGCCACTTTGCACCCCCGTGTAATGTCGTGTAACACTTACCGCACCACTTCCCCCCCCCCCCCCAGCTAAGCTACTGCATCAGGTTTCAGATGCACAGATGATGATCAAAGGCAACTCTGCATTATCTCAGCTCCTATATGTGCCTTGCTTCTCAGTATAGTGCACCACCAAGTCCCACCTGTAGGTAATTCTATTTGGGCACATGCTGAAACCCTGCATCCCAGAAAGTTGTTCTATATATGTTCATTCCATTGTGCACACGGTTTAGGCTCTTGCCACTGAAATAAATGAAGCATTTTCTGCAGAGACCAGGTCCACATCTGAGCTTCCATGCATCTAAGCGTAAGGACTAGTGTCACAGCAGCAAGAGTCCTCTCCTCACTTTACAACTAGTTATCAAAATGTCTGTGTTGTCACAGTAATAATAATTCAAGTTTTAATGAATGAGAATAAAAGGTTGAATCCCATGGAGCACTGGGCCATCATCGGAAGCTTCTTCTGCAAATGGAAAGAGCATTGCATTCACACAAGGGTCCTTCGGGAAGCAGACGAGATCCTTACATAAACGCAATGTTCCTTCCGTAAGGAAGAACACTCCATGAGATCTCCAAATACAACTCAAAGTTATTTGCCGAAGATGACTGATGCAACGTTAGTTGAAACAAATCACTGTTTATATATGAACGACATAGTCCAAATGAATGAGGCATAAGCTGTTCCTCTCTGATTTGAAAGAAAACATCAAATAATTTTCAGAATGATTTTTATAACAGCAGTTGAAGATTAATTGAGAGCCTTGACTTCAAGTATCTGTATTTCCGCACACAATTAATGTGACAAATTATGTTTCGATGTACTTCCCTGAGTGAGAAAGGTTGTAATTATGTTAGAGAGCCTATAACTGAAATGTATGTTTAAATAATAAATACGTGTTTCCAAAATCATTTTAAATCTACATATTTAACATGCATCTTGATCCTCAAAGAACTGAGGTAGCAAAGTCCTATTTTCTCCAATGGTGCTCACACCAGTGCAGAGTTTTAAGAAATGGCTTGATAATCAGCTTCATTTCATGCCTATAAATACTGCAATTACAAAGCTTGAATACATGCAAAATAAATTACAATTACAATATTTGCACTGCAAATTGCTTATACTGTGCACATTCCAACTGCAAGACTATTTCAGAAATGAACACTTCAACCGGTGTTTCATGTATCTCAATTGTATATGTAAAATACTGTTCAAATCTATCGGGGTGGGAGTGGGGTTCTGAATAAAGGCGCTTTATAATTTCTCCAGCAGTTCTATAGCAGTTTACTGGAGTGATTCATTTTGGGGGAAATGGGGTGGAATTTCTTTCAAGGCTTTTTTTTTTCTTTTATGCCTCATTCCATGACAACATTTTCACCAAAGTTAAAAATATAGAAGAAAAAGAAAGTATAAAGTTTCCATAGTAAAGATTTTTTTAAAAAGTTAGGATTAAACTACTTGTTACTACATTACTGACCTTGTGTACTTGGAGTTTAAACAGCAACCAGGGGCTCCTAACCTGGACTGGGTCCATGGCTTGGCAGGAGGGAGAATTTAAGCTTTTCCCCCACCATAGTCCTGATCTGGATTGTCCCTGCCCGCAGCTATTTGCCCTGGATGGAAAGTTCCCATTGGCACCAATGATAGCTTCTCATTCAGGACAATCAGCAGTCATGACTGCCCAATCTGGACCAGATGCATGGGAAAGAGGGAAAGGGCTAAACCCCTCTTCTCCTGTGCCATGGTCACTCCCCACAGTTGCTATTCAGCAAAAAAAGTAACACACATGCAAGGACCAACTGAGTAGTCTAGTTTGACACCCATTTACCTACGTGGAAAGTTACCAATTGTTTTGCTTTTAAAAATGCTACTCTACATTCATCAAAGGAAAATACACAGGATGAATCAGGTTTGCATTGCAGTGAAGGTACTGTAAAGTGCTGCTCACATTAAAATATGCACCCCTCAAAATTGGGGGAGGGGTCCTGATGATATATGAAGCATCCCTTGCAGCCAGAGGCAGAGCCATCACAGCCTTATTTTCAATCAGACTACAATGAAGACAAATGTAGGAGGATGTTTCATGGGTCATATCTTTATGGGTAGCAACTGTAAAATGATCCATCACGCTTGTACGAAAACCAAACATCCACAAACAAAACAAAACAAAGTGTGAAACTGCTGTGGGCCTAATCCAACTACCACAAAAATCAATGCAATGTTCAGCCAATGTTTTCTTTTATTTCTCTTGGTCTGGGTGTTTCAAAGGAACAGATTCTCAAAAGCTCTTAATGCTAAAAACCTGTCAGTAACTGAGGCAGGGGAAACATCCATCAACATTAAGATATCATTTGTTACAGCAATATAAATTGGTGGTGCATTCAGATGAAGTTACTGGTACAATATTGTGAACTAACATACCAAAATAACTGATTGAAATGAATAGGCACCCACACGGTACAGTCACATCTTCCAGTTCTAATAAGCTGGAATGGGCATATGAACAGAAGAAGCTACCTTATACCTAGTCAGACTGTCTGTCTGTCTACCCCACTATGTCTCCTGTGACTGGAAGCAGCCCTCCAGAGTCTCAGGTAGAGGGTCTTTCACTGTTACCCGATATCCTTTTTTACTGGAGATTGACCGGAGACCATTTACATTAAAAGAATCTGCTGAACCACTGAATTATACTTTATGAGCAGTCACAATCTGGGACAGGGAGGGGCACTTGTTGAATGTGCTGAAATAAAAAATTCCCTCAACACCAAACTCATAAACATTAAGGCCAGTTCTAGATTGGAAGTCTTATCCCTGACTCACTAGCTCTCCACATATGGGGAGATTTTCACATAAGAGGCACTCAAACAAGAGATCCACAACATGGATACTGAGGTGGGGGGGGGGGGCTGTACCATGATATCACCTGCACATTTACATTGCCTCTAAGATTGCCCTATTGAAAGCATTTATTGTGCAGTACTCCTATGACAATCAACTCAATTGCTCTTGAATAAATGATTTCACATCTAGGTTGCCATAAATGTCCATTTTATTTGTAAAAAAAAGGGGCATAGACTGGTTGAAATTAAAAAGGGGAAGAAAAGCTGCAGTGAATGAGTGAAGAGGGATCAAATAAAATATGAATAAGATATAAGAGCATAAAATCAGTGTCTGGTAAAATAAAGTTAAGGAAGGACAAAAGGGTCTTATTTATCAGTGGTTAAATGTTCAGTTTAATGAAGATTACTGGTTTGTGAGAATACTAGTGCTTCTTTTTGGGGGGGGCAGGGGTGTGGGCTTTATAGGAAGATTATTTACATAAATTTCCACAGAGATTATTCTGCCTAAAATATCAAATGGACTAAATGCATATCATAATATAAATGGGGAAGCAATACAAGAAACTTGCCAGGAGTCTCTTGACTGTTATCTTTGTATTAAAGTGGGTGGACTGAAGAAAGTGTTTCCATCGTTACTGTGATGGAATAGGCCCAATAGGGCCTAAAGGAAAGAAAACTGGCTACAAACTAGACAAAGTTATTAGACATTAACGTGCAGACAACACCTACCTCACTCCAGACCAGCATGGTGCCGAATATGACCTGTAACCCATCAAAGAAATTGTCTCCTATGATGATGACAGTGGCACCTCCCGTAGTCCATCCTTCACTTGGACTGATGGCTTTGATACATGGTGTAGCTGCTTTCCAACACACATGAAAAAGAAGTATTCAGCTGTTAGAACAAGATTTTAATGATAGAAGACTTGTGAAGAGGGAGGGGGAAAAGCTTTGATTTTTCTTCTCTACTAACATGAAGATTCTAGATCTCTCTCTCTCTCTCTCTCTCTCTCTCTCTGTTTTGTGTGTGAGAGAGAAAGATTCCAAATCAGATCTTTGAGGAGGGAACGTTTGCCCATTAATTTTTTATTTTGTTTCCACTGGTTCTCTGGAGAAGATGATCATATTTGGCAGCCTGTAGAAAGACAATAGCAGCATTGTTGGCTGAAGACTGACTGGAGACCAGAGAACGTTTTGGTAACACTGAATTAATGTCTGTGCAAAACATGATCTTGGTCTTGCTTTCAGGTTCAGTATAACGGAGCTCAGGCTCCCTTAAGTGGACCTTTTGTGTCTAGATTGCTCCTTATTTCAGACAGTCATTTTATCTATTTCTGTGTTTTTACCATTTTGGTGTTTTGTGGCCATGAACAGGTACAGCCTATATGCCATTGACACAAGGCCATGTAGTAGAGCTTCTACTACAAACTTAGGAAAGAACTGTGTATCTAATATTGTGTTATTTTATATCATGTTATGAAATAGCAGCCCATCTCATATCATTTATTAAATATGTCTGTGTCTCCCCTCTTTGTTAGAAATAAATGCCATGCCTTTTAATGAGTCCAAAGTCTCTTGGCTTATATAGTTAATCAGTCTTTTAAGAGAACACATAGATAGTATAATGATATTTGGGAATGAATTTGTTACTGCTAATCATAGGATTTCAAGCAAGGTTGGTCCAGCTCCTCCTCAAGCACATCAAGATGTTTTTCTATCGTTGGCATGTTTTGGCTAGCTCACAAACTTCACAGTGCTCTCCTTGATCCCAAAGCTGGGGGGCTTTCTAAGGTCTGGGGGTAGCTCAGAAATGGCACAGCTTCCTTGTGCTGAGCTTAGCAGGTTCCCTTGTTTGATCCTTTTTGAGCTGGCTCAAGGACTGCCCAGCTCCCACATGAAACAATGTTGAGAAAAAATGTTTCTGAACAATTTGCTTACTGATTCCGCTCCCCATTTCCATCAAAAAATCTGCCTTGTCAAAAGTACACATTCTGTGGTGGAAATGGAAACCTGTGAGAATTTAGTACATTCTCAATGTCAGGCCCTTCACACCATTCCATTCTATGAACTTCATAATGCACACTGAGAAGGCTGGAGGAATGTTACAAAATACTGAGAGGAGTCCAAGAAAGAAATACAAGGGATGTTACACATGTGTGGAGAAATCCTCTTTAAACTATACAAACTGAACTATACAAAAATACAGATCAATGCAAGGAAGAAGAGACCCAAATCCCTTCTCAGTCACCTGTATGTAATCCCCTAGCTTGTCCACTGGGACCAGAACTTGTTCGTTGACCTGACTGAGTCAAAGTTTATACCCTTTATATGCTCTATGTAAGGCCCTTCCTTGGTCCTTGGTCAGTGCAGATAGGAATAGGGTAGGGCTGTTCCTGGTTCTCTTGGAGCAGCTCAGGCATTGAACAATTACACAACTCCCTACGTCTCCTATGGCTTGCCTCAACCATGTGCCATGAGCTAGCTTAGGGTCTACATAACATGAAAACTTAAGTGTCAGGCCTTACGGGCTTTTCCTAGTTCCCTCTGAGCAGCAATTAGTGTTCAGGACTTGGATGAAAAACACTTTCAATGTCTGTGTTATTCCCCCCCCCCTCTCATATTAAAGATACATAACTTTGACATGACAATCAACACTTTTATAAATTCAGGTCAGATCTTGTTTGCAACATGCATGCACCCTTCACAACTAACATGGTATGTCCCTATTTTATAGTCAGGTACCCACAATGAAACCGGAGCATCCCAAAGAGCCCAGGTTCAAGTGCAATTTAAGCCATAGACCAGGGGTGACCAACTTTTCAACGTGAATGCTCCTGGCCCTTTAATGGTTGTATAGGTGAGGGCATTTCAGCAGGTGCAGCTGCTTTAGCAGCACCATCAGCACTTGCAGCTGCCAAGATTCTGTCTTCTACACAACTTTTAAGAACACAGAGGCCCTAATAGTGGAAAGTTAGCCACCCTTGCCATAGGCACACAGGTAGTCTTGAGAAAGTCACTCCCTGTCAGTCTCAGTTTTATGTGAGCAAAATGGGGAAATTTTGTCTGATTCACTACACAGGGTGGTTTTGAAGGTAATCCTATCCCCCTGCCACATTATAGCATGCAGCCAACAGAGAGTGTGCTGCATGCTATGTTTGGGGGGGGGGGAGCAAACGGACAGCCTGCAGAAGGAAAGTAAAAATACGTCCTGATAGGCTGCCCAATCATCTATGACCTATGCCAGTCATTTTGCTGGTGCAAGTCTGAGGAAAGCCAGGGGGCGTGTTGGGTTGACAAATGGCGGATAGGATCCAATGAAACTTGCTGCTGCTGGACCCACCCCTTCAACACACACCCCTTGCCTTCCCCCTTCCCAGTAGGACTGGGCCAAAAGGAAAATAGCACTATTTTTCTTGGTTACACACAAGGGGGAAAAACAACAACACACCACAAGTATAACAATTCGGGGGGGGGGGAAATAAAAGGAAATCTCTTCAGAAAAGTTTCATTAAGATATTAGTGTGGTTATAGTGTAGCAAAATGACCAAGAGATCATGAAAATTACTTCTAAGAACCATCACATTGAAAACTGAATGTCTGTGTTGTGTTTCAATATACTGTAGTAATATTAAATATGAAAAACAGAATTAAATTCCAAACTTGTATTTTCCAGATTTTGAAAAAATGGGAATTACATTTAACAGCAACCTGTCAATTAATTTTTTCATTATGATGAATGATGCAAATTTTGCCAGACTATAACGTTTTTGCAGGACAGTTAAAATAACCAGAAGGTACATTGCAATTTAAATCTGAATAGTATGTAGAAATGAACTCCAAGTACTAGGAACAAGAAAGTTATTCAGCCACTGCTGGTTCATCCTGCCCCCCCCCCCTTACAGGTGGTCAGCACCTGTCTAACACTGTCAATCTATCGCCTGTTAGAGATGTGCAGGGCACCAGGAGTGAGTCCAGCATGCATCTCCCTTCCTCAAACACACTCACACACAATTGTTATTGACAGAGACAATGCTGATCATCTCTCAGGTAGCATATAACCAGAGACGTCACTAGGGTTTGTGTCACCCGGTGCGAGAGCTCATCACGTCTATAGCTTGTTAGGAAAGCATCTGAGAGCCATTCTCTCCAGTCTGCTGAAAAGTTGCAATTATCAAGCACACTGCACAGAGTTAAGAATTGATTTCAATGGACTTGAGCACGCTTCATTCTGTGTTGGATTGTAGCCACTATCAAAACTCCTGCACTGGACAACAATTGAGACCCCCAAGTACCATGTCTCACTACCATGTGAAACAGTTCAAAATCAATAAAAGATTTAAAATTTGGATTGTTATAATCTGGAATTTGGCAAGGGAGCTAAACGGCATCCGTGCAAAAACACATGTAAAATCAAACCGCCATGGAGGCCTTTTTCTGTATTCCACTATTATTACTATAAACATTTATGGATTAAGAGGATTGCTTTGGCTGAACTTTCACAGTGTCTAGTTGCTGCTGTTGTTGTTTTCAATGACATTGCGGCTCTAATCACATACCTGGTCTACCTGTTCAGAAATCCGGTTCTGTTGCCTATTCTCCCAAATCCATTACTCAATTTCAAGTTTTACTTCTCACAGCATCTTTACATTTAACATGAGTTAACAAAAGGAAACTTATAACACTTAACAGCTCAATCCTACTCCCCCATTTGTGACACCGGGAGGAGCGTTCTGCAATTGCAAAAGGCTTGGCGAAAGTATGTGGAGTGCACCGCCACTAGGCCAGTCTGAGCTGCTGCCGCTACAAAGTGGCAGGCAGCAGTTCTGGAGCCAAGCTGGTGCAGACTCTGGGCTCTGTCAGCCTCAGCAAGTCAGCGGTGGGTACATGTCATGAGCAGGGAGTTCATGAGCGTGTCATGAGCAATAGGGAGGTTCAGGGGGAGGGTAAGGGCAGATCGGGGGAGGGAGGGTTTTGAGTTGTCTGTGACGGATCAAGAGAGAGATCTTGGGGTGCTGGTGGACAGGTCGATGAAAGTGTCGACCCAGTGTGCGGCGGCTGTGAAGAAGGCCAATTCCATGCTCGGGATCATTAAAAAAGGGATTGAGAATAAAACGGCCAATATCATTCTGCCTCTGTACAAATCGATGGTAAGGCCACATCTGGAGTATTGTGTCCAGTTCTGGTCACCACACCTCAAAAAGGATATAGTTGAATTGGAAAAGGTGCAGAAAAGAGCGACCAGATTGATTCGTGGGCTGGAGCACCTCCCCTATGAGGAAAGGCTACAGCGTCTGGGGCTTTTCAGTCTAGAAAAAAGGCGCCTGAGGGGGGACATGATTGAGACTTATAAAATTATGCATGGGATGGAGAGAGTGGATAGAGGGAAATTCTTCTCCCTCTCGCACAACACCAGAACCAGGGGGCATGCACTAAAATTGAGTGGAGGGAGAGTTAGAACAGACAAAAGAAAATATTTCTTTACCCAGCGTGTAATTCATCTGTGGAACTCCTTGCCACAGGATGTGGTGATGGCACCTGGCCTGGATGCCTTTAAAAGGGGTTTGGACAGATTCATGGAGGAAAAGACCATCACAGATTACAAGCCATAAGCAACCTCCTGGTTTTAGAAATGGGTTTTCTCTGTGCCAGGTGCAGGGGAGTGGCAGCAGGAAACAAGTTATCTTGTTGGCTGTGTGCTCCCTGAGGCATCTGGTGGGGCTACTCTGTGATACAGGAAGCTGTACTAGATGGGCCTTTGGCCTGATCCAGCAGGGCTCTTCTTACGTTCTTATGAGGGGTGGATACTTGTGTGCACAGGATCTTATCTCCTCTTTTTTTACTGGTCCCTCTCCTTTTCTTTCTTTGGACTTAAGCCAGCTATATAGCTGGCATAGGTCCAAGGAGACCCATAGTAGGCCATGAGGAGGTCTACAGAGAGATGAGGGAAAATATTTTCCCTTGCCTCTCCCAGCCCCCCTGCCTCTCCCAACCCCCCCCCCCAGCATGCAGCACACACCTCCATTGCGCGGCTGCATGCTACAGTGTGGCAAAGGATAGGATTGGGTTCTTATAGTCATGGAATTGATACAAATACAAATACAAATACACACACACACACACACACACACACACACACACACACACACACACACAATATGTTTAATTTGGAATCAAACTACACTCGTAAAAACATGCATAAAAACTCCAGAAAGCTTCTCACTTCTTTTTTTCCAGTTCATGGTGCTGGGCTTACAGCTAATAAAAGCAGTGTTTAAAAATATCGTTCCAGGCCCTCCAAGGAATCAAATGCGCTGATTAAATCAGAGCATGAATAAAAAATAAGATTGCTTCTCAATTACACACTTCCTGATGGCACACATCCCATCATATAAGGGGAAACTTAAGAGCATTCCATATGTCAATGTGAAGAGTCCCCCCCCCAAAAAAAAAGTTATACATAATCCATATATCCCTGAGCACAGTAAAATTTGCTCATGCCTGCCCCTCCGTCTTCCTTTCTGCCCCACAGATGACTGGTGAAAGGGGGAAAAGGGTGTTCATGGTCTATGTTCCTCCTTTTCGACCGAAGGGAAGGTATGGAGTAACATAGGGTACTCATGCCTCGGGGTATGGCCTGAAGCTTCAGGATTTTAGTCTTCACAGGGTCTCCAGGGGAAGAATAACACCTAAAGGTATAATTTTGATTTAGAGGTTTTGCTGTTCTAATCTAACCCACATGTTCAACGGGCACCATCTTTGAAGCACCGGACATTGTCAGAGTCTTCCCTACACCCTTGAGGTGCTGTTCTCTGTCCCCATCAGGTGCTGGCAGGCTCTGCCCCCTCACATTTAGGGAATTAGCCTCAAAAGACCCAAAAACTGTATGTTCACAACTGGAGTTATATCTTCTGATGGATGCAAGTTGGCCTACTAGATGTGGGGGATTTTGAAAAAGAAACAAGAGTATAGTCGCCAATGAGACTTATGCAATTATAAGAGCACTACCCCCAAAATGCCATGATAACAGCGGTAAATTTTGAAGTGTAGGAGCTCATCAGGACACACACTCCATAGCTACACCCCACTAAGACTAAACAACAACATCAACTTTGAATGTCTTTATCAGGGTGTTTTCTTCTCCTGCCACTTATTCCTTCTTCAAAACGTATTATACCGTATTGGTCTGAGTATAAGACTCACTTTTTTCTCCTAATTTAAGTTTTTTAACTAGGGGTGCATCTTATAATCAGGCTGTTGCAATTTAATGCCAGTGATTTAATTAAATTTTTTTAATAGCACCAAACTTTAAGGGTGTGTCTTATAATCAGGTGCATCTTATACTCGGGACAATACGGTACTTCACTTAAAGATCTAGCTCATTTAATCCCAAACTCTTGCAGTAGGTTGCAACAGTTTAAAACAAATGTATAAAAATTGAAAAAAGGATAAAAAAAAAATCCCAGATAATATTTAAGATTCTCATGGCCAGCAATAATAGCAGAAGATAAAATGTTTGTTACAGGGTTAAAAGCCATAAAACATAAAAACAAGTTAAAACGGTATAAAAAACAGTTTAAAAACTGTTAAAAAATATCCCAGATAAATATAGAAGGTACATTAGGCCTCAATCCTGTACTAGAGATGCTCAGGCCTCTCTAACACTTAGTCTGCTCTACTTGCCTCGCTCTACTTGCCAATAAGCAGCAGGAGGCTGCTTATCGCGTTTAAGGAAGAAACCAACGTTGCTGCACTAAAAGTAAGAGCCTGGGGTGGAGGTCGCACACATGTGCGGAGGGGGCGGGGGCATCCAATAAGTGAATCCATGGATAGCGGATCCGCGGATAGCAGGGGGCTGTATTTACTGCTCCGCACCCCCTCCAGGGACGCCGCTGCATGTGTGCAAGTTTGTCAACGTGAGCGCAACCAGCTGCCTCAGACCCAGAGGGCAGGGACCTTGAGCCTTTTCTGTCCAAGCAAATAATTGAAGGAATGATGAAGAAGCACAAGATGCAACATTTCTTGGAGAGGGAGTGGTCTGCATATTCCCAGGATGCCCTCAAGATCTTACCTAAAGCAGCAGTTTGAGGCAAATCTGGAGAGTCATCTGACTAATTTTCATGAGAGCAAGAGGAGCTTCAATAAAAACAGTGAAATTTCTTAAGATGATGCCGAAATAATGTGAAATACACTTCACAAATCAACCCGGGGGGGGGGGGGATAATGTTCCTATGTGTGCAGATATTGCTTGCACTGTCACTTCTACTTGCTGGATCAACAGAAGCAACATTTTTAGCATCTCTCAGGCATACTAGGTGCTGCTAGGTTTTCATGACCCTTCGAAACGTGGGGCATTAAGTGCCACATCCAGTGGGTGACTGTGAACCTCAACAAAAGTTGTCTTATTTATTATTATTATTATTATTATTATTATTATTAACCCGATTGCGGTGTTGTGTTGGTGGCATTTTCTCTCATTTCTCTAGCCACTAAAGGTAGAGGAGAATTTTCTCCCTTCAAATTGTGACAATAAAATGATTACCCCGCCTCAGTTTAGCATAATGGTTCAGAAATGCTCGTAGCATATTGCAGACTTAAAGTGGAAATTATTAGGTAGCTGTTCTTTGTTATAATAATGATCACTCCACAAATAAAAGCTCTTCTCCCAAAGGTACTGCAAGGCACAAAATGCTAATTCTGAAGATTATGTGCACGCTTTTATTAAATATTACTATGCCCTGTTCTGTTTGAGGGCTTCACTGCTCTGATTGTTTTATGAGTGCCATGTTAATGTCATCCCCATCTCGCGAGCAGCAGGCACACATTTTAGCTTTTGTAGGAGAATTGATCAAAGGCCACGTGCTGTGGGAATTGCTGAGAAAACACGGACAAGCGGTAAAAATCTAACTGATTAATTGGTTTAAATTTCATTTCAGGGTGTTGAACTTTGGCTTGGGACTCTAATACTACACTAAGAGTCAGGGCCTAATTACCAGATTTCCAATTTGCCTCGGCACAATGGCAGAGAGGGAGGAAAATGAATGCTAAAAATAATTATAATGGGCAGGGGGACCCTTCCTGCCTCTGTACTTATTTAACCACTAATGCTCTGTGTGCAAACAATTTTGCTGGGGATGCCCGCAGCATTGCCTGCTGGGCCACCAGAGCATTTAATGGTGCAAATAAATTAAGAAGCTACCGGCAGTGTCAAACATTTTGATTTGCAGGATCGAAGAGACAGTGATTCAAACGCCCACAAACATGCAGTGGGCCTATCACACCCTCCATTAGAAACTTGAATTTATAAGCAGTGGGCCTGCATTTCACCCTCCAAGAGAAACAATCTATTTCATTGATATAAAACAGGGGCTAAAGGGAAAACAGTGCTTACTTCAGAGTTTATGGGTGGCCTTGGGAATAGGGGTTAATTGAACTCAGAGGTGCAGGCTTACGAGGCGAATTAGTGGCATGTATGGCTATCAGCAAGGCTCTGCCATTGCTCTTATTCGGCCCTTGAAATCTATTTGTGTTATGATTAATACACAGTTTGTGCCGGGGTCTACATGAATGACACACACACACACACACACACACACACACACACACACACACACACACACACACACACACACCCCTCCTCCAGTATTCAACATAAAATATTGGGCTAGCTTCCATAATCCATAGATGCAGTCAAAATAGAGTTATGTATTTAATGCGACTTAAATAGGCAAATGCAGTGCTACTGTATAGAATCTGTTAAAAGAAGGGGGGAAGGACGTAGCTGGCAAATGATGTCTTTAAAATGTAGAGCATTAATGAAGGGAGAGATGAAAGGCTCTGATTAAATAAATTTGATTTAGATTTAAAATGGTCCTAGGGGAAAATATTTGTCCAAAGATTTCCAAGCAAACCAATTAATAGCCTATATCAAACAGTCCTTCGAGGAGTAGAAAGTCTTTGTACTGTGCTACTAGGCCTCAGGGTGTAGAGCAGCCTATGGTCTATATATCCATATACTTTAAATATCTGGAGTTGTCAGAGATGGCTAGGCTCCCAGTAACCTGGCAGCAAAACCAGAAGATTCACTCATACAGTTTTGAGGACCAGCTTCTGGCAAGTACAGCAGACAATGCTGTAAAAGAATTATGTTTTTCATTCACCTACTAAGCCACACAAGAAACAGAGCCACCTCGTATTTCTCACCCAGCTCTATATTCCTTCAGTCCCCACAAACTACAAAATAAAGATCATAAAACCAAGTTCCTTTCCACTGCGCAATTGCATCTGAGCACATCTCACACAAACAGGGGGTCCTGTGGTGCAGTTATGCTTAATGGTATGCTCCCAATTTACCTTCTTGTTCTCTAGCCTGGTCTACATACACAGAAGAATGAGGTGGTAGTATCCTAAGGTAGAAGAATGAACTGTACCAGTAATGACTCCCCTGCAAGTAGAAAACTTGTGCATTACGAGCTAAAGGTTCTTCTACCCAGTGTTCTCCCTGCTCTGCTAGCTTTCTACTTGGAAGCAGTTTTATCATTTTACATAGGGAGAAGAATTCAAAACTGTGATTTTCCACCAACTGGCTGAAGTATTACAGTCTATTCTACTACCACACTGTACCACTTACTTCATTGTTCTGCATGTGCAGACTAGGCCCAGATATTTCCTCTTTAAACCTGCTGATGAATTGGAAAACTCAACAATATGTGGGCTTTTGAAGAAATTAATGAAAAGTTCACTGAGGAGAGGTCATCCACCCTGCTGGTACAGTCACAGCTTTTAGAGAAGAAATATAATTGTGTGTATTTGTTGATATTCATTTTGATGTCTAGTTCCAAATGAATTCAGTGTATAGAAAACATTTAGAATTGAGATTAGGTGAAATCAAGAAAAGCAGAACCATGAAAAATGTGACATAAAGAGACTTGTACTTCAGCATGGAAACATACCCTATATTAATACAGTATATATATATTTTCTAAACAGCATGAAAGTAAATTCCATGGGATTAACTGTACAATTTTATTTTGTCTATTAGTGAACATTATCATTTAAGCACCCAAGTAATAAAAAAAAGTTCCCTATTTGGAAACAGCACATCATGGTTCAGAAAAACAATTCTGTTTTATGTCATTCCCTAGTTAAGTGCTAAAATAAATACTTATTGATTTTTTTTTTTTTGCTCCAGCCAATCTCTATGACTGGAAGAAAGAAGGAAAGAAATTTTGTAGCACTGCTGCTGCCTTCACACTCAGTGAGGCAGGGAATATCACTCGCTACATTTGTAAAATGGGTATGCCATGTAAAGACATTTCAGGAGTCTAAATAGGGGAGCAGGATAGGAGAAGGTCTGTACTGAAGGTAGGAACACACATCCTTGCAGAAAATGACTGGATCAAATGATCCCTACCTCCCACAAAGCCCCTAAAGGGGAAGGGGAAGCTGAGGGTTGCGTGTGTGCACTGTTATTCCTGTAGTGAGAGGGGGCAGTCATGGAGGACTTCTCGAGGAAGGGAATGTTTGTTTCCTTACCTTGGAGCTGCATTGAGACTGCATTGGCACTGGAAAGTTGGATAGGATTGGGCCGTAAGTAGTCTCTCTTCCCAAACCCGAGCCCTGTGGGACGGGGATAAGTAAACCCAGCTATGAGCGCAGTGGTGGTAAGTTTCCCCTAGCGAAGCTCTAGCCTAGGGAAGCTTCTGGGTCCCAAGGGTGGCTGCTATTTGAGGAAAGCCCCTTCTTCTCTACCTCTGCTTCCTTCCTTTGACTGTAAGCCTTTCCATGTCTTTCCTTTCCCCTTTTCTGCCGGTCTGTACTGTGCTCCAACAATGTATTCCCGGCTCCTTCCCCTTTTGTCTCATGTCTCACTTGCTGTTGTCTGTGTTCCTCCCTCGTTTCCTTCTCTATTCTGACCTCCTCTTTCCCCACTTGCTCCTCTCTACCTGCTTAATCCTCCCACTCTCACCAGTGGCGTCACTAGGACGCGCGTCACCCTGGGGCGGGGGACGTGCGTCACCCTGGGGCGGGGGACGCGCGTCACCCTGGGGCGGGGGACGCGCGTCACCCTAGTGACGCTACCATATCGCGGCGCGGGGGCGACCCGGCTCCTCCCCCCGCGTCGTGTCGGGTCGCCCTTCGGACGCTCCGAGGCCGGCCTGGGAGCCGACCTTGGAGCGTCCGACCCCGTCGACGCTCCAGGGCCTTTTGAAAGAAGGCCCAGGCAAGCGTCGATCCGGGTATTTTTCGGGTCTGCGCATGCGCGAAAACCCGAAAAATACCCGGATCGACGCTTGCCTGGGCCTTCTTTCAGAAGGCCCTGGAGCGTCGACGGGGTCGGACGCTCCGAGGCCGACTCCCGGGCCGGCCTCGGAGCGTCCGGAGGGTGTCGCGCGTCATGGAGGTGACGCGCGAGGGGGTGCGCGCGTCACCCCATGACACGCGTCACCCCCAGGCGGCCCGCCCCCCGCCACGCTCCAGTGATGCCCCTGACTCTCACTGACCCTGCCCTTCTCCCTGGTGATCACGTGGGCCAGGCTTGTTTTGGCTTCCATTGGCCCTGGGATCCACAGTAATGACGTCATTGCCTACTATATCAAGGTGAGAGGGCTGACTGAAGTAGCCCCGTGCAGATCTGCCGATTCCATGGGGTGAAGCAGGATACAGTGGTAGGACCCAATGCTAGCAGAGGGAATGTGGGGGTGTCAAGGGAGCTAGTGCAGCAGGGCTTTGCCCAGGTTCCCCAGCAATCTGGCACCTGCACTGATGGGGAGACTATCCTTTAGCAATCCAGACTGTGGATCTATGCTGACAGAATGCAGGCTTAATTTTCTACTCTATATGTGTCTGTATACATGTGTATGCATACACACCCACAAATACCTATAGACAAGCAGACTAACAGCGCAATCCTGTCAAAGACAGGACTGGTGGAACAATTGTTCTGCCAGCGCTGGGTGTCACAAACGTGCCAGAAGGCACGTTTTCAATGCCTGGAGAGTAAGCAGCGATGGTGCCGAGGTCGGCACTGCTCACTGTACCCCAGACACAGGTCGCCAGACACAGGTAAGGACTGTGCCAGGCAGTGGGGTGTGTGGGGAGGGTGGAACGGGAGGGGAGATTGGATGGCTGGGCCCAGGAAGGGGGAGGGATCACCACCATGCTCTACCAAATCTTATCCCACCTTCCCGGGCCTGGCCGGCATTACATGGGCCTCCTGGATTTGTGCCGGCCATTTTGCCAGTGCACATCCAAGGAGACCCATTGGGGCGGCTGGACCGTTACTCGGGGTAAAGGGATGAACATCCCTTTACCCTGAGGAGGCCTCCACCTGTGCCGGTGCTGGCCCAATCCTGCATAGGATCCGGTTAGGGCAGTGCTTCTCAATTTTTTTCTCTCAAGCCCCCCCCCTATGAAGAAGAAAAAATTTCGCGCCCCCCTAATATAACTAATGCAATGTAACTAATGTAAAGGGGGGCTCGTTGCAATAGTTAGTGTGTATGCTTTGCGCCACTTATCTTGATTGTAGGAGCCTCCAGCGACGATCTAGTTCACCGACGATCTCTTCCGGGGAGCAGATCGTTCCTCTGCTTCCCGGCGTGAACTCTGTAACGCGCCTAGGAGCGCTTTGCAGAGTTCACGCATGCGCAAGATGACGATGTTGCCAATCGTCGTCTTGCGCATGCGTGATTCACAGCGTGAACTCTGCAGAGCGCTCCTAGGCGCGTTACAGAGTTCGCGCCGGGGAGCAGAGGAACGATCTGCTCCCCGGAAGAGATCGTCGGTGAACTAGATCGTCGCTGGAGGCTCCTACAATCAAGATAAGTGGCGCAAAGCATACACACTAACTATTGCAACGAGCCCCCCTTTACGGAGCCTCGCGCCCCCCCTGGGGGGCGCGCCCCACTATTTGAGAACCGCTGGGTTAGGGTGCTTTTGCACACTGCGGCAGTCCTCAGCAGGATTGGGCTGCAAATAGCTTAATGTACTGAAGCATTGTCTTATTGGGTCAGACCTTGGGTCAAACAAGTTATCTTGTTGTCTTGTGCTCGCTGAGGCATCTGGTGGGTCCACTGTGTGATACAGGAAGCTGGAGTAGATGGGCTTTTGGCCTGATCCAGCAGGGCTCTTCTTATGTTCTTATGTTCTTATTAAGGAATAAAAATATAAAAAAATTCCAAGACACTAGTACAAACTTTGTTGAAGTAGTTCTGCCTATAATAATGAAATTCAAGTTTCACAATAAGCAATCTCAGGCTATAATTCTCTAGACAATTAAATGGCAATCCTCATACTCCTTCCTTTGTAGTGATCCTACTAAAGTTAACCCAATGGAACCACTAAAGAGGAAAACTTGTAGTGGATTAACTCCTCATTGTATCACAATGATAGCTTCCTACATAGTTTTGAACGCTATTTTAATTACGCTAGTAATTATACAAAGATTACTATTTTAATTATGTTCATTATTTATAAGGGCAAAGTCGATGGGGCAAAATAAAAATTCTCACAGGGAGGCTAGGTCACAGGGAGAGAGGGGAGGGCTGTGAACTGTTGGTGGTAAGGGAGCCGAAAGCCAAGGAACGAGGAAGTAAGAAAGGAGGAAGAAGACACAAAGAGGCCAAAGAAGAGTCAAAGGAGAAGTAAAATATAGATCTAAAAATATGTAGTTAAAATGTAAATGCAGGTCTGTCATCTCATTGTTTGCTAAGTTAGATGAGTGGCTAGTGCTTCTTGAGGTTGCTTCCACACTATACCTGATCTGTAGGTTTCCTGCACCAACAAATTAGTACTTTGGGGTAGGGGACACACACACACACACACACACACACACACACACACACACACACACACACACACACACACACACACACACACACACACACACACACACACACACAGAGAGAGTTTCACTCTTGAAAAGATTCAACACACTCAGATTTGAGTGTCTGAAATCTACCAGAATGTCTCCATAGAATCCAGTAGTCCAAAAATGGCATTTTCAGCTCTAAAACAGAGATCATAGTGACCACTTGTCCTCACAACAACTGCATAGAGGCCTCTGGGGCACATCATGCTGCAATGCAAGCTGATGACAGTGACAACTGAAGCATCTACATGTATGAAGTGAGGTTTCAGTGAGGCCTGCAGATGTACCCCATACTGGGGGCAGACCATTTGATACTGTTAGATATTCACATATGTTTAATATCACACCATGACATTCTGTCAAGCAGGCCAGAGCGATGGCCTCAGTGCTGCAGGTAGGACTCAGCTAGTAGCCTAATGGCAGAAATTGCCCCATGTTAGACGTTAGATTCAAAAAGATCAACAAACTGCTCTATGAAAAGGAAATAGTACAGTAATTCGTTATTTGTGCCATTTGTGACATTTGTTGTAACAAAGAGTCTGTCTGTTCTGATATTATGGCAAAAAAGTATTAAAAAGACAGCAAATCAAAGGAAGCATTTTTTTTACATAAACAGTTTATACAGATATATGGACATTGTTGGGGTTGCAGGGACTGTAATTCGGTTTCTAGAAATAAAAAGAAAGTATTCCAAGGGCTCCTTGTTCTTGTTCTATTTGTCTTCAAAATAAGAGGATAGCATTTAATGCAATTTTCCAGAGCCTGAGAATCATAAAGTCAAACATGAACAAGTCTACTGGAAAATCTGTGACGTTAATCTTGGCCTAAGTTGTATTTTTAACAAGCGCCGAATCTGTGCATCGGATAATCCAGATGGCCATAGAGGAATCACCCAGATAGGATTAAACTTTTGTGCTGAACTCTACTCCATCTGTTGTCAGAGGTTTGCCTCTGCCTATCAGAATATAAATTTGGAGCCTCTCCGTATCTTGCAGCCTGTGTAATAGTGGTACTTTTAAAATATACACATATACACACACCCGTGAGCACTTATTAGTAATGTGCAATAAAGGTAGCTTGAAGTTTATTGCCAAAGACACATATTGGTTTTATTATTCATCTGAAAAACAAAGTGTGTAGTATCTAAATTTGAACAAAAAAGGGATTTTGTTGTTGTTGTGAGACTTGTTCAATTCATTAAACCATAATACTACCATAAATTCACAGACGAAGGTATGACTTGCACATGAAGCAGGGAGACACTTAATCCTTGAAAACTATTATACGTTGCTAGAATACAGGATGCAGTTTTACTTTGACACTCTGGCTGTTAAATATTCCAAATCAGTAAAACCAAACAGCAATCGTAGCTGTTATTTTTGTCTCACCCTGGCTGCAGATGGAAAAAAAATGCGGTAGAAAAGAAAAAGAGCCTGACTCCATACAAGTATAAATGTACATATACTTGTTAGTTCTATCACAGCTGCACGTTACCTGTATGAGCTATCAATTAACATCACAGGCTTCTGAATACAGTCTTGCTATCTGCCACATGCAGGAAGGATGCATATACATCCTCAACTAAAATTCAATGTACACATGCTCAGTGACAGACTATGCACTACTGTGCCAACAGAAAGACATAGGACTACAGAAAGCCTCAAGTTTCCGGAATCTGGACCAGAAGAGACAGGTAGGAGATCTGGCAGTTCCCCAAAGGGGGAAGAAACTCTAGTGGTTAATGGCTTGAGTGGTCAGGAAACCCTGCAAACTAATGAATATCTTAGATGTAAAGAAAAATAAACAGAATTATCCAAGTGATACCAATGATCTGGGGAAAGGGTTTAAAAGTGCAAGCAATATAATGCCACAACTATGTTTGGGATGGCAGTGAAACAGCACTGCCAGCAATTTAACCTGAGCTGCATTTAACACAACAAAGCCTCATTTTTGACCCACAGACTGAGAAAGCCTTGTTTCTATTACTCAGTACAGTATCCTTCCTAGTAATTTTGGACCATCTCTGTGCTCAGAACTGAAATAAATGGAAGGCCTATGTAACTTCCTTCTAATTATTTTATTTGATTTCTTATTATGTTTGTAGAATAATTTGTGTTCAATTTTTCCTATGGTCTCCACAAGGCTTTGATCAATCTTAGGCAAAGGTGGACTAGAACCAGGAACAGCCTACAGATACAGGTTAGCAATAAATGGTTGAGGCCTGTTATGTGCTGCTGTTCTCACATCTCCAATATTTTGCCAGTGCAGATGGAATTATTTGCTGCATAGACGCCTTGGAACCAGGAGAACAATATTCTCACACCACTTCCCCCCCCCCCCCTTTGTACTGCTGTGGATAAAATGGCTGCACTGGAACTGGAACCGAAGAACTGTAAGTCTGACTGTAAGAGTTATGTTGAAAGCAGGGCAGCAACAGAGATCAGCCAGGTTGGGTACTGGCCAAGGGCCTTCAGGTTCCCCAGGGACCCAGCTGGCCAACCCTGAAGTCTTCCAATACAGGCAGCTGAGCCAACTGAGCAACGTATGCCATTGTCACTTCAGCCCACTGTCTCCATTTGCAACTGAGCTTCTTCAGAGGTTCCTGCGATAATGCAGGAGCCACTGAGAAAGCCCATTAGGAGATGAGGATGGTGTGAAAGGAGGCGTCTTTGCCAACCCCCCCCCCCCGTGCTGCCAGAGCACTGAGGAAGGGATGTCACCCCAGACTGCACTGTGTGTGTGTGTGTGTTTGTGTGTGCACACATGCACACAAGTGCCGAGGAGCACGTTGGCCCAGAGCCACACTTGACATGGGTCACTGGCTGAAAGGCCAAGTTACTGTATTACCTGGAAGCTGATAAAATAGAAGGTGCAGCACAGAAGCCTGAAATCCTGCTGACTGACTGTGGGGCAAAACCATTTGCTATTGTTCATTCCCTACAGCATCTGCTTCCCCAAGCACTAAGACTTATGCTGAACTGGTTGCTCTGCTGAAGGCACATTTCTGCCCAAGGGAGGCCATCTGTTACCCTAGAGAGGTTTCATTTTTTTTTAAAGTGTAATCAGCAAGCCAGTGAAAGCAGAGCAGATTATGTGGCAGAGTTCTGTCACCTTGCTGAATTTTGTGAATTTTGTGATCTCCTGGATGGCCTGCCTCCATTACTCTTTCATCTGTGAAGTTCAAAATGAAGCAATGCAGTGTCGTCTTCCACCTGAGCTAAACCTAGCCTTCTTTACTACTGTTCTGCAACACGTTTTGGCAGTCGAATCAGCCTTTCATACCATAAGAGAAATTTGTCATGTGCAACCCACTGACATCCATATACTCCAACAAAATCAAGAATCAGATCATTCAGAAATACAGTTCACACCTTTATCACGAGATCACATAAGCCAAGTAACCCACATACATGCTTAAATTCTGGGCAACAACATAAATAAAGTGAATGCAGTTTAGGAATGCTAAATGTCATGCCTGCAAGAAAATGAGGCACACAGAGACAGTCTGCCACTCAAAGCGAGGGCTAATTCCACAAGGCAAAGAGATTGGCATTAAAGAAAACATAAGAAGAGCATTGCTGGATTAGATCAAGGACCCATCTAGTCCAGCTCCCTGTATCTCACAGTGGCCCACCAGATGCTTCTGGAAGCACTCAAGACAACATACCAGATACCAGTATCCTGTTGCCACTCCCTTGCATCTGGCATTCAACGATATAGGATACCTTGAAAACCCAGCAGTTGCATACAGTCATCATGACTTGTAACCTGTGATGGACTTTTCCTCCATAAATCTGTCCAATCCCCTTCTAAGGCATCAAGGCCAGGTGCAAAAAGATTTATAAAGTATTCACCCAGTCATTAGTAGCTTATAAGGATCACCCATGGCCAGAGGCACAGGTACAGAATGGGGGAGACTTGGCTTGGCAGCAGCACACATATAAAGTATTTAGGTATTTTAAGTGGATCACAAGCTGCACATGAGTCAGCAGTGTGATGCAACTGCAAAAAAAAAAGTGAATGCAATGTTGAGCTCACGAGAAGGAATAGTTCTACTCTATACTAGTCAGACCTCACTTGGAATACTGCATCCAGTTGGGCACCATGTTTTAAGAAGGACATTGATAAGCTGGAACTCGTTTAGAGGAGGGCAACCAAGATAGTGAAGGATCTGGAAGCCACTATGACTATGAGGGATGGTTAAAAGAGCTTGGAATGTTTCGCCAGGAGAAGAGAAAACTAAGAGGAGATACGACAGCCATCTTCACATATCTGAAGGGCTGTCATGCAGAAAGAGGTCTTCCTTTCTGTGGCTCCCGAGGGTGTGACTAGACCAGTGGTGGCCAACCTTTCAACATGAATGCTGGCCCTTTAAATGGTTGTCTAGGTGAGAGCATTTCAGCAGGTGCAGCTGCTTTAGCAGCACCATCAGCACTTGCAGCTGCCAAGATTCTGTCTTCTACACAACTCTTAAGAACACAGTAGCCCTAATGGTGGAAGGTTGGCCACCCCTGGACTAGACCTAAACAACAGGAAGTATATTTAGGGTAGAGGAAGAATTTCCTAACTGTAAGTGCTTTCTGGCACTTGAACAGTCTGCAGTAGTGGGCTCTCCTTCAGTGCAGGTTTTCTAACAGGGGTGGGATAGCAACCTGTCAGGAATGCTGTAGCAGTTACCTGCACTAAGCAAGAACCCTTCCAACTCTAATATTCGATGACCTTCTAATGGATCCTGCAACAACATTCATTCATATGAAGGCCTGAAATGTACCCTTAGCTCTACACCCAAAGACTGATGCAGAACTTCACTGACTCATCATAACACAAGGCATCCTCAACCAGTTGCACAAACTGGGCGACACCTAAAATTCCTGTCTTGAAAGCTGTAGGAATTACACATGCAGGACCCATACCCAGTGCCTGCCATATCTAAATATCTTCTGTTCTTTTCAAGAAGGAACATTTTCGCTAAACAGGATTTCACTCAAGGTTATCAGCAACTGATACAGTGCATGACTATGCTGTCAATGCCCAATCCTCTGTGTGAACCACCTTGGAATTTCCATAGCATCAAGCATTATCCAGCAGTTTATGGAAACACTGCTAGCAGGTATTCCTGAGGGTGTGCCCGATTTTGATGATGTGTTAATCATGGCCCCAACGGCAAGCAATTCATGGAGTAACTTGGAGCAGTTCTACAAACATTTGTCTAAGACAGCATCACAGTCAAGAAAGAGAAATGTCAGCTGGGAGTTTCTGGTACCACCTTTCTGAAACACATATATTCTGCTGGATAGATGTAAAATACTCGCAAAGGTAAGGGTGATACATGATGCCTCAGGCCAAAATGCAGACGAGATCTACTAAAAAATTTATCATATCGTCTTGAAAAATAACATCACCATAGTAGAACTCTTTCACTGCTTGCTGGACAACAGTGATCAGTGAAACCAGACTAACATAATTAAGCATTTTACCATATCAAGAAGCTATTAAGGTCTGACACTGTTCTTGTTTACTAGGATGAGCTGAAGCTTCTGCCCGTCACACGTAACACCTCATAATTTAGGGTTGGGGCTGTCCTCAGCCATACAAATAAATGGACCTCTTATCTTTTATCCTAAATAAGGACCTCAACCAAGAGAAACTACGGCCAGTCATTTAACTGAATAGATTCTGAAAACAATCAGTCAACATACCTGTGAAGCCACAGCTATTGATATTCCAGATTTGCAAAGATTAAATGAAGCCTTTATATTATGTGGCTCTATTCCAGCAAGTCTATAAAATATTTAAAGCCATTGCTTATTTATTATAATATGTTTCTGAATTTGTTTCAAGCTTACATTAAACACTGGAAATGTCTTGATGCACAGCTCCCAAGAGAAGATGACAATCACGAGCATCGATACACCACCTTTGTTACTACTACTGCTATTTCTTCTACTTATATTATCGTATTTACTGGTCATGATAGCAAGAGCACTTGCATAGACAGAGTGGTCTCTTATAGAGCTGTCCTCTGTAAAACATAATTACCAAAATAAACACATAAGGCTTCGCGGTATCGAATCACTGAGCCCAATAGCTGCTAGCCAAGTTGGTCATGGAATCCATTCCCCTCATCAAAGATCCTTAATCCTCTGTCAGACACCAGGAATGAGTGACAGAAAAAAAATGCTTCCTAAGTGTCCTACGAGTCCTAGTACTAGACTCTGAGATGGACCAACAGAACGGACGTGGCTTGCTGTTCTTATTCTTACTGCCATTTGCCATGCCTGAAATATTGTGCGTTATCATCTGAGAAAAGTATACAGTCAGGTTTGGAAGGAGGGGTTTTTTTTGGATGCTATTTGTTGAGACTGATTTAGAATCACGGCAGTTGCCAAAGAGCCTCTGTAATTTCTCATAGTGGACGGGGAAAGCAGGAAGGATAAAGCACAGCCCTGGCCCTTAAAAGAAAAAAAGAGAGAGAGAGAGAGAGAGAGAGCCATTTAAACTGCTTGTCAGTTGTCAGCTTGACAAGGCCACTTGAATAAATTCAGGACTATTTGCATAAACGCTCACGGTGAGTTCACCATGGCTGCTAGCGCTAATGGTACATAAAGTAATTTAGTCACTTCTCTTAGGCATCCTGTCAGAGTGATGAGCACCTCCTCTTTGCCTTGTTGCATATTAGATCATTAGATAATAAAGTGTTAGAGCATGCAAGCCGACAGGGTCTCCAGCACTATAATTTGAGGCTACTGCATTATGCTATGGAGGGGGAAAAGGAGAAACCAATTGTGCAATTGGCTTTAAATTCAAATAAATACAACTTGCCAGATGGAAAATTGCTTTGAAGCGATGCTATTGAGCCTGCTTATAAAACTTTGCACATGTCTAAGGTGAAACCTCAGCCTCACCCAGGCAGGATTTCACCTGTACTTTACTGTTACCTTATCTATTGTAGTAACAGGAAAACGAGATTTTAGCTATTCTCACGTGTGGCAGGGTAATACTAGTAACAGCGCAATCTTGTGTAACTTGGAGAGGGGACTGCAGCTCTAAAGAGAAGCACCCTCTGGCCTCCATCACTGTTGAGTATCTGTGTGGGTGTATCTTTGTGTAACTGTAGATGCACTGGTGTAACAGCAGATGCACCGCTGTAAGTGCACTTACATTGGCATAAGAGCACTTACACTGGTGCATCTACTGTTACACCGGTGCAAAGTTACACAGGATTGCACTGTAACAAACTTTATTTTGCACTAATGGAGCTGTGAGTTCACATGCTTTAGTACTGCCTGCTGCCAGTTGAGCTGTTTTCCCAGTCTTATGCACGGTACTCCTTTTCCCATGTCCTTTCCCCACCCTTCACCTTTGTCCCAGCTTACTTAGAGCTAATTTGTACATTATGTCCCCAATATGGAGATTGTTTCAAAGAGTCTTCAGGCGGTGACTGCCCAATGTAATATTTGTAAGGTACACAGCAGCATACCATGTGGTTTGCCTTCCTTGAGTGCAGAGTTTTCAAATTACCACCACTATAAACATTCATCAGTGGCAAAGATACTGTATATTCCACACCATGGAGGCAATCCTTGTGACAAGGCACTGTAAATGTTACAGCTGCCACACGTGGAGACCATTTCCAGCAGCCTCCATGTGGTGGCCATAACATGTAGATGAGACATTAGATTAAACGTTATCTGGTTCTGTATACAGTATCCTCACCCTGTCGATGCTAACCCCCCCCCACAAAAAACCTGTCACAGCAGTATAGTAATAATTCATTCTCATAATTAGATTTTAAACTGGGACCTTGAAGTCATAAAAAAACCATGTGAGTTTTCCTATCATACGTTCAAACCCCAGGTAGAAGATTCAGAACTCACAGAATAGCAAGTGAAGACCATATTACATGGGAAAACACTCAAGGATGTCTCACAAATAAGGAAATGTGGGTTTTGCATCCAAATGTGTAGTTATTCCATAGAAAATGCTCATTTCCATGTGGGTTTCTCCACATCTGGTCTGGCCCTAACTGGCCTGGTGCTAAAGACAACTGCCTCCCCATGCACTTATAGGTGTAATTCTACACTGGTATCTGGTTCTACTCAGAGGGCAGGAGGTCAGTATCAGTTGGTAGAATTGCCACCTTGTAAACCTGAAGATCGTGAACGGCCAGTTCGAGACAGGCCGCTGACAAAAAAAAGCTGTGAAAGCCTCTGTGAGGAGAGATAAAAACTGCCAGCTGCATCGGCCGAGCGTGGGAGGTGACAGCCAGTGAAAAGGCCAGACTGCAAAGAATACCATCTGGAATGAAGTTGTTCATGGAAGACTGAACATTTGATTTATATGACTGTAAAACACACACACACACACACACACACACACACACACACACACACACACACACACACACACACACACACACACACACACACACACACACACACACACACACACACACACACACACACACAACACATTAGGGGGGTTGGAAAAGCCTGCCCATGTAAACCGCCTTGGATTAAAGTCAGAGGAGAAATCCAATGACCAAGAAAGGTGGTATATAAATACTGTATATTATTATTATTATTTTATTATTATTATTATTCACATGTAGTCATTTGCTTCTATTGGTAAAGACAGTCAGTGCTTAATTTCTAAAAGGATATCTGCTCAGGTTCAATTTTACTGAGACATCACATCCTCTGACCAGCATGTCAAACATGCAGATTATAGTTGTGAGGAAACTGCGACTCTCAGGGAATTCAGACAAAAAGATGAAATGATGGCCGTGATGCTGAAGCCAGTGAAGAGACTTCAGTTCTTCATTTCCTAGAACTGAAATGTCACCTCACTGCACCTCTGAAGTCACCTCAACTCAGGCCATGATGAGCAATGGTCTTGCCCAGGGCTGGCTTCAGGTTTGAGGGGAACTTCAGCAAGGGTGGTGGACCTCTAGTGGACCCATTTCAACCCTTACCATGTCAGCAGACCTGGGTTTATTGCATTCTTGGTGGGTCAGCAAAAACAACATTCTAGCCAGCAGTTGTCTGCCATGTTTTCCCCTCCAACAATGCCCCGTGTAGCATCACCGAGAGAGAAAGAAATCCATGTGTGGGGTCCTCCCTGCCAGCGGTTGCCAGTTCCTTGTTGGTCCCCCCACTATCTCAGCAGCTGACCAAGAGGGGGCCCTTGTGCTGAGGTCAGCTCTGATCCTCCCATTTTTGTCTGTGGCATATCACAGGATTCATCTTTAAAAAAATCCATCCATGGTCAACCTCATTTACTGCCTCAGTTTGTCTGAATTAGATGTCAGGGTGAAGGAAAAGTATTCGGCACATACAGATAACCGTCAGCTGTTACCATCTCATGTTCCTTAAAACAGGTTCTAAGCCTTAGTGAGCCCCAACTCAATTAAGCCCCGAGAATAGAGCCCACACCAATGTGATCATGAACTCTGTTTCTACACATTCCCATGTCCTTAATTTCCTCTTTACTTCATAAGGCTCTCTGATGGTTATGGTCATAAATGTTTATGAGGAATTCAGTTATGGAAAAGAACAAAACAGTGCAATCCTATGCATGCTTACTCAGAAGGAAGTCCCATTCTGTTCAATTAGTCTTATTCTCAGGAAAGTGTGCACAAGATTACAGCCTACTTTTCCCATTCTGGCATGCCTACAGTTACCAAATATAACCAGCAGAAGTATTTCTGGGAACTATAAGCAGAGCAGCACACAGGCATACTATCAAAGGACACATTGCATCACAGCAAGTAATCACTGCTGGTAATAACTGCTTTGGTGCATAGATGTCAAAATATTACCAAGAGGAGTTAATAGCACCAAAGTTACAAACAACCCCTAAAATCTTTTTATAGCGATGAATCTTAAGTGTAAACATTTCAAAGACAAAAGTGCTACTTGCATTCATATGCATGAGGGAAATTGTTTCACACAATTTATCTCATTATGAGATTTTACAGTAAGCAGGTTTACAAGTTTGTTACATATATGCGCTTGGGTAGAAAGAGCCCTCTTTCCTCTCCCTGTAAAAACAAATGCACCCTCTCCTGTCCACCCACTGAACTCACATGCTCAAAGATGGCATTTCCCCACAGCTAAAATAATCAATGTTGCACTTTAAAAAATCTGCACTTCACCAATTTGTCCATAATACATACAGGAGGTTAGTGACAGGGCAAAGAGGGCTGCCATTGTCTCCCCAGACATCTCACATCTGGGAGGGTGAACAATGTCCTTCAAGCCTATTATCTGAACATCTCCCTACACATTCCACCATCTCACCACTTCTCCGTCAAACAGAGTTGGTACTATGCTAACTAATTTTTGAAGTCTTCCTTTTAAAATGACATTTTTAAGTTCATACAGACTTCTCTATAAACATCTTAATGGCTACAAATAATTTTTGAAACAAACAATGAAACAGAGATCCAACATCCTCAGAGTGAAACTATAATAACGATTGATTACTGTGGTTTACCCTGTTTACGCCATACAATGCTGCTTAAATTAGCCTCTGCCAGCAAATTGCATTTGAAATATAGAAACATTTGGTTGAGCAATGGGTTTATTAAAGTAAAAGTATCAAGGAGACTCTGTGGGTGTAAAAGTATGATCTTGATTACAGCAAAACAAACCACTGAAAGGTACTTTCCTTTTTGCTGTCTGACACATGGACTATAAAAAGATGAGGGCTAGAAACCCCCCAAATGCAAGTGAAATGCCAAGAACCAAACTGCGGAGAGACAGAAGGCTTCTGCAAGACTCTAGGAGGTGGCACCCTGTATCACCTTTCCAGAAAACTGACAGGTATTGCCAAAAGAATTGGCAGTAGAGAACTGGAACAAAACAACCACCCCATAGATCAAGCGCCTTGTTCTGCTGAGTCTGCCACTAGAGAGGGTCATCATGTCTCAGTGGTGGAGCGCTTGCTTTGCATGAAGAAAGCTCCAGGTTCAATCCCTGGCACCTACAAGTAGGGCTGGGAAAGTCTAGGCAGGGCTGGCCCACCAATGGAACCGGATGGTACCATTGTTACTGGGGGGCACACTGGCGGGACAGCACATTTGATCAGGGAAAAGAAGGTAGGGAGGACTGCTCCCTTTCCTTTTCTACTTTCGGCCTTTTGAAAAGACAGCATAAGGCACAGGCTGGGGAGAAGTTGGAGTGGCCACTGACCCCACTGCTGCCACTGCAAGAGTGGCATTCATCCTTGCTTAGAGTGACAGCAGCTGCAGCACGGCCATTTCTCCCTTCTCTTTCCCGTCCCTCCCATGGTGCTGCTCACTGTGAATCAGGAGTGTGGAAATGAGAGGACTGAAAAAAGGAGACTGGGAGAGTACCACCCCACTTCCCAAAAAGGCATTTTGTCTTCTTTTTTTGAAAGTACAGCAGAGTATAGTAATGGCTGCTATACTCTGCCACAGTTCCAGAAAAGGAAAAAATGTAGGGTTTTTGGAAATGGGGTGTTACTCCTCATTTTGGTCTGGCTCTGCCACACTCCTGTTTCAAACACAAAGCAGCTGAAATGGGAGCTGCTGAGGCCAGTGGCTGCTGCAGGCACTAAAGGAGCCAGGAACCGGAGAGGAGAGGGAAAAGCAAGGGGAAATCGGAGGAGGAAGAAGCCGGGGGGGATTCTGGGTTGCACGGTACTTCATACACCAAAGGAAAGGGGGGGGAAGAGGAAAAATAGGGAGAATGCGGGCAGGGGTGACACCTCAGGGCTCAACCGAAGTTTCCCAAAGGGATTGGGCCAGGCCTGAGCCTAGGGATGTGCAGAACCCCCCTGAGAATATTCACTTGTCTTGTAGAAATGTTTACGGGTTCCCTTGAAAATGTTCAGAGAATTTTCCTTGGGAAGAATCCTGAAATTCACTTTGAATTTCATGGTCTTTAAATGCTGGGTATGACCCCCTTCTGAAACCCCAGAGAGCCACTGTCCGTCAGTGTATAGTAACATGCACCATATCAGAAATATATAATGAGCTAGGAGAGATAGAGCTCAATTCTATGCATGCTTGCTCAAAAGTAGTCCCAATTATTTCAACAGAACTTAGCAAATGTATGGCCAGTCCTATGGGCCATTTCTCCTTCATGGATCATTGCCTTGTCGTGGCGAAGGGGCTTGCGTAACTCAATGAAGCCATGAGCTATGCCGTGCAGGGACACCCAAGACGGACAGGTCGTAGCAGAGAGTTCTGACTAAAAGTGATCCACTGGAGAAGGAAATGGCAACCCACTCCAGTAACTTTGCCAAGAAAATCCCATGAACAGTACCAAAAGGCTAAAAGATATGACGCCGGAAGATGAGCCCCTCAGGTCGGAAGGTGTCCAATATGCTACTGAGGAAGAGCGGAGGACTATTCCAAGTAGACCCAGAAAGAGTGAAGCGGCTGGGCCAAAGCCGAAAGGACGTCCAGCTGTGGATGTGTCTGAGGTTGAAAGGAAAATCCAATGCTGCAAGGAGCAATACTGCTTAGGAACATGGAATGTGAGGTCTATGAATCAAGGCAAGCTGGATGTGGTCAAAAATGAGATGATAAGATTGAACATTGACATCTTGGGAATCAGCGAACTAAAATGGACGGGCATGGGCGAATTTAAGTCAGGTGACCATCATATCTACTACTGTGGGCATGAATCCCTTAGAAGAAATGGAGTAGCCCTCATAGTCAATAAAAGAATGGGAAAGGCAGTACTGGGGTGCAACCTCAAAAACGACAGAATGATTTCAGTTCGAATCCAAGGCAAACCATTCAACATTACAGTAATCCAAGTGTATGCCCCAACCACTGATGCCGAAGAAGATGAAGTTGACCGGTTCTATGAAGACCTACAACACCTTCTAGAACTAGCACCCAAAAAAGATGTCCTTTACATCATAGGAGACTGGAATGCTAAAGTAGGAAATCAAGAAATAAACGGAACAACAGGCAAGTTTGGCCTTGGAGCGCAAAATGAAGCAGGGCAAAGGCTAACGGAGTTCTGTCAAGAGAACACGCTGGTCATAGCAAACACTCTTTTCCAACAACACAAGAGGCGACTCTACACATGGACATCACCAGATGGTCAATACCGAAACCAGATAGATTATGTGCTTTGCAGCCAAAGATGGAGAAGCTCTATACAATCAGTAAAAACAAGACCTGGAGCTGACTGTGGCTCAGATCATGAGCTTCTTATTGCAAAATTCAGGCTTAAACTGAAGAATGTAGGGAACACCACTAGACCAGTCAGATATGACCTAAACCATATCCCTTATGAGTATACAGTGGAGGTGAAGAATAGATTTAGGGCATTAGACCTGGTAGACAGAGTGCCTGAAGAACTATGGACGGAAGTTCGTAACATTGTACAGGAGGCAGCAACGAAAACCATCCCAAAGAAAAAGAAATGCAAGAAAGCAAAGTGGCTGTCAGATGAGGCTTTACAAATAGCTGTGGAAAGAAGGAATGTGAAAAGCAAGGGTGAAAGGGAAAGATATAAACAACTGAATGCAGAGTTCCAGAGAATAGCAAGGAGAGATAAGAAGGCCTTCTTAAATGAACAATGCAAGGAAATCGAGGAAAACAACAGAATGGGGAGGACTAGAGATCTCTTCAAGAAAATTGGAGATATCAAGGGAACGTTTTGTGCAAAGATGGGCATGATAAAGGACAAAAAAGGCAAGGACCTAACAGAAGCAGAAGAGATTAAGAAAAGATGGCAAGAATACACAGAAGAACTATACAAGAAAGATCTTAATGTTCCTGATGACCACGCTGGTGTGGTCACTGACCCAGAGCCGGACATCCTAGAGAGTGAAGTCAAGTGGGCCTTAGGTAGCATTACTAACAACAAAGCTAGTGGAGATGATAATATCCCAGCTGAGCTACTTAAAATCCTAAATGATGATGCTGTGAAAGTGCTGCACTCAATATGCCAACAAATTTGGAAAACTCAGCAGTGGCCAAAGGATTGGAAAAGGTCAGTTTACGTTCCAATTCCAAAGAAGGGCAGTGCCAAAGAGTGTTCAAACTACCGTACAATTGCACTCATTTCACATGCTAGCAAGGTTATGCTCAAAATCCTACAAGCTAGGCTTCAGCAGTACGTGGACCGAGAACTACCGGACGTACAAGCTGGGTTTCGAAGAGGCAGAGGAACTAGAGATCAAATTGCCAACATGCGCTGGATCATGGAGAAAGCACGAGAGTTCCAAAAAAACACCTACTTCTGCTTCATTGACTACGCAAAAGCCTTTGATTGTGTGGATCACAACAAACTGTGGCAAATTCTTAAAGAGATGGGGGTACCAGACCACCTTACCTGTCTCCTGAGAAACCTGTATGCGGGTCAAGAAGCAACAGTTCGAACCGGCCATGGAACAACTGATTGGTTCAAAATTGGGAAGGGAGTACGGCAAGGCTGTATATTGTCACCCTGCTTATTTAACTTATATGCAGAGTACATTATGAGAAATGCAGGGCTGAATGAATCGCAAGCCGGAATCAAGATTGCCGGGAGAAATATCAACAACCTCAGATATGCAGACGATACCACCCTAATGGCAGAAAGTGAAGAAGAACTAAAGAGCCTCTTGATGAGAGTGAAAGAGGAGAGTGCAAAAGTTGGCTTGAAACTCAACATTAATAAAACTAAGATCATGGCATCGGGTCCCATCAATTCCTGGCAAATAGAAGGGGCAGAAATGGAAGCAGTAACAGATTTTACTTTTCTGGGTTCCAAGATCACTGCAGACGGAGACAGCAGCCATGAAATTAAAAGACGCTTACTCCTTGGAAGGAAAGCTATGGCAAACTTAGACAGCATAATAAAAAGCAGAGATATCACCATGCCAACAAAAGTTCGTATAGTCAGGGCGATGGTGTTCCCAGTAGCAATGTATGGTTGCGAGAGTTGGACCATAAGGAAGGCTGAACGCCGAAGAATAGATGCTTTTGAACTGTGGTGCTGGAGAAGACTCCTGAGAGTCCCTTGGACTGCTAGGAGATCAAATCAGTCAATTCTAAATGAAATCAAGCCTGACTGTTCCCTGGAAGGACAGGTACTAAGGCTGAAACTCAAATATTTTGGCCACCTAATGCGAAGAGAGGACTCTCTGGAGAAGACTCTGATGCTGGGAAAGATTGAAGGCAAAAGGAGAAGGGGAAGGCCAAGGATGAGATGGTTAGACAGCATCACCGATGCAACAAACATGAAAATGAGCGAACTCAGGAAGATAGTGGAGGACAGGAAGGCCTGGCGGGATATGGTTCATGGGATCACGAAGGGTCGGACACGACTTAACGACTGAACAACAACATGGGCCATTTATGACAGTGGATCTACTGATCTGCCATCTTAAATGGCCCTGCAATGGTTCAAACATCATGCTGCCATCATACACGACAGAGCCACTTGCAAAAATGGCGAGCGACTCTGCACTCATGCTAGACTTGCCCAGACGCTCTGCTGACCCAAGTAACGTGGTGGGGAGGGGGAGGTTTGGAGCAGGGAAGGAGGAGGACAGGGGTGGAGAGCAGGCTGGAAGGGGTGGACCTTAGCAGCAAAGGTGCATGCCGAATCCTATTTTTCAACCAGCCCTGCCCCCATCCTCTCCTCACACCAGCAAAATAGCTAGTGTGGGTCCAAGGAGACCATAGGCGATCATAGGCAATCATGGCCATCTGATCGCCCCCTCCCCATAGCATGCAGTGCACACTCTGTCAGGACGGCTGCATGGCGGAGGATTACGGGGGATAGGATTGGGCTGTGAGAAACTTTGCCACATGGTCTACTACAACATCATAAAGTGACACAGAGATGGCTGTTTTATTTGCCTGCACTCTTCCTACTGGAAGCTAACCACCAACATCATGCACACCAGAAGCGTCGTCGGGGTGGGGTGGGGATGGGCCCCAGGGCGGAGGCCGGACGTGGCAGCGAAGGGGCTTACTTGTCTCCACGTCGTGTTTCCTCCGCGTCTGTCATCTTGGTGTTGGCCCCTCCTGCCCGCCCTGGAGCTCGTACGGTTCCAAAATAGTAAGTAAAACGGCGGGGGGGCATAATTGGATCTGCGCCGGGCGTGCTAGTGAAGCTGACGTCACGCCCGGGTCACATGAGGACTTGCGTCGGCGGCGCCCCCCCCAGAATCGCCACTGATGCACACTCCAAACCAACTATACCTATTGAATAGAAGGTTTCTCAATGGGCTTTTAGTAAGGGCTGTCAATGGCTTCCAAACCTTTTATAAATAGGAAGCATTTGGAGAGGTAATACATAAGTTCCAGTTTTAAAATGTAAGTGTGGAACTACAGAATGTGATGTTGGTGTGTGTAAGCTGAAATTCCATAGCAACCGCTATAGCTAAAGTATTATTTCCTTCACTTTTCCCCCCACACATTACCTCATCTTGTGGTGAAGAAGTATGGGAAATATTTAAAGCAGATAGCTTTACTCCTAGTGTGAGAATAGGAATATTTCCAATCTGAAGGAATTCACTGCTAGCCTAATAATTGGTAGATACTCATGGGGCCTCCATGACTGGGGGGGGGGGGGGAATAATCTGGCATTATCTTCCTTTAAAAGAAGGAGGTTTGGAAAATGATCATTTATGTTAGAAGAATTAGAGGATGAAGGGATAGCTGCATAGTTTTGTTTCTGCATAGTTTTGTTTCTTGCTAATTAATAAAATAACAGTTTGCACATTCTTTAGTAAAATCAGGCAAAAATTATGACAGTGGTTTGTTTATTAAATTAGGTTGTTGGCAGAGATGGAAAAAAAATCTATAGTATGAATTATAGCCTGAAATGGCTCATGGCCTACATTAAACGTTAAAGCTAAATAAATACAGATGTAAGTTATGTTTATATAATAAGAAACACTGCTGAGCTAAGAATTTAGGTTAGAAAGTGCAAACTTCTGGGCCTGATTCATTATACATTCAAGACATGACCAGGTTTACTCACCTAAGTAACATCAAGAGACTATTTTGCACATGTGCAAAGTAAAATGATGGAAGAGGGGCCATATCCTAATATTCAAGCAAGAGGGAAATATTTGTTCAGCATCTAGTGATGGAAAAAGCATTTTCAGCCTGCATATTTTGCTAGTTTAATTTCCTTAAGATAAATCTCAGCTGGGTTGAGCTGAAATTAACCAATCACCCAGAACCTCCATGGAAAGTGTATAGACATAAGGCATGAAAAAGCCTTTTATCCAGACATAGCTCCAGTGGGAATTGTGGGGGCTAAGCACCCTAGACAAATAAATGTTTGCATTCTGGGAAAGACTTGTCATACCAGACCCTGGATAACCTCCCCACATGGCTTCACTAAATTTGCTACAGGCTGCAATCCTATCTATGCTCATTTAGTTGAGTGTAATCCTCTTGAAATCATCAATGGGACTTCTGAGTAAAGAAGACACATAGGATTGGGCTGTTAGTCTGCTAGAGTCTGATCCTAGTCGTCATGTTTACTCAGGAGTCCCATCAAACTCAATGGGATTCTCAAGTAAGTTTGCACAGAATTGTGATTTTGTAGCACATACCTATGCATGTTCACACTCTGTTCAAGGGAGGTTATTCCTTAATAAATGTGCTTAGGAGGATTGCAGTCACAGTTAACCATTCTGAAGGCAAAGTACACAAAAGGGTGGTTACAAAGTAATTTTACACATGTTTACTCAGGAATAAGCCCCACCATGTGAGGCTTGCTCCCCTAGGTAAGTGTAAAAACGAGCTATATTTACACATAATTTGGATTTCCACCTGGAAGGAAGACTTACATGTTTATTTTTTTTAATATATTCATTTCATATTAGCAGTACTGTACTGTATTGACAATACATAACACGACTGTTCTAATGCATTTTAACATTCGTGATTTCTAACTAGGATAGCTTAAAAATAATGCAGTGATGTACATACTTTGACGTATGATCCTTTAACGATATTGCTAAGCTTTCATCTGGAACTTAGAGAACTAGAAACCCACGATTTAAAGATGGAGTTTTGTATACAACTACCAGAGACGTAACAACAGCTTCCAGTATTACATAACTAGCACTAAAAGTAGAGCAATGATGTTTCTGAAACAAATTTATCCAGGTCCAAAGAAGACAAGTGATGTATGGGAACAGGTTTCTGCCCATAGATCAGTTCTGCTGCAAGAGCAAAAAGCTGCTATGGGGGAAGGGAAATTCTAAAACTAGTACCCAGGGTGCACGTGTGGTACACTAAAGCAGAAGCAATGTCACATGCCTCAGAAGAACCCAGCAGCACTACTACCTAACAAGAGAGCAATGAGCCAGTGTTGATTACCTGTTAAACAGAGAGGGTGCACGTGCACTAGACTCAGTCTAGCCAAGTGGTGGCCAACCTTTCAACATGACTGCTCCTGGACCTTTACTGGTTGAATAGGTGAGGGCATTTCAGCAGGTGCAGCTGCTTTAGCAGCACCATCAGCACTTGCAGCTGCCAAGAGTCTGTCTTCTACACAACTCTTAAGAACGCATAGAGCCTAATGGTGGAAGGTTGGCCACCCGTGGTCTAGCCCCATATGACCAGGAAGAGTTGTGTAAGCACAGAAAATTACTAGAACTAGACAGCTCAGCTGTTCAGGAGCCACGTGGTAGCTGCTTGAAAGCTTATATCATAGGCCCTTGAAATGTGCAGGGAGGCTGTCACACCATTGGAAGAAGATACAAACCAGAAGGTGAAGTCAACCACACAGAGGAAAAGTGTGGAGATCCAGGCAGATTTCTGGTGTGTAACTAGAGTTCAAGGCGATTAGTGTAGAAGTCAATTTCTTTTAGTCAATTTCTTAAGTGTACAAGTTGTTTAACAACCTTGGCCACCACCATCTCTGGTAAAGCTGCTTCCTGTTGTCTGGTCTGGTATAAGTACGCTTACCAGATCGCCGACCGGGACAGAGCTTCTTGCCCTTAAGGGACGGGGCGGGGGGAGGGGGCCAGAACGCGTGCGTTCTGGCCCCCTCCCCCCGCCCCGTCCTGGTCGGCGATCTGGTAAGCGTAGGTATAAGCAACCTTTTTACATTTTAAAAGTTCATTTATCCTCAACAACCCAGCGAAGCACTTCACTTCTTAGAATGTAAAATCCTCAAATAGTGTGAGATTAGGCATCGTGAAGGGTAGCCTGCTCTCCTGTGAGCCTGCCTGTTTACTCAAGTCAGCATCTGATGCTCTGTTGTGTGGCCCATCCTTATCAGAGGCATGGCTGACAGTCACTAGGGCAGAACCCCCATGTGTGACCCCCAAGCTTTGGAATTCCCTTCCCTGGAACCTTCCCTCCTCTCTTACAGAAGACAAGTAAACCCAGTTCTGTTTTAGAAAGTCCTTGGTTGGGGGTGGGAGTGAGGCTGGGGATGAGTATCATCTTCAGTTTGCTTCTTATTTTTAATTGTGCTGCTATGTTATTGTTTTATTTTGTATTCATCATTGCATGCTAATTTGAATGTATTGTTCATGTTTTTCATTTTTATGCAAAATGAAATCCTGGACTCCCTTTTAAAGTCAGAATAGCAGGATACAAATATTTTAAATAAATATTTTTCCCATTTTATAGATGGAGAATGAGGGAGAGGAATAGTAATTTATGCAAGGCTACCTTGTGTGTCTACACTTCCAGGTGCAGGTCTTCTAACAACATATTCAGATAGCAATACTGCCACCACTGTCCCCACCCCTGCAAACACTCAAAGTTCTTCCCGTCTTGCAGGGAGAACTTTGAGAAACACTGCTCTAGGTCAAAACCACAGTATGAAATTATCCCTCAAGGAAACACCAATTTTGGATAATGCTCAGTGTCTCTTAAAATTTGACCACTTTAATGCTGAAATCCTATACACACTTACCTGGGAGCAAGTCTCATTGAACTCAAGAAGACTTACTTCTGAGTAGATATGCATAGGATTGTGTTTACAGTATGTTTTTGGGAGACAAGAGTGGGTTTACAAGTAATATTTTTCTTGTGACCACAATAACTGTCATGTCATAGTCAGCCATTATAGTTATGTGCCACAATCAGTAATCCCAGTACAAACACAACTGCAAAGACTCAATTCTCTGCTATATTCTGGGCAATTGAGAATTTCCAGGTGCACACACACACACACACACACACACACACACACACACACACACACACACATATATATATATATATATATATATATATATATATATATATATATATATATATATATATATATATATATGCATTTATTATTTATTTCAGCCTAACCTACCTTGCAGGGCTGTTATGAGGCTAAAAGGGGGTAAACCCATGTTCAACGCCTTAGATGAAGGGTGGAATAATAATAATTATAATATTTGGTGGAAGGTGCTTTGCCAAAATAAGCTTATTTGGCATGCATGAACTTAGGGTTGCCAACTCTGACTGAAGCTATTCCTGGAGATATTTTTTTCCAACACAAAGTAATCCTGGACATTCCTGGAAGCACTGTTAAAAACTTCAGGATTGCTTTCCGTACTTGCCTAGAGACTGATGTTGATTCCTGGAGAATTGGCAACCTTACATGAATTGGTTGTGTGGAACCATTCAAATAACGTTGACAGTTCTGAACCAGGTTTGGGCAAAGCACTGCTTAAAACAAAGGAAGAAACTAACGCTTTCATACTATGATCTATCTAGGACACACAGCAATGGGGAAAAAAAAGTATTGAGTCTAAATAAATCCACAATCAACGAATCAATGGCAACTAACAAAAAATGCCTACCATGTTCCAGATAAGAAGGCGTACCTTCCGAAGGATCAAGCCTTCGAGCCCTCCGCCCATGTTTGGAGTTGTTGTGCACAAACATGTTATCCGAAACTGCCAAGACATGACCGTCCACATTGACTGTTGTAGATACCACAACCTGTGAGTGGAACAGCAATAAAAGGAAACACTTTAATACAATTTAAATTGAAATAAGTGCAGAGTGTAATACACCCAGAATCTTAAATAACAGCTGGAAGCTGCAGAAAATTGCACAGCTATTTCGCATAATAACTAGTGCTTAGACTGTACGACTCTAACAAGAGAAGCTATTGATGAGTGGGTCTTTGGCATCATAAGCTTTTGATGTCGTTTTAAGTCAAATTGCACAGTTTGTAGCTGTATGGCGGAACACACACTGTTAACCATCATTTTAACAAGAACAGCTTTATTAACTTCTTTTTTAAAAAAAGCAGGCTGTGTTTTACCCCGCATCATCCTTCAGCATGCACGCCAGAGTAGATAAAGCTGTTGTCATTGCAAATGAAAATTGATTCAAAAAGAAAAGAAAAACAAAACTGTGGTCTGTAAAGTTGGGATGAGAGCAGCTGCCAGGGGTGTTAGCACTTCTCCCAAATTCTCCTGAACGTACGTGTGTGTGTGTGTGTGTGTGTGTGTGTGTGTGTGTGTGTGTGTGTGTGTGTGTGTGTGTGTGAAGGTATTTCAGAGCTGAAATGAATAGCGCTTTTCAAATCCAAGGAGACATTTTCTTTAAAAATAATCAAGTTTGAATTCACACACTTTGTGAACTTTGACTTTTCCTAATTCTTTTAAACAACTAAAAATGGAGATACTATTTTGCTGTTATGTGTAAGACACATGGGATTATAAAGACAGAATCTACCAAATTCACAAATACAGTACCAGTTACAAACATACAATTGCTCAGCTGACAAATTTCTTCTACAAATTTCAAACATATTTCATCACGACACTTTAAACAACAAATATAATTGAAGCTCATTAGGAATGGAGTATGGCCTCTTTTATCTACATAACCTTAAGTTACCCTGATTTTTAAAAAAGAAGTTATTCAGATAAGTGTGTGTGTGTGTGTGTGTGTGTGTGTGTGTGTGTGTGTGTGTGTGTGTGTGTGTGTGTGTGTGGGTTACAGCCGTTGGATACCCAGGTTTCTGAAAATGAAAGGTTTTAATATGACTGCTTCTCCAAGTGCTTTCTAAGCTTATGGCTAGTGATGGCACCTCATTATACAGTCTCAGTTCCATCCTCATCTGTACCTGGGGGCTCCAGTAACATCCTATGTGAGGTAAGCAATACTTTTGTTCCTGTTGACCCTAAACATAAGGGGAAACACTGGCCATCTCAAGACTGCACAAGTATCAGGAGCTCAAGATTGCTACAGTGCCCCTCAAGATGAGCAAAAACAGGGATGGTGGCATTTTCCTGACAAAACCTCTTTTGATGTCACACACTGTTTGTAAACAGCAGGACAGTAGCTCTGAGGCAGGCCCATGTCCCAGTGAGAGGCAAGGTGATCTTTTACACCTGAACCTGGGCCTGCGTTCAGTCCCATGCTCTGCATTCTGCATCCACTGTCCACTGGAATTAAGACTGAGCTTCAAAGAGTTATTAATGGGGGTGGTGCTATTCAACCTCCTGCCATCCCTACCCTGAAAAGACAGCTTCTGCTCCAAGGAGTTAACCAACAGTATAACCAAAGAATGCATGAAACATAATTTTTGTTTGACAGTGCAATCCTGTGTAAAAATGTGCTGCATCCTAAGCCCATTCCGGGCCGCCCCAGCACTGCTAGAGCACTCCTCAGGAGAAGGGAATACTTGTCCCCTTCCCTGGGTGTAGGCAAGCCTCCTCGGGTGTATGGGCCTCCTTGGATGCACGGCAGCACCAGAACTGACGTAGATCCGGGGAGGCCGTGAAAGGCCGGCGCGAGTTACAACAGGGCATAGGATATCGGCACTGATATCTACGCCCCCTCCCACTCCAGGCCGAACAATGGCCCTCCTCCCCTGCCACTTCGGCCCGCCCTCCCGTCGACTAGTGCAGCTCTTACCTGCGTCATCCGGAACAAGTGCTGTAAGGCTACGGAGTAAGTGGTCCCGGCCTCCGCCACTTATTCTCTCGTAGTCGCAAACGTGCTTTACGGCATGTTTGCGACACTTTAGGCTGGCGGAACAAGAGCTCCACCGGCCTAAAGTTAGGCAGGATTGCACTGCAAATGATGTTAACAACCAATATCTAGCTAACTTTTCTAACTTATCCAGACCTTTTTACTCTGCAGGCACCATTACTTTGATGCTCCAGCATTCTTTTTGTGGCATACTCTGACTTGCATTGATTGCCCAAGTGGATCAGTGGGGGCTTGTGCAGGGTGGCCACAAAATCCCTATGCGTGAGATTGTGTGGATTTGGGATTGAAGCTATTTAAACCTGCAGAGGGACATTCTGGCCACCCTGTAGGTGTATGGGATGGCCTCTGAACAGAGGGGTCATCTAGATTATCTTTCTTTCCTTCCAACTCTATGATCTACAAGTGCTAATACTGGTTAACCTGTCTTCTAGTACCTATTTATCTCATTATAAACCTCTTGCAAAAACACATTGGAGAAACGTGGTAAGCACTGGTGCTACGTTCACCAGTAGACTTTTATCACACTTCCCATACGTATTGCTTTCTATAGGCCACTATATCCTAAGCAACATGATACTATCACCAGATTAAAAGTATACTTGAGGTTTTTTTAAAAACAAATCAACCACTCAGCACTATAGATAAATGACTGACGACACTAATACCATGTGGTGCTCTACTGTTGTTTTGTCTACAGGTAAATGTGCAAGAAGAGGGCTGGAAAGTGGCCCACAACCACTGAGAAGTGGCCCACATTAGTTTGGTCAAAACTGTACAACCATTCAGTATCACAGCAAGATATTGAACTCATTGGTGAGGTGGGGATTTCAAAAGTGTTCCGTTGCTACTTAATTTAAAACACAGGACAATAAAAAAAAAAGTTAAATCCCCATTTTATCATGAGTGGCCACTGTATCAAGAATGTCAGCAGTTCTCAGAAGTTATTCTCCCCTAAAAACTTGACTACACATGTCCATTACTCATAATTATACTTTTATTCTTACTCTGATCAACTGTTAACCCTTACTAACCAGTACCAGCCATATTAACAAAATGACAGCATTTTGATTTCTCTCACTACCGCGAGTATCCTTGCTGATTATAAGTCTGTTTCCAGTGAGCATGTGCCGTCTTCCAGAACTTTGGCTAAAACAATAAGAAGAAATGACCTACACTTCTCCTTATATTAAACAAGGAAGGGGGATTAAAAATTGAAACCCACAGAGATATGTTTATTCATGCGACCTCTTACAACCAAATATAATAATTGTCTGTTAATTGCAGTTTCAGCTCCCACCTCATGCTTCAACATGTGAAACAGCAATCAGCCAGCTCCTGTTTAATCCACCTATTATGTTGACTAATTAACTTTGCTCGACAGTTTATTTCTTCCTCCATTATCAGCCACTGTCAGCCGCAAGCACAGTGCCACAAAGGGGGACCTCGGCCCCTTTGATTGATCACCGATAGATTGACATGCAGATTAATTTAATTAGAATCACCTCACTTGAGAAATGAAAGACAATGGCAAGGGGGCTAATAGATCTGCTCTTATAATGAGGCAACCCTCCAGAGCCAAGGCAGAGGATTTCTGATTTATTTTGCTGAATTCCCCAGTTGCTCCGAAAGGCTCTTGCTTAATTGTTCTTGGTATTGAGAGGCTTTAGCCTCTGAAGAGGTGAAATGCTTTACAAGGATTGGCAAACATTGCTTCAACTCTCCAAGGAAGCCGCTATCCTCTCAAAGTTGCAGGAACGTGGAGATTTGCTTGCAACAATACTCTTGCGTTGCTTGAACTGGGTAACGGGGGGGGGGGGATGACATACAACTCTCCAAATAACGCTTTATCAACTCTAATAAAGTTCTACAAAAACATATTTTGTCAGATTCTGACCTACAACCCTATTTTGTCAGGCAGTTCCAGCCAAGCCATCCCTCCCCACCCCCAGCAAACTTAATAAGGCCTTCTAGACGGAGAACATACCGGTAACATGATTTGTGTTTAGAAACAAGGCTGCCAGAATGCCATTGGCTCATTTCACAGCACATTTTAAATAGGAGACAATGATTTGGGTTAAAATGAGGTCAAAATTAGTTGCAAAGTTTTAGAGACTGATATTGGGAAGGAGAAAGCAACAGATATTAATAGGTAAAATATTCTTCACATAGGAAAAAAAAATCAGGGAAATAAACTCTCAAAGAACAGGCCATAAGGATGTTGGTATTTCCTTATACTTGCCATTCACCCAAGAAACCTGCACAGGGCCAAATCCTAGCTCTGTTTAAGGCTAGGCTTACCATCTTCCCGGAAATGACCGGGATTGTCCCGGCGACGCCCCCTTCGTCCCCCCCGAGCTGTCTCATTGTCCCGGCCCCGGCCCGCCGGCTGCATTGCAGCGGGCCGGAGCTCTTCCGAGACTGTGCTGCCAGCTGCAGCGCGTCTCTGTTTTGATCTCTAGTCTCGCGCGCCTATTTGCGCGACGCTGGGAGCTCTCCGGAACGGCCCGAGTGAAATACTCGGGCTGTTCACTCGGGCTGTTCCGGAGAGCTCTCAGCCTCGAGGGAGGACGTCCCCGCCCCCCGGCCATGCCCCCGGCCACGCCCCCAGTCCCGGCCGAGTGCCGGGCGTATCTGGGATGGCTATTTAAGGCAACTTCAAATATTCCTACCACCACCACATTCTACAGTCACTGTTTCATGAATGGGGGAAAAAAACCTGTATTCATATAGGGTGGCCACAAAGTCCCTATGTGCTTCCATCCCAAAAGCACACCATCTCTGCATAGGGACTTTGTGGCCACCCTGTAGAAGATTGTATGCACACTCAGAAAGGACCATGTACAAAGTTGTACACAGACCACATATGTGCAAGAGATAAATCTTTTCATATTTACGTCCCTTTTAAAAACCTTTCTATTTCCCCAGGGCTTCTTTGGTTATGTTTGAATTTGATCGTTTTTGTCTCTTGGTTGTTGTTTTTTTATGCAGCTTTTTTTTTGTCTTTTGCTTTTATAGGTATAATGAGACAGGATATAATTTTAATAAATACATAAATCAGGAAAGACTGCAGAGATAAGCCACTTGCATATGTCCATAACTCATTCGGGTACAACTGCAGCCGCTTATCACTACATAGTATGTGTGGAATACTGAATTGCTTCGGTAGAATAATTTGCATTGATGGCTCCGACACTAGAGTGCCTCTGCAAGTCCCTCCTTTAAGTAATATGGTAACATTAAATCAGGATTCCACTCTTAAATCCAACAAGGATTATGTCATGAATATCCTGCTAACTGGGCAAAGAGGCGCTTTTTCAAGTGGTGCAACTCTTATATTTAGCAAGGGAAGAGTAACTGTTCCTCTTCACCCCAATACAGTGTGGTTGTTGCTGGTGTTCTTCTGCATCTTTTTTTTGGTTTGTGAGCCCTTTTGGGATGGGGAGCCATTTAGTTATTTGATTTTCTCTGTAAACCACTTTGTGAACTTGTGGTATATAAGCAGTATATAAATATTCTTAATATTGAAGAGCAACAGTAAAGGTAAAGGTGACCCCTGACAATTAAGTCCAGTCGTGTCCGACTCTAGGGTGTGGTGCTCATCTCCATTTCAAAGCCGAAGAGCCAGCGTTGTCTGAAGACGCCTCCGTGGTCTTGTGGCCGGCATGACTCTCCTTGCCGCAGCGCGTAGCATGCAGCTGGAACACAGAGCGCTGTTTACCTTCCCGCAAGTGGTACCTATTTATCTACTCACATTAACATGCTTTGGAACTGCTAGGTTGGCAGGAGCTGGCCAAGCAACGAGAGCTCACCCCATCGCGGATTCGAACTGCCGACCTTTTGATCGACAGCTCATGGTTCAGCGGTTTAACCCACTGCGCCACCCGCTGGCCTTGAAGAGCAATAATTAATTGCAATTAATATGTTCGAGATGTGTATAAATATCATTATCAATAATAATAATAAATCCAAGAATATTTTAAAAGATTCTTGTCTTTCATTTTCCCCCAATGAGTGCTTTGAGCAATGCCTGAAAGAAAATAGTTTAAAAAAGGGCTTTTTTCTGGAATTTTTTTGTGGAAATTAGACAGGTGAAACTATTTTTAAAACAATTTTCAGAGTTCTAGGGTCACCCCACTGACCCCGCCCCCAGGAGAGCAAAGATCACTGTTTTTAGGGGAAATGAGGTGCAGGAATTGGTTGCAAGGTACCCCCTCCTCACTGAAATTAGAAATGAAACTTTGGCTTTTTTTTTCATGGCCAGGGCCCTGGCTTTTGAATCCACTTTGTTTGGAGCACCTCAGGTGCAGGTGATCAGCTGTACACAGCTGTAAGCAGGAGCAACACCAGGCGTTGCTCAAAGCACTCATTGGGGTTATATGAAGCATTTACCTGTCCCTTTAAAACTTAAATGGCCAGAAGCAAGAGGATCTTGCAAAAACTAACTATAAGAGCTATTAAAAAAAACCCTGGAAGCCAGGGACTTGTAACTTTGGGTACACTGTGCTTAGACATACCCCTACAGACCCCTCAAGCACAGAGGTTGTGTGCATAACACAACAATGTTTTTTGAGCGTTTTTGTGCTGAACTCACAACTAAAGCTGCAGCATTTCAAGGATTTGAAGGGTCATAAAAAAAAACCTGGCAGCCAGGGACTCGTAACGTGGGGTACACTGTGCTGAGACATACCCCTACAGACCCCTAAAGCACAGAACTTGTGTGCACAGCAGAACTATGTGTTTGTTTGAGATCTTGTGTTGTCAGGTCTATGATTTACATAGGAATGAATGGACAAATTTGTTATGCAACACCTGGGAATTTTTTTGCAGGTGGTTATATCTCTTTGGGGGTCCCTTAAACATGTGGAACACAATGACATTTGGGAATTCTGGGAAAATCTGACCTTGGGGACTAAGTGAATTACAAGATAAATCTGGTAACAGAAAATCATCACAATTTTATAGCAAGATTTTCAGCTTCCATCATTCAAGTCCATTATAACTTATAATGGGCATGAGCATCCTAATTATATGCGTATTTACTTAGAAGTAAGTTCCATTGAGTTAAATTGAGCTTATTCCTCAGCAAGTATGCTTAGGACCACAGTCTTGTAGGGGGATCTTTCACCTCAAGATAATAAGGCCAGAGATTGTATCTTGCCTTGACATTAGGATTGGGTGGTGAGAGTCCTAGAAGAAAAGAAACACACCTGAAAGAGTTCCTATTTTTCTATAGTCATGTTGCAAAACACAATTGGGTCTTGCAGGTTTCACGTCTGTGTATGCATCAGGGGCTTGTTTCCAGGATCATGTCAACCAGAAAGTGAACATTCATGAAGATCAGGAGATACTTGCTCGTCCAGCAAGTTTTCCCTTCCCTAACACAGGATGGCTCAAATCTGTAGCACCTCTCTGCCCCACCCATTTCAAAACACTGGATATAAACTTTCAGGGCTTGTCAATGCCATTCCTTGCATTGGCTAGTCTATCTGCATGATGGATGGAGGTCATAGTTAGATTTTTCTAACAGTTACTCTCCACCGGACCGAGGCCACCGCCAGCAGACAGAGTTAAGTTCTGTACCAGGTTGGGGGGGGGGGATGGGGAGGGCGGAACGGGGCAGATTGGATAGCCAGGTCCAAGACGGGGGAAGGATCCTTGGCAGCGTACTCAGCCAGATTTTATCCCCCGTCCTGGGCCTGGCCGGTGTTACACGGGTTCCTCGGAATTGCGCGAGCCATTTTGCCGGTGCACATCCAAGGAGACCCATAGGGGCATCTGGGACATTACCCAAGGGAAAGGGACGAATGTGTCTTTCTCCTGAGGCGGCCTCCAGCTGCGCCGATCCTGCCCAGGATCCGACGCAGCGTGCTTTTGCACGCTGCAGTGGCCCTAGGCAAGATTGGGCTGAAAATTGTTGTGATCAGCTTTGGGCCCCAAGTTGAAAGGGAAAATGGGGTGGAAATCCTTTAAAAAATAATTGTAATAAATAAGTTTGAAAGAATTAGGCAACTGCTTAAAATATTTACTGCTTAACAATGGCTTAGTTAAAAAGAACTACAATATAATTCCAAACAATTCTATAATTTGGAGCCTGGTCCTGTAAAATGTCATGCAAATAATTCTTGCTCACAGAAGTAGTACATGCAGACTAGCTTGTGATATCACAGTAATCTCACAAAGTTCAGTTCCTTTTGCACCCTGCCCACAACATCTGCAAGATCAGACACTCAATCCAACCTATGCAGCTTTCAAATACACTTTAAATTGCATAACAGAATCTTGCTACCCCTGAACAGATTTTGATTTACTACAAAGAGAACATAGCAGAATGGCTCTTTTGGAGTCGTTACGAGAAGAAACTATAAAAGGAATCCCCAAGAGAAACTGTTTCCAGGGTCAGGAAATGTGAAAAAATAAAAGTGGTTATTTTGGGGTCTACTTTAAGAAGTGATTATTCATAGTGCACCTGTAGGATAAGCAGAAACTCTCTACTGATTACTTAACATTTTTAAACAATCAAAATGTGATTTCCATAAAGAATAAAAATAGCATACAAAATATGTATTAAATCTTTATTTATTATATTATATTAACACTCTGCTAATATGCAAATTTCTATAATAGGCAGGCACTCATCACCTTTCTGAGTAGCCCTAACAGGCTTATGGCTACTCTCCACAAATCCATTTATCAGCAGGACTCGTCAGGAGCAAATGGATCTCCAAATATAATCCATATGTATTTCCAAAAAAGGCAACACTTTTTAATTTCTGAAGTAATGGGATGTGTTTAGATGACAGCACATGCAAAACTAATTTGTAAGGGAAACAACGTTTGTTTTAGATTTAAAAAAATATAAAACTATGAGGTGCAGAGTAAGAGAATCAGTTTAAAAAAAACAGTCCAAAATATGAGGGGAAAGGCTCATTACAGTTTAAAAATTGATTAATGAGGTGCTGACAAACTCATATAAACATGAGAACAACCAGGCCTGCCAAATCTCAAACCTATCCAAATATTGTGAAGAAAATACAGCTTTTTTTATTTGGGACAGGCAAACACAGAAAAAGATTTTCAGCTTTAGCATCAACCCTTCATCGATTCTCAGTTTAAATCTCACATTCAGTATGGGAGGTTGGTAGACTGCTAACTAAAAAAAAAATATCAGAAACATCTTTTTCTATTGTGTACTCTAAATGTACTATAATTTGCATTCCAAAATAGACATTCTTCTGTGCATTATTAAATCACTCCACTGCAAATGTTCTGGAAAGGAGTTGAAAATCTTTTGGAAAAGAAAACCGGAGGTTAGGAAATCAAGCTGTTTATCTGGGTTGAGCACTGAGCCCATTTATTTGTTATGGTGCATCACCTAATATTTCAAGATTAGGAATCACATTACTCCTCATTTTTAACCACAGTCCATTAAGTTTTGCTAGCCAATTAATTTATGGCACGTTCATGGTATTTTCAGTAATCTCCATTTTAGTGGAAGCAAATTTATATCTTAGTTTACACCTCTAAACACTGTGTGGAAAAGTCTTGAAGAACCGAAGTGAAATGACTTCTAGTGTACTGGAGCAGCCCTACCCCGTCCTCGTGCCTACCAAGCCCCTCCAGAGAGGCTGCCACCCCCTATGTATGGCCAGTGAGCACCATGCCAGGGTCACCTAGAGGAGTGCGCTGCTACCCAACCACTTGCTAACACCTCAGCTAGCACTGCAGCCAGTAGGCGGACACCAGGCAGGTCCTGCAGCTATTTATGTCTTCTCCCAAGGCAGGCTTCCTGGTTTGTGCTGGGGCAACAGGGAGGCAGGTTCTGGTCCAGAAAAGGGGCGGGGCTGCATATGCCCATAAAGCAGGCCTCAGTATAATTGGGTTCACGGGCGTCACTGGAGCGTGGCAGGGGGGGCCGCCTGGGGGTGACGCGCATCGCCTCCGTGACGCGCGACACCCTTTGGACGCTCCGAGGCCAGCCCGGGAGCCGGCCTCGGAGCGTCCGACCCCGTTGGCACTCCAGGGCCTTCTGAAAGAAGGCCCAAGCAGCGCGTCCATCCGGGTATTTTCTGGATTTTCGCGCATGCGCAGACCCGTTTTGAGGGCTTTTTGCCCTCAAAACAGGTCTGCGCATGCGCGAAAATCCAGAAAATACCCAGATGGACGCGCTGCTTGGGCCTTCTTTCAGAAGGCCCTGGAGCGTCCGAAGGGCGACCGGAGGGCGACGCGACGCGGGGGGGGGAGCCGGGTCGCCCCCACCCACCCCGCGCCGCGATGACAGAGCGTCACTAGGGTGACGTGCGCCGCGCGTCCTAGTGACGCTACTGATTGGGTTCACAGCACAATCCTAACCAATTTTCCAGCACTGGTGTAGCTGTGCCAACAGGGCATGCACTGCATTTTGCAGTGCCGGGACAGTCATAGAGGCCTCTTCAAGTTGAGAGAACATTTGTTCCCTTACCTTGGGGCTGCACTGGTGCTGGAAAGTTGGTTAGGATTGCACTGTCAGTCGGTGCCAGTGATGGGGCAGTAGCAGCAGGATGCAAAGCTGAGGGGCTCTGTCTCCACAGCCACTGTGGAGGTTGCCCTGTGGAGAGGAGGAGGAACCGGGTTCTGCATAATCCCCTCCCTTCTCCAAGCCAAACCGAGGCAACAGGGGAAGGCTCTCCAGGTCAGGCTGCAAGATCCTTCCCAGGTGGAAGGAATAGATGGATGGAAGAGCCCCCCCCCACAGTGAGACAAGGGAGGAGCCCCCCCACCTGGGCCTGTTGCTGGGGAGCCCCACACCTAGGGTAGACTACTCCTCATAGCCCACAACTGTTACCATTTTGGAAACTCGAGCCCCAATTCCAAACAGGTATTAATACCTCTGCCTAAATTTAGGTAGAACATAAGAACATAAGAAGAGTCCTGCTGGATCAGGCCAAAAGCCCATCTAGTCCAGCTTCCTGTAATCTCACAGTGGCCCACCAGATGCCTCTGGGAGCACACAGACAACATGATACCTGTTCTGTTGCCATCCCCTTGCACCTGGCATTCAGAGATAGGCTTTCTCTAAAACACAGAGGTTGCATATAGGCATCATCACTTTTAAACTGTGATGGATGTTTATCTCTATAAATCTATCCAATCCCCTTTTAAAAGCATCTTAGGCCAGGTGCCATCACAACATCTTGCAGTAAGGAGTTCCACAGATTAATTTCGCACTGGGTAAAGAAATAGATGTATTTCCTTTTGTCCATTCTGACTGTCCCGCCACTCGATTTTAGGGGATGTTTCCTGGTTCTAGTGTTGTGCAAGAGGAAAAAGAACTTCCCTCTACCCATCCCATGCATAATTTTATATGTCCTAATAATGTCGTTGTCCTACTCAGGCACCTTCTTTAGACTGAAGAGTCCCATACACTCTAGCCTTTCCTCGTAAAGGCTGAGCTACATTACAGGCAGAGGCTCTGCCGCCGCCTCTGCCTCTGCCTACGCGCTTGGAGCGGGGGAGTGTCTTCCCTTCTGTTGTCCCTCCTGTTGTCCCGCCTTCTTAAGAAGGTGATTGGAGGTAGTTCAGATTGGCATGCAGCCACCCTCCCCCCTCTCCTACGATTGGCAGGCTGCAGTAGCTCCGCGAACCGCCCCCTAGCTCTGCGCGCCCGCCCCCTCAAAAGTAGGATTCCAGTTTGAGGTACGCGCCGGCCGTGCGGAGGTCGCAGCGGCTCCGCTTGCTTCAAAAATGAGGTCAGAAGCTCCGCGACGCGTGTAATGTAGCTCAGGCTTAAGGGAGATGCCCCAGCCCACTAATTGTTTTGGTTGCTCTCAGCTACACAGGTACCTAGGTTACCGCTCCTGACACCCCCCCCCCTCGATTTCATATAACACTGATTTTCTTATCCACTGTGGTTCCAGGAACAGAACCCCAGCGGATAAAAAGGTCCAACCGGCTGAGACCGGTGCATTGCTTTGAAGAAAACCCAAGCGAGGGTTGAAACGTCAGTTTGAAGATCAGTGCCCGTGGTTCTGCCTCGGATAATCCGTGAGACATCAGCGCTTGCAGCGCTACTGCGAACGCTGCCTTAGTCGCATAGGAATTTCTACAGACCACCGGTTTAAGTAAGAACTTTATTCCTTCATCGTAATTTACATGGCTGCAAATCCCATAACCCCCAAATCGCTGCAAAGCATCAACAGACGTTGCTGTTTGTTTGCTGCAATGTTAAAGCAACAAGTCCAAACCGGGGGTGGGGTGGTGGTGGAAACAATTAAATCCAACTATTATTCATAAAAACCGAAACACACTGCCACTGAATGCAATTCTACACACTATACTGCCATGCTGAATATTAAAGTATGAGAAGGGTGATTTGCTCTGCTGAAAGTGATTAATTTCTTTAAAATGCTAAGGTCACGCTAATTGACATGACCTGTGTAATTAAGCAGTCTCTGTTTACACACGGAATGCTCAACTGCTGTGAAGCTGGGCCTGCCTGACAGAATGTCTTTACAAGTCAAGAGATCAACAACCTCTCTTATGTCCTACCTAGTCACCTACACAAGCTCCTGATTGCTCTTCTGACAGAACACGCAAAAGCATTACCATATGAAAATCAGCGTGCGTCTTGGGGGAGCCACAAACTGGCAGCACGTAGGTAAGCGTGAACTGTTGCTATGACAGGCTTCAGCCCTGGCCAATCACGCTGGCTTGCCACGTCTAACTGGAGGATGTTCACATACTTATTAAACATCACTTATTCTACGAGGCAATAGTAGAAGGGCTGAAGGAAAACAGATGGGAAGGCCTAAAGAATTCTGCCTCAAAATTCACAAATTCTATGGGCCAAGTTCAAATTCTGTGACTATGAAAACACAAATATCCGAAAAAACCTGCTCAGTTTCTAGCTGTCACCACAAATTAAGAGAAAGCTGTACAGGTTTAATAGGAGGCGGCCATGATGGACCACTGGCCCATCTACCTCAGCATTGTCGACACTGACTGGCAGAGGGGCTCCAGGGTTTCAGGCAAGGGTCTTTTCCCAGCCCCACCTGACGATGACAGGGATTGAACTGAGTAACTATTGCATGCAACCAGTTCACTGAGCTAAATCCCAGTGATGTAGACTTGAATCTACTGACTCGGACTTGAGTCAGACTGAAGTTGCGTCAGACTTGACTTGGCAATTGTAAAAGACTCGAAAGACTCAACTCAAGTCTTGGAGCCTTTTACAACAAGTCCAGTTTTATTCAGGTATGAACCTGTTTCCCTCATTAAATAGATAGGGACTCGCAACTCGCAACCAAAGACTCGGGACTTGGGGGCAAAGACTTGGGACTTGACTTGAGACTTGGAGTCAGAGACTTGATCCACATCCCTGCTAAATCCCCATCACCTTTTTTATGGTCATAAACACGTTACTACTTTGTCATAGAATTTATTCATTACCTTTTTTTTATCCCAGGCTTCCTCCAAAGAATCCAGTGAATTCAGTCCATTTTATCCTTACAACAACCCTATAAGTTATGTTGGACCAGTCATCCTTCCTTAGCTTAAGAAATATGAACGCAGATCTCCCTGGTCAAAATCTGATATTATATCCACTAGTATCAAATTTTGACCATGGTGGTATTGCACAATTGGGACAGAAGCACCTGTGGTACCTATTTGAAATGTTTGAGGGCATAAAGGTTTTTTGTTCCAGCTGTATCTATATTTTAGCAAATACAATCTCCCTTACTTGGAACTTTTATTCCACAACTTTTGTAGTGTGTATTGAATCTAGAAAATCTGAATGTTTTTGAATCTATGGATGGTGGGGAATTTCCAAACCCCAGGAAAATGACAGGGGATGCCTGTAATTTTTTATTATTATTATTTGGGCAAATCATGCTGCTAGATCTCATGAAAGTAGTGCACATTTGCTGTCATTTCATTTAACCTCCTTGCTCTCATCATAAAACAAATAGACTTATTTTCCCTCTGTCAAACTTTGGCAGTGCAATCATGTTCGGCAGTGTAATAATGGAGGTGTTACAGGTTTAACCTGAGAAAGCCCTACCACAGACGTTCCCTGGGGAACAAACTGGCTAATGTGCCTCTGTCAAATTGCCCCGCTTTTCACAAATGTGGGGCCTTCTCATATGAATGATATGAAAACTGCAAAGTCATTACTCAGTGACAAAGGTACCTTTTTTGTTTCCTCTTTACTCTCTATATTTCATATGACCTCTCAGCTGATACTTCCACTTTCTCATAGGTGCACAGGAATCATTGAATTCAGAAGATGTAAGATACGAATACAGAGTAAGATACTCTGTTCTAAGACGCTCACAGCCCAATCCCAACCCTCACCATGCTGTAGCATGCAGGCGCGCCATGGAGACATGCACTGCATACTATGTTTGGGAGGGAATCGGGAAGCCTGTGAGAGGTAAGGGAAAATATTTTTCCCTAACCTGTGCATAGGCCCCCTGATGGCCTATGGGTCTCCTCAGACCTACACCAGCTATATAGCTGGCATATGTCCAAGGAGAGCCAGGGGCAGGGCAAGCCCAAAAATGGGGGATAGGATCCAGTGTGCACGAATGCCACCAGATCCACTCCCTCTCTCTCCCCGACACCATCCGTTTCCTCCCCTGAAACACCCCATTACTCACGCTCCCTGCCCACTGCCTACCCTTGCTGCCAATTTACCTACTCTGGCAATGGCTGGACGCTTTGGTGATGTGTGCATGTGGTCACCAGCCATTTGCACTTTCGGCCCCATTCTGGACATCATTGCTGCATCTGCAGTGCTAATAGAGAGGGCTTTCCACTGGCAGGACGCTAGTTTCATCAGCAGAAGGTGCCCATAGGGCTGGGCTCAAAGTCTCTTGTTTAGTGATATTCAGGGCAGCCACTCTGCTGCTCACCCCCCAATTCTACCCCAACCCATGCTAGCCAGCCAATTAGCTCACCCCCCACCAAAGTACCCTAAATTATCTTCCTTCACCATACTGGTTCTAAACTGGCCAGGTGGGGAGCAAAACCTCTCTCTACATCCTTCCTGCCAGCACCTGACCAGTTTACAGCCAGTCGGAGTAGAGGAGGTAGTGGGGGCCTTCCGCCCCCAAGCATTCCCTAGAAAGAGAATACTTGGGACAAGGGTCATGGCACCAATCGTCTCCACCACAAATCTCGACAGTGACACTAAAGATGTTAAGCCATCACCTATGTTCATTCTCTTCTCTTGCATCCACCAAGGAGAGTGTGCAAGAGGATGAGCACATGCCCGCACATGGGCACATGATGGGCTGGAGGAGGTGACAGGTGGTGACAAGGTGCAGGTAGTTTGCTGCCTCCCCCACCCTACCACTTGAAATGGCCTTTTCAGGCAGCCTTACTGCTGGGCCATCCCTGGGAATAAAGTTTCATTGGCAGCAGGAAAACAACAACAACATTCCTTATGTGTAATAAATTGGCATACATTATAGGCTTTAACATGTGTACTGGGATAGAGTTGCCCAGTTACAATCCAAAGACCGCTTCTGTTCAGATACATAACTGTAGAGGATGCAGATGCAACTTCTTTGACTCCAAATCTCCCTAGTCCCGTTGCCAACTCTCTCATTCTGGTTAATGAAACAAGAAGAATCCCTATGTGCCCTCACAACTAAAGAGGGGGCAAAGCGACCAGAGGAGGAACAAGGTGGGAAAAGAGACAGCCGCATCCTATTTTTCAGCTACGGATCTTTTAAAAGCACGTTCTGGAAACTCTCTAGTCTTGGGGGTGCGACACTCTAGGAGAGTGGAAGGCTTTCTGTACCAGAGACAAAAGAGGCTTTTAATACTTTATTATTAAAATTGGGGGGGGGGGTTGTTAGAAAAAGAAAACACAAACAGGAATGGCCATTTCTGATAATATTATAACTGAGTTTCCCAAGTTCAACAAAAGGGGTTGCATGCATTGGCAAATGTTTCTGATCCTTCTCTTCCTTCTTTAAATTTCACAGTCTCAGTAAATTTAGACATCTGTGCCATGTGCCACACATTTGCTATCCCGTTTTTTGTTGTTGTTGGAATTCTGGGACTGTGCCAAAGTTTAGAACGACAATTTTAGCTGCTGTCAGTAATTAAGTGGATAATAGATAATGATCATTGTCTCACTTCTATATCTAGTAAACCTAATAACACCAGTAGTAGATAAAGGTAAATCATAAGCTGTCATATGCTTACTCACTTATAATACCCCAATACATCTTTATTACTGCACACCCCCTACTACATATGAACAAAATTTGCAGACGGTAAATTGCATCTCCAACAGTTATGTGTAACAGGCCTATATATTTTACCCAACTTAGTGGAAGTTAGGAATCGGATAAATTACATTACTATGACTCTCTTTTATATCGCTACAAACTGAATTTGCAGAACCCTTTGTGAAGATTTTGTTCCAGTCAGACTCTGTAATAATTCTATCTTGCATATTCCCCAATTTAACTTAAAATTGTCCAGATATTCAATTTTGGATAATACAGGTGGGCCCCCATATCCGCTGGGGATATGTTCCAGGCCCCTCCGGGGATACTTGAAACTGTGGATAAGAGCGAACACCCCATCCATGGTTTCCTGAGGGGCCCCCCACCCTGCCTCCCCTGCAGGCAGGCATGCTTGCCCCCCCACAGCTCTTATTTTTCGTTCAGCAAGCTTTGTTTCTTCCTTAAAACAAACAGAGAAGCAGCCTCCACTGCAGGCAAGTAGAACGAGACTAAGTCCTAGAGAGGCTCTGCAAGGTTTCTGTTAACCTTGCAGAGCCTCTCTAGTACTTAGTCTCATTCTACTTGCCTGTAATAAGCAGCCAGAGGCTGCTTCTCCTGTTTCTTTAAGGAAGAAACGAAGCTTACTGGGAAAAAAGTAAAAGCCTGGGGGGTCCCCACGATCCGTGGATAACTGAAACCATGGATAGCGAATCAGTGGATATGGGGGCCCACCTGTAGTTATTTAAGATCTTCATGGTTAATTAGCTTATTTGTTTATTTATTCTACCCCGCCTTTCCCTCAGAAAAGCAATTGCCCAAGGTGGCATTTCATAAAAGCCATAAAACAACCATAAAACAACCATAAAACAAACAAACAAACAAATAAAAATCAGGGTCAGCAGTTTACAATGCATGTCTATTCAGAAATAAGCCCCACTGAGTACAATGGGACTTCCTTCCATGTAAGTGTATACAGGATGGTAGCCAACTCAATGGAGTTGACTTCTGAGCAGACAAGCATAGGATTGTTCTGCCAGTCAGGTAAGACTCTTCTCAATGTTCTATTCCTTAATCCTCTAGTCTATTTAAGCAATTAAATTTGTAAAAAATCTATTTAAGAAATGAAAATATCGATATCGTTGTCAGTTTTCTCCACTCATTTTCTGCTCAGTCATCTGAAGTAATTCATTTATTTAAACTGTTTATACGACTATTCATAACATTCCATAAGAATTTATGTAGTAGCAAAACAATAAAAACAACACCCAATAAACGGAAAAATCGAATCAATAAAACAACTTCAATAAACAACAGTGAGGTCAAAATCCCAAGGCCCTCTGATAAAGAACAATCCTCAGCAGTCTCCAAAAAGACAACAGAGAAGTTTCTGCTCTTTGTACAGGCTAATCTGGACTTGATTTGGGATGAGTTTTGGAAGAGGACCTCCTCAGAAGATCTTAAGCTCTGGGGGTTGAGGGGAATGTATGGTGGCACCTTTGACAGGAGCACAACGCCTGATGGCGTAACATAGAATCAGTCCAATGCAAGTAACTGCAATCCTTTAACTTCTTCTCCCAGCTACTTAACCAGATAGCTCTGGCTGAAATTCTCATCCTCAAAAGGCAATTAATCATAAAGGAGGAAGCAACACTGACCTGAAATCTCCGCATGTCTCGAGGGTTTCCTGCATTTTTTAGGCAGTTCTGGTTACATTTAAGAAAAAATTTCAAGAAGAACCTGTTGAGAAAGAGGTATTGTGCTTAGAATACTAGTTGTTCACAGCTCATCCAATATTTCTTTGCCTTCACCAGCAAATGCTTAAATATTGAAAACTGTCTTCCTTAAACACATGATACGGATAAAGATCTGCTTTCACCCAATGAACAGGATAACTGAGCCACAGTATGGAACGCTTTATAAGGAATACATATAAAGCAATGCTGACAAAATCAATGTGGTTATAATGTTCCTAAACATGGCCTCTGAAACATCATACAGGGGTGAGCAGGCCTCTTCACAGTTAAAGAATTGTGGAGTTTTTGATTTCATATTGTACATTTTCCTGCTACAGGTTCAGTATCCCTTATCCGGAATGCTTGGGACGGAAAGTTGTCTGGATTTTGGATTTGTCTGGATTTGGGAATATTTGCATAAATACCGGTATAATGAGATATCTTGGGAATGGAACCCATGTCTAAACTTGAAATTAATTTATGTCTCATATACACCTTATAAACATAGCCTGAAGGTAAATTTATATAATATTGTTTTTAAAAAAATGTGCCCCAGCATGCCTTGTGCTATGCCAGCCAGGTGATTAAAAAAAAACTTTTTCTAAGGCATAGCCCCAAAGATGTCTGGATTTCGGAATAGTCTGGATTTCAGATGTTCGGATAAGGGGTAATCAACCTGTACTGAAAAGAGTTGCACGGTTTGGGATGACAAGTTGGTTTTGTTTTCTTTTGTTGGTGTCACAGAACAGCTACAGCTCCTACATACTGTAATTTACAGAATTCTAAAGTTTCTGTATGATCAACATTGTTGCACTGGGCACTCAACCCTATAGTCTTAACCCATCAGTTAAGACATGAAACAGTGGCAGATGTGATTGCCTAAACTTCAGCTCCTGAACTCTGACTCTTGAACCCCAGAAAAACCAGTAAAAATACAAATATTAATCTTGCTCCGATTAATCATTCAGCCATGGAATACTGAATCAACCAAAGAGAACAGTTGGACCCTGTGGCAAACCAGTGCAGACGGAGCAGCAAGGCCTGTGCATGCACATGTAGCCCAATTGTAAAAAGCTGAAGTTCTGCCAGCAGCTGTGGGGCAAGAAGGGGAGGGGGAATAGAACAGGCTGAATCCAGCCTCAAATGCCCCCTTCCAAACAGCCAATTGACAGAACTTCCAGCTTTGGGTAAATGGTTAAATTCACACAAGCACAGCTGCTGGATCTAGACAGGCAACAGCTAAACTGTGGCATTGGATTATATATGGTCTACCACAGAATATCAGGGATTCTCGTACAGTGAACATTAACAGATAAGTCATGAGCCACAACAAAACAACAACTTTTTGTTGTTTTGGAAAGAAAAAAGAAAGAACAAAATACAATGGAAAGAGGGAGGCAAAAAAGGGCTATTATTTGTTTTTTAAAAAGTGTGCCCTGTATTGCAAACTAGGGTTCAAGGTGGGTTCCAAGCCTGAAGAAAAACCGGTAGTACTAATCAAGTACACCATCCATTACAGTACTGAGCACAATTCAAAATACAGTACACAATCAATTAATATGACGAGAAAACAGGGATCAAATACATTGTTAGACAGCATTAAATGCTTATATGTGTGGGTCAAATATATACACCTACAATAAGCTCAGCCAAACAAAGGCAGAACATTCCAGTGAAGATGAAGTCTTCGCATGTTCTTTCTTTTAATAGATTTGCCAGCAAGTGCAGATTTTATTTTAATTAGGACTGTCAATTTATTAAAGGTTGCAATCAATTAGCTTTCTTGCTTTTAACTGATTAATCAATCAGCTCACTACTTCAAAGAAATATTATAGTATCTCAATATAGGTTATATTCTGAGGGTCTTTACTGACATTAACTGTCTAAATAACAAATATTATTGTTATTATTACTGTTGGAAAACTTTTTATACACATTAACGGGCAGCCTAATCCTGTCGAACTTAGCGCCCTGCGATGCAGTGAGGTCAATGCAGCCTCCGCCATGTCCAGGGCACAAACAGGCAGGCAGGAGTTCACCTCGGGGGATAGGATTGTTTTTGGTTTTTGTTTTGGTCAGGGGGAGATGCCACCAATTTTAAAAAAAACAGCAGGGTAACTCAAGCAGCTATATCCACAAATGCTCACATACAAGCTCAAACAAACTCAGGCATACACACAAATATCCCCTCCCTATTAGACCCTATCAACATGGTTACACGGTCTCCGACTTGCTGGCGGAAATCCGAGGAGGCCAATAGGGCCTGCCCCAGGTTACACTCGGGGAAGGGGATGAGTGTCCCCTTCCCTGAGTAGACCTCCGACCCGGCGGCAGCATGGCCACTGGCGCAAAGGATCCGGCCGGCGGTCCTGGGCCGCCCGCTGGATCCTTACGGTGGATTGCGCTCTAAGTAGATTAGCTGTGTCCATCAAAAGAAAGATATGAGGGAAGCATAGCATAGCATAGCATAGCGGCCGCATGCAAGATGCTTAAAACCCATTTCCTCCCAGACCACATGTATACACATTTAACTCCTGTTGCATATATATACCCTTGGGTAAACATGCCTTAAACACAGAATCTTTTGGAATTCCTGACTAGGCACAAATCAGGGAAGTAGTTCCATGACCCAGACACATTTCTTCAAGAAGAGGAACTGTATTTTACAAGTCAAAGAGTTACAGCATGCAGAAAATGTTTCCTCAGTGTTTTGCATCAATTGACCATAAAAATAAGACCTGGAGAAACAATTTGCCACAAATTCTGGGCTTCTTCCTTAAAAGCCAACATTTATCAACCTTTATGTTTGGCATAAACCACAGGCCAGTCTTGACAAAATCTCAACCAGATGAACAAAATCCCAGTACAACTAGGGAAGGCTATGAAATATTTGTGATAACGGTTGAATCAACACATCAGGCCAATTTACTTTGGGCACAGTCCAGCAGGAACTCCGTGTGCACAAGAAACAAATGCCACTGAAATCAACGGGAGTGGTGAGCAAGCCAACGTCTGCTGCTCTTGAACAGCTCCCATTTACCAAAATGGGGAAATGATTGTGCAGAAGCCTCGTTTCACTTTTAAGTCAGTTTTAACTCTTGCCTCAATTTTAAAGAGACAACAGGAGCCGTTATTATTATTATTAACATAAACTTTATAATCAAAATAAACCCTAATCATTTGTATGAATATCATCCATCTTGCATCATGAAGAACAGGAGGAAAGAATGTCCCGTTGAAAAACTAAAAACTTACCAAAAAACTGTTATCATTTTGGTCTGATTTTCTTCAGGGATGCCCCCTTCCTCCCTCTCTCCAAATGCCTGACATCATACAGAGTGGTTTGATAGATAAATATGGTCAAACCAATTTGACCATGTAGATAGTAGCACCAATTAAGTTAACTCATGACTTAAGCTAGTGGCAACTTAACTTTATTCTATTAGTTCCAATGAAACAGTCAGAACAACCTTTGTCTGTGTTGAGGAAGTATGTTTAAGCTCGGCTCAGACAATGAACCAATTTTTTTAAATTTGAAGATGATCACATCAACATATGCAAATGATCAGTGGCTCTCTTTCCCTCTGGGAAAGGCTGGACTCATGCAACAGGCAGAGCATTTCAATACTGAAACTCATTAAATCATTAAGAAAACCTGGGGTGGTATGGGAAAAATAATCCTTGTTAGACATATGCATTAGGATCCCAGTGTCCAAGAACTGTAAGCTGCTGCTAACTGTTCCATGCCACTAAGAAAAAAGTGCACCTTATGGGAACTTTATCCTATGTAATACACTAGATAACATTCTCGTTTATTAAGAACCTAAAAGAAATGCAGCAGTGTACAAACATTTTACCGTAGTAATAGTAGCTGCAGGCAGGCTCTGCCCTGAAGCTGACAATATAAAAAATATGATTTTATGTGATTCAAATCAAATACTAGGCAAGGCTAAGTAGATGAATTCAAACTATAGCTCCCCTTTGCATTCAAGAAAAGAAAATCTGTGTGTGTGTGTGTGTGTGTGTGTGTGTGTGTGTGTGTGTGTGTGTGTGTACGCACACATGCACGCACATGTATGTCTATGGATACATATACTGTACAGTACACACACACTGATTCTGCCAGAAAGAGACATAGGAGAACTGAATATGGGCTGGAAGAGCTTTTTTGTTTACATTAAATTAAAGAGAGGCAGTTACGGCACTGTCCCAACAAGTAGATCCTGATACCCAATAGCTGTAAGCTGGCACTAGTACTCCTCTCTCTCTCTCTCTCTCTCTCTCTCTCTCTCTCTCTCTCTCTCTCTGTGTGTGTGTGTGTGTCTTTTTTAAGTCTCTAATGGCCAGCTGTGACAGCTTGACTCTGAATGTGTAGAAGAAACTGTCAGCACAAATCCTGGCATCTTGAAGTCAGACAACTGCTTGCCACCAAGAAGTGGTTTGTACTTGTGCCAAAGTGGATTTTGAGAGACAAGCAAACAGGACATTAATTCTTCCAAAGCAAAATGAAATGTGGGCGAGGGGGGAAGGGAGTTCAGGATCTTACATTTTAAGGATGAGCATTTGATGGCTCTCCTGTCAACAGTTCATCATTTAGCTCGCCAGCTATGAAGGGCATGGACATTAGATCCCTCTTGCCCTAAGCTGTCCCTACAGTGTGGAATGCTGGCAGAATCCTGAGATCACTCTTCTGCCTGCTGAAATGAAAAGCCGGACCATCTGTTGGGAGGCAAAGATTTCCCTGTCAACTGATGCCTGCTCAGAGCCTCCAACAGGGCCTTATGTGGCAAAGTCTCTCAGAAGCCCTTACTCTTTGGGGAAAAGTCTGCTTTGCCCCAGAGGTTTGCTGGAGAATTCTTCAGAGTTTTCCAGAATGTAGGAGCCAAGCAGCTGACCACTTTGGCCTGCCCTTCCCCTAAAGGCATAGATTGCCAAGAAGGAGAGGTGGACAGAGATGGATGTAATAGTTAAAAATACCCTTACTCAGAAGTGGTAGGGTGATTTAAAGCAGCCCATGCAAATGTAGAAAAGATTCATCATGCTAACTGTATAGAAGGCATGCATGAATGTTGTTGGGAGCATGTGTACAGTATATGCCAATCAACCAAAAAGGCACTTTGCATGCAGGGAAAACGCCACATGTTAAAGCAACACCCTTTCATTTGACTTAACGTTTCAGACTTGGGTTGTATAAGCTACTCAGAGTCAAAAGAGTAGGTAAGGTGTATAAAAAAAAACCCCAGGTAGGATGAACATGTGGAACCTGAACAGTTGTGGTGACAGAACCGAGGGTAGGGACTCGTTCAAATTATACATTTTCATGGGATCCCCCCTATAGCTTTTGTGTCCTTAGAACTTGCTCTTCATGAATGAGTGCACATAACAAAAGAAGAGCCTTGCTGGATCAGACCAAAGGCCTATCAAGTCCAGCATTCTGTTTCACACATTGGCCAACCAGATGGTTTGGGGAAACCCACAAGCAGGTCATGAAGTCAACCACCATCCCCTGCTGTTGCCCCTCCCAGCAACTGGTACTCAAAGATATCTCTGAAACATAGATCTTTCACATAACCCTCATGGCTGTAAGCCATGTCTAATCCACTTTTAAAGGCATCCAAGGGCACAATCCTAGCAGGCCTCTGTGCTGGCATAGCGTAAACTGCACCAGTGCTAGCTGTTGCAAAAGTGCCGTAAAGCACTTTGCAATGGCATAGCAGTTGCCGGCGTGGCAGGAAGGCCCACGCCAGCCCGCACATGCCGGCATAAGGAGCAGCACACACTGAACACAGTGAGTTCTGTGCCAAGGGGCACAGGGGAAGGGAAGGGCAGGGAGGGTGTGTAATGGGGCAGGGGGAGAGCAACAATGGGAACGTACCGCATCCTATTCCACCTTCCCAGGCCTGGTCTGCCAACACGTGTGCATGCGGACTTGTGCCAGCCATATGGCTGGCGCAGGTCTGAGCAGACCCATTGCACGGGCTGGGGCTTTCCTCAGGGCAAGGGGACAAATGTCCCCTTACCCCGAGGAGACCTCCCGTCTGCTAAGTTCCCCCACGGGATGCAGCGCATCCTGTGCTGGCCCCGCTAGATCGGCACGGGGGAATTTGCGCTGCAAGCTAGTGACCACCATTACTTCCTATGGCAGCATACTTAACTAAGTGCTGAATGAAGAATTACTGTATATTTGACTCTCTAGCCAATCTGTCTCATTGCATGACCCTGAGTATTATGAGAAAAGGAGAAAAACTTCTGTATCCATCCACTTTCTTCAAAACGTGCATAATATAAGCTACATCATGTTCCTCCTTTTCTGTTTACTAGAGTGCCCCAGATGCTTTAGCCTTTCCTCAAAATGAAAATGCTCTAATCTCAATCATGTAATTAATTGATTAAAACATTTATAATCTGCCTTTCCAAACAATTTGCTCAAGGCAGCTTGCATCGATAAGATAATACAAGCATTAAAAATAGAAGCTGCTCTTTCCTGCACCAACAGTGTCTTTTTTTGAGAAGGGTCGACCAGAACTGTGTATAGGCACATCTCAATTTATGCGGTGTTGATTTACACATTTTTTGAAATAGCACGATTTGAAAATTAATACCAGAAGTCTAATTTACGCATGAAATTTTTTAAATACTGCGATTAATCCACTCCAGAAGACACAAAGTCTTCAGAGTTGAGATGTATGCCAGCAGCCTCAGTGCTATTAAAGCTGAAATGCAATTAATTAGCTACTCAAGAACAGAGAGCAGCCCATTTAGATGCTGGCAGCTTCTGGGGGTGGGGGGGGAGAGAGAGTCTAAAGCCAGAAGATAAAAGAGAAAGAAAATACATTCACAGAGCGGCCGCTTACTGATTTCATCATTGCTTTCTCAGCCATCAACATCTGTAGGCTTCATCTCCCACTTCCAGTAGCCTCCCTCCTTCACCTTCTCCCTATGCCATCTTGAGCAAGCAAAAGTCATCCCATCATCATCAATGACTTTTCCCCTAACCTGTACCATTTACATAGGTTCCTATGAAAAAAATATTTTTAATTTACACACTTTTAATATATACCATGATTTTTTGAAACATAACCCTCCCATAAATCAAGAGATGCCTGTATAATATTCCAAGTGTCACTACGCCATATATTTGTATAAAGGCATTACAATGCTGTTTTATTTTCAGTTTTTTTTCTAGTAACTTCTAGTATGGAATTTGCCTTTTTCACAGCTCTGCGTACTGAGTTGATACATTCATTAATAGACACACATACCCCGATATTTACATAAAGGAAACAGTGAAGACAACTTAAAGAAGACAACTTAAATGTTTAGGGTTATGGCTAGTTTTTCTAATAATTCTAATAATCTAATTGTTAGTTGTACTGTTGGAGAGGATTTGGAACGTTCCCCTAGTTTTTTTATAAAGCTTGGCCAGAATAATTGTCTATATTGATTTTATGTTTGTTATTAATATTTCATTGGGTTTAACAGGTCAACAAAAATTTCAACAGCACAACTAGAGTCAAGAAAAGGAAACATTCTGATGTCTCCTGATTTATTAGACCCTCCTCCCCTGATTCCTTTACATGATCAAAATTCCCTAATCAATTTTGAAAAGGATAAAAAGAGTTTTAACATCCATTTTAACATAAATTATAGGAACATGGGGGATGACTTTTGCAGATGGGTTTGATTCTAGTAGAAGATTAATGTTCAATTAGAGAACAATTCTAGAAAAGGCTACCAAATTGCACTGAATTTTTCTGATTTATCCCTCCTGTGATATATGATTACTGGTAATTCTTTAATGGACAAGTCTAAAAGAATTTCAACCCAGTTTTCAACTATAGGTGCAGAATGTGAACTATAGTTTGTAGAAGTGTAAAATAGGTAACTTTGCTGAATGATATTCTGGCCATCAAGAATATGAGAAGTTCAACTAGCTTCCAGATTACAGGGATATATCCCAAAATAAGGTGATATGACCCTTCTAGCTTTAAGATACAATAACAATTTATGCAACAATAAATAATCTCAATGACACTGAGAGAAAAGGATCCAGTAACAGCACATTTTTTTCATATTGCCCGGAGTTACTCATGAACCATCACATCTCCAGCACCCATTTTTAAAAAAATATTCATCTTTCTATTAGTAGAGTACCCATAGTCATGTTCCTTCCATTCCTTTAATCATATACAATGATACAATGTCAGTCACCCTAATCCAGGGGGTAAACAACCACCATCAACGGCAACATTAAAGTACAAA